>MCGN01000001.1:1211335-2422670 GCA_002105135.1 Syncephalastrum racemosum
GACACCGAACCTGCCCCTTCTGCTACTGCTACCACCTCCACCGCTTCTACTACTTCTTCGTCCTCTTCTTTTCAGTCCATCCCATCCAAAAACGACATCGTTACCGCGTGCTCAAAGCCTCGTCGGCGTCCTTCTAGTCAGCCGCTGTCAAGACTTCCTTCATAATCCTTTTGCTGTTGGGTATATAGATAGACCTTTGTTTACTTTTGCATCCCAGTTTCTATCTCTCTCCGTCTGTCTTCCTTTTTCTCTGCATCCTTCTTCTACTTTTTCATGTCGTCCATTTCAGGCACCTATATATACACACATCCCACACGCATACACGTAAAACATTCACATAAAAAGAGTTCTTTAGCAGACAAGTAAATAAACACCGTCATATCCATTCCAACTTGCCTTGTTTCTTCGTGCGTCGTTAAACATCGACGGCTGCAATATTTCATGCCGCAACGCACACATTTGTAATGACTCGAAAACCCACAAACAGAGCAAAAGTTGCGAGGTGGGTACCGAGATGGTTTGGCTGCACATGAAAAATAAGAAGGTAAACTGTTGTCTATCTCGGCTCGCTGTCGTTCATTCGAGGAGGCGTGTTAGTTTTTTTCTTTCTTTTTTCTTTCAAGATCTACATATTAAATAATTATCCATTCATACCGTGTCTTCCAAGAGAATATTCAGATTGGTCTTGGCCGCATATACGTTGGCTTTGCCTCCCTCTGCACGTTTTCGCTGCGGCATATCTACTCAATTCACAGTGTATAGTTAAGAGACATAATAGTGCATTGTGATATAGTATAACATACTCTCTTCTTGTTGCTGTGCGAGTGCAATAATACTCACAAGATCATCGACATTATTGAGTGAGCTGTGATTGTCGCGTTCTAATGAATCGAGCTGCCGCTTTAAATGGCGCCTTTGTGCTTCAGGATCGTGTCTGTGTGTCTGCTGTGAGGCACGGTTGCGTTCTGATTTCGACATTAAGCGAATGAAAGAGAAGGAAGGGTAATAAAAACAAGAGTGCAAAGTTGCACAATCAGACAGTTTCGCGCTTTATTTTTTGCCTAAAATAGTTCCTGGCATTTCTCTTCTCTCTTTTCTTGAATGGTCTCATGGACGAGAGTTTCGAGTTCGAGATCACGCCTGATTTCTTGGACGTTATTGACCAGGTCGAGACAAACCATGCTCCTTATAACAAGAATCCTACTCTGAATAGGAACGATACTGTCGGTGGTTCTTCTTCCTCTTCTGCTGCGCATTCTATTCAACCACAACCCATCGATCTTGACACTGAAGACGATGACTTTGACGACTGGGATACAGACGAACTGCTTAACGCTACTCTCTCTGCCGAAAGAAGCTATGGTCCACAAGACGAAACGCGTAACAACCAACAATCAGAAGGACAGCACCAGCGACAGCATCAACAACAACAGCCAGTAACACGTCCATTTCCGCAGCATCCTCCTTCAAACACTTCTCAAGCCCGTCTCACCCGATTTTTTCAAGGTCAAGGACAAGGTCAAACATCGTCGTCTAATGACTACAGAACAGCACCATCCACAAGTGCCAGAACCCACACCGATACTACAGCACCGTCCTTGAATGCGAGTGACAGTCGTCAACTAGATGAAACCATCCACGAGGAACAGCCCCACCCGATCAATGCGCCTCCGCCGCCTCCACCGGACACTATTTCATTCCATACGTTAGACCCAGATGCACTGCCTACCTGGGTATATCCCGTCAACTATCCAGTCCGTTCTTATCAGTATAACATCGTCCAACGCGCCCTGTTTTCAAATACACTCGTGGCTCTGCCAACCGGCCTCGGCAAAACATTCATTGCTGCTGTTGTCATGTATAACTATTGGCGCTGGTTTCCGGGCGCCAAAATTGTCTTTATGGCTCCCACTCGTCCTCTCGTCGACCAACAAATCGAAGCCTGCTTCCAAATCTGCGGTATCCCTCAAAGTGATACAAGTATGATGACAGGCACCTTAAAATCATCTGAACGCAGGCAGCAGTGGGCTGCGAAACGTGTCTTTTTCGTCACGCCGCAGATCATCCAGAACGACATCCAGGCTGGCATCTGCCCAGCACATCGCATCGTCTGCGTCGTTGTTGACGAAGCCCATCGTGCCCAGGGCAAACACGCCTACGTCGAAGTCGTCCGCCTCATCTCGCATAACCATCCCCATTTCCGTATTCTCGCCCTGACAGCTACCCCAGGGACGTCCCTCCAAAATGTGCAGGACGTCGTGTCGTGTCTCAAAATTGCAAACATCCAGATCCGCACGGAAGAATCGCTTGATATTCGGGAATACACCCATGCCAAGAATGTCCAGTCCGTGATTGTCAAACTTGAATACACCGCGGGACAGTCCGGTACCGTACCTCACCTCGTCCAGTTGCTCGGTGAGAGCCTTCTCAAGCCTATTCTTGAGCGGTTGGCACGCTTTAACGTCATCAGCTCCACTGATCCCGAGGCTAATGCCCCGTACAAGCTGCTTGTCGCGAGACGCTTTTTCTCTGCCAATGCCCGCAACTTTAACAATGCTGTGAAGGGCATGATATTCACAGATTTCATGCTCGCACACACCGTCGCCTTTGCCTACGAACTTCTCACGCGCCATGGAGTCATACCGTGCATGGAGTACATGGAAAACACGAGGCAGGAAACTGAGGCTGAGATCCGTTCTGGCAAACACGTCGGCAAGGAAAAGCACAAGTTCCACAACAGCCCCCAGCTCAAGCGCTTCTTTGATGCTGTCCACCGCGCCATGGAGGACCCAGCCTTTGTTGGCCATCCAAAGATGGATCACCTACTCAGCATTATTCTTCAGCACCTGGAAAACGCCGAGGATCCTAATCAGACCCGTATCATGGTCTTTGCCACGTATCGCACAGCCGTGGAGGACATTGCCAATTTCCTGAATAAGCACAAGCCCATGATCCGTTGCGCTACCTTTATCGGCCAGGCGTCGGCCAAAGCCCAGAAGGGTCTATCCCAAAAAGAACAGCAGGAGGTAATAAGGAGGGACTTCTTTCAAGCCGAAATCACCGACTCTTACGTTTCTATTAGCGCATCGCGAGTCTTAAGGCCGGCGAAATCAATGTCCTGGCAGCTACCTCCATTGGTGAGGAAGGTCTGGATATCGGCGAGATCGACTTGATTATTTGTTACGACGCGCAAGCATCGCCTATTCGAATGGTACCATATTCTTTTACTTTTTTTCTTCTTTGCTTATCCGGCCACTCACATATCTACTTTTCTTTTTAGCTCCAACGAATGGGTCGTACCGGCCGTAAGCGGAAAGGCCACTGCGTCATGCTAATGACAGAAGCCGAGGAACGCAAATATCGAACTGCCAAATCATCCTACCAGCGTATCCAACAGCAGATTGCGCGAGACGGTGCCATTGAATATTTTGAAGCACCTTCAAGCATTCTGCCCGCCAATTATCGCCCGGTCTGCTGGAAAAGAAAGCTTGTCATTGGTGAGTATCAAAGAACCTTACCAGGCCGCAAACGCCGCCACGATGAGACCGATTCGTCCTACGCGCAAGGTATCCTCACTGCCAGCGCCAAGGAAGAGTTCCTGGCTCGCTTGCCTAATGTCTCGTCTGTCCAAGAGGCGTTTGACAAGTATTGGCCGAAACAATCTACGCTGATGAGTGCGCTCAAGTTTCTGCCCAATAATTCACAGCTCACACCAAGCCGCCGCATCGGGCATGGACGCCGTAGCCGTTGTTTCGCAAAAGCTATCCAGGATATTGAAGAGCGTATTCTCAACCCAGATAAGAAGACCTACGACTTGACTGAAACTGAGGACGAACACGAGAAACTTATGGGGCCGTCTGATACGCTGGTCCTGCCGAATAAGCGTGGTGCAGGCACCCTCGATACATTTTTGTTACCCAAGCGGCGGAAAACGGAGCAGGAGCACACCAAAGAACATGAGCAACAAGAACTCGAGCTGCATGATATGCCGCCAGTGAAACCCGTCTCACCACCGCCGCCGCCTCATCGTCCAAATGACGCAGACATTATACCGAATACTGGACCGGATTGTACAGTAATGTCATCCATGTCCGTCAATCCTGCCTCTCTATCACCCGCACCCGCAGCTGTCTCGTCACCGTCGCCACCATCACTGCTAGACGAACTGCAACAGGACAAGGAGGAAGAAGAGGAGGTCTGGCCTGATGAAGACCCGTTTGGCTTTGATGAAGACAGCGGAGGTCTATTCTCCAAGGCACTTCTTGAGATGATTGAAGACGACGTGTTTGGTTTTGACGATACCCTGGATATACTATACCCAAAAATCAGCACGTCCGACCAAGAACAGCCTGCTTTGATGACATGGCTCATGTCGCGTCCTAATCTGAGCTCAGCCGCTCATGCCTGCCTTGTCGCACGGAAACAGAGCCTGCCTGAACATATCTGGTCGACTGTGCTTAACAATCCGCCGCGCGACAAGGATTTGGCTGTGGAACAGGAAGAAGACGACGAAGAGATCTGTTTCTCCCTGCCCAACATATCCGACATCCTTCAGCAATATCCGGAACATCAGGAACGAAGCCAAAGACAAGCGCAGAGGCCGGTGGAGATTCCTGAGAAGGTGGCAGCGGAAGAGCCATTGCTGGAATTAAGCGATAATGGAAGTCTGGAATGGTCTCTCGGTGATATTGCGATTGAAGAATTACTGAACGAGGCAGACGGGCAGCATCCGTGCGAGAATGTACCCGAGCCTTCCGCAAACCCCAAAGCGGCGCTGAAGAGCGCGCAACCCTCACCGCCTCCACACCCCTCTTCTCAATCTCAGAGCAGTTTATCCATTGACGATATATCGCTACCCTCGCCTGGGAGGCTTGACAAGTCCAAAACATTATCTCCTCGAGTCATGCAGGTGTCACCAGTGCAAAATTCGTCTTCTTTTACTTCATCTCCTCAAGCACTAGGTCCTGTCCCTTCAACATCGCCTATCCGCCTCAGACGCGAGCCGTCCATCATGCTTTTGTCATCTCCTAACAAAGAGTCGCCCATGGGTCACCCCTCCCATCCGGCATCTCCGCGGGTCCCGCGACAACAGCTGTCACCCGTCAGCGTTGCGTCTTCAAATCACCCATCCCCCTTTCGCAACGAGGTCGATCGGTCTTTTCAAAGCATATCTTCCATTGAGCCATCACCGCTCCATGTGCGTCGCCCACGCATGCGTGCTATGGCGCTCGTCTCAGACGACGAAGGTGACGCTACGGAAACCGGACAAGAAGAAGCGGATAGCCAGCCGATCCGGGCACCAGGGTTTCTCCGACGACGCCAGCTAGAGATCGTCCAGCAACAAAAACAACATCTTGACCAGATTGCGAGAGAGAGAAGGCGACAGCGCCGCCATGAGAGATACCGCAATAACCCGTTCCTGGACCTCGAGGTCGAGGAGTCATCGGATGAGGAGCACGGCGGCCGAATGCGCGATAGCCAAGAAGACGAAGAAGAGGATGAGGGAGAGGAAACTACAGCGGACACATCATTCATTCATGACGGGTCCGACTTGGGACACGAGACTGAGAATTCAATGTATGCCCGCGCGCTCCTCAGCCCGCAGCAAGGTGGACGCAAGACGTGGCTCGACCGTTTCGATGGCGACAAGTGGGCGCGTGAATTTAGCGACGACGAGGAAGTCGGCGATGAAGAGGACTTTAGTATCATCCAGTCTGTATCGGGTCTCTTTGCTCAGTCGCAGCAGGGTGATTTTGAAGACGATGATTTTGCATAACCCGTCTGTCTCATATCGACAAATTATTGTACATACGCATACTTATATACCTGAATCTTTACTTTTGCTAATCACATGCTCCTGAAACTATTTTCTTATGTCTTCGTTATCCATATGCGGCATTTATAGCAGTGCCTTGATGAGGCCATGTACTCATTATCATAATCGGTTTATATGGTGAAAATGCACAATCACTAATTATTTATCGTCTGTGAAATAAGTAGGGCTCACTACATCAGCAGACGTGTATAATAGCACCTAGCGATGGCATTAGCGCACATAAAGGCGCGCGCGCGCCTTCTCAGCATTTACTCGCACTTCACCTGTTATTACGTATCTAAGTGGGTAAAAGCTGTTGACCCAAAAGAATTTGGGCGGTAAACAGCACTAACTCAATAGTTGCGTATTTACAGCTTTTGGGTATGATTCATGTTATAGCAATGCTAGGCATAGGCGATATTATGAGGATGCGAGGCATGAAACGAGGAAGGGAGTAAGCGATGATTTGATAACATAGCAGAGAGCGATGATGGCGGGACTTGAAACACACGAGAGACGGACTTCTATCAAGGGCAGTAAAAGAAACGCCTTGGGCGTTACCCTTTTGTGTCTCGAATAATGAAGTACACACTCATTGCTGTGCCTGCGCTTGGACAGGCACAGAATACTCTTCAAAATGTCAAATCCAAGCTCGCCTCTCTTGCAGACGTGCATGCATTTCACGTTCCGGAATTCAAGGTGCAGCTCATTCATCATGAAACCGCCATAGAGGAAAAAGGAACTGACGTATGACTCTACTTGTCTAGATTGGCACGCTGGATGCCTTGCTCCTGCTCTCAGACGATCTCGCCAAATATGATACGTCGTTTGAGCAGGCGGTGAACAAGACTGCTGATATCCTTAGCACCGTCGTCAAAGGACAGCCCGACGCGCTGGTTCAGGATTTCTTGCTCGTTAACGACAGTAAGCCTTGAATAAGAAAACGATATAACGGAGCCTGATAGTTGGATAAAGAAACGGTTGATCAATATATCAACACATTCCAGTGGAACACTATGAAGTACCGCACAGACAAGTCGCTCCAAGAGACGACGGCTCTTTTGAACCAGGTATTTCCTAGTTCTATTTCCATGCATAAACTCGATACCTTGAACTGACAGTGTTACAACAGGAAGTGACAAGCATGGACAACATGCTCAAGACAAAAATGAATACCTATACCCAAAACAAGAACGCGCTTCAACAACTCCAGCGGAAGCAGACGTAAGTTAAAGTATCATATTTGGATTGTCTTTAATGGGATGATTTTCGTAGTGGCAACCTTTCTGTGCGCAGCTTAAATGGCATCGTGAAAAAGCAGCATTGCGTGCTCAACTCGGAATACCTCACTACTCTCTTTGTTGCGGTACCAAAGTAAGTAGATAGCAATGAGCCTCGCTTGATATACTCATGGAATGTGTACGATAGGGCGCTGGAGAAAGAGTGGTGTTCTAAATATGAGACGCTGACCAGCATGGTCGTACCCCGATCTTCTGTGTAAGTCCGTCGTACCGGGCAGTGTCAATAGTCTTACTTCAGACAACTCATATTTTTCTAGCAAAATTGATCAAGATGATGACTTCATCCTGTTTTCCGTGACGGTATTCCAACGTGTGGCGGACGAATTTGCACACAAAGCACGCGAGTCGCGATTCACTGTACGTGATTTCAAGTTTGACGAGGAAGCGCTTCAGCGACAACAACAAGAACTCGAGGAAGCCAGCGAGCAAGAGAGTGAGCAGCAACGCGAGCTCATTCGCCTCTCGCGCACTCAGTTTGCGGAAATGTTTGGGGCCTGGGTCCATCTCAAAGCACTGCGTATCTTTGTCGAATCCGTCCTTCGCTATGGTCTGCCGCCCGATTTTGCAGCTGCGTCGATTCACACCGACGCCAAGACGGAGAAAAAGGTGGACGAGGTGCTCATTGCTCAGTACGGCCATCTGGGCGGCGTCCATGGTTTGAACGGTAAAAAAGAGCAGCAGCAGCAAGAGGAGTTGCTGGATCATGAGCTGCAGAGTGTGAATGGCACTCAATATCGGCCTTATGTTCAGTTCGAGCTTAACTTCGAACTCGAGCGTAGATAGACTTTCCACATGTATCATAAACGGATCTGAAAAGACGTGTCGAATGATAGCAGGACGTATTTTGTTTATATAATTTGTATAATGGCAATAATCCAATCATATGTTCGTGATCGGACAAAGGGAATGGGATGCAAAAGTTGAAAAACAAGGAACAAAGGGAAGTGTGAAACAACAATTCTACTTGATTAATGATTTGTTGTCACTTTTTAGTACTGTGAAGCCATCTGCTGGCATGACTTGAGGGCATCCAGGTACCACTGGCAGGCAGTCATATCATTGTTGGTAGACTCGAGGCACTGGGTGAAAGCCTTGGCATCAGCCTCGCAGGCACGGCCAGCGCCGGGCTGCTGTTGATAGACCTGCTGCTGGGGCTGTTGCTGGAACTGCTGCTGCTGGGGCTGCTCAGCAGGCTTGTCGTCGCTACCGCTGAAGAGGCTCGAGATACCGTTGGCCATGGTGTGGCCCACGGCAGAACCCACGGCAACACCAGCTGCGGTCGTCGCCATTTGGGCAAACATACCAGGCTGCTGGGGCTGAGGAGCCATGGCAGGAGCAGGAGCATGGGCAGGAGGCTGAGCCGCCTGGGGGGTCATCGCATGCTGCTGCTGAGGAGGAGCATGGTGCTGCTGGGGCGCAGCCGGAGGAGGAGCCTGACGGGTGGGCATCGTGTGAGCCTGACGTTTCTGCTGGGCAGCAGGGGCAGGGGCAGAACGTCTAGTCTAATAATGAAGGAGGTAAGCATATGGAATGAACATGTAAATCATTACGTACTTGGCGAGGCATGTTGTTTTTATGAGTGAGAAACCGACTTTGTTTGGTTCAGCTTGGTATTTAAACTATTGTCAGTCACGACGGTAGAACTATTTTGCCGTCCCATTATTCCATCCGATTCGTAGACATTCCCGTAAAATGAGTCAAATCAAGGGGAGCCCATTCCTATACCCGTATCCGTTTCTTGGCAACTACATTAATCCTGACCAAATTAACCGTCTTGATTTCTAACAAAAGCTCTACAGTTGTTTTATGATAGTAGAAGAAGTGACTCTGCAAACAGCTGAGCATATGGTAACACACGCGCCAGAGAGCCTCGGTCCACTGAATTGAACCCGGACATATGTCCCTTTTGTTGTCACACATATCATGCAGAGTGGATTTAATAGCTTAGAATGACTTCCGTACCCTCTAAAGTGGGCCTGCCCAATGTGGTCTCACTTGCGCAAAGTCCAGAGGTAAAGCACCTGGAGCAGGAAAAAGATAATAAGGGCCGATAGGAGAAAAAGGTAGGTACAAAATAGTATAAGGTACTTTGTCAGTCTATATGCGCCGTGCAATAGACTGTAGGTTCCTAACGGTAGAATTAGGCCATCGCTGTATATGTGGACGAGTGCATGTTTTCCTTACCAGCCTCATAAACGCTTGGTGGTATTTTGTAGATTGTATTGTTCTTCCGGCCTCCTTTTACGAAGACTATAAAAGAAGGAATATTCAATATTGATAATAATGAACTGCGAGGAGTGCAAGAAGCAAAGAAGGAAAAGTATACATTTGACCGCAAAACTTTGAGAGAGTATATCATGGCCAGGCTCGACTGGCTGGCAATCTGAACAGGTGCGGTTTTCAGCCAATGACACACATCTCCGCAATACGTCCTTGGCATATGAGAATATTCAACACATCCTCGACAATTAGAACGGCAACCGTAGTTGAAGTGTAGAAATATACTAACGAAGGGCTAAGATGATATAATGCTGTTCTGCGTAAACCGCATTACAATTCTGCATTAAACTGTTGACATATATTGGGCTTCACCATACCCGATACAACAGGTTATCCTGACGCCATTTATGAATAAATAACGTACGAATCCCGATTTTACAAGAAGGACTAGTTAACTTGCAGGGATTTCATACCCGTTAACAACGGTCAGGCTGTCTTACAAGGCATGAACGAAGTGCGATATGTATCTATATTCATTTAATACTTTCTTCCCCGTGTAGTATATCATGTCAATAATTATCTTAGGCCGCATAATTAGTGGGAGGAGGCGTGTTTCCAGACAGTAGGATATCTTTCTCGACACTTGTATACACTTTTTCTTCTGTCTGTATTCGTGCTACGTGTGTATATCTTCCATCATGATAACCCTCAGACAAAAGTATAACGAGACCATAGCTCCCGTATGGTCAGTCACGATAAATGCGACAATGCAAGTGACAACGTGCGAGATTGATTGACTGCAGCTATACCCGTCTATGACTGCGTTTTCCCCAGGGCGGTTGGGGGCGCCCGGCGGTGAGGGAAGAAGAGAAGGATCTTTAGAATGGGATGGGCGGGTGGAATAGCCTTCATACAAAATAGTAGCCTGAACTTTTTGTAGACAACGGAAAAAAATGGCCTTAGTCGTGAAAATTTTCGTAGCACATTGTTTTCCTATCATTGATGACTAACGTTCATCGCATTCGCCTCCGCTGTTTGATGATTTTGATGCCCTGGTGGGAGTATGCTTGTCGCTTTGTTCCTTATTTTCGCCGTGGGATTTACGAGCAGGTGGGGAATGGTTGTTGAACTGGCGGTGAAACGTCCGATGGATGGCCGCCACCGAGATCTACCTATATGGCCTTAATAGACATGCTTCTTTGCAATACGTTCAGCTATTGGACCTCATTTCTGACGGTGAAAAGCAAGGTTATGGAAAGAACTGCTCATTAAATGTCATCGTGGGTTATATAACGAGCTACAGCAGGGTAGAGCAAGTCGACAGATATCAATTGCTCACCGTGTCGCTACGGTAACATGTAGGCAGACGGCCGATATTTCACCGTGTACCGGTCGGATTATCGAGACCGCTCCGAAGCCCTGGTATCGCTATTGGAAACAATAAACCAAAGAGCATATTTGATTATTCTCAGCTTCGCTATCTTGTTGAAATAGGACGTTATCGTATCAGTTCCCTGATCTTTAGGTCAGCCGAAAGAGTCGAACTCGAAAAGAATAGATACGACCTCTAGACATGCCGACTTGGGAGTAAGAGGGACGTCTGGCAGCGCGTGGTGTGGTTAAACCGTCAAACTGCGGTCGCAAGTTATGATCGCCTATCGCAAAACCACTTTGCCTTGCTTATTTTATTTCATGCGCCATCTTTCTTTCGCCTTGCCATTTATCTCCACAGTCAGTCCATCCATACAAAAAGAAGCCGAAAACGTGCTCATGACGTGAGATGCTACCTGTTTACATAATTGTATATTTGACATTCGCGTACGTTAAAATATCCTATTCAGCGAGTAGCAGACGGGTGCACTTTTTCGCATTCATACCTTAATATCATCTATGTGGTCTGTGCTGATACAATATACACAGTTACAATGGTATCTTTGTCTCCTGCGTTTGCCTGATAGCCACTTAATAATAATAGCTCGGGAAAAATAATAGCTGCAATTGCTCGCTGTAATTGTTCAACCAAGCGCATAGCTCATCATCGAGAATATGCAATTATGATTTCTTCTATACATGAGATGCTTACCTCGCATGGAATGCTTTACAGGTCTCTATAGGTACTGACAGGGATCTTGATATGGTTCGTGTCTGCGACTTTTACAGCAGGATGACTCATGCTTACTAAGTCTTTGTCAGTAGGTATCCATTATGTGCTAGTATCTGAAGCATTCGTTTGTGCAGAAAATAGGAGTACAGGGCATATATAGCTTACGCACTGCTACTTGTCCTCCTCATAGTAGGTTAGAGGAGAGCTACTTTGGCTAAATATACAATAGATAGGAGGATTATCAGAGGCATCGACGTTTGTATACGGACGACGAACGTACACATTTTTCTGGGTGTATATACGGTCATTTCATTTGGCGCAGGATTGGGAGAGGGGCAATCTCCAGGGACATCGAACTCAGCTGCCCCGCAGCTACAGCGATAAATTGAGCCTTGTCACGCGTGTCCTTTTACGGAACTTTTGCCGCGTAAGCTATCTTTGCTCCTAGAATGTGTCTGTCTTTTCCTTTCAAACATTGCGATCATGTTTTGGAGCTGATTATATTGAACGAAGCTAAATTATAGAATACATAGCTCTGACTTTCATAAGTGACTGCTCACAAGGTCGAATGAAGATATAAGGCTGCTTTTTATGTCCATTTTAAAGATAATAAAATTCCCCGCCATTATTGTGTGACAGCCATTATCTTAGATATTTGTTCCACGTTGACACGTATTGAGAAGAAAAAGAGAATCAAAAGAGAGGTATAGATCTATAGGTCTGATGTAGTGGGCTCTATTATCGATTAAGGGACATCATAATCTATGATAAGGCTCGAACAGTACACGTGATTTCGACCGGTTTGGTTACCTCGACAACCACACAAAGTCAACAAACCGAAAGGAAAATAAGGGTGTGTATTGCCTTTCCCAGTGTTTGGTTCCAGACATATATATTGTATTGCTTAGGGCGAGCTTTTATCGGCCTAGATCAAGTGCAACGCTGTCCCTTGGGAAAGGGCGACTGGCAAGTAGCGGGTGGAGCCTCGATGTGCAGCGCGTGCCTTATCCTTCGCATCATCAGCCAATCGGCATGATTAGTCAACATCAAAGTTTGCTTTTTGCCCTCTCTTTTTTTTCCTTGTTTTTTCCGAAGGCGCCCGTGGACCAAAAATGGCGGGAAGCGGAAAATTTTGGGACCGGATTCGCGTTTAGAACACGCCGGTTCTTCGAATTATCGCGACCAAAGGAGTCAGATACATATATGTCTCTGAAAGAAGCAAGTACAAAGGAAAAAAGAAAAAGGATAGGTGCGGGACGGCTGAACTATTTTTCGCGAGGTCTTACGGGAAAAAAGTAGAGGATGAAAGTAAACAGAGACCATGAACATAGGGCACTCAGCGTTGGCGGATATTGTATTGCGTATCGGACGCGGGCCTTGCGGTCCCAATCAGTAAAAGATCTCGGTCGGTTGGCTTACATCATTTCTTCACCCCTACCTATTTTGTTCAGTTCCGCCCTTACTTCTCTCTTTTTTCTTCTCTCTTCTTTACTTTCTCACAACAACGAAAATGGCTGAAGCTGTGTAAGTGTCTTTCCTTTTCGACGGTTCCCTACCGCCACGCTGTTGCAAAATCATACTGATACGTATCGTGTGTATGTATATGCAGCGCTGATATTGGTCTCATTGGCCTGGCCGTCATGGTACGTGTACCTTAAAGAGAAAGTGCCTGTTGTGCTCATCTAAAGATTACAGGGCCAAAACCTGATCCTCAACATGAACGATCACGGTTTCACCGTGTGCGCCTACAACCGCACGACTTCCAAGGTCGATGCCTTCCTCGAGAACGAGGCCAAGGGTACGTGATAGACACGCGGGTCCCCGACCGTGCATGTTTTTTTGGGGGTGGAGAATGAATTTTTTTGGGTTGACACGTAAAAATATCTTCCATAACGTAGGCACCAACATTGTCGGCGCCCACTCCGTTCAGGAGCTTTGCGCCAAGCTGAAGCGCCCGCGCAAGGTCGTCCTCCTTGTCAAGGCTGGCTCGGCTGTCGATGCCTTCATTGACCAGCTCCTGCCCTACATGGAGGAGGGTGATATCATCATTGACGGTGGTAACTCTCACTTCCCTGACTCCATCCGCCGCACTGAGGAGCTCCAGAAGAAGGGTATCCTCTTCGTCGGCTCTGGTGTCTCTGGTGGTGAGGAGGGTGCCCGCTACGGTCCCTCCCTCATGCCCGGTGGCAACCCTGCTGCCTGGGAATCCATCAAGCCCATTTTCCAGGCCATTGCTGCCAAGGCCGACGGTGAGCCCTGCTGTGACTGGGTCGGTGAGACCGGCGCTGGCCACTATGTCAAGATGGTCCACAACGGTATTGGTAAGTACAGTCAGATCCGGTCTAGGGCGAAGGACTCAATTACATGTTTTCATATGATAGAGTATGGTGACATGCAGCTCATCTCCGAGGTCTACCAGATCATGCACGAAGGTCTGGACCTCACCCACGACGAGATGGCCGAGGTCTTCACTGAGTGGAACAAGGGTGACCTTGACTCCTTCCTCATCGAAATCACCCGTGACATTCTCAAGTACAAGGACGAGGATGGCTCTGCCCTTGTCACCAAGATTCGTGACACTGCTGGCCAGAAGGGTACCGGAAAGTGGACCGGCATTGACTCGCTTGACCGCGGTATCCCCGTCACTCTCATCGGTGAGGCTGTCTACGCCCGCTGCCTGTCCTCGCTCAAGGACGAGCGTGTTCGTGCCTCCAAGATCCTGGAGGGTCCCAAGAACAAGAAGTACTCTGGTGACAAGAAGGCCTTTGTTGACCAGCTCGGCCAGGCTCTGTACGCCGCCAAGATTGTCTCGTACGCCCAGGGTTTCATGCTGATGCGCCAGGCCGCCAAGGACAACAACTGGAAGTTGAACAACGCCGGTATCGCCCTGATGTGGCGTGGTGGCTGCATCATCCGCTCCGCCTTCTTGGGCAAGATCAAGGATGCCTACACCAACAACCCCGAGCTCGAGAACCTCCTCTTCGATCCTTTCTTCCAGGAGGCTACCGCCAAGGCTCAGGATGCCTGGAGAAACGTCATTGCCCAGGCTGTCATCCTCGGTATCCCTACCCCCGCCCTTTCCACCGCCCTCAACTTCTACGATGGTCTGCGTCACGAGATGCTGCCCGCTAACCTGCTCCAGGCCCAGCGTGACTACTTTGGCGCACACACCTACGAGCGTCTGGACGCCCCCGGCACCTGGGTCCACACCAACTGGACCGGCAAGGGTGGTCGTGTCGGTAAGCATCAGCTTTTTCTGTATATTAGACACTGTAACTCACATACATTTCTGTCTAGCCGCCAGCACCTACGACGCTTAAATCATGGCATAGCATCTTTTGTACAAACATCCAGGAAGTCGTTCCTCCTTTCAAGTATAACTTTAATGAAAACACGTTTGACTGTAAAATATGCCTTGGATTGCGATGAACGTATGTAGAACACGCTATAATGGTAACAGTGGTCGGGATATGCAGAGGAAATGCCTACTGTGGAGCTTTTATTTAAAGCCTGTAGACATTACGACAGTTTGTTTCCTCATGCACACATTAAAATATGCGAGCCCTTCTTGCGTATACTTTACCCCTGCGAAAGTTTTCTGAGGGCAGGGTTTTCTTCTCAGAAGATATGTCTTCCAAGCGGAGGGAGTCCGTATCAAAAAATCCGCATCTTAACATACTCGACGATACCATACGATGGACAAGCGCCGACCTAAACGACGTCTCCATTATTTTTGCATCTGAAATTCTTCGCAGAAAAGCACTGCACCTGGGCACCGCCACCGACATCATCTACATGTAGCATGAGGGATCAATATCCGTCGAAATATATTTGCAGGACATGAATTCATTAGGTATCGCTTTTAGAAAGCGATTTCATAGCCCCTTTTGTTCAGCATTGCTCTATTTGAATTCACCTGAACCAGTTTCGGATCTGTCATCTACGAGTAGTTGCTCTCTTTCTGAAAGACTTACCTTTAGTCGCATTCTCTGCCAACGGCGGGCATCTTTCTGCTTTCAGCTAGCTGGTACGTTAGACGAATCACGTCCGAACGTTGTAGCTACATGGCTCATTATTACCATTAACGGCAGATTCAAATCCGAAAATATTTTTGATGAGGATGTCTGGCGTTTGCTGGTGTCAGTATGGGCGAATCGGAAAATCCAACACAACATAGTGTGACATAATTTTTGTGTCCTGAGATATCTAGTTTGCTATTCTGGAATCTCATCAGTTTGTATCTCATCAGTGTTTCCCAGTTACCATTTTGAGATGCGGGTATATGGCAGAAGACCAGTAGTCATATAATCGTTCTGAATTCCCTCACTGTCTACAGCAATGTGAGCAGATTTCTGCTCGGCATGATGCAGCAGCAACATCAGGTAATAGTTTGGCTTTGTTGAGGCATCTACTTGGTATCTACTTTTTTTTAGTATATATGGTTTATGGAAGAAAGCACTACTACATTATTACTGTTAAAGGATATATGCACGACATAGTGTATCTTCACAGTTGTCTCTAAAGATTGGGCAAAACCAAGTGACCAAATGGCATAACTGGCCATTGCTACGCATGTGCCAGCATGATACATAATTCGACAGATGTAGAAAGTCTGTACCTGAGCTTGTGATAGGGAATGTCATGTGATCGTTATCGTGGCTCTGACGAGAGGCAAAAACGACCGCGATATCCGTATCGAATTCCGACGCCAGATCATGTATCAAGACGTGAAAAAGAAGACGACCACCGTCCAGGTCCTTACCGGACGCAGTCTCTTCCAACACTTTTCCGTCATTCATCAAGTGGTTAGTGACACAACGTCGATTTCTGTAGCTGCCAACATTGATGCCAATTTTCATTATCTCTAGTTGCGTTATTTGGTTCGTTTCTACCTGATTCGCATATCGCCCATAGGCAATTACATCGCTATGGTATCAGTGCACGGTAGCCGATGGATGTCTTCTTCAGACTAGATTTTCTATTCTTCTTTTTGATCTTCACCAAAGAGCGCCATTCTGAAAAGATATTTTTTAAGATACTGCTAATGTAGCAAAGGGTTACGCCGTACATACCTACATTATCTGTCGCGACATTGTTGGAGATCAATGGATTGTCACAATCCAAACGTTCGCAGATACATTATACGAACGTTACAATAAAAGCAAAGCGCAATTCTGGTCGTTCATCATGGCCCACTTCTCGCTTTTGGGAGCCTTTATTGGAGCTTTGATTTACGACAACCTCTTCAGCTTTCAATTCACTTTTATTCAGTGAGATCATCTATTTTATTCTTGCATATATTCTGCTGGCGGCAAATAGATCAATGAGCGTTTCTAATTCGGTCTGGCAACACTCGAGCAAACGTAGGTTTTCTCTGTCGTCCTTCAGGCCTTCACATCCCTTGATTTCGAGGACAATACGGTGTATGGTACCAGTGTAGATGACCTCGTCGTTGTCAGTAATCTTACGTTTGAAAGCCCATCCAGAGAAGAACTCTAATATAAGCCCCGTGGCTTCTTCTATACATAGGCCCAAGAGGCCTCGAATAATCAATATGGCGTATTAAAACTACTCGGTGTTTTTGTATACTAACTTACCTAGAATCTCTCGAAAACGTTTAGCTATAAACTTCATTTTCTGCTTTCGAGTCCGCATATTTAACATAGGTAAAGGAGCTATTTTGTGACATGTTATTGTTTAGAATAAACCTTTATATGCTGGTACTGCTATAGCATATTTTCTAGATCGCTCTTACCGTAGTTGCATGACCGATACCAACTTGTTTCATCTACGCTCCGTACGTGAATTCGATCATGTTCAAATCTTGAATGAGTTCTGACATCTGTCTTGTGTCCATCTCGTCAATACAAAGAGTATCGATATTCAGAAAATCGCATCCAACGTATTCAAGGGTGTAGTAAGGGGGATCTTTGAATGGTTTCACATATATGATTTCACCATTTTCCAATTTGCGTCGCTGGAATCGTCCTCCAGGAAAACGTTTCCATGTTGGGTGACCGTCAATGGTTTCTACATGGAGCAAATATCATAGAAAATTTAGTAGACGCATCCCATTAGCTGAATAGTTTATCCTAGCATATAGATAATTACGCAGACTCTGCAGGAAATGCTTTTGTAGATCCTCCCGCAACTGTATTCTCGTTCTCCGTTTTACGGTTGAATGAATCGCTTGGGAAGTCCAATCACATAAGACGGTTAACTTTCGATACTCCGTTCTTTTATATTACTAACAAACCTACCGCGGTTATCATCATCGGCATTTAGCGAATGCTGTATATCTAACATTTTAGGAAAGATAAAATGTCATTATACACACATGGCATGAATCGATGAATCTGGATGACGTACTTTCGTCTGATGAAAATTGCACTCCCAGGTCCCAAACAGCATCCGTATGTGGGCTTGTATCAGCATTACCATCGCTGAAAATGACTGGTCGAGTAGAAGCCAAACGAAACGGCTGGTCGTTTGAGTTCGATATGGAAGCATCTATCACTGGTATCAGGCGATATTTGCCTCAAATTATCAGACAGGATCATTATACCTTTCGGAGGAGACACATCCAGAGTACTGCATATAGGTATTGAAGAACAATCGTCTTTAAGCGTGTGCTTATTATTCGCAAAAAGCTGAGAGCTCTTTTGCGCACTGGGCGCTTCTGAAGACGATGATCTCTGCTGGCTTTTGTTTGACGCGTCTGAGATATCTGGCTCCCTAGTTGAAACCCTTAGGGCTATTGTGATTTTACATTGTCAGTCGCCGCCTCCGTTAGTGAGCCATGCTTATGTACATTTGCATTCCTTTTTGAACGCCTCTGACATATCGAGTGACCAGATCGCTTGATTTGCTACAGCTGGTGGAGGAATTAAGCTTGACATTAATATCAGAGGCGGTATATAGAATGTCTTCAACTACCTGAACTGGTGATCGGACAGTCTATTTTTGAATCAAGCGTTTCTCGTCGAGGTGCAAATAAGACAACGATGTCCATATCGAAGTCAGTAGTCATCTCGTGGATAACTTTTGATAAAAGTATCCGGCGTTCTTTCATCTTATGGCTGTTTTCTTGACGGGTGTCGTATAGTAGCACTCCTTCGTTAGCGACCGTATGGCTTTTCTTGTGTGGTTCGCTATGTTCGCTGTCCACGGGTATTGGCGTCGAACATGTAGTAGGCATATTCTTAGTTTTGTTTAAGTTATCGGTCGGATAACGCGAGTCATATATCTCTTGCAGTTTCTTCCATTGCTCGTCCGTCAGGTGTCTAAAAGCGGAGGCCATCTCTACTGGGTTCTGGCTTTCTGAGTCAATTTGAACTAAGCGGCGCCAATCTAAGAGAGTAAAAGACATGCATGAGAATAATAATGCACATGACAAGTATTGGAGCACACCTATGCCATTTTCTACTGAGTTCTCGCAGATGAGAGAATGAAAGACATCCCACAACTGCATTTCCTGATGTAGTCAGAAACGCGTTTGCCCGCCCCTTTTTTTTTTTTTTGTTTTTGTGCAGGATCGACTGACAGACACATTATTTCAATCGCCGCCGCGGTATCTTGCATAAATAGGTTCCTTGCTTTTTCTCTCCAAATGTTACGCTATAGCCCGAACCTTCCACGTGGATTATCATCATACTGCTGTTTGGTCTATTTAGCAGAGAAGAAACAATTAGCCTGTATCTTTTTTGGTTTTAGTGATATGAGATCAATGATATAGTACAGATTTCTTTCGCCTCCAGGGTAACACACAAAAGCATGCTGTTACGAGCAGATCTGTGATCTTCCTGTTTTTGTGTCTTCTGACAATTCCCTAAAGACTGACCGAGATCGGTAATGTAGGATAAAAGCGTGTCTCCAAAATCGACAGTAGTCAGGAGTTCAATTGTGCTATAATCGCGATCACCGGCTGCGTCGAGTGGCCACCATGTCCTATGGTTTCAATAAAAGGTAATGCCATAATAGCAGGGAATGCCATATTCGGCCAGGTAACTATGGAGGTGTACCTCTGCAATATTTCTGCAAATCGGGCCACATTCACAGCCATACAGCATTACTCGCAAATGTTGAAATATTTTCAGACGCAATGTGATATGCGAGAACCTTACCTGACGAAGTTACGGGAAGCGTCGGATTACCAGAGTGTGATGCAAACAGAACTGCTTTGTCCAGCGTCTTGCTTTTATTGGCTTGTATTTTTATCAAAGTCCTAGTGCTCCTCGTTGAATTTTACATTAACGCACATCCTTCTTCTCTAAGCTCGTCCTTTACAGAAACATTGAGTTTATGATACGCTTCATAGTTTTTCGCATAAGGTAGGACCTTTGGAAAGATCACTGCTGATCTTTGTGCGCCAGACTACAAAGTGATATATATGCACGGCCTTAGTAGGAATGGCCATTTTGTCATTATCTTGACCAACTCTCAGTAATACCTTTCGATTTGAAAATTGGTCGTAAAGTCAGCTGATACTGATGCTAATAATACAGTATTTCTTCGGGTTCGCTGCTGACATAATTCCTAGATAATGTGTAGGAATTCCAATGGTCTCGTCGCGAGCTGGGAAGATATAACGGAAAAGGTAACTGTAGTTCATTCCGTATGTGTTCGGTTTGTACGACATGCATAATCGGTAGATACTCGTCCATGACCCGTTTGTCTCGCTCCTTTATCACATTAATAACGTCTATAGGTGCGATATTACGGTACAAGATATGATCTACGCTTTCCTTTTATTCTTTTCCTTTTATTTCTATTCTCTGATATGTCTCGACGACAGCTACAAGGGGATCCCACTTCGCAGCAACATGCACTGACCAAGGCGCATCATGTATTTGATCCAGTCAAATGGATCCGACACAATGCGAGTAAGAACAAGAAAACAATCAGCAAAAGAAATTCCGTACTCCTGCAATCTCAATCCTTGGTGACTGGACGAATATACCTTTTGCAGGTGACCTCGGCCCACATGGCTCTGTTCCAAGGAGTGCATGACGATATCTACTGTTTCTCAATCCTACGTGAGACTGTACTTTATCCAGCCATTCCATCCATAATAACAGTTTGGCATAGGTTATCTCCAGACTTCCGAGTCTTTTCGCTGGTCTGAAGCGAGGTAAGAAAGTAAGAAGTACTAGGTATCCGTACTTACGTTCGGATAGATATCTTGCCGGAGACTTTCATGCGTACGATGCGTTTGACGAACTGCATAATCCACTGATGGACCTTTGGCGGCAGCTCGGTGCAGACGAAGCAGAAACAGCACACTGGTTCCTCATGTTCCAAGAAGCATGTGCAAAGCAGCAAGCCTGGTGCGAGAGCGATAGCGCAGTGCAGCACTATAATGATATACCAGAAGACACAGCACTGTACTCTAATAGGGTGTCACCCGCTGCTACGCATAGAAGCAGTAGTAGTATTTCACACCGACATCGCCAGCAGACATACCAGCCCCAGCTGCAGTACGAACCTCCCCTGGAAGAGACGATGGAGTCTTATCCCATGGAACCAACGCTTTTATTACGTGACCGTCAACAAGGGCAGGAAGAAAGCGAGAGCCAAGTCCGATGGGGCCATGCTCCCCGGCCCAAGAAGCCATCAATCCGGCACGTTTTGCAGAGTATCAAGCGCGCGACACCTGATCCTCATCGTTCCTAGTAGCGATAGCCGTAGTAGTCTAACCATAGCGGTTGCCTATCATGACTGATTAAATGGGTTGCCTTGTTCCCACCAGGTTGCGAAAGGTGGATTCACGCATTTGTTTGAGATAATGCTCGTCAAGCTTATCACGTGCACGCTGTATTTTTTGGTCGTGTTTGCGCTCCGTCTCACGCAGGTCATCGAGAAAAGCATCTCGCTCAGTCTCGAAAGGATGCGGCTTGGTGGCCTGGGCTGACTGCACCTCATCTAGCATGTCCTGCAGTCTTTTCATTGTCTGTCGAGTGTCGTTCACTTCCATACAATGTAAGAGCAAGAGCAGCAAATAGGAGTATAACAAACCTGCAGTGGCCAGCTTCTTCCAATCTTCCTGTTTCGTTCCTGCCACTTGCAAGCTGCGAGTACAGCCGGTTAGCTGCGCATACGTCTTTGTGAGTGTCTCTGGTCCTATAGCCCTTGTATCTCCTTCACTCTATCCGCAAGTAGATATAAACAGGATGTCAGCCGAGGGTAAAAGCAAAAGACAGCCATACGTCAAAGTAAGAAACAAAGTCAGCCAGCTCCTGTTGCAGAGCTCTGCGGGCTTGTCCATTGAGTGCGTCATCCAATTGGTCCAGGTCTGTTTCCTAGCAGCGTCAATCGATTATCAAAGTGAGCATGAGGAATACGTACTTCTATAAACGGGCTTGGGGTCGAGATGGGTCATCAGAAAGGAATTTGACGCGGGAAAGGAGCAGAAGCGCGTAATAATATGGATGTATTGGAGCGGGGTGCAATAAAGAAGGTAACCATATGGGCGTGATTTTTGCATTGGCATGGTGATCAGCCACCCGCACGCCTTTTCCGTCACTTTCCACTTTTACACATAACTTAACTTTTGACATGGAGCCCGACCCGAAGAGACAGCGCAACGAAGAAGTCCAGCCTGACCAGCAGCCAGAATCTGCTTACACTCAGGGAGATATTGAAAAGGGTTTGGCTCTTTTGGAAGCGGTTAAGGCTGGCGATCTCGTACGTCCTTGTTGTTTAGGTTGGCCCAGCTGACAGCTCTGTAGGATAAAGTCAAGGCTGCTGTCGAAGCCGGCGCCGATCTGTGCTTCGATGGTGATGAGAATGGCAGGACCCCTCTCCACCATGCGGCTGAATGCGGACACAAGGAGGTCGTCGAGTGGCTTTTGGAGGAAGGTCACCCATACAACCTCCTCGACAAGAATGAAGTGTCCACAGGCGAACTGGCCCTGAAAAACAACCACACAGATGTATATGAAATCCTTCTCGGTCAGGGCACGCGTGCCGAGTTGTTGTTGCGCGTCCTGAATGCTCAGAGTGACGATGAAGATGAAGAAGGCGGGAAAAAGGCCCCCAACCAGGACTATCTCGAGCAAAAATTGCATTATGATGACAACAAGCTGATGGATGCCAACGACGACGCTGTCATGATGGGCTGGGAAGGTCCTCTGATGGTCGAGCACGCCAAGGTCATGTGCCCCAAGGAAGGTCTGGATGTACTCAACGTCGGCTTTGGTTTGGGTCTCATCGACGACGAGCTGCAAAAGTACAAGCCTCGAAACCACTATATTATCGAAGCCCACCCGGACGTCTACGCACACATGTTGGAGTTGGGTTGGGATAAGAAACCGGGCGTGACGATCTGCTTTGGTCGCTGGCAGGATGTCGTGCCTACCTTGAGCCAGACGTTTGACGGTATCTTTTTTGACACCTATGGCGAGTTTTACGATGACCTGCGGGCATTCCATGATGTTGTACCCAACATGCTGAATCCGGACGGTATCTACACATGGTTCAATGGCTTGGGCGCGACGAACCAGTTTTTCCACGATATCTATTGCCGTGTGAGCGAGATTGATCTGCACGACTTTGGCTTGAGCACGGAGTATGTTGATATCAAGATTCCCGAGGCAGATGAGAAGGGCGTTTGGGACGGCGTGCGTCAACGGTAAGTGAATGAAGGATGTAAAGCCGGTTTCTCATGAGATCCACACGTAGGTACTGGGTCCTGGAAACATATAAGCTTCCCATTTGCAAATTCCTTGCATAATAGTAACACACGTATCATCATTGTAATAAAAAACAAAAGCACATTTGACTTCAAACCACGGTTTTATACAAGATGCAAAAAGAGAAAGAAAATGCATACGCTTTAGGCGATCAGCTCAACGACTAGAAGAAGCAAAAGAGAAAGAAGTAAGTAAAGATGTAAACGTAAATGAAGAAATGAAAAATACATACCACCACCAGCAGCCTTGATCTTCTCCTCAGCCTTGCGCGAGACGAAGCGGGTGCGGACAATGAGGGGCTGAGAAACGGTGCCCTTGGCGAGGACCTTGGCGTAACCGTTCTGGAGAGCATCGATGACGGGGACCTTCTCGGTGTTCTTGTACTTCTCGAGGGCACCCTCGGGGGCAAGGGAGCGGAGCGAGTCAAGGTTGACGATAGGCTTCCAGTAGGCGTTGGGCTTCACGTGGAAGTGGCGCATACCGACCTTACCGAAGTAACCAGGATGGAACTTGTCCATGTTGGTGCGGTGGTGGTGGAAACCACCAGCAAGACCACGACCACCGGGATGCTTGCGGTGCTTGCCTAATTAAAAGACGTCAATATCTCCTTCTATTATAACTTCTACTGGCATACCAATGCGACCGTGACCGGCAGAGACGTGTCCACGCTTCTTTCTGTTGTGGTGAAGTCTGGTAGGCTACAACGACGATCGCAGATGAGCATCATTCGATTCCGGCATTTCTTCAATTCTATCTTCTTTTTCCCTGGTCCAGTTTATCCATCTGTCTATCCACCCATCCATCCATTCATCCATCCATCCATTCACCCGTCCATCCATCCTTATGTCCATGTAACATGCCTCCGTGTATAGATGCCATTTTCTTCTCCACAGGTGTCAGTACTTACCATCTTGAGTGCAGAAAGACCGGACGACAGTTGCCACGGCCGACACCTAAAAGCCGAGCCTGAGTATGATTCGAACACCGCTCTATTCTTTGCCTTTTTTGGACTGCTGAGAAAGCTATGATTGCACTATTCGGCTCATGTTTCGCATTGCGATGGTAACGTTATGTACGATAACGGCCTAGTAATTGCATTCCGCCCTTTACCGAGAGATATTGCTCTATTTAATATTGAATTAATGAGCTCAAAAAGAGCTTTCCGTTCGTTGAAGCTATCTTTTCTTATCATATGAGAAGATGAGCAATGTGCGAACCTATGTTCATATTGCATGGGGAGTTGCATCTTCAGAAGCCTACTGGCACCACTATTCAGTATGTGTATAGATTTACATAGCCTATATTTATCGCTGTTAGATACCCATTGCGAATATTCAGCTACGTGATATCGATCAGGCAGACCTGCATCGTCTTCAAAAGAAAGCGAAAAGGAAGAAAGACGTTGCAAATAGGGCTTCTGAACGATGGAAAATGACCAGTTTTCGTCTATATATGGCCTACCTAGCCTGTAGGAGCGTATAGTTTGCATCGATGTGATTGACAGCTAGCCTACGGATCTTCGTTCCGAAATCAGTCCTCGTGGACTTATATTCACTTCTTCTACATACCTAAGCGGCCGGAGCCGGGGTCATTGATTCACGCTCACAGCTTGTTGGGCACTGCCTCATCTGGGTCTAATGTGTTTGAGCCATGGTTTGAGTTACCGTCCACATATACCTACCGGTGGGTGTGGGGCAGATATTTGGCGCAGGGCACTGTCATTTTTTTTTTTTTTTGGGGGGGGGTTTGTTGCTGCAACGATGGTCTCGACCACCTGCTGCCTAGGCTCACAGACGCGAGGGGAGAGGAAGGGTTGGAGGAGAGCAACCGAAGAGAAGGAAAAGCGATGGAGGGGTGGGGAAGGAGCGGAATTGAGATCCAGGTTAAAGTCTTATATTCACCGTGTATGTTTATCTGTTTCACTTACGGGCGGAGGAAAACCGGAAAAAGGCGACCATCTGGATGGGAGGAACGCAGGCGGACAGAAGGGAGAGCAGGGGAAACAAGTACATGCAAGCTACGTACCCATTGAATGAAGGTTAATCATGTTCAAAATGATATCTTTTTAACACGGCAGGGCATTATCATGCACACCTGTGCAATACATGGTCTGTGGACGGGCAGCCGATGGCAGAGGGACTTGATGGGGATCTGTATGTTTGTATCGTCTATGTTAGTTTATGCTTTCAGCCATAATCCTGTGCCTGGAAGCATTTACAAAGGGAGAGACTTTGAAGGCATAATAGAAAAGAAGAACAAACGTAGACGTGGGAGAAAACAAATGTCTTTTTCATTGAAACGGACACGGGTCGATGGACTTCCATGCGGTTACATGGACCGGATACACCAATGGGAATAATAGGAAGGCAGTAAAAGGTCCCTGACAGGGATTGACGTGAACGGTTTTTCGCGCTTCAAAGGATTCGTTGGTCTACTGGGCTCTCACGCAATCCATGTACACCTATGGGGAAAGGAGGGAAAAAAAGGACTTCCGCAAAGTGAATTGATGTCGAATGCGCTCCGCGCAAGTGGTGTCAGATATCAAGAATCTTGTGTCCTTTTCTATATCTCGCCAAGCACCCGCGAAATTAACAAAAAAGATTAAGCAATCCCATATATAAAAAGAGGCAGCTATCAGACAACAGGTTAATTGCGTATTGATCATAGAAAAAGGGACAGAGATAGTGAATTTACGATATGATCTCGTCGAATAATAACAGCAGGACGACGAAAATTTTGCCCTGGCAAGATCCGAACGCGCGGCTCGCGTGCGGGATTTAACATTACTTAGGGGACAACGATAATACAGTAATAATAACACTGGAGCTGAATCATGCGCCTACTAATCATACAGTAGCACGAGGAACGAATGTTTGGGAAGCATAACAGTGACACAATTGGCTGACTGGGCCCCATTGATGGGTCTCTCACGCGACTTACGCTCTTGTTCTCTTCATGCTCATTCTCTCTTCTTTACGTCATGTGCATAAAAAGGCTGTTGGAAGCCGCCTTGGATAGCGTTGTCCAGGAAGACCAGGCTCAACTCGAAGAGACAGTTCAAAAAGCCTGGACAGCCATTCTCGATCAGCGTGCTGCTTATCTTTGCAAAACCAATCAGTTCAATGAGGCGATGAAATATGCCGACAAGCTGATTCGCCTGAATCCCACCTCATCCGAAGGCTATCGCCGCAAGGCAGACATATATTATGCTCGTCTTCAATACAGACACGTGCCATACCTATACCGGACCTGCATGGCTCTATCCTTGAATGGTGAAGAAAAGTCAACCATTATAGCGCGTATCTCTGAAGCTCAGCTGAGGCAGCGCAGCAAGGCGGATCCATTTCATATACTGCCTCTTGAGGTCTTGGAGACCGTATTTCGCTTTTTGGAAGTACAAGATCGGCTCAGCTGCTTGATGGTGTGCCAACGGTGGCGCAATTGCTTATTGCAGCTTTCCTCGCTGTGGGATGACCTGACTCTTGACCTGAGTCATGTGCGAAAGCCCGACTATGCATCCTTCGACTTGCCCTACCTTGGTCCTCGTCTGCGCCGCTTGCAACTAACACATCACCCCATAATACTCGACCATGCTTTTCCTATGTTGGCACATCACTGCTGCAGTAATATCACATCGTTGGGTAGGCACGATTGAACCAAGCGAAGGCACCTCTCATGTAAATTCTAGATGTTCACCTTGTAAAGAGCAACCGGTTCGAATCGCCTGCCCTCGGCTACAACTATCCGTGTACACTCCATCTCACACAGAACCTGACCAAGCTCCATTTCCACAATAGTCGATACAATGCTCCTCCTAGACTTCTGCAAACGTTGCTTGCGACTTGCCCCAAGCTTGTCGATCTGTCATGGACCATGTCTTCTCAAGTCGCCTTGATCGACGCCCCGCCGTGTCTGGATCCGTATTATTCAGCTCAACCCAACCATGTGACTGATCTGCGCTACCTTCGATGGCCGACACAAGTCAACCTTCTTTCACCGGACTTGATACCCAGATTTTGCCCTGCTCTGCGCCAGCTATGGATTCATGGCATCATGATGAACGAGAGCAGCAGCCCAGGGGACGCGATTGCATTTTTGGATATCCTGCTCCAGTTCTGCAGAGACCTAAATACTCTTCTACTTGGCCGACCGATCTCCGTGGCGCGGTGTGCATGGCCTGCGCCAGAAGAAGAAGGGACTACAAGTCAGCTCACCACCTTCTTTTATGAACCTTTTTTTGCCCTTTCCGATGCATCTGTGCGCGATGTGATGCTAGAACATGCGAGTTCGCTGCAGAGACTGACCTTATCGAGCCTTAAACTCGATTATACCACTCACCCCGGTGATATTCCAACCTACATCCGTTTCTCGCAGCTCAAATACCTCGAAGTCAGCCGTCAATTTGATAGGCAGCTGATGCCTTTCACTGATCCTTTGCCAACTCTTTTACTGAAATGTCAGTGGCTGCAGGAGATTGCGCTCATATTTATTTCGCTGGATCCGGATACGATCGGCGCTTTACTCAAACTGCCGTGTTTGCAAAAGATAACGCTCAACAACTGCGATAGTCATGACGCCTTGAGCCACCTACTCGAAAATGCGGCAGCTCAGGGCGCTGCGTGCACGATTAGGCATCTTGTTATTGTCCAGGACAACATGAACAGTCCATTGCATGTGCTGACTGCGCTCGGGCAAATCAGCATCCTGACGCACCTCGAGATCTGGGGCTACCTATTAACGGAAGAGCTAACGCGGGTTTTTGCCGAAAGCGCAGTTCGTTCTGGTCTCGTCACGAACCTGACATTCCTCAACTTGCATGCGTACCAGCGTGGCATGACTATACTGAAAGAAACCTTTATCTTCACAGAAGTGGCGGGGCCGCTCACACAACCATTTGATACAGAGCTTTTCCCGATTCACTGATATTTTACAAATAATATTCCGTATCTTATATAAGTCGGTTACATATGCTGCCAAAACAGGAAAAAAGCAGTAGCATGAATGCTCCCACGCGAGCGACGCAATGTTTGTTGTCATTGTACTGCCAAAAAACCAGCTAGAACGAATACTTGAGTGCTATCACCGTGCCATCCTCCATTGTTGTCTCTCTGGACCTCAATGTCCAGTTGTTTTTATTTCATTTGTACGAAAGATTCATCTTCTGATACGAATACCCTGAAGGGCATTCAAGAGCGAGTGATTATTGTCATCCTACGAAAGAAAATGAAAGGTATTTAAAATGCAAAAACGTTATATGATTCGGTCACTTTACACGTACCATTTCTAATGACCAGAGCATGATACCGCCTAAGCGTTTGGCAAGAGCGTAGTCCACCTTGGCATGAAGAGAGCGTGGATCATCGTAGGTCAAAAATCGGTGATGCTTGATGTTATAGGCGTAAGGCGTCTTTGTCTCTGTACTGCGATAGGTTTTCCATCCGTTGCCGTTGTGCGGGATGTTTTGAGCGACGATGGAACGCCATTGGTACTCCCCCGAATAGCTCGCTTTGCTTCCCGGACACGGATCTTTCTCGCGCTCATCATAGCGGTCACCCTTTATCTGGGGTTTGCTTGTATTGATCTTTGTGAACTGGGTGTGATTTTTAGGGACCTGAGTGACGAGAGCAGTATAGCCATAAAAAGGGACGCCGACCACAATATGGCTAGTAGGAATACCAGCAGCTTTCCATGCCTTGACGCTGTCATCCACGCTGGAGCCAACTTTGTCTTCCTTAGCAGTGTACAGCGGTGCGTTAGAGCCAGTTTCTCCCGCCCAGTAACCGTCGAGGTCGTACGCCTTATAAACGCAGCATTTGAGCACAGAACCAAAAAAAAAAAGTAGCCAAAATGATGTTACCATGATTTGGACCGCATCCAATACAGTGGCCCAAGCCGAATCGAGATGTTTTGAGGGCTGTCCAGAAGCGTCATTAAAAGGAGTGACCGCCGTCGCGACTGAAAGGCGTTTGTGAGTTGAAGATGCGGCTCTCAGTTTTTGACGAAGTAGCTGCAAGAATTTCAACAAGTTGGCAGAGTCATGCTTGTTACTAGATTTGGCGGATGTGAGAATAATAGTGGGATGTTAAACAGAAGTCCTCACTTTTGATTGCAAGAGACACCGTTCTCACTGTTGGGGTACTCCCAGTCGATATCTAACCCATCCAGTTTATAGGTAGACGTCAAGTTGACCAAGGTATCTGCAAAAGCGTGGCGATTATGGTCATTGGCAACGAGTGAACTAAAGTATCGGGACCCCGTCCATCTGTAATGCAATAGTCCGATTCAGGTATATCTGTTAGTTACATCTTCAGGGACACAACAAAATGCTGGGTTTACCCTCCAATGCTCAGACTTATGGTTTTATGGTGGGCATGGGCTTGGTGCACAATTGATCTAAGCTGCGCCTCGTCAAAACCCGAGACATGGCCGTGCTTATCAGGGATCCCGAAGGCGTAGTTGACATGGTCGAGCTTGTGCCATGCAATGTATTTTGGCAAACTCCAATCTGTCACGTAAGCAGTCAGTCGTTTGGTGGTGTCGTGACCGTAGTGAAATTTAGGCGCTGCAGCATGGACACTGCAGGCCCAAAAGAGAATAAGGGAGAGGAAAGCGGTGAGCATAAAAGTAAGGAAATGACAGGAAAGAAGGAAGAGTATTGGCGACTTTGCAATAGGTATTTATACACAATGGCCCTCCTTGACCACACTCTTTATCTTCACCGCCACCTTTGTCCTCCGCCCTTAGTCTTACTCAGGCTCTCCCCCCCTCTTTAATATCGGGCTCCGTTTAGATCAGGTACCTGACGACATGGTATCTGCTTTTGACAGTGCCATTTTTGCCGTTGATTGAAAGTTGAGTTACGGGGGTGTATAGGGAGTGCCTTGAATCATGTACACTTTTGCAGCGAAGTAAAAGCAATTAAAATTATGAGATTCATTTGATATGTCATGTATCTTTCGTCTTTTGGTTCCTCCATTACAATATTGCGTCCTAAATCGGGACATTTTTGCCATTCGAGATCTAAGCCTTGTACCACAACAAATCCAGTTTCGTGTCCTCAACGCCGGTCTATCATTTATATGACAGGAAAACAGCCACGCTGAAACCGAGTGGCTGTGGCAAGACAGCGCGTCTGTATCCATCGCAGAAAAAAAGGAGCATGGTGTGAGCCTTACCTTCATTAAATATATATAGAGTTAATCGCTGCTGGTGCTCATCAGCCTCGCGTTGGCTCATTCCTGGCTTTATATCCATACATACATCTTGCTGAAATTTCCAAAAAGAAATCGCCTACATACGAACTGAAAATGCATACAGCACTTAACGAGGAGAAAAGCCGGCTCGTTGGTTTATAATGTGGCTAAATACTGCACATTATGCCGTCGCCCTGTGTATTTACTGTGCCTGCGACCGTATCACGTAGAATCAATATGCTATAAGGATGCGCGATTTCTATGGATAAAAAGCTACATATGTTGCTCTGAAATATCAATGTATAATACTATCACGGTATCTATGTACTATGTGTTTTTATCTATTTATGCGTTTATTCATTTCCTGTCTATTCAACCTGGCTGATCAAAGCCATCAGAGTCTAAGCAGGTATACTGACGTAAAATATTTAAAGCAGTAAAGCACCACTATATTACTACTTCTCCGTTGCAGGGCAAACATTTGCGATTAGCATCAGTATAGTACTTGGAGCAGAACAGTCGATTTTTCATATCATATGATCCCAAAAACTGGTTAGCTAACTTCGATTATAAAAATATTGAAGGTACTTCCATACACGAAGTTTTGATAAAGGCAAATGATGATATAGTTCTCATTAAAAAGATATCTATCATCCTCTTCGACGAGAACTGCTTGCGTTTTGCTAGGAACCGATTCTACAAGAGTCAATACGGCAACTGCTCAACGTTGCACTGCTGGCCAAACGAGTAGTGGCACGAGCATGGTCGCATCTGTGATTAGTATACTAGAATATGGAGCTCTGTGTTCGTTTTTGTAGGAATGACGATACGCTGGTTATTCTGCGCTTTTCCGTTATCATCACGTGTTTTTCGATTTTAATGACATTGACCCATAGTTGCTCTATCGGCCAAAATTGTTATAGTCCACCGGAGCCTATGTTTGTTCTTGCATATGCGTGGGTCCATGTCCGTATTTTTTCTTTCAAAAACAATTGTGTCTTGCGTTCCGTTTTCTGCATATATTTTCGCAAACCCAAATAGTTAAACTAATTGATGATTCATAGCCTTCTCTCAAATGTGAGTCAGTCTTTATATATGTCGCACCTGGCGAAAGAAGGGGAGCAGAGAAAGATGATCTATTGGTCTATCAAGTCGGAACTAGGGAAGGCAGTATCATTGTTTTGGCTACTAGTGCTTGTTACGCTGCAGATCGTACTTGAACTTCTCTTGGCATCCAGCATGACACCGAGTCCCGTGCTCAAATCCTGCAATTCGCGTGCCAGTTTGCTAAAGAAGCTTTAATTAATACAAGCAAAAACTTCAAGGATAAGGTCTCACCAGGCCGTTTGATGCCATTGATTGCGCTCCTTAATGGTCACTTCCAACTTCCGGAGAATTTGGGTTTCTGGCGTCGGGTGACGGGGTCGGTCGGCCGATGTACGGGTAACCGGGACGGTGTCCATCACGGCAGCTGGCTGAGGGTACATGGCAGATAGCTGGTCGAGCTCATTATTAAAAGCTTCATAGAGCAAGTCGTTCTCGGTTAATGTGTCCTGGTGCTTAACCCTTAAGATGGACAGTTCTTCATCTTTCTATTGTCTTGGTCAGTATACAGTATTTCAGTTCCTTTTTGGGTCTCACCTTACGTAGCTCGCGGGTGAGCTTGCGAACGACCGATCCCATTTCCTCGTAGTCGCGTATCATGTTACTATACTTGAGGTGAAACTCTGCCTTCATTTGGTCCATTTCCGCCATCAGCTTCTCGATCCCGTTAGGCGAGTGGCGGTTGGGTGTCAGCGCTTCCGTGCTGCTGGCACTGTTCGTACTGGATTCGGACAAGGCAGGCGATCGGTTTTTGATATTGGCAAGAAGCTCGGCGACCTTTTTGTCGACGGGCACTTCGTAAGCAGGCAGGCTGAGATCTTGAGAGAACGGGCTGCTGTAAGTTGTGGAGACGGTAGTCTGGCTACCCATGGTAGAAAACCCGCTACTGCTCCCGTGGCTACCGCTTCGTGGACGGTTTGGATTAGACGTAGTAGCGGAAGGAGATGGACCTGCTGCAGTCGATATGACCACGGATTTGCGAGGTTGATCTATTGTACTGATATTACGATTGTCGCGACTAGCGCGCCGTTTCTGGACATGAAGTTGTTTACGCTGGACCTCATACGTCTCATTACTGTTAGGAATACTTTTTCGCCGCAACTTTGGCTACATGTATGGGTACAGATATAAGTATGTTTAGGGTTACATTAGCTGAGCATACCTTAATTTCATATGAGACGGTTTGGGTGGGGTGGATACTAGGTTGGTAGGATGACCCAGCCTTGTCGTAAACATCATGACCGCTGCTGGAGCTTTTTCTACGTTCTGCGAGATCATCTGTGCTGCCCAGGGTGAGATCGCTCGCGCTGGATGATGACGAGTAGGTGTGCGATATCCTGGATTCGAGACCGCCATCACTGAAGCTCTGTGAGCGCGACAAAGATGTGGTCGCTCCAATGTTGAAGAGTTTGAAGGTGGATATGCTCTTTCGTCGACGGATTTCTTGCCGTAGGGTGCGACGTACCGACTTGTTGACAGCCCGTTTCCGCCCCACCGAGAGTGAATTGGCCATTCTGCCGACCTCATGCAGATCACGATTACAGTCATATACTGTATGCATGGTAAATCAATTATGAGTATACCTAGCTCCAATGATATACGCGAGACCCGACTTACAGTTACCAAAAAGTCTCTCGGCAAAGGTCTTCTCGTTCTTGATATCAAGCTCAAGGGCAGAGGACGATACCGGCTCGTCCTCCGCCACACAGCCTAAAGCGAGTTTGCTTTGAATCTTCAGTCTACAAGATAACCATGAGACACGGTCTTCGTAATCTTCTACGGAAAAAAACTTACACATATTTCCCGGGAAGGGCAGCTCGTGGTACAACGAAGCCGAGCATATGGGGTATCATGTAACAGCTGCTAAGCATGCTCCGCAGCTGGGCCTCTGTATTCTCCAGATAAACAAGGGCTACGTCACTCTTGTTGATAGCATCAGGGTATGTGGATATAGGGTAGACGTTGGCAAAGAAATGCCGGCCCCTCCATGTGCGTGTTGCGTGTTGTACGCTGTCATCTATCGGCATCAGTCAACGGGCGTTGGCAAAAATAAAAAGAATACCATATAATTTCCATTTCTCTTTACCTTGTTGGGTCCTTTGAGCCATTTTTGCCTTGCCAAATTGTTCAATGAACTTTCGCCGCTCATGGAGCCAGGCTTGGGTATGTTCAGCACGTGCGGTCGAGCCATCGACAGCTGAAGTCGAAAGGGTAAAGAGTCGTGGTGCACTATCATAAAAGTAGCCCTCCAGAGCATCGCGTGTTTGTGGATCGACGTCAGGTGAGAGCGAGGTTGAATAATTGGCCACAAGCGTAAAAGACGTGGGTATGTCTATCTCGATATATATGAGTCCGTCGACGCGCCTGAATCACCAATTCTTCTCGATTTACCTTGGAGACCCTCACAGATCTCAATATCACTGACGTTGAGCCAACCCCGAAATTTGAGCTTACGATCGTATCGCTTGTTATCACCTTTCCGAACCAGAAGGGAGAGCATGCCAGTCTTTTTGTCTCGCTCATGATCAAGACCACAAAGCTCGAGACCGTCCGCTGTGTAAGATGGCCGTCGCACGACCATCAGTTTGTCGGAAAACAAGAAAAAAGTGACGGGGTGGGTAGGCTTGAGAGTCTCGGTATCGAGCTCGACAGCATCCAGGTGGCAAATGAGACAACGCTGCTGACTGATCAGAGAGGCCTTGGTACGTTTTAATGGCAAGCAGTAAGAAAAGGTCAATGGTGACTTACAGGACAGTTTTGAATGGACTGGAGCATGTTGTGAAATATGCGTATTAGCTTGGTATGATAGTCTTCGCTCATGTTTGCAATCTCTTCGGCGGCGATAAGCGCCTCACTCAAGCCAGGCAGGTCGGGATGATCGTCGGTAGTATGCTTGATGAGTTCTATTGCCCAGCGAGACGTGCCATTAGTATGGAGGATTGCCTTTGGAGCATGTGATGTACCTTTCAGGAACAATGTATACCGGCCCACGCGTTGCCCCGGCAAGGCTAGGTAATCGTACATGGTCTGATTCCCGAGTTCTTGTCGGCTCTTCACTTTCTGACATGCATAAATTGAGAATTTGGGTGATCACGTTTCATTGCCGCTTACATCCAGAAACGCCTGGTAGGTTGGGTTATTCTTTTGCTCTTTGATGTTAAATGTTTGGGCATTTTCGACACCAAGGAGGAACTTATGGTAGGGTGTACTAAAACGCCGTATCTAAACTAAAGCATTAGAAAGGTAGATAGGAGAGATGTATATCCCTTACGTGGGATAGGCACATATCACCAAAGTTGCCGGGATTGGACTCTTTTTGGAATCGAACAAGATCGGCGAGGAAGCTTTGATTGACCTGCAAGATCTGTTCAATGTTCATAAAGATTTTGTTGCACTCATAAGGACCGAGAATGAGTGAGTGCCTGTCGCGGGTTTTTGCACGAACGCGGTGTACAATACTCTGAAAAAAAAAAAAAAACGCCAAAGCGAAAGATAAGATAACCTCGACCATGGATCTGCATGTGTCGTATAAACTTACGTTGATGAATGTCTGTAGACTCATGACATAGTTGTCTTCTGTCAAGATAAATTCAGCAATCAGGTTGCTTCTCCGTTCATCATTCTAGAGAAGGAAAAAGATTCATGTATGATGTGAGAATCGGGCCCATAATTACGAGATAGTTATTACCTTGACGAAGCGGCGTTTTTCGGGCATTGGATTCAACGATGTCCGCCGCGTATGCATGTCAAACGGGGTATCGGACAGAAGGCTGAAGAACTGCTCATAATGGGTTGCTATAGAAACGAAGCACAAACCAGCTAAGTTTCGCAAATTCTCAAAAGTGTATATATGGTTTTATCTCTTCTAGTTTTCATCTTTACCAGAATCGCTTTCGGGTATGTCGTCGTCAACAAGAAGGTCATAATAGACGCACTATACAAAGTTTATGGATGGTTATGAAATATTATTGGGGCAAGTCCACAATGCAGACAATTGAGTACCAATGGCTCCGGTGGATGCTGATGAAGGGCAAGAGTGGAAGGAACGGAATGAGGCGTGCGATCCGTCGTCTTGAGTCGGCGAGAGTGACTATATCCAAAGGCCGCAACGCTACTCAGCTGTTCCTGCATACAAGAAACGAATTATGATACAGTAAAAAGGAGGAGAAAAACAGTTATAAAGAAATAAAAAATATCAAAAGAAATGTAGATGAAATCAGAAGAAGGAAAGAAAAGAAAGAAAGTGAAAACGAAGTAAAGCGTGGCGCTAAAAGGGACGTGTAATGTATACACAAGAGTGAGTGTCTTGTGTTGCCAAATCGGTAGCCGGAGCCCCGGGTCGCTTGCTTGTCAACGCTCCGTACAAATAACTCCCACTTTTTTTTTTTTCTCTTTTTGCTCGGTGTCAAAAGGACAGAAAGGGCGCACAATCGAAAACTCTGTGACACCTTCCGCCAATATCGATCAATCGGCTTTTCTAACAAATTCAAAAATCCAAGAAAAAAAAAAGCAGATCTGCTGCAAACAGCGTAACCATAGATATCCAGAGCGCACCGGATGAGTCAAGCGAGTATAAGACGTGCTATTGCGTGTAGGACTTTTCATGCGGATGTGCGTGACAATATAGATGTGCGAATTGTAGGGAGAGGAGTGGCGTGCATGGTGAATGAACAGAGAAAATGCAAAACGGCGAATGAAATACAAGATAGAGTGTATACAGCGTACATATAAAGAGAGGCTGCGGCTGCGGCATTAACGCTTGCGCTTTGTGCCCGCGTCTTCTCCAAGGATATCCTTGAACATCTCCTTCCGCCGTTGGAAGCCCTTTTCGCGCTCGATCCATTCTTCGCGTCTCCGCTTAAACATGTCGATATTGCACGTCCAGAGAATGCCCTTGCCAATAAAGTCCTCGGACAGTTCGTACTCGCGCTTGACGAGCTCTTGAGCGATTTTTTCCTAAAATCGAGTAAGTCTATGGTTTTGGTCGCATAGTTTTAGAGTTACCTTGGTTTCAATATCGGCCACGCCCCAACACCGCTCGACAACGTGGCTGCCAAACTTATCCTTGGCAAGGCTGACATAGCTGCCGTAAAAATCACGCGTGATCTTTTTCAGAATTTTGCCGTTGACGTGGTCCGAGGATACTATGGCTTCAACTGCACGAGAGCCCACCGGGGACTGGCACCAGGGTAGAATAAGTTCGGTACCCTGAGCAAGGAAACTGGGTTTTCACACGTAAGCCAATCCAGTTATTATAAGGTCATTCTCAAGGCGTTACCTAGAAACGAGCACGGTGTTTTGTTGTTCGGGCATCTTCATAATGGCCTGGGCGATCAACGAGCCCTGCAAATGGAAGGCATATGTGTTTTTAAGCTGATCGCGCGGGAGAGTCTCAACGTCCTATCCGACTTTGTTAACACACAAACCCTATTTACGAGACCGACTCGCCACTTTCTTATTCAACTTACAGCCAGAGTCTGCATGCGCATTAAGCAGGGTGCAAAGAACTGTCGCGATTTAGCTTCATCGGTCAAGCCGAGGGCCTCACGGAGCCATTGAACCACGGTTTCTTGCTGTCTGTCGAGTCTGGCCGACGCCTCAAACATACTCCGTATGACACCAAATTTGCCAGACTTCAAGATGGCCTGCAGGCCATCCATCTCGCCGACCATGGCATCGACGTGCTTGCCCTTGCGAGCGTTGGTAAATAAAGACTGAACGACAAAGTTGGAGAGCGGGTGCAAGCTGTACTTTTGAAGCTTGCCCTTGAGATGGGACTTGTAGATCTTGCTATAGACCTTGTTGGGTGCGACCTTGAGAATAACCTCCATCAAGTGGGAGCCAGACTTGTCGCGAACAAGTGTCTCGAACCAGGACTTGCGCTCCTTCTGAACATGCTCGGTCTCCTCGCCCGAAGCGATGCCCCACAAGATGCGATCCAGGAGAGCGGTTTTGACTTTCTCGCCTTCCTTGTCGTCACCCTGGAGCTCGAGTAACAGCTGGATAACAGGGTTGCCGACATTGTGAACGGCGAGAGTGCGCATCTCGGTCTCGGAGGAGCTGAGCGCGAGTTGGTTGGTCAACGTACGCAACGCATTTTTGAAACTGTCGGGAACCTTGCGCGTGGCAGAGGCACGCGAAGAAAGCTTGTTGTTAAAGTCATGGGCAGTCTTGAACTTTTTTGACTTTTTGGAACGGAAGCGGCCCTTGGTATCACCTTCCTCGTCGACCCGCTTGCCGGCAAGCACATAGAGAAGCACACGGAGGGGATGGGATGCGAAGCGTTCAGACATGAGGGCACCTACCGAGCCCTTGATATCCTCCACCATCTGCAGAATCAATTCTTCCATGCTAGGTAACGTGCCCTGCTCGCCATTGACCTCCTCTTCAGATTTCTCTTCGGTCATGTCTTTTTCCACGACATCCGCGCCAAGGGTCAGGATAGTCTGGAAGACGTGCGAGGCACATGGGTTCGTGAACATCTCGACGGTTCTATAAAATCAAACAAAAAGGAATGGGTCAACCATTGAAGAACAACAAAGACAAAAAAAAAAAAAAAAAAGAAAAGAAAAGAAACATACCGGCCACTCAGTTTGTCAGCAAAGACTCGCAGCTGAAACTGGTCGGATATCTTGAGAAGTTTCTCTAGGATCAGCGAGCAAGCGTAGCTCTGGGCAAGTTCAGCTTCCTTGCCGAGAACTTCTTCGTACACGTTATCCACAAACAAACGCATGTCTATGGTAAACATCCAGCGTCAGCAATCGTTCCCAGCTGGCCATTCCATGTTCTCAGATCTAACCTTCTGCCGTCTCAAATGGAGGATCGTCAATGGTGTTTTCGACGCCCTTAAAGTAGCCGAGGGTTTGTTCGTCAATCTCGTAGCGCTGACCGTGACCATTGAAGCTATTGAATTCCTGATTGTTTCCCTGGTAGCCCTGATGTTGATCCGCCATTTCAACGTCATTGAAATGTTCCTGACCAGACTCGTCCTTTTGCACAAAATCGCCGTTGGCGTTTTGTTTCTTTTGATCACGTCCTCCTCTCTTTCTTTGGCGGGGCATTGTGTTGAAAAAGTGAAAAGAACGACAAACTTTTTACCTTTTTTTTTCTTCTTATTTTAAAAATTCTCGGTGCATGAATTTTCCATCCAGCCACTGCGTTCGCAAATCTGTTCCTGGCGATACTGTCACCGCCAATTCAGCATCATGCCATCATTACTATTTTGGCTTTTTTTTCTTTTTAAAAAAAGAAAACAAAAGTGTGTGATAAGCTACTATTAAAATGATATATACAGTCCACTAGCCGCGAGCTTGACGCTTCGTAGGCCAATCTTCGTTGAAACTAATTGATTTGCGTTTGCTTGCCTCACGGAATGCCACATTATTGCCATCGATACCAGGATCAATGCTCTGGCGCATATATTCCGGTAATGGCTCTTTGTACAAGCGCCGGATGGACTCGAGCAGCGAATCCAGTTCGCTGTAATTGTCCTCATTTTGGATGAACTTTTGATGGGTTTCCGTTTTGATGTGCTATTACGTACTAGACTTAGTATATGTCACATGCTTGCGTGTCCTTTGTTTACCTCTTGGTAGTTGGGATAGCGCGCCTTGCAATTCTCACACCAATTAGTCTCTTGCTCCATCTTGCGTCGTTGATAATCCCTCCGCTGCCGCTCTTTGCGCTTGAGGCGTTCCTTTTCCCTCTCCTTCTCTTTTTCTCTTTGCATCAGACTGGCCGCTTCGCTGGCTGCATTGTTCATGGCGATAGACCGTACAGGATTCGGTGTGTTGCTGTTATCCACCATGCGGCGATCCAATCGTGCGACACTTTCGGCGCGCGGTAGCTTTCGTCTTTGTGATGTATTGGATGAGGTTGGCTGAGTGTTGGCGGTGGTCGTGGTCGTTGTGGTAGTAGTCGTTGCTGTTGTTGTATGGGCGGTGGTAGTGTGATTGGAAGGCGCAGCAAGCGATGGTTGAAAGCCAGTGGGACGGATGGACGAGGACTGTTGGGGTGTGTCGGGTAATTCAGGTTGCTCTGTGGGTGAAGGAGCATAGACGACGGGTGTGTCTTGCGGTGGGAGCGGGTCTTTGCCGCGTGGTGGTGTAGGAGGATGTATTTCCAATGGGGTCTGTGATTTTCCAGGAGGTTGATCTGCTATGGGTTCTTTAGGCAGCTCCACTTGCTTGCCTTGGTTTGCGTCTTGATGATCTTGAGCTACCTCTTTGGCGTTTTCTTTATCATGCACGTCGTTCTTTTCGTCGTTGTGTTTGGCGGTATCGGTCTTGGGCGCCTGTGGTGGTTTTGAGGAGGAGTCGGAAGGGTGACGGGAAAAAGGAGGTTTGCCTGGAGGCGTTTTAGAGAGTACGGGCCAAGAGAGATCTTGATGAGCACGCGTATATTCCTTGATGACGATGGGTCTGTGCTTTCCACTGGGTTCTTCCACAAGAAAGTATGGGTATTTGAAAGGAATGAACTGCGACTGCTGTTGCGTTGATCCGGAATGGCCTTGTGCCCGTTCTTCTTCCAACAAACGTCTCAGGTCTTGATGGTTATTCACCCTGCGCCGTACTTTGCTTTCCACAAGGAAACGCAAGAATCCTTTGGCCTCTGCACCGTGTATATGTGAGGAAAAATGGCGCATGATAACTAGAGTGGACTTACTGTCAACATTCCATATTTTCATCCCCCATTTCTCGGCGTTGTCCACAATAGTATTTGGCGTATTTCTGCCTCGTGTCGTTACGATATGCGTACAAGAGTTGGAGAAGAAAGGTTCGATCGTCTAAGTAAAGCATTGCAAAAAAGTGAGTCGCCATGTATATGAAGATAATTGAACGTCTATTGCTACCGATCCCAAGAGCTTGAATCCATTGCGAATCCGTTTTGCAGTAGGTTCATCAATGTTGTCGAGGTAGAATTTGAAATTGGCAAAGTGAGGCCTCATTTGGTTTGCCTGGGCCTCTGTCAACTTCTCGCCAGTCTTCTGCTCGCCCATTGCGCGTGTGCTATGCTTTCCTGGAATGGTCGTTTTCGAGCAGAGAGAAAAGGACAAAAAAAAAGTTGTAGAATTCATAGCCAGACTATTCGCTTTTATTGGCTGACCGTTTAAAGGGGGGGGCAATACGCGTCGCGATTTTTGCATATCAACAGGACGACGGTTTCTGATCGACAGTATCATAGTCATATACGTCGCTCTCTCACCCTTTAAAGTCTGTCCTTACAGCAGGACGATATTCTATTTTGAAGCAGGAAATTAGATATATTGTTTTACGAAGTAGGGTAATCTAAGCAGAAAAGGTTGCATGTAAAAGTTGACGTCGTGGAAAAGCAGGAGAAGACAGCAAGTCAATAGGATAGTTTTTGATGGATGGTAAGCAGAAACTGGTAATAAAGCCGTATATATGTGGTATGTATATCTGTGTGTGTGTGTGTGTGTTGTGTGTGCACTCATGTATAGATTGATGACGCTGGAAGAATAGAGGAAGAATGAAGCAATAAATAACTAGCTAAAAGGGATATTAAGAAACAATGGAGTAAGGCATCAAAGCTTCTTTGCCACGAGCTGAAGAAGCGAGTTCGAGTAGCGTTCGAGCAAGGCCAATGTAGCCGGATCTTCTTGAGTCGTCTTGAGTCCCAGGACTTCTTCGATTTGATGGGCGATCTGCTCCATTTTCGGTCTGGTGTGCGCGGCAAAAGCTGACGCATGATCATCGCTGGATTGTTGGGCGGCGCGGAGAGCCTCAATGACGCCGTTGAGGAGCAATATCGCACCATCCAAATCGGCCTGCAAGCTCTCATAGTCAGTGGAGTCGCCTGCCGGCTCGTTTATTGTGTTGCTAGGTGGTGTGGGAGGTGGCGAAGAAGACGATGCAAGTGGTATAGGCGTACGTGATGGTTTCGGTGTCTCTTTTTGTTCCGGTTGTCCCTGCTCAGACATGTTCAGGCACCCAGAAAGAGGCTCGCCCAAAGCGGTGATTTGCTTGGTATCATCGTCTTTGATCTGTTCCATTTTGACATTTGCTTCCTGGGCCATTTCATTTTTGTCACTTTTGTTTTTGACTGGTGTCTCCTCAGTATTGATTTTGTCAAGGCAAGTTTGAGAATCCACCGTTGCTGCCGTTGAGGATGGGTCCGTTGTAGCGATTCTTTGGATGGGCGCGACAGGAAGCATGATATCGGGGGAGGCAGTCATTGCTTTCTGATGGGCCTCGATGGCTTCAGCGAGCGCACCGGGCGTGGCAGGCCGCGACCGACTGGGGCGACTGGGGTCAAGAGCAGAAAGATAACGTGTGGAGAACGACTGACGTTTCTGTAGCTTTTCCTGACGCTCCTGCTGCAGGTCAACCGGGGAAGGCGACTGTGGTATAGGGTCCTGGACGCTGGAGGACCGCGACATGTGCATCGAGGTGACTTGGCTGCGCGAAGGCGAAAGTCTTGGTGTGGTATGCGAGCTGATTGAGGCAATCAAGTTGTTATCTCCCTCGTCCGAGTCCTCCTCCTCGCGTTCATTGTCGGACACCGTAGGCGATCCGGAGCTCTCTTCACCCGAGTGGCCCTCGCTTGATATCGACGCTTCGCAAGGCGAGACTTTGACCTCGACAGGCGTAGCAACCTTATCTTCTTGTTCAGTTGTCGCCATGAAAATGACTTCCTCCTCCTCTTCCTCCTCTTCCTCGGGCCCTTCCTCTTCGCGGCCATCATTCTCAGTCCCGCCGCCATCGCATTCATCATCTTCCTCTGCGTTGTTCAGATCGTGCTGTGATTTATCAGAGTCGCTTTCAAGCATTGGATCCTGGGCTTGCGTTTCCGGTGAGTGCGGCGTCTCTCGCATTTCCGGCGAGCGTGATATCTCGCGTGGGCGTGATGTTTCTTCCACTCTGATCTTCTTTTTTTCGAGCTCGGGTTCGCTGTTGCGACGTGGCTGAGGTGGCACAGGTGGTTGCTGCTCCTTGGACGACTGACCTGTGGCCATGCCGCCGCCATGCGAACGCGTGAGTCGCACGCGTTGCTCGGCATTTAAAGCGTCGCGCGATTTCTGACGCCGGAGCGCATGTTGATGGTTACCCGTCGGCGATCTCCGCGGCATATCAGCGCGGGCACGTGCACCGGTGCGTGGTCCAGAAATGGGAAGTCCCACATAGAGACGTTCCAGCTTGCTCTCTTCCTCGGGCGTGCGTCGACCGGTACGTTCGCGAGGGCCAGCCATGCGTGCCGCAGGCGCCCGCGACGGCGGCGGCGCTGGCTGTGATTCTTGGGTGCCTATGCCTCCCCCTGCTTGAGCTTGCGCTTGGGCTTGCGCCTGCACTTGCTGTGCCACTTGTTGGGCGTTCCGCTCGCGCGCGAGTTTATACAGGTCATCATACTTGCGTTCAGCTGGGGACACGGCCGAAAACGTCTTGCGCTGACCTTGCCGCGCCATCTGGGAGATACTCGGCGTAGGTTTTACCGCATTTGCGATTGAGACGCGGCGCAGACGGGTATCGGCATTGGCGACAAGCTCACGAAGCAAGTTACCACCGCGTTTTTCTTCCGCGAGATCATCCTGGCTCGACTGGCGATGGAGTCCGCCATGGAGGACCATATTTTGGGCTTTATTGTCGCGGTCCATGCTACGCGCCTTCATCTTGCCATAGATTGACTGGGCGACCTTCCAGACAAAAATTGTGCCGTCCGAGCAGGTACTGACGACACGGAGGGCGTCATACGATGTACGCAGGAACTTGACAGCCGTGATGAGTTCGGCATGCGCACAGGCACGAGCGATACAGATGCCATTGGTCAAGTCAAATAGGCGCAGACATCGATCGGATCCGCTTGTGACGGCAAACGTGCCTGAAAACGGATCCAGATCGATATTAATAAGTGATCCGCCTGAATTCTCGTTGAGCGTGGATGCTGCTTCTTCAGCAGTTTCGGGTATGCATGCCTTTACAGGCTTGCCGTTGTCAGTGTTAAAGATGATGAGGCGGCGCTCACCCGTGACGGTAGCGATATAGCGTTCGCTGAGGCTATCGAGGGACATATCAAATACGGTACTGCGGCCCGAGTAGTTGTGGTAGGTGATGTAGCGCGGGGTATCCAGGGTATCGAGACTTCGAAAGATGATGCCTTTATCAGCACCGCAGCTCAGAATGCGCTTGGCGCCTTTGGAGAATTTGACAGCCGTGATGGAGGACGAATGGTCATCGAGAGTTTGGACGAGACGAAAATCAGATTGGATATCAAAGACATGAAGGAGTCGGTCGCGACTGGCCGTAGCGATGTAAAAGGGGTCGCCTGGAATAGGTGAGAGGACAGTTCTTCTGTCATGCTGAATGCGTACCTTCTGCCTGAGGATGGGTAAAATCCATAGCGAGGATCTCAGAATCGTGGGCTTCCTGATAGGTCTTTTGTTCCCATGTCTCCATGTCATGGATACGCAGGTTACCACTCCTATCACCAGTAGCAATGAACTTGGCATCTTTGCTGATCTTGACTGAGCGGATGCCGAAGTCGGGATGCTGATCTTCAGGAAGGCCTGCATCAATAAAAGATGAGCTCCAGGGCATATCCGAGGAATAAGACACATACCAATGGCTCTGCCTGACTTTAGGAATTTGACGGCCTCATCGTCAACATAGAGCATTTTAAAAAGTTCGCGAGAATAGATATTTCGGCGATGGGTATGGATGCTCGTGGTGCTTACGGGCGAGGGTGCGTTCGGAGTGGGTCTGTCAGGCGAGAGAGGCGAGGTGGATTGGGTCGCATGTGGGCCAGTTTCGAGATTCCAGAAGCGGACGGTGCCATCGGCCGAGCATGTGGCAAATGAATTGGCGGGTAACGCAGAAGATGAGGGTGTCTCGTTCTCATTATCATGGTATGTAGGACAAGGCTACCCATGAACAACAGATTAATCAACCATGACTTGATGTGCTTTTTGTCTTACCTCTATGCCCCAAATGCAGTCACTATGGTAGATGAAGCTTCTATATTTGCCGATCCGTTTCATATCACGGATATCCCAGAGGAACATGCTTCTGTCCGAGTAAACCGCCGTGACACGATCGGTGCGGCCGTCATAAGCGAGTGAGACAACGTCCGGGTAATGCAAATTAGTGCCCATAGACGCGATCATGTCCGGTGAAGAAATGGCGCTGATATCCATGCCGAGAGGATGAGGTTTAGGGAGGATACCACGGTATTGCAGGGTGCCAGGCTCAAAGAGCCGGATGGTTCCTTCCGAGCAAGCGCATACGACATATTTGGCGGAGACAGCGATGGAGAAAGCGGCATGTGCCTAAGAATAGTATAAGCGCGTTACTTCATACATTGTACATTATACATTATGTCAAGACGTACCTGCAAATTGACCCATTTTTCGATGGCTCTGCCTTTCTTAAAGAGACTGAGGATACCATTGTCCGTGACAAAGTAGACATCCTCGGAATTGTTCGGGTCGCACTTGACGTCCACAAAATTGCTGTCGCGCAAGGTGCCGAGCACAACCGTGCGGCCATCCAAGACTTGTGTCTCACGTGAGGCGAGATTACCCTAATATGTCCATGAGAGAACGATGGGGTTAACGTTCTACGTAGTATTATGAAAAAGTATATCTCAATTTACCCTCTTTGGGATGCGACCTCTTGCATCAAAATGCCAGAATTTGGCATGTCTCAGGCCAGCAGTAACGAAATAGGTACCTTCGGGGAGAATGACAGAGCATTGACCTTGGAGGTGACTTTATTGCCTGCGAGACGGACGCCTTTTTTCCAGTTCCAAACAAAGAGATATCCGTCATGCTAAACGCTGATCAGCGCCCTGACCCATTTTGCCTTATATCTTGATATGTACTGCTGCGCAGTTCCCCTTAAATAATACCAACTTTTTTTTAACTTTACCTGGAAACCCACAGAAACAAGGTAGCGAAGGTTAGGTGAGAATGATAATGCAAGGACGCCAAATTTGTGGCCACGAAGTTCGTGCAAAAGAGTACGTTCCTTCACGTTCCATATGAGGATACGGGGTTGGTGACCCATCTAGATGAGGAGAGGGAGACGCACGTCTGTTAGCAATACCCGTCTTTTCTTCTCAGTATGCTTTGTCATTATTGTTCATAATACTCTACCTCTCCAGCCGCGAGAAAATTGCCATCCGGTGAAAAAGCCAAGCAGCTGATAGGTTTTACACGTGCTCCGGCCGAGGTCTTTTTGTCGTCTTTGGTTTCTCTAGGGTTGGTGGGTGCAGCAAGGGCAAGATCAGCTTGTCCACCCAAAGGAGAAATGGTCAGCCCCTTTTGCCCGTTGGTTGCAGTCGTGTTGTTGGCTGAAGCGGCCGTTGCAGGTGTCGAGACTGTCGTGTGTGGCGGGTAAAGGAAGCCAACTTGTTTGTTTCGCTTGTGGTTGTAAAGGACAACAACTGCACCCGCAGCATAAGCAACCAAATCATCTGTCAATGCGAGCGCGCTGTTGGACACGGTGGTAAGACCCAAGACTCGTTCGAGTGCCAACTATCGTTTATATTCAGAATGGGAGTGTCAAAAAGACGATGAAAATGACATTGACGAAATGAGAAACTTTACAGGTTGAGCAGTTTTGACGTGTTCCTTTCGTCTTCTGCCATTAAGTGGAGTCTGGAGAGGAGACAGATTGGCAGTGGAATGCGAGGCGGTAGGAACAAGACTAGTGTTTAGGTTGGTATTATTTTGGTTGTGGCTGTTATGATGGTAGGAAGAAGGCGGAGGCACCGTTCCGGATATGACAGGGAAGCTTTCGGCCATGACATGAAAACATGCAAGTTCAGGTCATTCGCGTATGCAGAAGGGGAAAAAGAGGAAAGAATGGAAAAAAATAAAAAATAGAATAAAAATAGACGTATAAAAGAGAGGGAAGGGGCCCAAGTTGAAAAGCGACACTATGTATCTTTTTGGTACAATAGTCGATGGATGTGCGCTAAATAGAAACGCGAACTTTTTGTGTGCATGTGGTGTGCTTGCATCTTGCCCGGGCTTTTTTTGCTCGCCGCCCTTTCCCGCCAAGTCCTCCTCTCACTTTTAAGAGACAGTTGCAGCCCCAGGCCCAGCCCAGCCTAGTACAGTCTAGTACAGCTTAGCACAGTCCACTTCAGTCCACTACAGTCCTCTACAGTCCGGTTCATTTCAGTCCTCTACAGTCCTTCACAGTATAGAAACACTACAGCTCCACCCTCCTCTGCCAGTACAAAGCAGCGCAATTGATTCATGCAAACTCATTTATTGCTGAGAGACCATCCACGGGCACTGGCGCTACGACCGACCGTGCTTGACGAGGCTCCGTCGGGAGTGCTCATGTTTGAGCAGTACACCTCGTCCTCATCTTATGGTCAAGTCGATCGGGCTGTGACAAAATTGTTGCCAATGTCTGACTTTGAGGACGGTCCCTGGCGAATCCTCAACAGCCGCCCTGCTTTTGGCTGCCTGGGCCTCATTAGCGTTCAAGGAGGTATAACACATATACACACTTTATTAGCTATACACTATGCATTGACTAATAAACTAAACAATCCGTACAAAAGAATGCTTCGTGGCTATTGTCACCGAATGTGTGCCCGTCGGTCGGATACGAGCTGGCGAAGAAGTATACAAGATTGAATCCGTTTCGTTTTACTCGCTTGCTTCGTCCAAGTACGACGACCTTGAAACTTCGAACCGTGATTCTCCTGCTGAATATGCAGACGATGTTGATCAGCCCGGCGTTTTCCAGCATCCGTGCGCTCAGCTCCAGAAACTCTTCTCTCTCGGAAACTTTTTCTTTACGCCTGACTTTGATTTGACCAAGACTGTGCAGGCCAGGTACCCACATCAAGTTTACCGCGTTGTCATTATACATTATCTCATATCTTGGCATGTCATTTCTACTTTAGGACCTCAGACGCTTCGCTTGGTGTACATACCTTTGATGATCATTTTCTCTGGAACAAGTTCCTCATTTCTGGACTGCTCGATTTCCGAGCCAAACTAGACAAAAAGAAGCAGATGGACCTCGATCGTGGTGGCTTTTTGGTAAGCATACATACAATACTTACAGACATATATACACGCATGCACACATACACACACACATGCCGTGTTCTGTGTCTGTGAGTTTGTGTCACGCGCATATCAATGAGCTCATTCTTTATCACGTGTCATTCCTCCCTTAGGTGCTGGCTATCCGCGGTTTTGTAGGAGTCGAGTCTGTGTGGATCGAGAACGAACGATTCGATTTATCCGTGGTCTCTAAATTAAGTTGCAAACGGGCAGGGACGCGCTTCAATTCGCGAGGCATAGATGACAACGGACATGTATCCAATTTTGTTGAGGTAAGCATGATTTATGCGAAAAAAAAAGTGGAAATCTAAATAGACTTGTAATCAACAGACTGAGACCGTACTATATTCGGACCGTATTTGCTATGCATACACCCAAATTCGTGGCAGTGTACCAGGTAGAGTCTGTACTTCATTTATAAGTGTGTCCTACTGACACTAGATCAGTCTTTTGGGAACAACAGGGCATTGTAAACCAAAAGCTACAAATTACACGAGGAGCAGGCGCGTCTGAACCTGCCGTGAAGCGTCATTTTATGGAACTCATCAAACGCTACGGCTCAACTTGTAACGTCAACCTCCTCTCGACCCGAGAAAACTCGGGTGAATCTCTTCTGGGCAGCACCTACCTCGCTGCAGTAAAACAGCTGCACCTGCCCCAGTCACAGCTTGATATGTACGATTTCGACCTCCATGCCGAATGCCGCGGCGGCAGCTATGAAAATGTATCCAAGTTAATGCGTCGCATCCGTCCATATCTGACCGAGCATAGCTACTTTCTCATGGACTCAGCCGACAGCCAGATTATCTGCAAACAGACGGGCGTGTTCCGAACCAATTGCATGGACTGCCTGGATCGGACAAATCTTGTACAAAACGAGATCTCGAGACAGTCCCTCCAGGATTATATTGAGCAGCGATTTCCGACCTGCCGGAATCTGCACGACCTCAATGGAAAGCACTCGCATCTTTGGGCTGAGAATGGTGATAGCCTTTCCAAGATTTATGCCGGTACCGGTGCACTCAAATCAGCATTTACCCGCACGGGCAAGGTCACGTTTATGAATGTTCTCAGCGATGCAACGCGATCCGCCAATCGATTCTTTATCAACAATTTTCAAGACAAAGCTAAGCAGGAAGTGATTGATCAGCTGCTCGTAAGTGATTTACGAAAAGGCGTCGGTCCATGACTGACATGGAAGTAAAGGGGAAGCTAGCTGGACAGAGCGCCATCTCGATCCATGACCCCGTGAACGACAAGGTATCCAAAATGATGATGAGCAGGTAAATGTTTGCCTTCCACGAGATAAATGCGGCTAATCCTGTCAAAAGATTGAAGGATTATTCATCGAGCCGCAAAGTGACCATCTTCTGTGGTACCTACAATTTGAATGGCAAACCGTTTGTCGGCGAGTCCCTTGAGCCTTGGTTGATGCAACATAGTCGATGTAAGTGATCACCTCTACATAGAGGGGAGGGGAGTGTTGACCTGTATTTCTGTAGGGCAAGGAGAAGACCCTGACATTTTCGCTATCGGCTTCGAAGAGATTGTCGAGCTTTCACCGCAACAAGTATGCAAAAGAGAATATGGATGCCCGGTAACTAATTTCGATATCGCGTTTTCATTAGGTCATGACCACGGATGATGAGAAGCGGTATGGTGTATGCCCCAGGCAGATATGCTTCTGATGCATGTTTCATCTGACTTAGGAAAATATGGGAAGAAGTCATTGACAAGACCCTCAATTCAAAACCAAGCAAGCATAAATACATTCTGCTGCGTTCACACCAATTGGTGGGTGCCGCCTTGGTGATCTTTGTGAAACTGGACATTGTCGAACGCATTCGGAACGTTGAGACGGCTTTGAAAAAGGTAAGGGGCACGGTCTAGAGGCGGGCTAGACTAATGCGGCATATCGTAGACGGGTATCATGGGCATCGCTGGCAACAAGGGCGCAGTTGCGATTCGAATGGATTATGGCGACACCAGTTTCTGTTTCCTGGCGGCACACTTTGCATCGGGTCATTCCAACTATGAAGACCGCAATGCGGATTTCCACACGATCAACTCCGGGCTTCGATTTTTGCGAGGGCGCACCATTGAATCACATGAGTAAGAAGGCTATATGCAATAGTAAACACAAGATTGACGTATGATTAGCAATATTTTCTGGCTGAGCGACTTGAATTACCGCGTATCACTGCCCAACGAGGAAGCGCGTGCATACGCGGCGCAAGGCAACATTGGTGCGCTACTACAGCATGATCAGGTAGAGTATAAAAGATACATGATCAAACAAAGAGACTCATGCGTCATCAGTTACAACGGGAAATGCGAAACGGTCGCGTATTCCCTGGCTATGAGGAGGGACCGATCACGTTCTTGCCCACCTATAAATATGACAATGGCAAAGATGTCTATGATACGAGGTATCTTGTACAAGGCCGATTGAGACTGTGAGGCTGATGTATTTTTGTCGGTAGTGAAAAGCAACGCGTCCCTGGCTGGACCGACCGAATTATCTACAAAGGAGGACACTTGAAACTGCTCCAATATACCCGAGCCGAGCTTTACACTTCAGATCATAGGCCAGGTAAGATTGAATATGGCACCGTTAATATAAGCTAACAGACTATCTCATTTTTCAGTGCTCGCCCTCTTTGAAGCCGATGTAAATGAATCCAGCGTCCCCTTAGTAATGTGAGAACTAATATGATCTTCAGATCTTAACCTTAGACCATGAAGCCCGATCACGCCTGTACAAAGATCTGTACCAAAAAAGCTTGGATCATATCACCCTAGATACACCCTCGCACCCTGCATCCCCTTCACTGCCTCAACGGCCTACGCCGCCGATGCCAGCACGGCCCGTCCAGGTGACAGCTTCGCCAGTGTCTGCCGAGACTGTACTTGTCGATGTTGAAACTATAGATGAGCCGAGACCGACGCCGAAATCATGTAAAGCAGTTATTGACATATCTCAGCAAGGCCTAACAGACTTGACTAGATCCGAAAGCGAGCACAAACGAAAGCAATTGGTGGGAAACGGGTGAACGTAAGTAAATATAACAAAATACTATTCGAGTTTCTCACGTTCTATCATAAGCTCTACCGCATGCGAATAAAAAACAAGTGCAGCCCGGTAATCCATTCGAGAAACCGTCTGACCAGCCGAGATGTAAGTCTGACATATATTCCCAGAGAATCTATGGGCTAAAATGAATACGACCAGCAGCAACATCACCGCCGAAAACATGGGCGCCAATGCAGCCGCTTCAACCTTCGTCCGTAAAAACGGACGTAACAGTCGAGGAGGATAGAAACAACACGGCGAATGCATTCGGGTTTTGGAAACAGAATGCCTCATAAGCTTGATAACCCTGTGTAGTTATATACTTCATTTTATATTTTTTTCTTTAGAACAGCAAAATTACTATCAAGAGAAGAAAGACGTGTGCTATATTTGTATGGATACGTCAAACGAATGCAGTATTTTTGGGTTGGTGTAACGCGAACATTCTCTAGCGTGCAAAGTTGGCATCTGACCAGCCATGGTCTCTTTTCTTTCTTGCTTCAACTTTGATTTGATTAGAACTCAGTTTTTAGCGGCATGACCGATCGAAGCAATGATTTCATAGAGCCTCTTCCAGAACTCGATACACCCATGAGCCAAGATCCCCTTGACATGGAGCCCCTTACGAATCGCGTTCTCTTGGTTGTTGATGTTCCTCAACTGCCTGTTGAGTTGCAGGACGGTCTATTAAAGATCATCAAGTATGCACCTCACAAAAACCTCGTCAGCGAAGCTCCCACGTCGATGCAGGAAGACGGTCTAGAGCACCGCTGGCACCTTACGTACGTGCGCAATGGAAGACTTCATCGCTATTCCTCGTCGTTTTTATACGTGATATTTCTTATAGTTTTGCTCATGACCCCAATCTGGCGACGGGACAGTTGATCGTGACGAGCAACTATGCTGACTACAAAGAAGTTTCGGACGGTCACCGCTTTGACATTTATATCCGCTATCACCGCAAAATTGAAGGTAACCACGACAACTGCGACTCAACTCACATCTTGGTCGGCTGGTCATTGATTTGTTTCAATAGCTTTTCGTGCGCTTGGGAGACTTTTGGGTGCTGCACGGGATGCCTCCATTGCCTACTCAACCGAGCACGGCCACCTCGTTAATTTTTCAGAGCAAGCACAGTTTGATACCCAAGGGTAATTCTATAACCTTATTCATCCCAGTACCTGGTCCATCCTCACATATCTCCTATTTTACAAGTGTCATGATTGACTGCAGCCGGAACGGCGTACTGCGGCTGGCTAGCGTGTATACCTTACTTTGCAATATGGCCTTGATGGGTCTACCCATGCTGCAGCTTTACACCGAGGACACATATGAGGTATATGTGACCTATTCATGATGCATATGATGCATACTTATCTCGGATTTTACTCCAGGTGGAAGGAGAGCCTTTGTTTGGATATCTTCGAGGTAAGTATTATCAATATCTGCGTAACTATAACTGACGTGAGATAGGAAAATACACCCGTCGCGAGCTTTCATTGATTGATGATTATGCTTTTGACCTGTGAGCCTTTTCAGTCAGGGTGTGCTAGATTCTTACTTACACTTTCTTCCATAGAGGCATAGAAGTGATCCCATGTATCCAGACACTTGGTCACCTCGGACAAATCCTGCAGTGGCCCCACTATGCTTATCTCCGCGATAACTCCGAAGTTCTCCTTGCCGAGTCTGAGGCAACCTACGAATTTATCGAAAAGATCATTAAAGCGGCCATGAGCCCCTTCCGCTCGCGTCGCATTCATCTGGGCATGGATGAGGAAAGAAAAAAGCGGAAGAATTCGATATGGCGGACTAAACAAACATGTCTTGTATATAGGCACATGGCGTGGGTGAAGGTCGATACCGCCAGATATTCGGGTACAAGGAGCCAACGCGCATTTTTGTCGAACACTTGCGCAAGGTGAACGAGATTTGTAGTCGATTGGGCCTGCAGCCCATGATCTGGTCAGACAGTAAGTGAATACTGAAAGCGAATTTATCTGAGTTAACAAGGAACTTGCAGTGCTTTTCTGCTTAGGTATTTTGCGGACTAATGTTATATTCACCTTCTCATCGCATGGTATTATAGCTGCCAAGAACAACACATTGCTGGGGTACTATGACGAGAGCAACAATCCCGCAGACGCCCCCGAGTTCGCCGACCAGATGCCGCCCAACATGGAGCTAATCTTTTGGGACTATTATCACACCAACCCAGACATTTATACACAAAAGCTGCAACAGCATCGACAGCTCGGATGTCATCAGCCATGGATAGCTAGTAATTAAGAAACAAAAGGATCGAACGAGTAGCGATTGATATAGTATATAGCCGCCGCGTGGACGTGGAGTCGCTTCTGGACCGCCTTGCCCTTCAGCTTCGAAGCACTGCGTGCTAGTACGGTGGCAGCTAAAGATAAAGCTGGCGGCGTCCGCAATACCTTCATCACTATATGGGGTGATGAAGGCAACGAGTGTGACACGTATGTATTGGAAAACCACGCTGGAAAAGCGAACGACTCATTTGTATGTAGATTCTCCTCCCTTCCTGCTCTCTGTTACTATGCCCAGCATGGATATGACCCCAGCGAGGAGGTGGATATCCGTATGCTGAAACGCAACTTCGGCAAGTGACGCATAATCGTTTTGTGTGCCGGTGCTAATGTCAGTTTAGAGGGAATTTGTGGTGCAAATTTTGATGACTGGGTCTTTGCATCCAAGGTAAATAGTCATTCCTTGATACAAAAGATATCACTTATGCGTTCCTAGATTGACGACACGCCTGGTGGCACACCCATCAACATCCGGACTCATTTCGTGGCCAATATGAGTAAATGGCTCTTGTGGGAAGGTAACGGAGAAGAATGATAGAAAAAGAATAGGACCCTGACGAAATCGATATGTATAGATCCATTTTTGAGCTTCTTGTCGCCGCAGTATGCCGACGAAGATCTGGAGTCCCATTACGGAGCAATCGCTGCTCACCTCTTTGAAGCAATCGAGACCAAAAAGATTTCAAACCCATTGAACGAACGGCTCGAGCTGCCAGCCCGCATTGCACGCGTTCTTTCGCTCAAATGCCACTTGCGTCAATACCTCGTGGATGCATACCGCAGCCAAGATTACGAGCGACTCTACAGTCTCGCCGAAACCCGCTTAATGCCTCTAAGACAGGAAGTGGACCAGCTGTGGCGCTACCACCGCAACCTGTGGATGAAGATGTACAAGCCGCACGGCTGGGAGGTTCTCGAGCTGCGCTATGGTGGTCTACGTACGCGACTGGAGACTATGTACGATCATGTTGTGGCGCACGTCCAATGCATGTTGATGCGCAACGAGCAGATGCAGGGCAAGCCAATGGACCCTGAAGAGGACGAGGAGCAGGCAAATGTGCACTGGCGCATACCGGAGTTTGAGACAGACCTCGAATGCCTCTATTATGGATCGCGAACCAATCTCTTGCTCGATTACAACCGCGTCGTCTCGCCTTCGCGTCCGGGATAGACCGTCAACCGACAATGATAATCTAATAAAGACGGAAATTTTTCTCTTCGTTTCCTTATTAAGCACCAGGTAACAGCGACAAGAATAAATTAGACATGTTCCTATAACACGAACGAGATAAAGGACAATGGTGTCCGTTGATTATATCGCCACGTGTTGTACGTGATCCAACTATAAAAGTCCAGCATTCGGCCTAGATAATACTAGAAATTGGAGATAATATGGTTATGACAAATATGCATTCATGTAATATACGTATAGTTGGGGTCTATGTATGTAAAGGATAATAATGAAGAAAGAAGCGATGCAGACATGCCTTAAGCAGTGAGCAGGCCAGCCGCGGCGTAGTCAGCGGCAATACCAGCCCAGACTATGGCACCAACATGGTGGTTGGAGCGAAACTTCTCCCAGCAGCTCTTTGGATCATCATAGTTGACCGTACGCAGTTGCCATGCGAGATGCGCTGCCGCACCACCAACGCTTACAAGATAAAATGGCAAGCCTTGGCCATTCATGTAACCTGCAAGTGCAGTCAGCCCGACAAAAGCAGACGAGAAACCAGTGAGCCACTGGGGGGTTTTCTCCGCGAAACGGAGCGCAGTGGACTTGACACCGGCTGTCACGTCGTCTTTCTTGTCCTGGTGGGCATAGATGGTATCATAAGTGAGAGTCCAAGCGATACCACCTGCGTAAAGCGGACCGCAGACACTAAGATCAATGGAGCCCATCATGGCGGACCAGCCGACAAGGGCGCCATAGTTAAAGGCCATACCCAAGACCGATTGGGGCCAGTATGTGTAGCGCTTCATAAGCGGGTAGGCAACAACGAGCGCGAGTGATGAAGCTGTCACGATCTGTGTATATTGGTTTAAGCTGAGTAGGATGCCCAGCGCAGCCGAGAGTTGGACGCCAGTGAATGCAATGGCCTTCGGTACGCTGACAGCGCCAGAGGCAATAGGACGGATCTTGGTACGCTCAACCTAATGATACACAGATATTGGTGTCACGTGTTCCATGGCGATGAATAACTGGTACCTTGTTGTCAAAGTCACGGTCCCACAGATCATTGATAGTGCAGCCTGCGCCTCGCATAATGACAGCACCCGTGCCAAATAGAGCGAGCATACCCAGTGTGTTGAGAATCGGCAGGTGGGCATGGTACGAGGCCATGGTAATGCTCCAGGCTATGTCTATGATTAGCAAGGGACAGTTGGCGTATCCCTTTACGTACCGCAGGGCCAGAACAGAAGCCAGGTGCCAATGGGCTTGTCAATGCGAATCAGGTATGCATAAGGAGCCCATTTCTCGGGCAAACGGTCGATCCAGCCTCCATACTTGACAGCTGTAGGCTTGTTATTCGATACGTCCGAGTTGGCGGTGGCGGCTGTGTTCGCCTGTGGGGTGGGGTGGGACAGCCACTGTTTTTGCAAGCCCGAGACAGGCTGCAATAACTTTTTTGCAGACGGGCGAAGTAGGACCGCGGTGGGTAGAGCAGGCTTCCTAGAAAGACCACTGGCCAAGAGGAAACGCTTCTGATATTGCTGTTGCAATGGTAATCGACACGTCAAAGACCCAGGCGTCAGCGGCCGGGTAAATAATCTCATCGGGAAACGGAAGAAATTCAAGCGTGAAAGAGCTTCTTGAACAATCTCCTTTTTAAAAAGAAACACGAATTGATTGAACGTGACTCTTTTTTAATTCACACGACGCCGTATCATGTAGGACCAAGAGTGGTGAGATATATGTTTATGTGTGTCTGCATGCGCATATTATACATAGTGAATAGGATGGGAACTGGCCGAGTGCTTGGTTCGATCCATGCTATGCACGCTTATTCTATTTGATTTGACAATCATTTTAGCATGCCTTGCTGGACAGCGACGTGCTCTCCGCCATAAGAAATTTCGTCTTTGCAACTACGACTCGCGCTATTACTACGGCTATTATCCAATTCAACTGTTCAAAATGGAGGGCATCGTAGCGACTATGAGTGACCTGTTCTCTGCACTCCCGGAAGGATATCTGCCCAAGTGGCTCCTTTTTACCACGACTTTGGGACTCTTCAACACTGTTCAAAACTACATGACAGATTCCCTTACCAAGCGCGTCTATGCTGGTAAACCCAATGAAGGTATATATTTGATGGTCCCTGGCATCTCAAGACAAAAGACTGACTTTATTCAGTTTCACCTTTGGCTGCTCGCTTCTTTGCAACGTGGACTATGTCTGTGAGCATGATTCGCATCTATGCCGCCTTCCATCTCGAACACAAGTTGTAAGTTTTCACTTCCAATCCGAGGATACCAAAAAAAAGAAAAAAGAAAAAAGAGGAAAAAAGGGCTCAATTTCCATACACAGTATGTACGATCTGGGTATCTGGACCTATGTGATTGCTCTGAGTCATTATTCCCTCGAGCTTTTTGTGTTTGGCGGTTGTAAGCTCAATGGACCCTTCATGTCTCCCGCTATCGTCGCAGGTAAACTCATCAGAAGTGTTATCGGAGTCTTTACCTAATTCATTCTTTTCTTATTTCTTATCACAGTGAGTTCCTTGGTCTGGATGACGCAGCAGTACAATTACTACGTTAAATACTAATGGCCAATGAAAGTTCAAAATCAATCAAATAGATGTGTATTATGGTGAAATAATGATAATGCAAGTGGGATAGAGGTTTTGTAATTGTGAATGTACATGGTAGACAAAATGCAAGCGGGGTGCGTGTGATTAATGGATCAATCTAAAGAGGGAAGCAGGGAGGAGAAATAAGATAGCTGCAATGAGTGCAGGCATAAAAATGGACATTGGCGGACATATGCTGGTATATGTGATGTGCATGCACATGAGAGTACGCTCCAGGGATTCAGTACTTCGCAAAGCTTAGGCGGTGGACTTGTTAAAGTAAAGGACATCATTCTTGCATTGCGTTGCATAGAGATAAGTTGCGCCAACAATAGCGGATCCGTAGACGAGTTTCTTGCCGAGGGGAGCAGCGGCACGGCTGTTAGCAGCAGCAGAAAAGATGCGAGAGTACATGTCAAAGAGTAATGGGAAGCGGCGATGCAGAAGACAAAGAGATAATGATTCGATTCGAGGGACGGATGGAGCTTTGGCTTTTATATTGCGCGATAATCTCGGATTTTATGTTATCTGTCTCTGAATAGTAACATAGTGAGTTGTCTAGAAATGGGGGATCCGCGGAGCGTCGGGGACCAATGACTCAGCAGTACTCATCCACAGTCTAAAATTGGCAAACTTCCCGACACCGCAACACGCTGCACATGTCTTCAACCACTCAAAATTATTAGTGTTTTTAGATTCTCTTATTTGTTTGTGGTTGTTAAGGGGTTTGCATACCATTTCTCTACCTTCAAAGAGAAGGTAAGAAAATGAGAGAAAACACTAGCATCCGGTGAGAACCCAAGCAAACGCCTCCTTTATTTTTTCAGCTGCCCTTCTTTTTTTTTTTTCTTGTTTCTTTTTATTATTATTTCGAGAGCACTTCGTAGTGTCATAAAATGTTGAAATCCACGAACGTCATACGGTCTTTCAACCTAACTCTGACTCCGGGGCAGAATAAGCTGGTGGCTTTCGGACCTGGGTCGGTCGTAAACGGTATGGAGAAAAAAGAAAAATGAAAGCAGACTGCGGAGCGGCCGGAGTATGGGAGGGGCTCGAGCGTGTGATTCCGTATTGAAGACATTGGCAGAGACAGAAGAGTGCGGGGCAGAAAAGGACCAGGGAAAATGAGGGTCGTGACGGAATCTTCGGGTGCTATGATGCGTTATACTGTATTGTATGGAATTAAAGAAAGAATGTGATAGGCTCCGTCGTACTTGTTCTGGATCAACCCGCGGAAGCCGACAGTCTCCGGGTCGTTTTCAAGTGCGAACTCTGGGATGGCCACCAAAGACAAACCGCGGTGCCGCTTTTCCACGTGGAGGAGCGGCTCTTGAAAGGTGCGCCTTAAAGCACCATAGTAATCGTAACTGGGCTTAAGAAGTACAGCTGACCTAAAGTACTACTTGTCGTACCTGTCTAGTGAAAACATCTTTATCGGATGGAAGCCACATGTATTTGTTTGCCATCCGACTGCCGGACGCGAACTACCCTCCGTCCATCTACGAGGGGTATGATGGCGTCCGGGTTGAGTACACGCTGCAGGCGTTTTTCGACCTGCAGCCCCGAGGAGAACAGCAGCAGCAGCAGCAGCCGGATCAGGAGCAAAGAATCACTGATCATAATAGTACAGGTAGCAGTACTATCGCCTGCAGCACTGTCAGTACTGCACCAGTGCCGATCCTGTACCTGCCGCTCGTGACATCCGACGATAGCACACCCACCGCTTCAGAGACACGGGTCTTCTCCTGGAATGACGCGCCTGTTCGCGTTACGGCCACTCTCACCAAGCCCAGTTATACCGCAGGTACCGAAGGCATACTATTCGAAGCGTACATCGGTATTACCGAGACATGACTTAATTTAACCTTTTTCTTTCTCTTCTGTACTCCGATATTATTGATTTCACCCTCTATCATGTTAGGTGACTGGTGTACAGTAAAGCTAACTGTGGATAACCGATCAGATGGTAAGGTGAAGCAGATCGATCTAGCGCTTGCGTGTTCTGTCGCGAGTCAGGGCGGCAAGCATCGACAGCAGATCATTACCTCCGACACCTTTTATGTGTCGCGTCATGAGCAACAGTCTGTGTTACGCATCCGCCTGCCAGATCACTGTGTTCCCACCTTTGCCTGTCACCCCAGTGTACCCTCGGCTCAGCAACTTGACCTGAGTTACCATCTCGAGTTGGGCATTCCTATGACAACGCATTCGGTCCTCGAGCGCAGCAATAACGGCGGTGGATGGTCTCTGTTCAGCACTCCGCAGACGAACAACACATTGTCTCTACCATTGATAGTGTCAACTGTGCCGCATGGTATGTCTATGCATCATACATTGCCAACCGAATTGGATCTGCCCGTCTTTTGCCCTACTGTCGAATCCCCTATGCCAAGTCCCACGTCCCCTTCGTTCTTCTCGCGGGCGGGAAGCCCCGTCCCTCCTACATCTAGTTCGACAGCTTCTGTTTCTGCTGCTGCTGAGCTCGATCGGCTTTCGCTCTCCCCTTCCACAGAGGAGGACCCCGTCGTCGATACAGGCGTCGGCGCCGGTAACGTGATGGGTACCACTAATAGTGGTGCTGCTGTCATGCAGCAAGACGCGAGCGGTCACCTTATGGTGCCTACATAAATGATGTGACTACTCGCGTAATTTAATAGAATGACTTAACACGAAAAAGAATAAAATATATCAGGTCCTTGAGCTATCCATGCGTGAGTTTAAAACAAGTCCATTATGCCGGACTTTGTATATGACGCTTTCATGCAGGCTGATTGTGGATGGGTCATCCGTTCTCGTTTCCTCTTTTGCATTTCATTCTTGCTTGTTCGCTGTCCTCTTTGTCCTTTCGTATCTGTTCCAAGAAATGGACAAAAAGGGTTCAGCGAGCGTTCTGGTTGCACCCGAATTTCAACCGCGCAAAGGCAAACTCAAAAGACTTGCGTCTAACGTAAGAAAGCGTATGTGCTTGTGTCTGCTAATTACGTTTGCATTCAGCTGTGCATCATGCCGTGCAGCAACTGTACGACCTAAAATGATGCATCTACCCCTCGCTGTCCCCCAAACTCCTTGCTGACCCCGACACAACCCCTCCCGTACCCCCAAGTCATTCACTCAATCCACTATAGTCCCTTGCTTTCGATATTTTTCTTTCGCGGTACAAACACATAGACATAGAACCTCGAGAGACCGTTAAACGTACCTCAGAAATAAACTAGAGAAAGCACAATAGTACATAACGCCGTTTCCACATACATATATGTCGATACGTCTATTTAATACAATGGTTGACATCCTTGGGGCGATAGACACATATTAGCAAGTCAAGCCGATCTTCTCATTTGACGTTCTTTTCTACGGTCACTTGTCATCATAGCCATGGTGCAACTTGATATAATTCTTTGTCATTCGCCCCATTGTCTCTAGCTCCTTTCTCTTACTCTTCTCCCTCGCTTGACCCCGCTCTTTTTTTTATTCTCTTTCTCTTTTTGCCTCTTATACCGTGACCCCTTCTTTCGAATTCACTCAACCCACTTTATTCTCTTCCTCTTTCTTTTGTTTCCTCTTTCTTCCCACTTCCTATCGCTCTTTTTTCCCTTGGTTTCATCTAACGTAGACGCTTTGCGTGGTGAAGCAGAAAAGTTATAGGCTTGTGTACGACCCTGATCGCTGTTTGATTTTTTTGTAAGTGAAATTTCTTTATGGACCATGCAGCGCCAGTCAAATAGCTGCATATCATCTGCGTGCGAGTGCGTTTGAGCGGTGCTAGTGGCCATACAGTATGTGTATACATATGTGTATATGGTGCGTTGATGTGTCTAGGTTGTGTGTGGCAAAAAAAAGGATACGTCTTCCAGCACAGCAATACATAGTTTGGACGGACAACTTTCCCTGTCTCTCGCCCCTTTTCTTTCCCCTTCCGCACACCTTTTTTTGGTGGCCACACACACACAGGCCTACACAGCACACACACATAAAACAGCCAGCCACTCGCACAGTCACTCCAATTTTTCCTTTCTTTCTTCCTTTCTTTCTCTGTCTTCCACTTGTTGCTTGGCGTGCACGCCAAAGCTCTTTTCCCTTCCTCTTTTTAATTAACATATTTAATTCTATTTAGGCCCTGTGTACCCGCCAAGTCACCACTTGCACCAGCTCCATTCTAGTCACACGTACATTATTACATTACATACATACATACGCACACTATGTATACTTCTCCCGAGACAACTACGTACCCGTACAGCAGCCTAAATAAGCCGAGTAGTACGAATCATCAAGGTATGGCGAGTCCGACAGCCAGTCAGCATCCTGCCCTGGCTCGTCCGACGTCGCTGCCCGCTTCTGCTTCCGCCAGCGGCGGTTCTGGAGGTGGCGGTGCGGGTTCCTCTTCGTATTATCAAAAATACAACTCAATGTATCACCATGACCCTTATTCCAACCCTGCTGCTCCAGCCGAGTCACCTTCGCAGAACAAGTACGTCAATCCCGGACCTCTTTCCAATAACGGTAACACGGATTCAACCACGACGCGCGGCGTACCCCCTTTGAGCGATATGACAGGTGGTGGAGGTGGCCATCACTACGACAGTCCTATCCCGAGAATGTGGCAGCCACAGCCACAGCAGCAGCCACAGCAACAACAGCAGCAACAAGAAAGGGGTGAATATATGAAAGGCGAATATACCAATAATGATGACGCCTCTCTGGATCACAACAACAGCAACACGTTGCCAACCAGCCTGCCAACGCCCACCGCGGCGTCCTCGTACTACCACTCGCAGCATCCTGCACCTACTACACCCATTCCGCCTCCCTCGCACCCATCCAGCAACTCTTCATATGACCGTCAGTCGTTGTACCACCCGTACCTCTCCTCTCGACGGCACTCAGTCAGCACAGGCGGTGTAGGACTCTCAGCAACGTATCAGAATTACGCGCAAAATCTCGGCTACCATCCTTACCCGAACTTAGCCTCACTCCAGCACCAACATCATACTAATGCAGCCGCCGCAGCCGCTGCAGCCGTGGCTGCACGGCAGACCCCTTTTGTACCGCGTCCCAAATTGACCACGACCCTATGGGAGGACGAGGGTACAATCTGCTACCAGGTGGATGCAAATGGCATATGTGTTGCGCGACGCCATGGTATGGAATCCGTTTCGATTTGCTTGTTCTACCATGTTTACTGATTTGCTGACCTTGTGTGTTTGAAAAAAAAAAATTTCTGTCCCGCTGGCGCTTTTTATAGATAACGACATGATCAACGGCACCAAACTGCTGAATGTTGCAGGCATGTCTCGCGGCAAGCGCGATGGTATCCTGAAGAACGAGAAAGGCCGTGTAGTGGTCAAGGTCGGTGCGATGCACCTCAAAGGCGTCTGGTAAGTTGAATATATTGTGTGTTTCATGATCCATATACACACTGCACACACAGTCGGCTCTCCGCCAGACAAACTTTCTGACCATGAACGCACCAATCTTCTATATTTAATTTTATAGGATCACGTATGCAAGAGCAAAAGCGCTGGCGAATCAGTACAAGATATTGGATACACTGCATCCGCTCTTCGTCGATAACCCGAGCGGATATCTTTATGCATCGCCTTTGCATCATGGTGCGCATCACCCAACACACGCCAACCCTGTTCCACCACCAGGCGGTCCGCCGCCCTCGCACTCCGGTGTCAACAATTACTCGTCGTTTTCTTTTGGCAGTAGTAACAGTAGCACGAGCCGTTTGGACGGAAGTAGTGGCGGAGGCGGAGGCGGCGGTGCGTTCCGTCAAATGCCTAGTGCCACCAGCCTCACGTCAGACCCGCCCAATGCCAATCCTCCCTCGCATTCATACCCTTCATCCACCGGTATGTATAAGTTTGGTCGCTCTTTCTATATGGTTTTTTTCTTCCGTGAGAGTCTCATGATTTCTGTTGGGGTAGGCCTTCGTCATGCCGAGTACCAGACACCGTCGTCGGGACAAGATCTTTACAATCATAGCAGCTCGAGCGCCTCGAGTGGGTTTGATTACAAGTCCGGGCCACCACCCCCACCACCAACGGCGGCACATACGGGCAGCAGTAGCGGCCCCGCGGGCAGCTATACGGGAAGCACGCTTTCGGGATATCACCTGTACCATCATCAACAACAGGACGACCAGCCAGACGGAGGCAGACCTTCTGTGGATGACCCTTGAGACGGTGGAAGGCTTCCTTTCTTCTGCTTTGCCTTGCTTGCTTTGCTTGTTTCCTACGTGTCCATTTCACGCCAACTTCCCCTCTTTTATTCTGTCATTTCTGTCTCTCACCTTTTTCCACTCTCCATTTCCACTTGATTTTCACTGCAGCAAATGAAAAACTATAAAAAAAACCAACGAGGTGATACCCCGGTTTCGCAAGAAACAAACCCTGCCTCAATGTGGAATGTGCGATTTCTCATTCTTTTATTTTGTTCTTGATTAATATCATACAATGGGCACGACAGAGACGACGACTACTACGACGGGTAGTTCAAGAGCACCTCGGGCTAAGCCTGTGGGACCAATCGGCGGCACACCTGAACAGCAAGCCTTCTTGGACAACGTCGCAAGCGAGTTTGAGATTGACAAAGATCACTTAATCAAGATCCGCGATCATTACTTGATCGAGATGCAGAAAGGGCTTGACCATGAAGACCAGACCTTAGCAATGATACCGTCCTACGTAGAAGGTCGTTTAACAGGTAGCGTAGTCATATGAATAATGAAAACATGTCAATTCAATGCTTATGGTAACACAAGATAACACCGGTGTTTTATTTCCATCCTTAAAATAGGCCAGGAAAAAGGCAACTATCTCGCACTCGATTTGGGTGGTACCAATTTGCGCGTTGTTTTAGTATGCCTCGAAGGCAACGGCAAATTCAAGACTACCTCAATGAAATCACGTTTGACGGACGAACTCAAGACGGGGTCGATGCGTAATCTATGTGGTAAGTTACGGGTGCATGCATGCATCTACATACACACTTTATACGTACACACATGACATGGCATGGGTTACCTGTATGCTCATGTATGTATATGCATGCATGTGCGAAAGTACGTGTGTGTGTGTGCGTGTCGAGATGTCCATGTGCATCGCAATTTAGGTTTGTAATAAGTAACATTTTCATCGATTATTTAGACTACATCGCCGACTGCATCGATTCTTTTTTGACCGAACAAAATTTGACGGATCAGCACCTTGACCTTGGCTACACCTTTAGCTTTCCGGTTCTGCAGACCAGCGTAAGTAACATGATAAATATCTCGTTTCCTATGGTAGGTTCTCATGTCTGGTACCTTCCCTAAGATCAATCGCGGTATCTTAAAGCACTGGACCAAGGGTTTCTCCTGCACGGGAGCGGCAGGCAAGGATCCAGTGATGCAGCTGCAGGATGCACTGCTGCGCAAACAAATCCCCGTGCGTGTAGCTGCGATTGTAAATGATACGGTGGGCACTCTTCTATCAAACGCGTACAGCAAGCCGCAGACCTTGGCGGGCATGATCCTGGGCACGGGTGCCAACGGTGCATACATTGAACGCATGAATAAGATTGGCAAGTGGAAAGGCGGTGAGACAACCCATCCAGAAATGATTATCAACATGGAGCTCGGCTCCTTTGACAACGAGCGTCGAGTATTACCCGTGACCCGATTCGACAACAAGGTCGACCGTGAATCCATCAACCCACATAGCCAAATTTATGAGAAAATGGTATCAGGCATGTATCTCGGCGAGATTGCGCGCAACGTCCTCCTCGAGCTGATAGACCGCGAGCTCCTGTTCGGGCCAAAAGACTCTCAGTTCAATCCAAACGCGAATTGTAAACACATCTCGCGCCATTATGCGTTTGAGACTGAGTACATGAGCCGTATCGAAGCCGACGACGGAGATTTGAGAGCAACACGCGAGCTCTTGGATCTAAATCTCGACCTGAAAGTGACAGAAGTCGAAGCGAGGATCTTTAAACGCGTTTGCGAAATGGTGGGCCGCCGTGCAGCGCGCCTCGCTGCATGTGGTATTGCCGCCATTGTCCAGCACTGTGAGGTTGATCCAACGGAGGGTGCAGACATTGGTATCGACGGTTCGCTGTACGAGTTTTACCCCTGCTTCGAGGAGCGCATTTACGAAGCCCTTGAGGTTCTACTGCCTGATATCTCCAATGTGCGCAGTGTGGTCCGTCTAGGTCTTGCCAAGGACGGCAGCGGTGTGGGTGCAGCTCTCACAGCCTGCGTCGCTGCTCGTATGGCAGAAACCCGTCAGCAAAAGAAGCGAGCTACTTAGCCGAAGCCAGTACGAAAAAAATTCATTTTAGCTTCTAATTTTATTGTAAATACAGATACATATATAATATTGGTGCTGTATGGTCGTATATGTGTGTATACGTTCGTACGAGGGACATATGCTCTTTACGTTACTTTTTCCAAGCAGACCATATAGTAGGCTTGCGAACTCGAGATCATATGCACGTAATAATGAGAACAAAAACAGGTATTTCTAAGGTATTTCTAAAGTACCGTGACTATGCCTACTATACTACAGATGCTAACCATTGCAGAAATATATTTCTTCAGGTGCTATGTTATATTGTATATCTCAAGCATATGATTGCTTCTCTTGGATCACGTTCGAGCTCGTTTCAATCGGGTATCAATAAATAGGAAGCAATTACATGCATAGTTTTGGTTACACTGCAATACAAGAAACGGGAGATGTATTTCGATGGAATGTCATGAATATTCGCCTTCAGAACATGTAGAAGATTCCCAAGTCGTATTCTGCCTTCTTCTCGTCTTGATCGGATGACATTATGTGGAGATCACTAAGTAGTGTGCAGTCGAAGACTTCCAAATATTCCTCAGCTCATATTTCTGTTGCCTTGGAATACTCGATGTCAATCAATAACCCAGACAGAAAGAGCCATATATTTGCCCTTCACAGTCCAACAAAAGGACCTGTAAGCCCCGAGCGGGACTTTGGTTTAGCAGGCAGAGAATACACAAATCAGTATACTGTTAATATGCTGTTGGAGACTTTGCAAGAAGCCAAATAGCGGAATTCATTGTATCGCTGGCCTCTTGTTGTTCTTCCACCTATATATATATATATATATTTCCTGTTGATACTACAGCACGCAATGCGCAAATCATGTATAGTTTGTTTTTTATCTTTGGAATAGTCTGGAGTGATTTTAAAATGTGATATGTACTCCATTGCTCTTAATATATAAAGTTATTGTTAAGCGGTAGTGATGATGTCACAGGATGCAAATGATTATGCCTACTCCAATTCACTCAACGGTCGCCCGTTGTAAACATACATTCCTTCCAATGTCATCCTTTTGAGAGAAGGAAAGCCACGTCTTCGAAGAAAAGGTCGAAATATCGTATTGTGGTTCCTCTTTTTTATAATGGGAACTAAATGTTCCTGGAGAACTATTCTTCCTACCTTGCATTCATTGCATTGTCTTAGAACAATGTAATAATGGAACCATCGAGATTTCTGTTCAAATACACATATGTCTCACAATATGATAAGTATCGGTTCAAATTATCTTCTGCTTGTGCAGCCAATATATATGCACCTATATTACGCCTTTTTCATTAATTGTATTTTAATAATATGCATATGATAGATTATGATGTTCCATGGAATGTGGCCTTGGTGAAAATGCACCTAGTTAACCAGCCCTAAAAGCGCTGTCAAATCAATTCAGAGGGATAGTCTCTTTTCTCTGATAGCACGAGGTCAGACAGTTCTGTTGCGCTGGCCTAAATATACATAGCACTCAATTTATAGTCATCATATGAAACAGACAAATGAGACAGCAATTGGAACAGGGACAAAGGCTTGGAAAAGCATACAAACACATGGTGCCCGAAAAAATGTGGTTATGGTTATGGACCGACGCAATAGAACTCTATTTGCCTGCGGGTCCAATGATGACACCACCATCACATAAGCATTAAGCTTAGTATATGAATTAAAATACCGTCGTGCGGTTATACTAGTAGTGAACCGTCATTTTCCGATTCATGTCCTTCGTTTTTCTACGTGACTGATAATGCCGATGGCAGGGATACAAGTGCCAACTGAGACGTTCATAACAGACAAAGAAATAGAATAGCGGCAACAGAATCAAAAAGTAAGCAGGGATAAAGGAACAGAGACAGTAATTAAAGAGTTACCAAAACGAGAGGAATTCTTTTTTTCTGTGCTTTTGGTTGCAAATACAAAATAGGTAGTCAAGTGGGCAGTGTCGATCAATTATATATTTCGCTGTGTCACCTGCTGGTGTTGTGAATCTTTTTCATTCTTTCTGAGCTTTTTTTATCACTTCCTTTTTCTCTCCCTTCTTTCTTTATCTGTTCTTTTTTTACTGTTATAATATATACGCTTTCTATCCTGGTTTCTGTTTTCTCGCACGCACACACTCTTCTCGAAATGTCACAGAAACGACCTGCTTCTGCGTTCGAATGGCCTCCACCGTCACGGTCGACTTCTCAGACCCAGAAGGATTTCACAGTGCACGATCTCCTCGACCGATACCAGCATGACCCGGAGATTCTCAAGCTGGCCCTGGTGGCTAAGGCGGAAGAAGACAAGGTAGCTCCATTCTTAAAGATGTCTGTCATGGAGCTGATGACAGGATATTTATTACCATAGAAACGGACGATGCACGACACACTACAAGTGGAGCTGCTGCGAGTACAGCAACGAGAACTGGATCTCAATTACTATTACCATTATTATCGCCATCACCAGGCGCCTTCCTCAGCGTTGTTTTCAGAAGCACCTCGATCTGCTTATCAACAGGAACCCCACACGGCCCATCCACTCTGCTCACCAAGGAAACGAACGCATGAAGATGATGAACCCATGTCCCATGATAGGGTGATGCAGGCTCTCAAGGCCAAGATCCGCCGCAATACCCACCATCGTAAATCGTCCGCTTTTCCCTCACCGCGTTCTGCCAATAAGCCTGTCCTTCCTCCTATCGACACGAGTGTCGGCAGACTCACTTTGCCTCCGCTTAACCATCCTCCTCCTCCTCCTCCACCACCTTCGCATCATCCTCACCATCATACCAACCAAAAGTCGCTGGGTGCTGGCGCCCGTATTCCTCCTCCTCCTCCTCCTGCGCCTTCGAATCATCACCATCATCCAAACACCCGCCGCGTCAAGTCCTTGTCGCCGCCGCTGCCCACGCCCGCGCACACCTAGTTTACCTTCTTTATACACTTTTTTCTTTGTTTTATTTTCTTTATTTGTTTTCTGTTAATCCTTGTGCTCGTCTAACGGGAGGATACTTGCCCGCCGGCTCTTGGGCTGCCTTTTGTACATGCGACGATAGAAAATATACCCCACTGCAAAAATCCCTCCGCTCGTCAAAATCCAGTGGGCTCGTGCAACCTCCACGGTGCGCTGAATATGTTGCGCCATCCGTGAATGGAAGGGCAATGTGGATACGCCAATCAGCTTGTTTTCTCGGATGTCCCTGAGAACTTGCAAGATCAACTCAGGTTGATCCAGCAAAAATTTGTTGCCTTCCGCGTCGTGATTGAAGTAGCGATAGTTCTACCAAGAAAAAAAGTATATGTGTGTGCGTGCGTGTGCGTGTGTGTGTTTGTATGAGACAGGTGCAGCTGGTTTTCTTTCTACTTACGGCAGGGTCTAGTACGACAATGGCCGGAATGCGCTTCCGTGGCACAGAGTACGCTGTGCGTACGTAGTCACCCCATGTTGATCCATCAATCTCGGCAAACAAGACACGCTCGCTCGCTGCCGGCTGAGCCTTTTGCTTCTTATTGTACGTCTCGGCCATTGTGCGGAACTTGGCTTTGCTACCTGTGTCTTGTTCATTGATCACGCCAAGCACCACCATGCGATTGCCCTGCAGTAGTTCGGGCGCGTTGCCAGGACCCACTTGACTGACAAGGGGGAACTTCTCGCTCTGAACCCATGCGGTCAGTGCATCCTGCACCTTGGGTGTGTTGCTAAATTGATGGGAGGGGTATATGATATGCGAGCCGTCCTTGACAATCAGGGCCGCTGGGAGGTCAGTGGGTGCAAGATTGAATTGTCGAATGGCGTGTGCGTCCTGGGAGCTATAAAAAGTAACACCCTCCATGCATTCTAAGGCCACGTGTTGCAATAGCTCCTGTCGTGCGTGAAAGTCAATGACCTTCTTCTTCTACGTCATTTTTCGATTTACCGTTGCCGCGTCCTGAACTTCCGTATAAAGATAGACAAACGCGACCGAGTCCTTGTTTCGCAGCTCCTTCTCGAGCTGCGTATCGCTGACATGATTGATCGTCGGACTTGATGTCAAATTATCGACGTCAGTATGCATGACACCAAATAAGACCAATAATCACATACCCAGACGTTTTCTTGGCGAAGCTGACGAGACTAACGAGCGATCGATCATTGCGGTACTCATGTTCAGTTCCGGCCACAAACCTTTCATTCAACATGACGTTAGACACAGTGGAGAAACAGCGAAGGTAAGGGATAACTTACATTTTCATAGTCGGGAAGCCGCTTACGCCATGGGCAACACAGGTTTCTGCGCAACCATCATAGTTTTAGCACTAATACGATAAACATTTCCATCCACTTTACCTCGATACTCGTCACAGTTCATTTCTGCGACGTTGACCTGATCCTTGAGGTCCTTGGCGAGTTGGACCCAAGTCGGTGCGAGCTTTTTGCAGAAACCGCACCAAGGCGCATAAAACTTGATGAACCAAGGCTGACCAGAAGCCTTGGCATCGTTGAACGTATCGGGAGTGAGTGCGACATTTTCCCCGTTGGGGTTGATGGGTGAATGAGACGAAGGTGCAGCCAAACCGAGTTCCTCGTCTTGTTCCTGCTCTTCCTGCAAATCAGGAGTGCCATATTGCTCTGACTGTTTCTTGATATACTCGACGAGTTTGTCGTGCACTCGTTCTGAATTGGGATATGTCTCAATCAATTCACCGTGCACGTACAGTTGCAGCATAGGAGTCCCTCGAATGCCATGTTCCTTGCAAAGGTCTCCTTGCACTGTGCAGTCCACCTTGCCAAAGAAGAATCCTTTCGTTTCTTGCAGATCTTCAAACGCGTCCGCCAAATTCTGCCATTCAGGTGCTTCAACTCGTAATCAGCCTGTATCCTGTTGCCAGTGGGATATATTTTTCTCTGCTTGCTTACCGAACTGAACGCAATGAGGGCAATAAGGTGAATAATGTTCCACGAACCTAGAATGTTGGATAGAGTGACAGTTATAGAAAGGTATTTAAGAACAAGGAATCATTGTAAGATGCAGACCATATGCCTTGCTCCGTTGTAGCCGCAAAGTCAGAAGCAGTTAACTCTGGAATGTCTACAGGCGCGGCTGCTGCCCACTGCAGTGCCCCCAATAGAACAAGCAGGTATAGAAGGGCAGATAACATGAATAAAGTATGTGCGTCTCTGCTGAGGAAAAGGACGAATGCCACTTCTCAATTTGGACATTTATATCTGCTTTGTTTCTTATCCGGCAATTCTCTCTCTCTCCCGCGCGCTTTAAACGAATTCAGATCCAGCTTGTCCCGTACCAGAATGTCCATCCGGTCAATTGATTGACAAGCGCATAGTATCTCCATTTGTTCTATCTCCAAAACAGGAATCCACTCAATATCCCATATCCTCGTATCCTTGTCTCTCACTATAATATATACAGTCTACTGAATGGATATCACTAATGAATACCAATTTAAATGTATCCGTTTTCCGAATAGGTGGATCATTCTGCGTTCTTAAGATGTCCGATATATCTAAACATCACTCACTCATATCTTCCTATACTTGTGGTGAGTATATCGGACCGCATCGCCATTCGTCGATGCGTTGCACGGATGTACTTTTTTTTTTTTTTTGGTTTTTTTTTTGGTTCCACATTTCACAGTCTCACTTGGAAGGAAAAATATCTAATAATCTAGTAAATAATGAAACTTCCTCATATTGACGATACTCTCATGATAGATATGCGTGCACGAGGAATTCAAAGAAAGAACATAGATATGCCATGCTATATGGGTGTGTCTTATACGAAAGGAGCAATCTTAAATTGCAGAGAGGTATAGTAGTATCTACGCCCAGTAAAACTTGAAGAAGCATAGCAGATGTTGGGTTTGCAAAAGGATCTTAGGTTCTCTGCTTGCTCTAATTGAATTATCCCCTGATGATCGGCTCAAAGCCCTAAAGAAGCTTATCAGTGTCGTCTAGTAGGTTGACCAATCATAGCAGACTAGAGACGACGTGATATTACGTCCACGTGCGGGTGACAACCCTCTAAAATAAAGCATTTATTACATCCTCTTATTTGTCGCTTATGTACTGGTATCGGGGCAATGCTTCCGATCTTGACAATCAATGATGGGATAGTAAGCAGCTGCAGCTTCTCCATATAGACAAGCGCAACAACATAGATAAAATGATGACAGATATGGAGGTACCGTGTACTGCAAAGCTGGTGTCCATGATTCACGGTGAAAAGTTCCGTTTCGGGATTCTCTGTTCTCCTTGATACTGTATACCACCAGGGCAAACTGCGGAGGTCGGGGTAATGTATTGTCATCAATAGAGAAGTGTCGTTTACAGAAATGCCAGATATGCTGCTCTGTGTGGCTTCAAAATTGCTATGTCTTAATTTCAATTTTGGAAGAGGTCCTTCTGCTTGGCTCTTTTGTCTTTCTCGACATGGTCACTTTGACGCGCATGTACGTCTCTTATTCTTATCCGATATTTTCCTCTCTAAACATTCATAATAGAACAAACCCTAATGTCTACTCTGCTCCTACGGATTGGTCCGATGACGAAGACGACACAATGTAAGCAGCAGTTGACAACGATTACTACCCGTAACTGAATTGCCAAAAAGATACTCCCAGTCCGCCACACGTGTTCCCAACGCAGCTTTACAAAGATTGGCTAAACCTGCCGATGACTTGGAACTTTATCGACTCAGCGTCTGGCAGGATCGTCATAAAGAAGAGAATGCAGACTTTATAGCTCGATATCAGCGACATAACGTGGCCATGGAGCGAGCGCGCGAAGAAGCTTCTCAGCAGCGAATGCGTGAACATGAGGCTGCTGTTCAAAAACTCAGAGACGAGCTGGCACGCTTGGACTTGGAGAGGTACGTAAAAGCTCGCGTTTTTATACTCATTAGTCATTCTGACAAACGTGACCACGGTAGACAAAAACAAGAAGCCAGAATCAAAGAACAATATGACAAGGAGGTGAAGGAGGCTCAAGCTGTACGTCTTCATATATCTATCTATATGTATATCTTGAACACGTTACTTATATCTATGATTAGGCCATGGAAGCAGCCATCGCGCTGGACAAGAAACGCGCAGCTGAAGCCGAAGCCCGTCAGAAAGCCAAACAAACCGCCGATGCCGAAAAAGCCCGCAAAGACGCAGAGAAAGCTCAAGCGGATAAGGTCAAGGCCGAGGCCGAGGCCAAAGAAAAAGAAAAGCAGGCTCTTCTCGAGAAGCACGGCAAAACGGGGTCTGTGCATGGTCACCAGGAAGCTGAACGTTACATCGCAACAATTCTGCATTTTCAGCAGACCTACCGACCAAAACTGAAAGCAGATCAGGTCTTCCGAAAGGCGCTTTTCAATAAGCGCATGGTCCTCAAGCGAAACTTCCAGCAGCTGCAGCTTAAAGCTGATGTTGTCGATGAAAGGTTTGCCATCCTTCGCGATGGATTGCTGTCCATGAAAAGCCAAGGCGATGACGCATATCACTGTCTTCTCAACTGCATTTGCAAATCTTTCCTGCAGCAAGTTCGTCTCGAAGTCGATCGCTTCAACGCCGGCTGCTACTTTTACGCGCAACTTGCCATGAAACTCTGTGCAACGGTCCCGATGTTTACCGAGTACCTCCTCGGTCGCCTTTATAAGCGTTGCCCGCTCCTTATACCCAATTTCTACGACGACCCCGTATGTAAAACGGATTTGCCGACAATATGATTGATGGTCTGATTCGCGTATTTTATTTTATAGAAACTGAGCGTGACAGAGCGCAAACAGAAACTACGATACGAACCGGACGACGATAAATTTCAGACCACAGAGAATTATCTCGCGTACCAGCAGGCGTACATCATGTTTTTTGCCGCTCTTGTGCAGACGCCAAACGCTCCCAATATCATTAATCCGGTCGGCGTCGAACATGGTTGGCGGTACCTTGCACGAGTGTGCAATATGCAACCCACTCGTCCGCTCCATGCCAACATCCTAAGTGCTTTCCTTCACGTTGCGGCTCCTGCTCTGCTCCAGGCCTTTCCGAACCAAATGCCGAAAGTGCTACGCGTTATACAGCAGGAACTTTACCCCAAGATCCCGCGCGATCCCGAAAACAACAATGCCAGTCAGCTCACGCGTCTACAATGGCACCTCGAGGAGTATTTCAATACTGGCCGATATCCTCAGTTGCCTGCCACTGTCGATGCTCAATAGTTAAGCTTCTGCTTCGCTGGACTCTTGTAGATAAACCGCATTATTTTTGTTTTTCCCTTTCATGTTAATTGTATCGTATGCTTTGTATAATCCTTTTCTGTTGTTGCACTCTTTTGACTAAGCGGAAGAGGAAGCGCGCACCATCGGGGGAGTGGTGGATTGGAAATGGGCATAGTAGTCATTATAGTCCAAACGGGTAGAAAGAGAGCGTAAATCCTCGTCATGGTACGAGGACACAAGAATATCCAAGAATTCATGCACCTGGTTCTGCTGGAAGTGTGAGCAATAGATAGAAAGAAAAAAAAAATGACTATTACTTACCTCAAACTTGTTTTCAATCTCGCTGTGCCTGGATCTAATCTTTTGGAGCCGCTCGCCGGAGCCAGTCCCATTCGATTTGACACCAGATTCACTGGGCTTAGTGACATACGCATACAAGTGGTCCAGGATGATCTTGTACTTCAAGATGGTATCAAACATGGCGTTCAAGCGTCCCGACAGTGCCTGGTTCTTGCCACCGTCTAAAAAGCCCTTTTCGGTAATTTCTCGCAAGTACAGCAGGTGCGCTTCAATGATGGCGTCCAGATCCATCGTCTTGTCATTATTGATATCACGCTTTAACTTCTCCCACGAGCATTCAAGAACCTTGCATGTGTGTATGTCAGATAAATAGACCCCTTAAACATCCGCGCCAGGGCGAATTACCTCGAAAAGATAGTAGTGCTGTAATTGGTAAACAAAGTGTACCATCCTCGAAATTGTCATCTGGGCCTGATGCAAATCCTGCCGCAGGTGCTGGTCGACATCCGCAAGCTTGGTCCGTGCTGCTATGCCCCACCGACGCCAGGCGGCGGTCAACGTATACTCTACTCGCTTGAGCCGCCATAAAAAGTTGAACATACGCAGATACAAATTCATGGCTTTGGGGCTGAAAACGGTATTAATCGGCGAGTCCACATGATAGTCGAGTGTGAAGACGTCCCAGCCCAAGTCTCCCGAGGAGATCTCGAGAAGTCGTACGTCTAATCGATTTAAAATTTCGGGGTCGTCGTATTGGGCATTGCTCGCCCGCACCGCTGTCTCGAGCACCCCAGTCAGGTTGTGTCTGAGCAACGTGTTGGCGGGTCGACTCAGACCTGGTCTATCACAGAAATTAATCGGCGGTCGCATAACAGTTTCTCTGGCGTTACCCAAGAGTATCCATGAGATACTGTATAAAGTCACCTTGGCCCAGCAGGAGATATCGTTTAAGTGCCTGCAGATGGTCCATGAGCTTGTATTTGTTTCTTAACAGATCGAGCAACCGTTTGCTCGTCTCACGATAGGTGTCGTCGATCGATTGTGTCACTGCCAGAATATTGCCATACTGGAACGTTTGTACCGCTAGCAGATCATATATGAGCGCATGGTTTTTCAATCCTGAGGTTAGCTTACGTTCTTCCGGTGCATGGTACTTGTTGACAAGGGTATCATCATGGCAGCTGTAGCGGATAAAGTTCAAGGATTTGCCAATAGAAAAAATCTGCGACGTACTTAGTGCAAAAAACACAAACAGATATTGTACCTACCTTTTGTGCGAGCTCATTAGAAATGTAGCTTGGGATCATATCTTTGCGGATTGAATATTTGCTTTGCCACAGTTCCTCTTCGGAGACCATCGGGTCACAGGCCACAAAGAATTCGCCATACGGGTCGTCCAGCTCGCCCTCATAAACCCAGCGCTGCAGCATCTCATAGAACGGTTTTGAAACCTAGCGTTGATAATAAGTATTGCCATATCTATAATTTATATCTGCCTACCTCCTCCAGCATGTCCTTGATAAACTGTTGAATAAATGGATCACCGTGCTTGGTATAATTATGCATGGTGGATACCAGCGTACCGCCTTTTTGATCTTCCGTGTATCATGTTAATAACTTAGTTGATGAATGGGACTCGCTTCTTCATTTACCTTGGCATGCGTCGACCAGGACGCTCATGAGACGAAGTCGCTGGAAACTATCCCGGGTCCAAACAAGCAATCGCTTCAAAGTCAAAGTTTGCTCGGTCGTGGACGCCGTTGTTTGTTTTTCAATCTGGCCTTCGAGGATTGCAATGAACTTGTAGTAGTCAGTCAGCTCGCGTTGGAGCGCAAAGCAGAACGCCTATTGAACGGGTCATTATTATCTGGTGCTGGCTCTGTTTTGACCGTACCTGGCCGACCAGACCGACAGAAGGATCATTGTATCTCGCATGCACAAACGTCTGCACCCGTCTGTAGAGCCATCCTAGTTCAGCTAGCCGCAGCACAAAGTCCTTGGTTGGTTGAGAAACGTGGCCCTGTTCGAAAACAAGTTAGCATGTGAATGTTCATGTGAGCCAAACTGTGTGTCTTACCCGACTCGCGTCCAAAACATACTCGTTTGTCCCGCAGTCGAGTTTGATGTGCTGACCATCTATGCCCTGAAAGACAAAGATAAGGTCACGCAGCAGAGCAGATTCAGGCACTGATGTGTTTGAGATGAAGGTAGGATAAGGTTGTTGAGCCATCTGTGCGAATCCGATTTTTTAGCCGAGTCAGGCGACCTACCAGTGTCCTCGAGTTCTCGTCTCTGCTCGCGTGCGTTGGCCAGCTGCACCGCCGGCGGCAAGGACCGATCGCCTACATACTCGGGCCGCGCAGGCACATGAGATTCATGTTCGCGTGCAAGCCTTCGTCGCGTATTCCGTGGTGAGAAGGACATTTCCTCTGAGCGACCGGACTGTGGATTGGGGAGCCCTGCAGACGCAAGACTGGGCGCCGACGTATCGATGGACTATGGAGTGTTATATTTCAAGGGTTGCAAGGAATAAGGCTGCTTACCAGAGATCGTGGTGTATCACTGAGCAGTGAGAGAAGGTAGAGAATAGACCACTTTTTGCGGAGCACAGACTGAAAGAAAGGTCAGAAGTTTCATCCTAAATACAAGGTTTCTGTTTGAGCGTACCTGAGATGCCAGCTTATTGTATAGATGACCAAATCGGGCTGCTTTGCTAGGATCATGCGAGACTATCCAGGTGAATTATATAGATTAACCCACTGGCCTCGTGTTTCTCATCAATAGACACCCACGTTTTCTCCGTATCGTGTTCGCTACGCTATTCTCGTCCTCTAGAACAGAAGGAGACGTATAACTAGGCTCATGTCAATTTATGAGGCAAAGATCGCTCAATTATCTCCTTTACTTTGCAATCAAGCGCGCACATTTGTTGTAAGTTTGCTCGGTATAAGTCTGTTGTTCGTCGCGTGTGGCATCAGGAGGCGGACGTGCCATAGACTGGGTAAGTTTGTATAACGTCTTCGCAGTTTGTCGATCCAAGGACAACAAGACATTAGTGTCAGCTGGAGGAATGGGCATCGACGTAGAAAGACGGTTGTACTGCCTTGAACTACTCGCAAACGTAGGATCATTAGATAATGTTGAAGCCCGTTCCGTCTCTCGCAGAAAGGCACGAAGCGAATCTTGCATATGACTCATTGGAGAATTAGGATGGATGGAAATAAGCTCGAACGGAAAACACACGCACACGCGCACCCGCACACACACACAGAAAGTTGTCTCTTTCTCCTTTGAATAGGAGCGCGACCGCGATAAAAAAAAAAAAAAAGAAAAAAAGGAAGTCGCGTCGCGAATTAATTTACTGGTCTTTTATCCTGCCAGTTATCAAATAAAGTTCTCTGTCGTCCGGGATACTGCGAAGCATTGTAGACGAACGCGACCAACAAAGTCGGCAATGGAGATACGATGCATGAGGCGGCAGTACTGGGGATCGTTGGTCAGGTCCGGTTGACGTAAAACTATATACAGATCATTACTACAGTATGTATCTGACGTGTGAGTTCGAAGACGAAGAATGATTCCCAACACGGGCCTATTGCAGTCCAGATTACGTCTGACACTTTAGATGCAGTCAATATATAGAGGTGTGCTGTTGCTAATGAGCACAAAGTCGACCGCCAAGGTGAGGTTAGGGTCGAGTGAGCCATCTGGCCTGAGAAAGGCCATCATTGGTTAGGCAGCTCGGGAAATGATCCGAAGTGCCTGCAGGAACAGACAAGGAGCGCCATGAGCACGGTAAGAACGCTTATGAAGGATAGAATCATAATGCATAACGTATGTGCATATGCAGGTATGAATCCTATGTTTACTGTCCAAACGGAATACCATGGCATGCTGATCAAATATCGGCTGACAGTTTGACGACCATCATCCAGATGATTCTGATCCATGAAATAACTTTCCATTTCTCTCCGTACTTGCAATAAGTCGTGGTCTATATTCTGATCATGATAAATATGCGGATCGCCATCGCATGTTGCTTCTCCTGTGTCACAAATCGTCGTCAAATATCGCATGACCTGGCGTATACGGTACTCCTGCGCTGGTAGTCGCTGCAAACCCGCCTATAATAATTAAGGCAAAACAAAAGAAAAGGGAAAGATAAATTTGAGGAGGTGTCAGGGCAAGCCATCAAAAAAAGAAGAAGAAAAAAAGAAACGTTTGACAACGAAAGAGGAAAAGGAAGTTACATAAAAGTTATACAGGGTCTGGCGCATATATGGCAGCTGACAATCATAAAGGAGGAAGGCGATAAGCTCACCACGATGGCATGAGGACATCTATCGCGTATATAAGATGACGGATGAGACGCGTAGTGGGACGTCGTCGTTCTTTTGTTGCTGCTGTCGAATGGACCCTCATCGTTATCATTATAAGTATCATTATTATTGTTATCATTAGCCGGCTGCTGTGGGAATGAGCGCGTGAGGAGGGCGTCACCACAGGGCAGGCACATGGCATAATACTGACGAAACCTGGCTATTTTTCAGAGCTTAGCCTGGCTGAAATACAGCGAGGGTGGAAAGAAGAGGGCAGAGATCGTAAATATCGCCGGACAGATACAAGTCGCGCCAAGTCTGCGAAGGGTCCCGATAAGATATGCCATGGATGGTCGGCCAGTCCATGCCACAAGTCACTATCCCGGTCTGGACAAACAAGCGAAGGACGGCCGCTCAGAAGGGTGAGAACCGAACGAAGGTCGAGATAGCACAATATGCAAAGTAGAAGCTCAGTGGGTAATTCTAGCATCATTTTGGTAAATGATCACGCAATCCCTGAAACCAGCGATGGGCGTGAGAGAGTAAGAGAAAGGTAGGTAACAATGGAATGAACAAATTCATGACGACACATGACGATTCTGCTTTTACTAACGCCATATAATTATAATAGCCCAGACAGACAGCCAGCCCCAGTCGGCCAGCCAAAGGGGGTTGCCTGCCTTGACGTCAAAAATGTATACAAATGTCCTAAAATAATAGTCCGCATACAGATCGCTCCCCCTTAGTGTGCCTGAGCGATTTACTAGTCTCTTTTTTTTTTCAAAAATTAGCATCATTGAAATAAAAAATAGGATAGCAGAAACGGTATTCATGTCGAAAAACAGAATCATGGTGGTACCATAAACCAGTATGAACATAAGCGTATGGTATGTAAATAGACGGGAAAAGGCATGGAAAGTAGTGGAACAGGGTAGGAGATGTCCTATTTGCGCCATCATCATGACGAAAAAAAAAAAAAAAAAAAGGTCCATTGGTGCCTGAAAGAACAAATTTCCCGCCACTACTTTTTAGGCATTTAAAAAGACGCCTTATCCTTCGCGCATTTTCTCGCACCCTTCTTCTCTTTTACTCTCACTTTCTACCTCTTCTGTTTATCTCTTTCTTGAAACACGTGCGAAAGAATACACAGCATGCCTGCTCGACGAACATCACGCCACTCGCCACACAAGCCCAAACTGTTCCAGTGCACCGGATTTGGTGACTGCAAAATGGTTTTTACGCGCAGCGAACATCTTGCTCGGCACACTCGGTAAGCCGGAAAGAGATAAACGAAATGGCGCAGCAACAAATATGACTGACTCTGCTTTTTTCTTTTTTAAAGCAAGCATACTGGCGAAAAGCCGTTTGGATGCATTGTTCCCGGTTGCGCACGTCGTTTCAGTCGGTTCGACAACATGATGCAGCACACGCAGACGCACCGACCGTGTCAGGAACGCAAAGGGTCTGTGCACCACGAGGTCGAACTTATCAAACCCAATGATCACACCACGTCGTTCGAACAAAAAACCGGTCCATCTTACGAGAGCAGCGGTTTACTCTCTCCGGTTTCACTCGGTTCCCCGACCTTGGATGACATTCCGCAACGACGTTTATCCGTAGCCGATCTGTGCAACGAACAGTGCCAGGAAGAACCCTCAGTGCACCTCACTCAGGACGAGTTCGAGGCCCTTGAAGGCTTCGCCCTCTTTCGCGAATCACCAATATTTGAACAATCCTTACGTGACCTTGCGTCCGTCGCCCACATTGAAACAACCCACTAAGTCCTCTACTCTATTTTCCTTTTTTTGCCTATTTTCCTCTTACTGTCATCTGTTCTATACTTGCATATACGCCTGAGTGTTTCCCTTTCTATGCTATGTAAGCCTTACCATTTCGCTCAAAACTAGTACATAATCTTCCCCCCCCTCCCTGCACACAATCCATTCTGTATATACAAAAGAAAGTGAAAAAGAAAGTCATGCGTGCGAATATGAATCTTATCCTTTCGGCAGGCCTGTGCGCATGCCAAAAAAAATTTTCGCCTTCCATTTCGTGCGTGCAGCTCGTTTGACGTGACACAAACACATGGTCTATTGTTGCGTGATGACTCAACCAAAGCGGATCGGGGATTGAATTGTCCGTGCTGCGGCGCAGGTGCCACCACTTTCTTACGCGTGCTGACTTCATGTTTTGTCTCAGCGTGGCGAACATTATTTTGACACGTTGAGTTTCGTCATCGTCATGATTCCCTTTTTTTTCACTCGCGCATGGCACAGTGGGTTCGCCTTACTCAGCTACATATTTGATTCTTTGAGCAAGTGCAATGCACGAGTTGTTATCTGACAAATATGTCTCAAGGTGTATATAGACCAAAATACCAACCGTCGAGGTGCCTGATTTTATTTAATTTCGCAGCGCCGTCGGTCGCCGGATGTCATGAACAAAGCAAAACGATAATTTATGGCAAACCCCGGTGATTAGGCTTACGAGTTCTCAGCAATAGTGCTCAGAGAAAAGCGTGTCAATATGGAACCAGAAGCCAGCCTATCTTACGCAAGCATGACTACCAAAGAAGTTCACGCTCCTATCGTTCAAGTACGGTGTAGGTTTCATAGTTATATCTCCGATGGAAGGTCAATACAATGTCGCTATTTCTTGGCTCCCTACATTCTACATGACGCAATTCACGAAAATAGGTAAAAAGCTCTGATTGATGATAGCCCATGAACCCTAATGAGGGAACGTCATAAGTAGATGTCTGGACACTTCTACTCATTGGCATACTTTATGAGTGCAATGCCCGATATGAGTTATTAAAGCGTATGCATGTGCATATGTGTTTCAGTAACAATAAGTCATCATCTTAGGTGCTTGACAGTTGCCACTGTCCATTGAACATTTAACTCAGTCTATTGAAGTTAGGTCAATTTAACCAAGTATTAGGCAGTGTTTGTGCACAGTTTTCTCGCAAATCAGCAAAGGTGCCGGTCATTATGGCGATCTACATCAATATGGTGAACTTCTCGAAAAAATCTGCGCAGAAGACTTCGAAGCTTGAAATATCATACACATCATGTATTATATGACCATATACTGCAATACCTCCTATTTTATGGCATTGAAAAATTTATGAATGATCCACAAAACGTATTACGAAAAGGAAAAAAGAAAGAAACTCGAGCAAAGCGCACTAAAAGAAGTTTACACCTTGTATATTAGGAGTGCCCTAGACAGAAGCAGGAACTCCTTTACATGCTTAAGTCTTGTAGATGGTCACTGCTCTCTTTTCCTAGCATCGTTCAAGAACTCGTCACACAGATATTTACATCATGCAACGAGTTTGACGTATCTGATCATATATAATTAACGCGCAATATATGCTTAAGCATAAACGGAACGAGATATTAGACAGACCACCCGATGTAATCTCTTGAATTACTTTGTCTGATATATTAATATCAGCATTACTGTCTTCAACGATAGACCTTATATGTGATTGCATATTAACTGCAAGTGTATTACAGCATATGTACTCATAGATAAGCTTGCTCTTCGTTCTTCCTCATATGGCTCTTGGTCAAGGACTTTGGTTTTTTCAGTTGGCATTAAGAGCAACATGCTAGCAGATAAGATAAAATCGCAGGTCGAAAGCGTGCTTTAACTTTAATGGTAATATTGACATCATAGTCTGCCAATAATTACAAGTAGGCTCGTAAGAAATTTGATCGGCCTATCCGCAGAGGATTTAAAGCCTTGGCGTGGGACGGCAAAATCTCGTAAGCTTTTGGCTAATGCATTTATATGTAATAATAAAAATACGATCCATTCTTATCATTTAAAATTATACGCTCGAGAATCATCTGTCCTGACAGTCGGATGTCCGCACTTAAAATTCTCTGAACTAGATGTGTCATTTTTACATCTTAAGTTATTTTAATATATTTCATATGAGAAATACGCTCATTACTCAGCTAAAAGCAGATTTGGCAAACAGAAACCATAGACGTCGGATAGAACACATGCAAATTTTGGGTATGTATCATAGCAATTAGAAGGAAAGAGCGTCTCTATATTCTTTCATTGCTGGCAGCGGGATTATGGGTCTTTCCTCTTTTTCGTGTGCGTTCCTGAGTTTGGAGATATGTATTAAGTCCCAGAAGATCTCCGCGTTTATCGGCCGCGAAGAGCCAGGATCAAGATGCAAAATACCGCATTTCTTTCGGGCGAGACGCGTGCGCATGCCCGCGCACACTAGCACTCACACGAACGTCTTTTGCACCTGCTACTGATAACCATGGAAGCTAATATAGACCGTGTTGACTTCCAGTAAAATATTTCGCACGCGACTGAGGCCCGTCGTTTGTTTGGTTTGCCATGGAACTGCATGCAAAATTTCTGTCAGGCGACAGGAGAACATCCAGTGACCCCAAGAGGCAATTTTTTAGTTTACAGCAGCCTTAACCTCTTATTGTGATTGGTCCAATCGCACATAGCTTGAGCAACGCGCCAAATAAAACAGGTTTGTGTGAAATTTTTTCGTGGCGCCACGCGACCGTGTGGGCAAGCGCGCCATCACAGTACACGGAGCCTTCTATTTTTTAGGCACCTTGAAGGATTGTCGTCTCTATTCTATGTATGTTACACGTACAGGCATGGCTGTGCTGCACGGTGACCTATTGCAAAAAAAATGTCAGGTGGAAACGATGCCATCGTTTATTTCAAGGTGCCCCGCCGGGGACAGCGTACTGCGCTCAAGCTGTCTCTTTATACTTTGTTCATTTGTCGATAACGTAGCCCGCACGATGAGCACCATCTGATCTCTTTTTGTGCCACGAGAAAGGACGGAAAGAAAAACAAAAAATTAAGGTCTTTTTAGCGCATTTTACAAACGAGGCCAAGCCCTATTATGTATCATAGCCCCATCATAAGTAGCAGGAGCCTCAGGCATTACGCCAAAATTGACCATTTTATATTTCCGGAAAAATGCATAATAAGGTGAACAGAATGACGACAAAAGGCTCATGCGGTACATCGGGTGCAATAGAGGAAGAAAATAAAGCGAGGGGAGCGCAGAGCATGTCAATACGCATCCATGCACGCGCTACGTCTTTGCTATCAACACGAAACATTGGTGAAGCTTGTAGGGTCCAGCTTTCTGGTAACTTTTCTCTATCCTAAACAGAGTGCTGTAGCACCCTGCCTATTTGTGTGCAATGTCGGTCATCTACGGAAAGGCGAAAAGGTATCTTGGCATCAGCGGGTTCACACCCAGTGTTCCCCAACGTGCATGCGGTATGGCCAGAGCTTGACTCGCATAATAGCTAACAAAATGAAGCGCTAGCTTGCGCCTACGGAAACCCCGGTATCGGATGTGGTCGGTGAAGTCAGAGCCAATGATGGCAATGTTAGCATTAGCGGAAAGAGAAGCATAGGCTTTCGGAAAGTGTCCCTTCTTTTTTTGCTTGGTCAAGTTTAGGATTGAGTTGGGGGAGACTATATATAAAGTTGGGGGAGAGGATAGGAAAGTGGTTGATGGTTTTATTCAAAGACACAGTAGATGCATCTTTCGAAACGACATTTGGTGTTCCCGGAGAAGCACTCCCCTTTTTACTGAGCATGCAGTGCGATGAAGGCGTACATGCATTGCAGGCTTCAATCTTTCCGTTCTTTTTTCGCTTAATACGCGTTTCATAGAAAATCTTTTTTTTTTTGTTTAGATATACTTGCTAAACAGCCACCTGCGCAGAAGACGCAAATACCGAATTTTTTAGCCACGCGATCGAAGCTCAGCCATGGAGGGTTGCGCATTGAAATCATCCTGAATAAACACGAACAAAGCTTTTCAGAAAAGGAGCGGGGAAGGTGGATAAGGAGCGAGAAGCCAAGAAACGCGATCGACGATGTAGGGATATGAACGCCGATTATCGGTTATAGTTGCGGGCGGAGCGAGACTCAAAAGACTCAAAAGGGCGCCAGAAGTCTGGGTACCCTGCCTCAAAAAGTTTTAGCGTCAGTCAGATGGCAGAGTGACCAGAATGAAACCTAAAAATGTCAGCCCAAAATGCTGTATGTCCAAAACGGGACCGCCCGCTTTTCTAAAATCCTCATTTTGCCAGAAAAGCAAAGGGCGGCTTTTTTCCCCATTTCTCCCTCTCTTCTTCTTTCGCTCCCTCTCTCAGTTTTTTTGTTTTCCCACTTTGTCCTTAAAAGCAAAGCGAAAAATAGCGAGACAGTGCCCCTTATCAGAAACTGAACACATACACAGAGACGCACACGCAGTGCTTAACCCAGTACACACGCCCATACATCCAGACTACATCCAACTGTAGACTACAGCAGCAGTAACGTCGCCTTATTTCTAAAGGTAACAAACTTTTTTTTTCACTTTTATTTTTTTATCACTACTTCATTTTTTCTCACACACGATGGCCACCATCTTCCCTTAGCACCACTGCACTCTATCCCTCTTTTACTCTTTCACATTATGACTCAACCGAGCCGTGGCTCGTCGAGAGCAGCCCGGGGTCGGCAGGCGTCCTCGTCCTCGTCGTCTGCAAGTCGAAAGCGGTCGCACTCGTCGTCTTCGTCACCGACAGACACTTCGTCAACGTCCCAGCTTTTCTCCAACGCAAGCTCGTCTGACTCGGCCTCCTCTGTCGTATCATCCGATAACACCCAGACCAAAAAGAAGAGACATATTCCTCTTGCTCACGCCGCCAGCGGTGACCACCACCAACGCCACTCTCAAACCAACCCCGCCTCATCTTCGAACAGCGATGACTCTTCGACCGATCTGGCCGACAACAGAGAATCTTCGACTTCTTCCCCGTATGGTGCACCTCCCTTTACGAGTCCAGGCATTATACCGCCCCGCCTGAACGCACAACGCAATGTCCCCGCCTTTCTCAATAAGCTCTATAGGTGAGCTATCAATTCAAATCCCGTATCATTGTCTGTGTCTGTCTTACTAAAATAATACATAGTATGGTCGAGGACCCGAGCACGGATGCTCTTATCCGCTGGTCCAAAGACGGAGCCTCCTTTATTGTTGAGCACCACGAGGAGTTTGCTAAAACGGTCTTGCCGCGTTTTTACAAACATAACACCTTTGCTTCGTTTGTTCGCCAGCTCAACATGTACGATTTCCACAAAGTGCCCCATCTTCAGCAAGGCGTCTTGATCAGTGACACTAAACACGAAGTTTGGGAGTTCAGCAACCCTCACTTTCAGCGTGATCGGCCAGACATGCTCGTACTCGTCACTCGCAAGCGCAATCGTGACCGCGAAGACGATCCCGAAAGCGTCAACTTGGCGACCATTGTAAAAGATATCACCGCTATCCGCAAACATCAAACCACCATCAGTTCCGACCTACGGAATCTGCACCGCGATAACGAGATTCTTTGGCAAGAGACGCTCATGGCCAGAGAGAAATATCAACGCCATCAAGAGGTCATGGCCAAGATTATCCAGTTTTTGAGCGTCGTGTTCTCTGAAAACGGCCGAGACGGCATGAGTAAGCAGAAGCAACACATAGAGGACAGTTTTGAGCACAGCAGTCTCGCAAGCAATGAGCAGCAGCCAGCAGGTACAGTATCCTAATCATGCAAGGTTCCAATATCAAAATGCGGTTGGTGGTCACCGACTGCTTGCCAACTCCCAAAGACTTGCTCAATGTTTCTTGCTATCCTCTTTCTGGGTTTTGTTTCCTGACTCCATTTTTATTACAGGCGCTCTCCAGGATGGCACTGTCAAGCTGATTGAGGAAGCCGCCTCCCTCGCGGGTATGTCCCTTCCCAGTGAATCATTCTCTTCGGGTATGTATCGGCCTTCGGACATGATGGGCCAATTGAATCTGCTGTTTGCCGCGTCACAGTTTGGCTCATCTTCGCCATTCTCAGTTGCAGGTCCTTCTACATCGGCTCCTCCGACTCCAATGCAGCAGCATCATCCTTCGCATCACCAGCCATTCCAATCGCAGCCTTCTCACTCAACGGCCACGGATCCGCGGATCGGTGGCAGCGACGAAAGAAACAGCAGCAACAATGCTGGCTCGGCTAGTACAACCGCGGAAGCGCCCCATGCTGGTTTCAGCGGTTTTGCGTCGCCTGCGTCTGGATTGATGGATTCCCGACCTCCCAGCGAGCTCCTTGCGCCGAGCGACATGTTCCAGCAACAGGAGAACACTGGGTCCCTGGATGACGCTTCGCGCTCTGTCCAGGCGATCGCGCAGGACATTGACGACTTGCAGCTGAACGTTGAAGCATTGGCGCACGACCTGGGCATCAGTCCATCGCAGCTGACAGCCGACCTCATGAGTGTGCACGTGGACGAGTTCTCGGATACTTATAGCAGCATGATCACTGCGGCCAGCGCTCGGGATCGCAACAAGCTTCTCGAGTTGGCCGAAAACCCGTATAACCGGAACATTTATGACAACGCCATGAAATCAGAGGACGGATCGGCCTCAGCTCTCAGTGTAAGCCAACGACTCGTTATCCTTTATACTTTAGAACTTTATTGACGTATGGTAGGAACAGCAGCATATCTTCGCTGAATTAAACCGACACAGCTCTATCGCTGTACGTCGTGCTTCCGCGGGGCCAAACCGCGTACCCTCGCCCGTATTGCGCTCTACAATTGAGTCTTCCTTTTCCAGGAGCGGTAATCCTGTTGGCGCATCCTCCTGCGGACCAGCGACACCTGTCCAGGACTCTGCTAATTCTCAGCAACAGCCTCCCGTGATCCCCATCAATGTACCTGTTCCGGTACCGATGCCCATCCATGCCCAGCCTGGCATGGGCTTCCCAGCCATAGCGCATCAGACCGCCATGCCTTATTATTTCCCACAACATCAGCCCAGTGGCGGTGGACAGCAACATACGACGGCGACGGCTGCAGCAGCAGCGGCGGCGGCGGCGGTGGCAGCTGCTGCTGCACCCAGTGCGCAATCAACATATGAAAACAAGGACAGCGGAAATCTGCCTCCAAAATCTTGAAGGATAGGGGTCCACCAGTCTGTCACAATACATGCATGCAGGAGAGAGCGAGCTCATCGCCATCGCCAACCATCCTATTCGCCCTCTGTCTCAATTAAATGACCGAACCCATCCATCACTCTCTTCTCCAACCGTACTCTACATCCTGTCACCCCTCTATATCATCATATCCCTCCGTTTTTATCACCTTCGATTCCGTCTCCAAGCATACTAATCTGTTAGTCTTTCATTCATCACCCTCCTATATCGCAACATCGGTTAATAGCTTTTATTCTTCTCTTCTTGCATAACCTACTCTCATTTTTCTTTTTCCTACCTTTACTATTTCTTCTTTTGCGCATTCAATTCTATGCCCCCTTTCTCATTTTTCTTTTATGTACAAAAAAAAAGAACATGACTCATAGTACATATTCTATACATGCAAATATTGCCGCAAGTGCGATATGATGAGACTGTTATCTTTATAACCACAAAGCTTCCAGTAAGACAGGGCCGTAACCGTATCATTCTATCATTCTCGGGAAGTAAGTTTGTCATGCTTTTCTAGGAACTGCCCGTCTACATGAGCATAGGAGACGAACTTTTCGCAATCGTCATCAATATGGCTTGCTTTGCAGCATAGTAGCAGAAGAGCTGCGTTCTCTTCGGAACAACCGCAACATGATTTGGAGACGCGGATCATGGATTGGGCTCAAATGGTCCGGAACCGCATTGGCCTGATTCCATTATTGTGACTATTATTAGGTCTCTTACTCTATTATTTTCTGTTTGTGTACAACTGTGCATATTTTTGCGCCCCATGTATAGAGCTCTTGTCTTCCTCTTTGTCCAATAAATAGAGAATTGTTCATATGTGCCATGTATTTTACAGTTCATCCTAGGGTGCCCTGCCATCGGATAAATACTTCCGCTGGGTTACAGGCACATAGCCAAAAAGATGACAAGAGAATAAAAAGTCTTCATGAGATAGAGAGCAAGCCTGCAAGTCTACAGGAAACTGGGATGAAAGCAGCATATTCGCCATATGTTTCTAATGCGATGACATCCTTGCTCACAGTTTCATGGGCGGATGGCTGCTAGTGGAAGAATATGGTTTATACGATATATGCAACTGACATCATACTGCTGTAGCGAGGATGACTTTAAGATTGATAGATACGGAATTTTCTGCCTAGATGGCCGACTCTATTCTTTGATAGGGCCCACTTCCCAATGCGCTGGTAGCTGCGGACCGTTCATACGAGCCCACTCAAAGGTAATGCATCTATGCGTCAAGATTACGTCTTCAGAAGTTTGTGTCACAGAGCTTGTGTGGCCGCTGCTCTATCCAGATATGCAGACTGAAATCTCCCTGTGCTCGTCAGCAACACCTCCACGCTACCTCCTTGTACTATAAGCCTGAAAGAAAGGACCCGGTATTAGTCAAATTTGCGATGGCAGATAATCAGTCATTCTATTACTTTCCTCTGCTTGTTATGTCGTTACTTGTCGCGAAAGCCTCCGAATACGTAAGCATACCTGCCTGTAACTTCTACTTTCAGTATATACTCTATATGCGCAAGATGTTAGGACCGTTATGCTTTTTACTAATTTCTTCTGCATGAGCTGTATATTTTCCCACATGGCCGCCTCAGAATATGTCCGTGGGCAGAACTCCAAAAAAAGGAAAAACAAGCTCAAGTATAATGGACCGAACCATCAAGCGTGATACAGGATGACTTTAACATTGCTTATCCTCATCGTCGTCATCGCTGGCTTTAAATATAATCCTACTATATCGATCGCAATTCCTTTAATGAATACGGTATATTATGACTTGATTTGTGCTGGACATAATGACGATCTCGATGCGCTTTCCTCGTCTATTTTCTACCATCCTGTATAGAGACAGGGAAAGTAGACGGATGGGAAGCATGTATCACATTCTGCAGCATGAAACAATGAGAATAACTGGCTCTGTGTCACCTTGTGCGACGATGTGATGCACCAATTGTTGGGCTCAAATGGATATGCGACTTTTTCTTCGAAGTTGTGCCATCGATCGAGAATTTAATTGCCCAGTACCTAACAAACGGCAAATGCGATTCATCTCTTTTTGTAAAGATAGGAATTGTTAAGAAACGAACGCTGATTGATTCATACTTCCATTAGGGCGGTCGGATGTCCAGCTTTGAATTTAGAGGAACATCTCCGTCGGTAGCATCTGCCTTTTCAACCGAACACGTAGCTGCCAACGCGCGTCTCCGCTCTGCTTACATCAGAGTGCCCGTAAGGAGTGCGTTAGGACTGTGAAATATCTCAACGATTGCGTGGATCCTGACACCAGGTTCTGAGCTGTCGTCCAGCAGGCAATGGCAAACCATAAGGACTGGCGGATGATAGAGTATGCGCTCCCGCCGAGATGGCTATCGTAGGAAATGAAATACTGATTTATTTCGGGGAAATACCTATCCACTATTCTTCAAAACCACGCGACTTCAGCATTACCACTAGTCCGGGTTAGAAATACGCAAATTACTGGGTTAATTATTTATAATCCTGCGCATCATATGAAGCCCTCTAATCCATTTTGAAAAAGCAATTGGACTGCACGTAATACTAAACAGTGCTTTTTCCGACGTGTTCATCCTTTTTTCTCATTTCCAACTCTGAACAGCACAAAGGTTAAGTAATCATTATAGGCTATCTTACTTTTCGTTGACACAGATTCAAAGCAGCAACGAGTACATAATTGATTGCTATGTAGTTGTATCATTGATGTTTGACCCGAGTGACCAGATAGTTGGAGATATCGACGTTTGAAGCGTAGTTTTATTCCTGCTTACATCACTTCCATTCTTTCAAACTTGCTTCGAACTGCTCTGGTCGCTATATCATGGGAGAGGTAATGACAAAAAGAAAAAGGAACTTTTTCACTAGGCAGTAACTACTCAAATCTAGTACATCGATCAATTAAGAGGCCGGAAAAGGATTTTCAAGTATATTGTAGATAGTTACAGCCAACGGCTCCACATCCTATATGTGTGTTCCTTAATACAAATATGAGTAGACTAGTGTTCCTGGCAATAAATGAGTAGGATTTAGAAATATTGAGTCATCCAATGTCTGGTGACAAACAGTATTTGTTCCGGAACCAAAATAGTATTTCCTTTCCTATGGCGGATCCTCACCATATATAACGCGCCAGGCGGATTTGCATGTGCAAAAGTCCAGCTACCGTATTTAGGCGTGATCACTGTCCATGCCTTGGCATTAGTTGCGTCCGTGCAAGGTGCTTGTCTCAGCAGAGGTACCCGTTGTTTTTCCCTGGGCATTTTATCTCCTCCGATCGCCGTTAATAACCATGGTTGGGCTTGGCTCATTGGCTGCATCATCAACTTTAAGCCCGCTAGACAGGACCATCAACATTATACGCTGCAGCAGTGCTACATTTGAGTCACCTGCCGTCAAGACAGCAAAAATACACCGAGGATACAGTGAATACTAAAATGGGTTGCTGCAAAGACGCTGTGTGACGCCGAAGGCGGTCCAATATAACTTGCATGTTCAAAGGGAAATAAAATGCTGAAGCAGAAGAAAACTACCCCGATACCTACTATGGGGCCATTCGAACATTTAAACAAGAAAATGTAGTAACCTGCGAACTTCACGCGTTGCTAGATTAATATTTGGAAAGATCCTGACACACGGAAACGGGCATGATGGCTGGGAACATGCAACGCGGAAGACATGATGATAGCCATATAGAAGCATGCAGAAATTCTCAGTACTATATATGCAAATTACTGCATCCAAAAGACAAGGTAGGGACCAGAAGGCTCGCTAAGAGTTCAATCTCGCGAGGTGCTGCTCAACCGAGATATCGCGAAGGAAACATAATGACAAAGGACGATGACTTAATGTTACCAGCCAAGTCAGTTTTTAATCACGTTTCGAACCTCCCTGCAAATAGAACATTAATGTCTGATTGTAGGTTCCTTTCAAGGACATGCAATAGGATACGAAAAAAAAAGAGAAAGAAAAGAAAATGGAAGGGAGGTGGAGCGGTAACGATAAGTCTCACCCGAGATGGTATGTAACTTGTCAAACCTCCATGCATAAATACAACGACCTTCAACGATTTTTTTTAAAAAACGCTGGTGTAATTGATCAAATAAACGATAGTGTCGAGTCGAAACAGGTTGTCTCCTGTTAGTCTGCAAGATGGATATGGATGTTTAAACAGTTGCTAAAGCAAAGATTGTTACATATCAAAATCACTGCAAGAGTGGAGTAGTGTAGGTTAATCTAGCATCTTGCAATAATGTCGAAAAGCACTTCCGGCACCTGGAACCAAGAATGAAGCTGCATACTGCCGTATCAATATTTTTTAAACACTGTGCCATCAGTATGGAGCGTGACAATCAAATTGAAAGCGATAGCGGTCGATGCGCTTTGCTGCAGAAAGCTACAGAGCAGGGACTAGCCGTTACCCGGAGTTCTCGTCGCGTTTTCTTGAGAAAAGGCTTGAGATAAACGTAGCGTCCAGACTATGTACAACGATGGGGAGTATACTTTCCATTTGGTCAACATTAGAACAAGAAAGAAGACAGACGTGCGTATCTGATATAATAATATAAGAACACTGTCGGACGATTGAACGATGTGCGCTCCCTTCAAACTGGAGTTCATAGCAAGAGTGAGAGGCTCTAATTAGTGACAAGCGGCGAACACGCCAAGTCATCCATAATGTCGGATCATCATAGATTTTTTCTCTATTTACTTCTGGTTAATACTTTTATTATACCCCTGTCATTCATTCCGCTGCTGATACTGTGCGCTGGTTCGTGTGCAATGGTCTGTTGATGCTTGTTACTGTACATGGCGGCCGTGACATCCGGAGCGATTAAATACGTGTCTCGAGTACATACACGTTGCAGTTTATGATTACGCATGTCTTCCGCATGTCGCGTGTGTATGTTCCACATTCGGCATATACCAGAGACTTAGTTATCCATTACATTCATATGTATGCCCTATACGTGGGCCTCATTTTTCATCTTGCCGATAACCAGGGTAATCATTTTTCCATCCTTTGATCGGACATTTTTCTTTCACTCGGCATATACAAGTCACCGGGCGCATTATCATGACAGGGGGAAGCAAAGCTTTAATGGATTGTCATACATCCATAGTATATCCCTTTCACATCGCACATGCGTAAAACCCAGCATGTCACAAGAGTAGCAGTCCTTTGGGGAGAAAGGTATGTTTAGGCCATTCGGGCAAAGGAATGGAAAGGAGAAACGGAAAAGCAGTCCTTCGGGTTCTTTTATGCGTGGAATATTCGCCACGTAAGATTCAGGTGGACACGAAAATGCTAGTGTAACATCCTGATAAGAGCTTATCTCGCTTCGCTTCAAGATCAATTCGAACAAAATTACTCCGACAATCCAAAACCCAAAGATGCATCTTCAGCATATTTTTGATCGGTACTAAAAGCCGAAGCTTCCAAACTTCAATCACATCCGTTATACGATGTAATATGAAAGGCGAAAACCATATAGAAGTTCTGATGCGTCATCCGTGCCTAAGATTTAATAAAGTAGAGCAACCTCAACATATAGCAATGAGAACAGAGAAGGAAGAAACCTCGTTCATGTCATTTGATACCGTCCCATAAAACGCATTAGAACACTCATGTCGTGCCGAAAAAAGCAAGGCAGCAGAGATAATGACATTTTCTGAAGGGCGAAAGGGGTAGTACCTAGATTACCGTATTGTACCATCCTTAAAAGCATGCATGACATAATCTAAATCAGTCTTCTTTTCTGTCTGTATCAACTGTTGTCTTCTGTATCATTCTCACATCCTCTATCGATGCATTAGGCTTCTATACATACATATAATGCTACTTTGACAATCCAGCAGGATTTCACTCACCACATCGATTTAGTATGCTTTCTATTTGAAAAATAGACCAGATTAATGGATACTCAGCGATAGACAGTTCCTCTTTCACCACTTGGCATAACCGAAATGGTATCTCTGGGGTTTCCGTTGTTCATTTATACTATTTAACCATGTTGACCATAAATATCAAAGTAATATAGGCTATCATGCTATTATTCTCTAGATAATGAGACACTTCGGAACATGGCGAAATATCATACGAGCGCTTGGGGTCGGATGACGCTGTAGAAAGTGTCCAAACAATCCGGGGAAAACATATGACGACACTCATAGTACATTGTGGACAAAACAGTCGATATAGCACAAACAGACACACTTTTTCGGCTTCAAAGGCCGGGGAAATGACGCACACTTAATGGAGTACAGACAGGGCGCGTGACCAGAGAACGCACGCGTCCGTTGACACGCATATACACATAAACATACCACCCGACATGTGAAAGGGGCCGTACGAGATTTCTGATTTCCAAGACGATGCGGAGGATGAACTGCATCCCATCGCCACTGATAAGCAAATGCTGCATTTTGATTGGTTTTCTGCATCAGTTTTCGTTACACAAAAGATAGCCTTTCCATCATCCAGATTTTTTTTTCGTTGGGTGTGCGTGCGTATGAGTGGTGTGAATGTGTACATGTCAAACCATCTCTGACCTGATAGCGTCGTTTCAGCATGACTTCCTGTTTTCGAACACTGGTACTTGTGCCCGAACAAAAGGGAAGGCAAAAATTGCTCTTTCAATAAGGGCGCAGCGCATGTTTTTCTCCGTTGCTTCATAGAGATACCAAGGTATTGTCGTTTAAATCACATAAACGCAATAGCAATGGGCAAACAGATCTACGAGTCAAAAAATATAGATGGCACGAAGAGAACTCGGAATGGCTATGTGTGGACAGCGGGGAATTAAATCCGCTGATTGCTGGTAAGTTGCGATATTAGGTAAAACAGGCGTCCCGGTGGTTGGTGGATGATAAGATGGGGAAGATAACACATCCCGACCCTTCTCCAGTAGAAAAAAGATCTAACGGGCAAGCGACTGCCCAATAAGACATAGTTTTCCTACCTTTTTGTTGAGAAAATAGAAAATCTCAAACAAAATAGTCATCCGTATGGGCAAATAAAAGCAAATCATCTTAACGGAAGATCAAGTATGACATGCGTGATTTTCCGGAAGAAGAGAAAAAAGGTTGCGCTTATACCGTCGACATGTGACCCCCCTCATTTGGCACGGTGAAATAAGATGCGCAAAGTGTAGATGATACCGAAGGAGGTCGAATCATTGGTCCTAAGGGTCCGTAGATAAGAAAAACCAATCCCGCTCGCGAAGACCATGTAGATCTAATAAAACCTGAGCTTCTGTTCCTGCGTGCAGGAACTTTTTCTTCTTTTTCTCTTGCTCTTGCTTGCTTGACTTCGCTCGCTCTCATTTACCTGTGTGTGCTTGCTCATATCCCCCCACTCCACCCTCCTCTCTATAATCCCATTTTACAGCTCCACCACTTATACATACAAAGCGTTCCTCTCTATTCTACTTGTACATAAAGCATATACCTTCAACGCATATGATGGCCAACAATAACAACAACACATCATGGGCCCAAGCCATCCCTGCCGCGCAGGGCCTCTACAACCCCGAGCTCGAGAAGGATGCTTGCGGTGTCGGCTTCATGGTCCACGTCAAGGGCGTCCGCTCGCACAAGATCCTCACCGATGCGAGCAACATTCTGTGCAACATGACCCACCGTGGCGCCAGTGGCGCTGATATTCGTGACGGTGACGGCGCAGGCGTCATGACCGGCATCCCCCATCAGCTCTTTGTCAACGAGACCACGCGTGAACTCGGCATCACTCTCCCGCAAGAAGGCCATTACGCCGTCGGTAACCTGTTCATGAAAGGCGACCCAGACGCTGTCGCCGAGAGTAAGCGCGTCTTTGAGGAGATGGCAACCGCGCTTAACCTCAAGGTCCTCGGCTGGCGTTCTGTGCCCCGCGACTCCTCCATCCTCGGCCCTGCCGCCAAATCCAAGGAGCCCGCGATTGAGCAACCTTTTGTCGTGCTTGCCCAAAGCGAGTTTGATGAGCCTTATTTTGAGCGCCAGCTTTATGTGCTTCGCAAGCATGCCACCCACACGCTGACCATGGCCAAATGGTTCTATGTCTGCTCCCTTTCCAACAAGAACATTGTCTACAAGGGTCAGCTCACCCCGCGTCAGGTTTATCAGTACTTCCACGATCTTAACAACGTCCAGTACACCACCCACTTTGCCCTGGTCCATTCGCGTTTCTCCACCAACACCTTCCCCTCTTGGGATCGTGCTCAGCCCATGCGCTGGTGCGCGCACAATGGTATGTCTGGATTGAGCACATGAAAAAATTAAGGTGGCTAATTTCCAATTTCTTATTCCAGGTGAGATCAACACACTCCGCGGCAACAAGAACTGGATGCGCTCGCGCGAGGGCCTCATGACCTCGGACAAGTTTGGCGATGAGCTCGAGCTTCTCTACCCCATTATTGAGGAGGGCGGTTCTGACTCGGCCGCGTTCGACAACGTCCTCGAGCTGTTGGTCATCAACGGCGTTCTCACCCTTCCCGAGGCCATCATGATGATGATTCCTGAGGCATGGCAGAATAACGACGCGATGGCCCCCGAACTACGCGCCTTTTACCAATGGGCTGCCTCACTCATGGAGCCCTGGGATGGTCCTGCTTTGTTCACCTTCTCAGATGGCCGATACTGTGGTGCCTCGCTCGACCGCAATGGTCTGCGTCCTTGCCGTTACTACGTCACGTCCGATGATATCATGATCTGCGCCTCCGAGGTGGGTACCGTGTTTGTTGATCAAGAGACGGTTGTCCAAAAGGGCCGTCTCCAGCCCGGTCGTATGCTTCTGGTCGACACGGAGGAGGGTGTCATTGTTGACGACAAACAGCTCAAGCTCCAAACCGCTTCGAAGCGTAATTTTGTCGAGTGGATCAAGAAACAGCAGATTACGCTCCAGGACATCGTTGCCAAGCAGCCCACCAAGTTTGAGCCCAAGCTCGACGAGAGCAACATCCACACCGATCCCCGTCTCAAGGCTTTCGGCTACACCCTCGAGCAGCTCAACCTCGTGCTTGTGCCTATGGCCAACACCGGCAAGGAAGCCCTCGGTTCGATGGGTAATGACACCGCTCTCGCATGCTTGGCTGAGCAGCCCCGTCTCGTCTACGAGTATTTCCGTGAGCTCTTTGCTCAGGTCACCAATCCGCCTATCGACCCCATCCGTGAGGAGATTGTCATGTCACTCGAGTGCTGCGTTGGTCCCGAAGGTAACATTCTGGAGATCGCCGAAAGCCAGTGCCATCGCTTGCTGCTCAAGTCGCCCATCCTGACCATGGAGGAGCTCGCTGCGGTTAAGAACCTCTCGGCTGTGCACGCTGATTGGCGCGTGGCCACTATCGACATCACCTTTGACAAGGCTGCCGGTGTCCAGGGCTACGTCGATGCACTCGAGCGCGTCTGCACCGAAGTGTCCAAGGCTATCGATGAAGGCTACAAAGGCATTGTGCTGTCTGACCGCGCGGTGTCTGCCAACCGCGTCGCCATCTCGTCGCTTATTGCCGCCGGCGGCGTGCATCACCACTTGGTCCGCAACAAGCAGCGCAGCCGCATTGCCCTGATGGTCGAGACCGCCGAGGCTCGCGAGGTCCACCATTTCTGCGTCCTGCTTGGTTATGGTGTCGATGCCATCTGTCCTTATCTCGCCATGGAGGCCATGATGAAGCTCCACCGTGAGAATGCTGTGCACGAGGGTCTGACTCCCGAGAAGCTGATCTACAACTACAAGAAGGCCATCGACAACGGTATTCACAAGGTCATGTCCAAGATGGGTATCTCCACTCTCGCCTCGTACAAGGGTGCCCAGATCTTTGAAGCCCTTGGTGTAGACGACTCGGTTATCTCACGCTGCTTTGCTGGCACCGCCTCGCGTATCAAGGGTGTCACATTTGACATTCTTGCGCTGGATGCCCTCACCCAACATGAGAGCGGTTTCCCCACCCGGAACATTGTTCAGCCTGTTTCGCTGCCTGAGTCGGGTGAGTACCACTGGCGCGATGGCGGTGAGCCCCACATTGCCGAGCCGAGCGGTATTGCCCATTTGCAGGATGCTGTTCGTGAGAAGAACCAAAGCTCGTACGACTCGTATGCGCGCAACGCCCACGAGGCCATCAAGAAGTGCACGCTCCGTGGTATGCTCGACTTTGACTTTGAGGCGCGCAAGCCAATCTCGGTGGATGAAGTTGAGCCCTGGAATGATATTGTCAAACGTTTCGTCACCGGTGCCATGTCGTACGGTTCCATTTCGATGGAGGCCCACAGCTCGCTCGCCATTGCCATGAACCGTCTCGGTGGCAAGTCCAACACGGGTGAAGGTGGTGAGAAGCCCGAGCGTTCGCTGCCACTGGAGAACGGCGACACGATGCGCTCTGCCATCAAGCAGGTTGCATCCGGTCGTTTCGGTGTCACGTCGTACTACCTCTCCGACTCGAACGAGCTCCAGATCAAGATGGCTCAGGGTGCCAAGCCCGGTGAGGGTGGTGAGTTGGCTGGTGGTAAGGTTTCTGAGGAGATCGCCAGCACGCGTAAGACTACTCCTGTAAGTATGAAGAACACAATTGCATGTTCTACCGGTTTCTTTTTCCGTGTTTTACTCACTTCTAGCCGAACTTTTAGGGCATTGGTCTTATCTCGCCTCCTCCCCACCACGACATTTACTCCATTGAGGATCTGTCTCAGCTCATTTATGACCTCAAGTGCTCGAACCCCCGTGCTCGTGTGTCCGTCAAGCTCGTCTCGGAGGTGGGTGTCGGTATCGTTGCCTCTGGTGTGGCCAAGGCGCGTGCTGACCACATTCTCATCTCGGGTCACGACGGTGGTACTGGTGCTTCGCGCTGGACGGGTATCAAGTACGCTGGTCTGCCTTGGGAGCTGGGTCTGGCCGAGACTCACCAAACTCTGGTGCTCAACGACCTCCGTGGCCGTGTCATTGTCCAAACGGACGGTCAAATCAAGACCGGTCGCGACGCTGTCATCGCCTGTTTGCTCGGTGCTGAAGAATGGGGTTTCGCTACCACCCCTCTTATCGCTCTTGGCTGTACCATGATGCGCAAGTGCCATTTGGTAAGTGACGCCATTCTGACCGAGTTTGTCTTTCTATTTACTCATCCTCATCGTCAATTTTACTATTAATTTCTAGAACACCTGCCCTGTCGGTATTGCCACTCAGGACCCTGAGCTCCGTGCCAAGTTCCAGGGCAAGCCCGAGCATGTCGTCAACTTCTTCTATTACCTTGCCGAAGAGATGCGTACTCTCATGGCCAAGCTCGGTTTCCGCTCCATCAATGAGATGGTCGGTCATGCCGAGTGCCTCCGTGTCGACGAGGGCTTGCGCACCTACAAAACTGCTAACCTCGACTTGACCCCCATCCTCACCCCGGCCGATTCGCTCCGCCCTGGCGTTGCCAACTACTGTACCACTAAGCAGAAGCACGGACTGCACACGCGTCTCGACAACTATCTCGTCGATGAGGCTGAGGCTGCTTTGACCAACAAGGAGAAGGTCCACATTGACATTGACGTCGTCAACACCGATCGTGCCCTCGGTACTACCCTCTCATACCACGTTTCCAAGCGCCACGGCGAGAACGGTCTGCCCGCCGACACCATCCACGTCAAGCTCAACGGTTCCGCTGGTCAGTCTTGCGGTGCTTTCCTTGCTCCTGGTATCTTCTTCGAACTCGAAGGTGATGCCAACGACTACGTCGGCAAGGGTCTCTCCGGCGGTAAGCTTGCCATCTATCCGCCCAAGAACTCGGTCTTCAAGTCTGAGGAGAACGTCATCATCGGTAACGTCTGCTTGTACGGTGCCACCTTTGGCCACGCCTACTTCCGCGGTGTCGCTGCCGAGCGTTTCTGTGTCCGTAACTCGGGTGCCATCGCCGTCGTTGAGGGTGTTGGTGACCACGGCTGTGAGTACATGACGGGTGGTCGTGTCGTCGTCCTCGGCTCCACCGGCCGCAACTTTGCTGCAGGCATGTCGGGTGGTATCGCTTACGTCCTGGACCTCAACAACGATTTCAAGGCCAAGGTCAATACCGAGATGGTCGAGCTCGAGACCGTCAACGATCCCGAGCGTGTCGAGGAGCTGCGCAACCTCATTGAGGACCACCGTCACTACACTGGTTCCGAGATTGCTGACCGCGTACTGAAGAACTTCAACGAGTACCTGCCCAAGTTCGTCATGGTCATGCCCATTGAGTTCCGTGCCCTGTTGATGAAGGCCCGTGAGGAGAAGGCCAAGGCTGCCCAGGCCGCCGCCGAGGGCAAGAAGACCTGTCAGCACAAGCATGAGGAGGCCGCCAAGGCCGCCGAGCCCGTTGTGGAAGATCTTGAGGACTCCATCATGGACGAGGCCACCATTATCAGCCGCCGTGCGAAGCTCGACAAGGTCCGTGGTTTCATGAAGTACAAGCGCCGCACCGACAAATACCGTGATGCCAAGAAACGTGGCAGTGATTGGGACGAGATCAACACCCGTCTTACCCGCCCCGAGCTTCACGAGCAAGCTGCCCGTTGTATGGACTGTGGTGTGCCCTTCTGCCAGTCGGACACTGGCTGCCCTATCGGTAACATCATCCCCAAGTGGAATGAGCTCGTCTACAAGGACAACTGGAAGGATGCTTTGGACCGTCTCATGATGACCAACAACTTCCCTGAGTTCACAGGCCGTGTCTGCCCCGCTCCTTGCGAAGGTAAGAAAAAAAGGAAGATAAATAATAAGTAAATGATAACTGACTGTATTGCATAGGTGCTTGTGTTCTCGGCATCAATGAGCCCCCTGTCTCTATCAAGAGCATCGAATGCGCTATCATCGACCGTGGCTTTGATGAAGGTTGGATCGTGCCCAAGCCTCCTGTCAGCCGCACCGGCAAGAAGGTCGCCATCATTGGCTCTGGTCCAGCCGGCCTTGCCGCTGCTGACCAGCTCAACAAGGCTGGCCACATTGTCACCGTTTATGACCGCAATGACCGCATGGGTGGTCTTCTCATGTACGGTATTCCCAACATGAAGCTCGACAAGAAGGTCGTCCAACGCCGTCTCGATCTCTTGGCTGCTGAGGGTGTCACATTCGTGCCCAACGCCCACGTCGGTGTCGATGTGGATGCCAACACGCTCCGCGCTGAGAACGATGCACTGATCATGGCCACTGGCGCCACCTGGCCCCGTGATCTCAAGATTCCCGGCCGCGAGTCGAACGGTATCCACTTTGCCATGGAGTTCCTGCAGGCCAACACCAAGAGCTTGCTCGACTCGGGTCTCAAGGACGGCAACTACCTCTCGGCCAAGGACAAACACGTCGTCGTCATTGGTGGTGGTGACACTGGTAACGACTGTATCGGTACCTCGCTCCGTCATGGCTGCAAGTCAGTCGTCAACTTTGAGCTCTTGCCCACCCCGCCCGAGGCCCGCGCCAACGACAACCCCTGGCCCCAGTTCCCTCGTACCTTCAAGGTCGACTACGGTCACTCTGAGGTCAAGGCCCACTTTGGCAACGACCCCCGTGAGTACAGCATCCTCTCCAAGGAATTTGTCACCGACGGCAACGGTAACGTCAAGGGCATCAAGACCGTCCGCGTCGAATGGACTAAGGTCGACGGCCGCTGGTCCATGGCTGAACAGCCCGGCTCTGAGCAGTTCTTCGAGGCTGACCTCGTCTTGCTCTCCATGGGATTCTTGGGTCCTGAGGAGGCCGCTATCAAGCAGCTTGGTCTGAAGCAGGATGGCCGCTCGAACATTGTCGCCTCCCACTATGCAACCGGCGTTGATGGTGTCTTCGCCGCTGGTGATTGCCGCCGCGGTCAGTCCCTTATCGTCTGGGGTATCAACGAAGGCCGCCAATGCGCTCGCGAGGTCGATACCTTCTTGACCGGCAGCACCTATCTCCCCGTCGCTGGTGGTATCTGGCAGCGTCCTCGACAGCAGGTCAAGCAGATCCAGGCCACCGCCTAAATTAATTTGTCCATATATAAACACATAGTATTTCTTTCGTCATTCATATCATTGCAATATATATACTTTCAGTTATGCAAAAGCTTAGGATTTGTTTCTGATTTGGATTTAAGCAGCAGTCGTCTTTATCCTTGCCATTAGATATATATGAGCTTTGCCTTTGGGCTACCCCGATCAAATTGCTCATTGTAATATCAATTCTGATAATCATATCCATACAATATTGTTCTCCTTTGCTGCTGCATACAGTATATGCGTTTACACCTATGATATAAGTCATCTTGTTTTCTTTCGTACATAATAATGTTTCAATTGAACGTGAAAAGGCGTGAGATATATCATATAGTGCATGTGGTTTGGTTTATTTTCGTACTGTAATGCTATCTCTTACAAAGGATGGCACAAAGGTACCAAAGGCAGGCGATATATAGCATTGTTGACCTGTACCCAAGGCATGGCTTGTATTTTTGGCCTGCATTAAGCGAACAGAAAAAAAAAAGAGCGTGGATTTGGAGTTCCGTTCCTCCATGTACGCAAAATAGCAACGAAGGGAATAACTTTCATGCTTGTTGTGTTCTAGCAATAAGGAATGCTTTCTTCGCGACGCACACCTCCTCATGTTGTTCTACTTATTGATACGGCCTCTCACAGTCCAAATGCCACTGATCTATCTGCGCTACTCCTTCATTGTCTCTCGCGAATCCTATTGTACTTCCTCGAACGGTGCGATGATCGCATGACTTGGACCTACCGCTTTTTCAGCTCCCATCGCCCGGGTGCCCTCGACGACACGTCAACAGCTTACCTCACTTTCCATCCCGTCACACACACGAAACTCAAAGAGCTAGAGTCTGCCTATCGGAGCCGGCTTGCACCTGCCCACCGTCCTGCACGGTTTGAGAGTGTCAAACAGGCGCTGGCACAGACCGTGATGGATATCGGTCGCGTTCAGAGTCACGTCGTCGGCGAGACACCTCACCGTCCCAAACGCACAGTAGAAAAAGAGATTGATGTCAAGAACTATGTCTTTATCTGGTCAGACCTCGCACACAGCCCTTCTCAACTCGCTCAGTTTTATACCGGAAGCCAAGAAAAAGGCACGATTGACCCCGCCGCATTTGTCAAAATGCATGACGAACTGCGCAAATATCTGTGGGAAAGCTGCATGGAGAGCCGCATTTCCGTCAGCTGGATCAACACAGATCTTCAGCCTTTTGCTTCGCGGGCAGAACAAGACCAGGCAGAAACCATTGCGGACGGCATTCGTGCCATGCTTTCCTCGTTTGGTGGAGATTGCATCCAACTGGACACGCTCTGTCAAGACTTTGAAAAGTTCGGCATCGCTTTCTCGGACGTAATTGATACCTATAATATCCCCAGTCGCATTCCAGCCATGAAATGCCGTTCGCTCAAATCAAGTACAGCCATTCTGTCGCGCGCGCCCTTGAGACTTTGGCGTGGCACCATCCAAACTCGATCAGGTCAAGGTACGTCCCAGGTACACATACTCTCATTCGCTATGTATCAACTTTTCATACAGATTATCTTGGTCCTATGGATGTGTATGGCCCGCCCGCACTTGAGATTCAGCGGTCCGAGATCGCTACCATGACGTATTTGCGTACATGTTCACGACATGCCATCCCTCTCGAATGGTTTTGCGACACAAATGAAGATAACCTTTTCGAAGTGCGCCTCAGTGATGATCGTGGGAGACACATCCATACCTCCGATGACCTCTTGGCCGTAGATCTTGTGCAGATAGATTACGCCAACGGCCACCGACGATTTGCCATGTTGGCTCTTAAGGGCATCGGCGCCTATCTGCGCCTTCTTTTGCCCAAGCTCACTGAACATCAGGTGATAAATCTTGATGTACCTGACTCTGTGCCTCAGCAGAATGAGATCGTCGGCGCCAATTACTTGGACTATTGCAAGCTGCCATCCCGTGGGCGGAAAAAGGACGCTCTCTTGGACGTCATGGGTTTGGATGCTTTGGCAGATGTGACGCCTACACACACGCTCCCTATCAGCTCTAGACACAAAGAGGAGAGCGCATTATTGGAGGCCATGCAAGCACAGTAAGTTGGGATGGTTATCCGCTTCCTTCTCTTACATGTTTATAGGCGCATGAAGAGGCTGGAGCCAGGCGAAACTCAACTCAAAAGCGATGCGGACGTTCCTGGGAGCGACGAGACAGCAGTAGTCGATCCTCCACCATTGTCGCCGATGGCAACTGTTCTGCTTCCGACTGATCTCGAAAGTTTTGTTTTGACGGTCGATACCCTCTATTTGGATACACTTTACACTGACAAGGTATACCGTTTTCCCCTTTTGTCGGGTTTTGAAATAGATGTACTCACTCTTCTAGCAGCGGTGTATCTCATCTGCATTGGATAGCCTGGTTACATGCATCGACCACATGCTGGAATCCGAGAAGGTGGAGGTAAGCTCGATAGGTAGTGAAAGGAAACTTTACTCATTATAAATAGATCACGCAACTGCTAGAGAAACTCACTGCGAAGCAACTGAGCACCCATGAACTCGACAAGAAATACACAGACACAATTCAACGCGTCCTTGACGAGAGCTCGGTCCTTAATAGTCCCCTTACCGACATGGAGAATGCCTACCTTGGCGGCTGGCTTGCCAAGGTCACCCAGCTCTATGAAAACAACAAGAGCTATCCTGATTTCTATAGCATGTTTCGCCGTTGTCTCCTGCTGCGAGAGTAAGTCTCCGGAAGCAGTCCAAATACTCTGAATTCACATCGGATTAGGACCAAATTACAGCTTTGTCTAGCCCTCGTCGTCCTCTGGCTGTCGCGCAAAGCCGGCTTGCAATCCGACACAATGACCATCGATCCCGAAAATGAGGAAGACCTGGAGATGCATAATGGAGAGGCCAACAAGGATATTCAGCTCTACCTGATGTATCAGCGCATGACGCTGGCTGATTCCTTCGCTGGGTACAAATTTTTTCTCGACATTGACTACCGTGATTCACTGAACAACCAAGACTATGCTGTCGACCCAGCTGACAAGGGCCTTGATGAGTTTTTCACGTTGATTCACCCCATGTGAGTGAATAGAATATGCTTATCTGCATTTCACTCATACTTTATCTTTTTTTTTTTTTTTTCCCCAAAGTTTGAATCCACTCGTGCCTGATTGGATGGGCTATCTCAGCGACAAGTACCAAGATAGCTTTGTCATGATTGACTCAGAAGAGGAGGAGAAAAAGTTCGCTCGGTACGAGATTGAAGGTCGCAAGCTCATTGCTGAGCGCGAGCGCAAAGAGGCCGAGGAAGAGGCTGAGCGCAAGGCCAAACAGGAGCAAGAGAGGGCGGCAGAGGTCGACAAAAAGGATGCAACGGACGGTGACAAGAATGTCGCCTCTGAGCTCCCTTTCGCGAAACGCGTCATTGATCTCTCTCGTAAAAGGAAGACGACCAATGCCGAACCTGTTTTCCATGGTGGCAAAAAGAAGATGCCCCGCAAAATCACTGATTACCTAGAGAAAACGTCTCCTAGTGGTAAGTAAAGCAAACCAAAGAAATAGGGAACAGCGCTCATGACCGTGTTGTGTTTTTCCTTAGAGGATCCGCCGCAACCCTTGCCTGTCCGCCGTGCTCTGGATTCGGATGACTTTACTCTCTCTATGCTCGAAGAATTTGGTGGTGCACACGGTCTCGGCTTCTCCCCACAGCGTCTCAAACGAGAGCAAAAACGTGAGAAAGAGGAGAAAGAACGCGAAAGCCAGCTGCAGCGCCGCGCCGACATTCAGGCCCTTCTCAAAGAGACACACGAGAATGGCGAAGAAGGAGACGAGGACGAGGAAGACGAGGACGACCTGGTGTTCCGTATCCGAGAAATTGCCGCGCCCGACACACCACATCGGCATTTGTCGCAGCCCCGCTCCTCGCGGCGCCGTTGGCGAGGTTATGGTCGGTAATAATATCGCATGTAATTTCGTGATGTGTGTGTGTAGATATCAAATGTATATAGTTTATTCATCGAGGGCATCCACGATGGCCCATTCATGGTCATAATATATCTCGCGCGTATGTACATCTTCGGCATGGTACAGGAATTCAAATTGGCCTCGTGACAGGAAACACAGTGGTAGGCGGTGGGTGATCTCCTCATCGTTAGGCGGTATCTTTGCAATGGTGAGCCCTTACACTTTTCCTTTGTCCGTTCTGCAATCAGCTTACCTCGTGTAATACAACTTGCTGCAGTCCTTGGATCAGTAACTTGTCTGACAAGTCATACTCTTTTGCTCCATCATTATAGCTTTGCACGGCTTGGACGCGCAAGATCAGCTTGACAGGATGAACTAGATAATAATGAATAAATACAAAATCTCGGCGGTACGCGTTTCTGGAATCACAAATGCTACTGACCATTATGGTTACGAATCCGGACATACATAGTGGCGAAGTCATTGACTTTGCATGTAAACCGGCGGTGGGCGGTCGACTTGGCGCCCTCCATATCTACAACAAACTCAATATTCTCCTTTTTCAGGACATTCAATTGAGTTGGCATTAATCGCAGTGAAGGACGCAGGTTGAGGAGACCGTGCCGGCCAGTGGAACCGCATCGCCACAAGGCCTTGATGCGCTTGAGGAGATGCTCGCGGTACCAAAATAGTTGCAGACGTAACCGCTCTTGGCCGGGAGGCATTTTCGGCGCCTGGCTCACAACGAATTGTTTATTGGGTTCCAAGGAAGGCACGGGCTGGATGCAGGTATCATGGGGCAGGAACAGTCGCTTCACAGGCAGCACAAGCCGCTTGGTCGAGCCTGGATGGATCGTCACGAGCGATTTGACCGGCGCCGAGCCATCCAGGTCTGGGCTGTTGTCGATAGTGACTTCGGTATCAAAGGGTACAGTCCAAATGTTGCGGACGTCCAGCGTCACGAGGCAGTAGTCATTCTTGGCGCTATCATCGCTGATTTGGGTAAGTGTGAGCAGGTCCTCGACAGGCTGGTGAAAAGCGCTCCCATTCTCGAGACTCAGATGCTGCACACGTTCCAGCGCGCCCGCGGCGTCATCCGGCGAGATCGGCCGGTTGTGCCGCAAATATAGAATGTCCCAATTGAGTGGTTCCAGGTTCTGATATACGGTCACCAAAATAGGCAGGTAGAGCTGACGAGTATAGAACACATTGGTGTCTGTCGGCGCGCTGTCGTCATCTGCCAGTCGCTCGACGTGCTGTTCCTTTGTGGCGCGGTCGAGGTAGCCATAGTCGACCTGTATTGTACCTCCGGTGCTAAAATAAGGTATCAGCACTCAGTCCAGGCACCCGCGCTTGAGCTTACCATCCGCGCTTGCCGTAGGCATTCACAATGATCTCCCACTCGCCACCGGGCGGCAATAAAATCTTTTTGCCAATGATCTGCGCCGTCTCGCTCTTGGAGCCTTCCCAGGAAAAGACATGCATACCGCGCGTGTATAATTCAATCTCGTATTGCTCTTCAACTGGCAGCTCTGGATTCATGGGAAGCGGGTGCACGGTTGTTGAGTCAGTAAACGAGAGGGTCACAAAGTCCACGGGAATATTGCCGATATTTTCCAGTGTGATTGAGATATGGGTCCTGAGAGTGGATGAGCACATAAGTCCTGCTTTGCGTACGGTACCAGCTTACATTTCGCCTTCGTAGAGCATCACCGCATCATGCAAGAGCGAGGTGGACTTGACCTTGAGTAGTGGCTGATCGTCAATCACATTGACCTCATAGAACTTGACAGGTTTCATTTCGCCCGATGTCTCGCGCTTCCGGCTTGCTTGGATCAGACCCAGACCGCTAGTCATGATGTGAACTTGTGCGCTTAACAACCTAATTACCCGCTTTTCCTTTTACCTCTGTTTTAGACGGATCTCAGTCTTGTCCTCCTTCTCACGCGTGGTACTTGTCTGAGACTGGTCAACCAAGAACTCCTGCTCGGCAAAACCCACAATTTTGATGACGCATCCGCGCACGACGAGCGGGCCCTCTCGCTCTGCCGTACCCGTGAGCCGTAGCGTCATGGTGCCGTTGGCTGGGATCGTCGCCGTAGCGGGGACGGCGTTGAAAGGAACGCCTGTGGTACTGAGCGTAACCTGCTGTAGCTCCAAGTCAAATCCGAAAGGGTTGGATAAGACTACCTTGAACTCGGACAGTTCGTCTTTTACTAGAATGACTTGTTGCTGATTGCTTGATCAGCACAAATGATTTCATGTTTGCTTGTGTTTTTACCTTTTCATCTCGCTTGCGTGCAAATGGGTTATAGATAAATGGATCGGCGGAGGAGGGCTCTTCTTTGGCGGCGGCCGCGACCGCGTTGGGGAGGGGGTGCTGGTATACAGCTTTGCGTGGTATCGGCCGCAATGCTTCAATAGATGAGACGATATTGACGCCCCAGTAGTTGACGCTACTTTCCATCTGTCCCACGCGCTTGCCCATAGCCACAATGCGCTGAATCGATGAGGCCAGCCGGATTTGCTCCTCTTTCGGAATATACTGGTACAAGTTTTTGAGCAGCACCGTCGTATAATAAAGCACAGCCCCATAATCTAAATCAAAGAAGAAACAGGCGCATTAAGATCTTCACATGGGATCACACTGCCTTCATCATTACCTGGCAAAGCTTCTGTGATGGCGATGCATTGACGCAATATATCGATTTGCAGTTCTGGCCAGCCAAAGCGCAAGCGTTCTTTCGCCACTGCGCCACGCACGCCTGATTCTTCCTTGTGCTCCTTTTCGCGGTCCTGCAGGACCTCCAGCGCACCGCCATCATGCACGTTCTGCTCTGTGTGGTTTTTCAGTATATCCTGACACTTTTCCTTTTGTTTTGTTTTATGTATTACCTCCTAATCCATAAATCTCGCACACGCGTTTGAGAACATCCAGAATACCGCTGTCGCTGCGACCAGGATCTTTCTTGGTGTCGCGCGTACCAGCCAAATTAGCCCGGCCCTGGATCAGGAGCGGGAACATGCGATTCACGCTCTCGTACATGATCCAGGCCGATTTGCGGTGGTAACCAATGGTGTTGAGGGTACTTGCCATGTACGTCAAGAGGTTGATCTATCTCCTACGTTTAGCACTCCAGGGCTCACGAACAAGTTGACAGCAGCTTTACCTGATCCAATAAGGGCATCTCGTCGAGCGGCACCGCCCAAACCTTGGTAACCCATTCAGCAATTTCGTGCCGTGCGATCCCACTTTCCTTGTAAGTGTTCATCTCTTCTAAAGTCAGGAACCTGCTCTTGCGCTCGGTATCCTGAAGTTTGCCTTGTATCAGCAGTGACAAAACTTTATCGCTCCAGCCGCCATTGACATAGACAGTGAGTAGGAAACGGGCCATCTTAATGCATGTCTCAGCATAGATGAGGCTCGGCATCGGCACATTGGACGTCGTGCTGACTTTTGTATAATGCTGCGCCAGGTCTACGTAGCGCTCGATGACTTGTTGTACAGTTGATTTAGGTTGTAGTAGAGGAGGTGACTCAGAGGTAGGGGACGTCGGCGCGCTTTCTGGAACGGGTGGTGGCCGTGACACGATATGACCCACATCTGCATGAAGATACTCGAGGAGCAGGGTTGCGCATGTCAGGCCCTCCATGGCGCTGCCCAGCCAGAGGAAGTCCGAGCTTGACTTGGTCATTTCGATGGCCTGTGTATAACTAGGATTCGAAGATGAGCGTACACGCACATGCATCGGCTGCACTATGCAAAAGACTTACAAATTGACAGCGTCCGGTAGCCTGCCCGCAAGAAGATAAAAGTCTGCCAGCAGCTTTTTGATCCGACCTGGGGTGCGGCGTCTGGTTTTAGAACTTTCGCTTGTAGTCGTCAGACCGCCTGTGCTAGTCGAGCGCGTCATGCTGGGCTGAGGCGGGAGGGTCGGGGACATGGGACTACGGTTCAGTTGGAATTTACTCGGTTGATTAGGTGTGGACGCGCGCTTCAGGAGCGAGGACGACGACGACTGTGTCGGTTTCGGCGTCTGTGACAGGCGCCCGTTCATGCCTGGCGACCCGGGTGTGCTCACTGAGGGTTGCGGCACGATACCGGTGGGGTCAAATTGCTGCACATAGTACCCGCGTGGTAGAGGCGATTCGAGCGAAGGTAGATTCTCGATTCGAGAAGCCTGTCGCGGTCATCAGCTGGTGATGATAGTGGAATAGATTGTTGGCTTACCAAAGTGGCAAATTGGCTCAGGATCTCGCTCGCAAAGTCGCATATCATGGTACTCATATAGAAAGACATGTTTCCCACATTTGGGATCATAATCAGGCCTTTTGTATCGTCGGGTTGTGTCTCGGTCGGATCGAATGCGAAACACCGTGTTGCAATAGCGGTCGGGTACTATGTGCTTCGTATAAGCTTAAAAGCGTATGACCTGGATTTTATATACCTTGTGAAGCGTATCGACAAAGCGACGGTACCCTTCACTCAGATCCTTATCCTTCCATTCTTGGCAGTCCATAATGCCAATCACCTGGAGATAGCGCATTTTAGCATAGGGAATACATATGAGAGTCTATCCTTACGCCAAATATGCGTCGGTGAGGTTGGAAGTCTTCAAGATGAGCGTGATCGCGCGAGTAGGAAGTAGTGAACTGGAAGTGCATTTGGCCTTCCTGAAAGACTTGACTGCTAAACATGGCTGCACAGGCAATGAGCAAGTGCTAAAAATACGGTTTCTATGGGGTTACCACCAGCGCCTTTTTGAAGGTCGGGCGTCACATCACCGAGACGGACGACACTAAACTTCTTGACCAGCTCGACATGCTTCCAAAAGGTGGATTTCCGAATAGGCTGGACTGGGACGAGCAGGACGCGTACCCGGCACGAAGACGTGATATTGATCGCCAAGTCCATCACTTTGTCATTCACACACGAAAGACGCGAACGAGTGTATACAATATAAGGAAAAGGGAATACGAATAAGACTATTATCTCGTAACGCTTTTGCTTTGCAGGTACACGACCTCGATTTCATTCAGCGAAGCTAGTCCATTTTGTGTTACCTCTACAGAATGTACTTCCGGTATCTCCTTGTAACACCCATTGTTGCTTTTCTTTCACACCTTCTTCTTGGCCACTGGGCTCATATGTACCCTTATTATACATATATCAGTACTTGATATATCCGTTTCCAACCGAAATATTATGCTAACCTTTTGTTTTATATACATTACATGAAAAAATATCAAAACATCATGATGTGCTTGCTGTATAAGAAATTGCAAAGATGAAGAGTTGTTCTTCTGCTTAACGCCATATCAACTGAAAAGTCAAGGGTGATTACCGCCCATCAACATGTGAGAGATACTCTATCTACTGGATGCTGCTAATACGTCTTATGAAGTATACGCTCGAAGGACTACGGGCTCTGTTGCCATGATAGTTGGAGCGATCACTGGCGGCGTCCCCTGGCACGCACTCAACAGAAGGCGGCCTATACCGCCATTGAGTTGACTCACGGCTATCGCTGGCCTTGACAGTCCTTCTGTCATAGCTATACTTCAAAATATCCTGTAACACCACCGCCATTAGACTACGAAATGGATATACAACTACTTTTTCTTTATGGCATATGCTTTATATGGGCACGTAAAATTTATGCGTATGTATTAACATGAGGGGAAGACAGGAGGAGAAGAGAAAAGGAGGAAGGCGATGAGATTATAACTACTTGTATATACTATCAAGAGACGAGGATGTGGAACGAGAAAAAAAAAACATGCAAAAGAGTATTAAGAGTATGTGAATTACCGCCCTCGTCGCCGTGGAGGCTCCGTGATTGCAGGTGTGATAGAGGTACCAATCAGGCCGGCGACAGCTGCGGTGAGGCCGATGGTGGTATACGCCACTTTTTGTTGAGTCGGTATCAGAGTGACCAACGACCGCCGCAGCACATTCTCGACCGGCCCGCGGAGGAAAATGTAAAGCAGGACCCAGTACACCGCACCTTTGTATGCAAATGTCAAGCGGAACAGGCGCCGGGTCAGGCGCACGATACGCTGCTCCATCTTTTGAAGCTGTACTCGTACGGGCGCCATCGCATAAGCCGACTGCGGATCATCTGGTGGCAATAGATGCGGAAAATGCGGTGTGTGACGCTCAACAGCCACGAGTTCGTGCTGCATCGCATCGAGTGTATCCTCTTGGAGGAGATGTACGTCGTCGATCTCATCTTGAAGCTGCTGCTGCTGTTGCTGGAGCAGCATCAAACGGTCGGATAGATCTACAGTGTCGATCGGATGGGATTGGGGTGCGCGGACAAAGGAGGTCAAGAAAGCGGCACCCATGTGCAGACCTGTCCAATAGCAAAAGCTCGCTTGAGGGGAGGAGTGAATCGGGAGAAGCGCGTTGGAGGGGAAGGTCGAGAGTACAGGAGTGCGTGTGCCCGGGGTGGCATAGGTACTGCCCGGGGTGGCATAAGATGAGTACAGGGAAAAGGTATCGACCGCATCAAAGAATTCATCAGACGAAACCGAATCACTCCGCATGGATCGTGCGCCCATATGAGGCGACGCGACAGGTGATGGTAAAGGAACTTCGACTTGGTGCTCTAGAGCGCGTGTGCCATAGCGCTGAATGGCTTGATCGGTGTCAAATGTCCAAGAGTAAGGGTCTTTTCCGCCCAATTCTGTAGACGCAGTCAGCTTAAAGGCATTAGCTGTTATCGCTTCAAACCGTACCTTCCAAGAGACAGTCGGGATCGACGATTTCCAATATCTCTTTGGCAGAAGGAAAACTAATCCTGCTGCGGGCTTGGTCGCTCAAGAGATACTTGACCATCTGCCACAAACCTTGGTACATCCAGCCAAAGTTCATGACGTAAATGGAGCCCATAAAGCCTGGAAACCGGTTATCCATCATGCTGACAAGTGTTTGTATCAATTGAGCTTCCTACAAACATTGCAGCCGGCTCAGTCAGACGCGGTACTTAGTGCATTCATTATCACTTACGACAGGTATGAAAGGTGCCTTGCCAATATCGATAATGACGACCATCTGTGATACCAAGGCAGGTTCGACGCCTTTCTTCTCTCGGTCATGAGTGATGTCACGCATAATTTTCCGTGCGATTTCCATGACAAGGCAAGCATAGGGTTGAATGTATTCTGTCAAGGACCGGGATTTGTCACTAAACTGAGGAAAGTATCGCATGCGAACCACGGCCATGGGTCGTCCGAGTTTGTCTTGGCTGTGGAAGAATGCAAAGCCGCCGTCAAAGAACTCGTGAGCAACGGATTCCCAAGTCATGGCCCCCACACCATTGTCCCGGCGCCATATTACAGTGTCCAACAGACCATCATACGCTTTTTGCTCGTCAAACTCGAAATTGCGAAGAAAGCGAAACACGTTGACTATGACATGAGGAAGTAGGGTGAGTATGGACCGAGATCGGATCGAGAATGCTGTATAACATATATAATAGATTTATATATACCATGATCTTGAAGAAAAGTACGAGCGTCTTGTAATTCGAGAGGAGAGAGATCGAGAGTAGGCAGAGCTTGTTGGAGCTTGTTGGAGAGGTCAATAATAATATTCTTATGTTCTTTGTATTGTGAATCGAGAAGGATTGCTTTCTCTTGTAGCAATGGAAGCATGTCGACGAAAAGAAGGTCCACCACGCGCGCGCGCACAGAAAGACACACAGACACAGACACAGACACAGACAAAAAGACGCTGCGTTTCACCAATTTTCCCACTTTGGGATGATGTGATCATCGCCTCACCGCCCGACCAACGTTTACTATTCAGCATATAATACTGCATATTAACTGCGTGCATATAATACATACAAACCACATTCTCTCTATCTACTACCTACCGCTCTCAGACACATCAACAGTCCTTCGCTTTCACAGAACTGATTCTTCAGATTCTGCATCCTCTCTCCACGTGTTATACTAATCCTGCCTTGGTTCTTATGACAAGGTCGTTTGTTTATCCTTCTTGCTGAGCCAGATCACGCGGATTATTAATCTTCTGACAATCCGTGAGTGCACAAACATGGATGAAGACAAAGAAAGAATAAGTAGACGTTTCGTATCTCCCTGCAACCATGTCAGCTTTGCGTTGTCATGCCGTTATGTCCTTGTATGACATCATGGAGTGGGGGAGGGGGCGATGTCTCTTACATTTTGCCCGGATGATATCACCGCGTCCGCGAGAGATAAACAAGACAAGGTATCAAAACGAATCCCACCAAAAGCACAATATGAAACTCAACAATTCTATCTGCAAACTTTGTGTTTAAACTTCAATGAATGCCAAGTATTATAGCGTGTTGGCATGGATATCTGGTTGACACGCAATAATAAAAGGGCAACATTTCATGTTTGTCTCGCTGTAGGTCGGGAAGAATTGAGCTGCCGCCGAGCTGACGTGCGTTGACGCGGGTTCTTTCCGATTGCAAATGAAGGCCAAGGCGTTGTTTGACTGCCAAGCGGATGACTTTGGCGAATTGTCTTTCACAGAAGGTGACATTCTCGTTGAAGTCAAGGCGTCGGCAGAAGAGGGTTGGTATGAAGGTCGGATTCAGCACAGTAGCCGACGCGGTCTCTTCCCTTACAACTATGTCGAGTTCTTACCTGAAACGCCTCCATCCACCCTCTCCTCTTCTACATGGTCCGTCATTCAAAACGAAAATGAAAGCGATACCAAAGAAAACAAGGAGAACGGAAGAATGGATCCCTTTGAACTTGCAATGGCAACACCGAGACAGCCACCCCAAGTGCAAAAATCACCACCACAACAACCACAGCAGCAGCAACAGCAACAGCAACAGCAGAAAGAATTGCTTCCTGCACTGAATCATACACCACCTATGGCTGCTTCACCAAGACCAGCTTTGGCCCCTAAGCCCAGTGTGGTGGCTAAACCGGTCCAGCTCATACGCCCCAAACCCTCTTCCGCGAATAAATCACCAGTACTCAAACAGCAGTCGTCCCTTCCGCTTCTCACATCAACAAAAACTCCCCAGGATGACGATGACGTCGAAGAAGCCGACGGATACCAACTTGTCAAGCCCAGCATGTTGCGCCAACAGGGTAAAATTATACCTGTCATTCAACCTTCCTCGACACCTCCTCCACCCGCTTCCTCTTCTTTGCCATCCCAGTCACACGCACCCAAACTCAAGCCCAAACCAGCTCAGGTCAACCAGGTCCTTCCGACAAAAGATAAAACGGCTCTCAAGCCTTTTCTGGGACACGCTACGTCCTCTTCCTCTTCCTCTTCCTCTTCTCCTTCTTGTGCTTCTGCTTCTTCTTTGTCACCACCCCCTACTTCGTTGTTGAATCACGTGCCAGCCGCAAGCAATCCTGCACCGCGTCTTCCCTCGCGCCCATCAGCCGCACGCCGTCCACGTTCAAACGCACGAAGGTCACCTGCTATGACTCCCACTTCTTCTTCGACAACTACCTCTACTGGCACTCCTCCTGCTTCTTCCGCTTTCGTGGCATCGTCCTCTCCTCCTCTAAGCAGACCCACCCTCGCTAGCAAGTCTATCTCACCACGGACGCCGACTTCCGTGTCGCCTTCCAAACGCGTACAATCGCCCTTCATGGCCGCGAAACCGACACCGTCTCTCTCACCACCCAGGCCCTCTCCATCCACGTCACAAGCGCCCGCAGTGCGACCCAAGCCTGCCCAGCTTCTCAACAAGCCATCCCCGCGTCTCAACAAGACTCGTAGTGCCTCCAGTCCGCAACAGCCCCCGCCCTCGCTCCCGCTCCGTAATGCTACGAATACGCCTCATACGAATGCACCTACCCTTCCTGTACGTCCTTCGGCCGTCCGTGCGCGCTGGCCGCCCGCCCAGCAACAACAAGAGCCATCCTTGCCTGTGGATCTGAAGCCCATCGCGAGTGCGAGCGCGGTCCTGCCTCGTACCCGCTCCCAATCCAATGGTTGGTCTGCCGAGAAAAAAACCCCTCCGCCGCCGCCGCCATCCCGGGATGACGCGCGCTATGAAGCCTTGTTTGACACAATCCATGATGACGGCATTGTCGATGCTCACACGGCCAAGTTGATATGGCAGCGCAGCCGGGTACCGGACGAAACCCTTGCGCGTATCTGGCAGCAGTGTGATCCACATAATGCGGGTCTATTGGATAAAATGGCCTTTATCAAGGGGATGCGCAGCATTGATGCCTTCCTTCTGGCCCATTGAAACGTAGAAGTCTTATATATAGTCTATTTATATGCGCATCTATACTATAAACTTTACTACCGCTTTTTGGTCTTGACCTGGATGTGCAATTGAACCCTGTTCTTGCCCAGCGCCTGCCGGATTTGTTCTCGTGCGTCCTCAATCACTTGATTAATCACACTGCCGTTGGAGCCCACCACAATCTTGTGCTGGCTGTCGCGTTCGACGTACACTGTCTGGTCGATCCGTAGCCCACCGTTCGGCAGTTCTTTCCAGCCCGTGTTCTCTTGCCGCAGCATGTACGGCAGGTATTGGTGCAGACGTTTGAAGAACTCGACGCGAATCAGTTCTTCCACTTTCTTCAGGTCCGGCATGTCCGCTTTTTGTTCTGCTGGGTATATCCACGGACCGGGCTTGCTTGCTTCAAATAGTTGTTGCTTTAAAGACATGCAGATGTTAGTTACGTCTCAGCAGCGTCTATACTCCATTTTTACCTTGACAGGTGCGATGCCTTGCCCTTTCAGGGCAGACAGGTACCGTACGCCCGTAACACAGCTGCAGGCTTCCAGGTAGCGGTTCAACACGGGGTCCAACGCCGCCTTGCCTCCTTCGACCAAGTCCAGCTGTAAATTATTTATCATTGTTACTATTTGTATGCTGCTGTCACATCAATGACTTTAGTAGAACCTCACCTTGTTGAAGACCAGGGTCAGCGGTGTATCTTTTAAACGATCCATCAAGTATTCTTCGACTTTGCTTCCTGCACCACCTTGCAGCGCCCAGGCGGAGTCTACCACCCACAGTACTAATTCTCTGGATCAGCTCACGCCAGACACTATATATGCACCGACTTACCGTGGTCAGCTTCGTCTAAAGAGCGCCAGGACGAAGTCACCAGAGTCCGGTTCATGCGCGCGTGTCGATTGTCAGGGATCACACCGGGTGTATCCAGAAAGATCTGACAAAAAGCATCAGGACAAACGTTCGCACATCCAAAAAGCAAAAACAAAATCATGCAAGATTACCACTTGATGATTGCCTTCAGTCAAGACGCCCAGAACACGCTCCCGCGTGGTGTGAGCCTTGGCAGACACGACCGAGACCGATTCACCCACGAAACTGTTGATCAAAGTGGACTTGCCAGCGTTGGCTGCGCCTATAACAGCCACACGTAGTACATGCGGGTTCTCCGGTTGAACAATGTCCTTGGCGACCTTAACCAGGCGCGCATGGATACCAGCAGGTTGCCGCCATCTCTCGGCAGTTTCTTGTAATGTATCGAGGTCATAATGCTTGTCTTTGTAAGGTTGGAGTACCAGCTCGCGTCGCACCTGCCGTTCGTCGCGGATTGTGTCGGTTGTCTTGATCATACGTTCAATTACGCGGCTCTCGGGCTCCCGTATCACATCGAACGAGTACGATGTGTCATCTTCATGCGCTTTGGTACTGCGCTGGTTGTCCTGGACGTCTCGTCGTCGGTTAGGCTCCCTCAAATGCGCAATATCACTGTAACTCGGGTCGTCCCTGCCAGTGCGGTTTCCAGATATAGATACTTCTTGCACAGGCTCGTCTTTGACAATAAAACGTTTGGCATTGTCTTTTCTAGGCCGTACTTTTTCTTTAATGTCTTTCCAGGAGCTGAGGATCTCATTTGTTTTGCCATAGGGCGATTGGAATGGTTTATGGGGCCGTCCCAAACGGGTACCCTTGGTAGGTTTAATAAGATCCAGCGGAATACCCGCATTCCGCTTGGCTTTTGACATTATAGAATAGCATCGTTGGCCCTGGCTTGCCGAAGCTCGTCCAAGCATCATGTCAAAAGATCGATCGAGAAAAACAGAGGAGCAAAAAAACAAAAACTCAACAGCAAAATAGAATTACCTAAAATGGAATATCGATCATTTCATGCATTTGGAAATACGTTAGGAAGGTGAACGTGTAAAAAGAAAGAAAATGGGGTATATATCATCAATACTTCATATGATACTATGGGCTAAGGACAATGGCAAAATTGTTGCGCTTGCCACCTTCTTTGCCAGGAAGCATTGTCTTTTTCCATTCAGGCACTTTGCGTGGTGGCTTCGTGTCAAGCTCAAACAAATAATAGGCCAGTTTGTTTGAAAAATGGTGCTCGACACAGCGAGAAAATCCAATGGATCGCATCATGGCCAGCAAATGCTCGTGTGACATGTACCTTGAATTTGTTATGCAAGGTAAAGGAACCACAAAGAATAAGAGCCGTGTATCGCTGTCAGGCAGTAAGAGTCGGCGTGCCTGCATGAGCATCCCTCCTATAAACTAAGTTCAGTCATTTCTGTCCGACGTAGTTATTTTTCCTTCTTCTTCTTCGTTCCTACCTCTATCCTTGGGATCACCTGCAAAGTTGACAACCAAACTGAGAGATACAATGTTGAATTTTGTTGTCGTCGACATACGCAAGAGATCCTGCTCTTGGATACGCGGATCCTGGGGATGTAAATCGATTGGCTTAGCGTGGATCCATCCGTGTCGCGCATAGTTGTCTGGTCGCACAGCTCCCACGTCTAACAAATGCAAGCCATCCTTTCGATAGCCATGCTTTTCAATGGCTTGAACAAGCCATTTGGATGAGTCGCCACCACGTTGTTTGCTCTGTCCGAGTTGAGACGCTCGCTGGTACCAGTCAATGCCGCCCATGCTCTCCATTTCAGCACGGATCGTCTCCGCGCGCGCATCGTTCGGATCGCACTTTGTCAGTTCCTTGTTCAGTACATGGTAGCGTCGTATCAGCCGAGCTGTTTCGGCCGAGGAGTGCTTGAAGGAAGGTTGATTGCGTTGGGTGATGGGACGCTTTAACTTTGGCATGAAGAAAAAGAAAGCAGGAGTGGCTTGTGTATTCGCTTTTCTTTCTTTTTAAGCATAAAAGAATGGCATCGCGTAAGGTCGCATTGACCCTCTTCTCTTCAAGCACTTGCTCTCTTTGCACAACAGCAAAGCAAGTCATTGAAAAAGTGCAAAAACAGGTAAACCAGAAAGACGCATGTTGTTTTTTTCTTTATAAATCTATAAAAAAGAAATATACTAATAAGCGACAACGGAAATCACACAGCACCCATTTCAACTATCGGTGCTAGATATCCACAAGGATGAAGCGTGTCCTAAAGAGTTGGCAGAGAAATACGTGTTTGATATTCCCGTGGTGCATCTTAACGACCAGTTTTTGACTCAACACCGCGTGCAAGAAGACTCGCTTTTGGCAGCTATTAAGCGATTTGAGCAGACCGGTCAGGTCGAGAAAATCAAATCCTCCTGAGGAAAGTAAAAGCGCCGCTCCTCGATGGCAACACAAATAACAGCTTTGCAGCCTGCTTAAATTTATACACGCGCTGTGTTCTAATAATAATGTGTACATGGTATACCATTTCTATGGATCTGCATACTTTGGATCGGATATACCGACTTGTTATATTATAGTATGAACTGCGAATATCAGAATTCCTGTCCGCATCTACAAGTCTGGGTCTACATAACCGACCGACGGAGTATACAACGAGAAAAGAGAAGGAGACAGCACCGATCCTTTTTTTTTCGGTTTTGCACTTCGGCTAATAGCACTTTCGACCCGCGATTGGAGGGACCGCGGTTGCACAATCTGGTCTAAAGTTTCTTTTTCCAGCTTTTTAATCGTTAACGTTGTAATACAAAAGAAAAAAAAAGAAAAAAAGAAAAGCGTGAGGGAATCGTTCGGCGTTATGCTTCGGCAAATGTGGCGTGGAAAGTAGGATAGGCAGCGGGTGGGGTAAAAATTCGATTGGTAATAGTGGCAACAACGCATCACTCAGAGTTAAAAATATATCATCATTTTCGATGGTGGTATCGCTTGAGCGAAATGCGTAGGAGGTGTCTGTGCGAGCGCAAAACCGGTTGCGCATCGCGTGTTTTGTTGTGTTATTCCGTTAAGTTGTGCTGTTGTGTGGTGTGTGGTTGTTCGATGAAAAGGTATGCTGGTAATAGATGATTTACATAATGGAACAACAGCCGCCTCCCGACGCTGGTGCAAAAGGGTCGTCTTTCTTGTCGATTGGACCCCACACAGACGGTAGCATGGGATCTCTTGTGCTCTTGCAGTGATCAATCAGTCTATGGTGGATAAATGTATGAGCCGTGAATGCTATAGAAAGGACGCCAAAATTAGTTTATAAAGCGCACCTTGACGAAGCTTCTGAAACGGTGGTTCTTGGGATATCGAGCAACTCGCGCAAGCGCTGGTTGTATTCCAACAGTCTGTTTAGCTTTGCCTCGGAAAGGTTCTGAGTGCGTCGTGCATTGAGGGGGCTATAGCCCATGGCCATGGCGGGAGATGAACAAAAAGTAAGAAAAAGGAAGAAAAAGAGGCAAAACTCCTCCCAGGGAACATTCTCTCCTCCTCTGGGTGGCAATTTAAACACCGGCCCACTATCCAATTCTTAGCCCTGCCTTGCCTTCTCACATTACATTTGATATAAAGATGTCTTTTTGCTTCTCCTCGTAAACCAGCCCACTACCGGGGTGCTCCCTGGGCATTACTTGGTCTGCCCTATTTATAAACTCAGGCTTTTTCCCAACATCTGCCAGTGGTTGTGGGAACAGAAAAGCTTCAGCGTCGCCTTGAATATAGCACATACATCATGCTTCGTACTTATAGTTTCACTTTATTCTCATTTTTACTACAGAGTGACGCGTTCTGCTTCTCCTCTTGCTGCAGACGCCTGAGGCGCCACCGAGGTCCAAAGATAATGAGAACTGGAATCAGGCAGCTACCAATGGAGAGAGCTAGGCCGAATACCGTGAAGCAAAGTCCGACACCGAGGTTCTCAATACCAGGTCCCACCGTCTCGGAGTAAATCAGGCTTTGCAGGTAAAAGAAATCTGTCAGTCCATATGTGGGAGAAGAAGAGGAAGTCAAATTACACAAGAACGGAGCGCGTCACGCCGGCACATGCCGATATCGAAGCACCACGACCGGGGAAAAGATCAATCAAGAGTATTCCCGCAGAAGAATACACGTTATAGTTATTGAACGCGCCTACAACATAAAAAATGAATATCCATTGTGATAGACGACAGACCAGCAGTATAAGCTTACAAATGCCTTGTAAAATAATCGGGATGCTGATATGCACCCTTTTCGCGAAGCACCACCCGAAACCGGCGATCGTGGCTTGATTGATAATGACGTTCCACCAATTATGACTGAGACGAGCACGAAAGAGCGGGAAATCGCTCGCAATGCGATTGTCCTCGAAACGTGCATCTTCTTCGTTCCCTGCACCTTTTTCTCCGTGTTTCCGTAAGTACCCTTTGTAGTAGCGATCCAGCAAGGGCCCCATAATTAAGGGACCTAGCAAGAGTCCACCTTCTCGACCGATAAACGTGAGCCCGATTTGAAGATCATTGAGACCGTAGTATTCGGCGAACAGGGTCGACGAAGCAGTCATCATCGCAATATTAGTCGCCATAAAAGAGGACAGTAGTTGGATGCATAGCGCGTCTGGGTACAGCAAATAGCGGAGGGAAGCTGAAATGTTCGGCATGTAACAGAAGCGCGACCGCAAAGTAGATGTCGCCGTAATGCTTTTGGTCTTCTTCAGACACCTGAGTACAGGCGCCGTGTCATGGCCGCTGCCGTTACCCACAAGGGTCCGCAGTGTTTCGGGAACAAAGAGAATGAAAAGTAATAGCGAGACAAAGACAAAAAGCGCAAAGACAGCAAATATCCATCCTGAAAGTGCCTGTATCATAAGTATGCTTTTCCACCAAATGAATCTTTCAAAAAAAAAAAAAAATTGCGACTTACGCCATCCAGCGGTGTGAGAAATGACACCACTTATTACAGTGAATGTAATGGGCATGGTCGTTCTCACTGTGTTGTAGACAGCCACGTATCGCCCTCGTCTGCCATTTATTTAATACAATATATACATTTACACAGGTAGGTGTATGGACTTACTCGGATGGCACTACTATATCGCTCATGATGCCGTCACCTAGTACAGTATGTAAGGTAGACCAATAGTTCTTAGCACCGATACTCATTATCGCTAGGGGTCCTGAGCAAAATGCACTTACTTATGCATAGGGTCGCGGATATTCCAGTCCCCTGCAGGGCACGCATCGCTAAAAGTGTTTCTATATTGGGTGCCCGTGAGGCGCCTATACAGCCGCCAATGTAGATAGCGCAGACCAGAATCATGGCAGGTCGTCGGCCCCATCGGTCGCTTAAGGGTCCTAATGTCATAGAACCTACGATGAATCCGGCCATGCATGTGCCAACGATTGAATTGACCATCCCAACTGTAGTATTGAACTCCTAGGATGATACATAGCGTATACAAAAAATATCAGAATACGGCATCACCTACACCAATCTATAAGAGCCCTATGTTTATACATACCTCACGAATACTGTTCACTGCGGGAAGATGGCTGAAGGATGTGACTTGAGCAAATGAGGATATCATAGCTCCGGTACATATGATAAATGTCTTGTAACGAGCAGATAGGACACTGTATATCTCGCCGTTATCTTTAATCGTCAGAGTGCTGCTTTCTTGGTCTTGTTTGCTCTCATTTTGTTTATGTGAATGATCATTATCCTGCTGATGCGTGTTTTGAAGTTGGATATGATCACCGACGTCGTCTAATATTGTGTCTTGCCGACTTTCATTATGTGAGATATCCACCAGGGTCGAAGAGGAGACGGGAAGACCAGATGAGGTTTTATCCTGGGAAACGGCTGTTTTCTCCTTCATGGGAAGAAGAAGGGGGCTTTCTTTGGTACGCATTTCTACACTTGCAAAAATATACGATCCATGCAGCGAAGGTGTTATGCATATGTATGCATTGCGGCGCATATAGTTGAGCTCAAATTTTCATGTAATCGCCTGCGGTCCTTATGCATGGAGGCAGATCATCCTCATTTGTATATTTTGAGTGGGCTTGAAGACTTTATGCTAACCGACCTAAAACACCGATGGTGATTCTGACAGACAGTGATGTACATGATTAGACAAAGCTATAAATAAACTGTTATATAGCTCTCTTGCATCATATATATCGACGCCGACGATAATATTGCCATACAGCGTGTATGTATTTCTGGCATTTTATTAGCTTTACCCCCAATGTCAACAACATGCAACCTGGTCATTTCCAATTTTTGCTACGTATACCTCAGCGTTTGTGCTTCCACATAGTAGAGGAACACTGCCACCCATCTTAACCGCCAGATAACGGCATAGTTAATAGCGGTTACTTATAAGAGCAAATGAGTTAATCAGATCGCTCGTGGTAATTTTCGGGATGGCTACCAAAATCCGCCTCATGGTGGAACGTCAACTCTCATAATATTAATAAGTGGAGGAATGAAGAGAGATACGTCAGCTGCCGGATGGAGTCGGAGAGAAGAATGTATCTAGCAGAGACGAAGATAACTCATTAGAAGAGATACTGTTAAAAGAAGCAGCACGTGTAGGCAATGGCCGTTTTAATATTGCTCCCAGCAGCACAACTGCTTTGAAGCATATCTCTGGGTAATCTTCTGTTTCTTCTGAGACATAGCTATCGGTCTTTTTTATGTCGTTTACCGCAAGACGTAGGCCTTATATCGCGCCGCTAGTATGCCTTAGCTTTTTTGCTCTCTTTCATTATAAACGCAGCTAAAGCGTGACATCTACACGCATTGACATCTGCAGTATGTTCTCGTGCTGCGAGTGGTAGGATATATCCAATATTTCGCTAAATTCCTTATGCTTCGCTAATTAACGACGACTGCCTTCTCTTGCTAGTTTATCTGCCATTGCGTTACCTAGTAGACCACCATGGGCGGGAACTTTGACCTATTATAAATGTTAAGTTATACTGGCGGTAGCGAAGTGCACAATACGCGCAGAACACGGGAATATTTACCAGTTCCGTATACCCAGGTCGTTGTGTGATAACGTCCTGGAGCGATTGGATGCATTTGTTTGCTGCATATCCGCTCTTTACTGCCTGGATTACGTTTTGGCTATCCGTGCATATAGCGACAGAGGCCTTAGGGTCGCACATATTCAGCGCATGAATAATTGCCTAGCAGAGAAGTATGATATTGATAACTAGCGAATGCAGATGGACTCTTTTCTTACCATGGCCTCGACGTCACAGGTCGATTTTGCCGTTGGAAGAGCGATGGAGCAATTACGTGGATCTTTCAAAGCGAAAAATATACCTGCCCCTCCCGCGCCTATATGATGTCTGTACGAGCCATCCGTAAAGATCATATGATCAAATGTAGCGCAATAGGGCTCCACTATCATTTCAAAGAACTTCCTCAAGTATCTCCTTTTTTTCTGCCCTGCATGATAAGAATGTGCGAAAGTATGATTAGTTCAATTACGCAGACATAGGGACTTACTTGATTTTCCGTGATTGATAGCCATGGCATCACTGGACAGATTGCAAAAATATGGGTAACTAATGACTTTAGGAACAGATGCCGGTAGATGCGGAGACATGTGGGTAATTTGAGCTCCTGCTCGTGTCCTACACCTTGTTTCCGTACTGTTTGCTGGATGAGTTGCATGACCAATTTTCTGTGAGAACATAAGCTCTAGCGAGCTATTGATTCCTTGGACTGAGAGACTGCGTTACTGGCGGGACGTCTAGAAGATGTTTAGAGAACACATCAACGGAATGTCGTTTTCGTTTACTTGTAGTTTCCATGGCGATGACAGCCCGTAAATGCTGCAGGGGTATAACGTGTCTTGATTTCTGTCAACGTCAAGGCTTACAGGCATTATTGTCCTCCTTAGTGAGATCGGAAACATTGATCGACATATGGGATGGCTTTGGAAATGGTGAAGCTGGTAGAGCCTTAGCCGTAGATGTTGAACTGCCATAGTTATACTCATTTTATTTGACTCTGAAAAGAATGCGAATAATGCTCCTAATTGGTGTTAATCAGGCATTTTGAAGTAGTGATAGATAAGGCAAACTTCGCTCGTTTTATGCGGCTGGGCTTTTTCGTCTCACCTGCCGGACCAATGTGAGTTTTCATTGCATTAATCGCAATAATGAATTATATATCCCTTACAAATGATACCTTTGGAGTCTGTAAATAGACCTGTATAGGTGATTATTTATGTCGTGGTAACTGCGGTAGAGTAGAGCCTGTCAAGCAGCACTTTTTAATATGTACCTTTGCTGCTATTTGCCCGTCATAATGATGCGAGCGGTCATGGCATATATGCCATAACGTTGGCGGGCAGAGTTCTGTGCAAGGCGACAACGTTGATTTGCAACGCGTAAACACTGGTGTTGAGTAATAAAGTATGCTTGATCCGGGTTATGTAGCTCAGGTTATCGCTTATAATTTGGAACTGTCGTGCAGCATCGTACCATGCTATACGAGGTCAAAGAACGCATCATATTATCGACTGTAATCATATATCGATATGCACATTATTGTCACGCAAGTATGATGTATATGAACATATGCGCGCTTGCATCGCTTTATGGGCGTGCAAGATCGTTTTACTGCCGTATTTAGGTGACGCCCACTGCAAGAACGTCGGCAAGATTTAGTGATATGATCGATATGACATAAAATCCAGTCATATAGTCCTATATCGGGCGCCAATGCTTTGTAAATATAAACAAGCAATGGTTTCCATGGAATCGAACATAGCTAAAAAGGAATTACCCGGGTCGAGTGACACGCGGTCCCAACTTCTGAGCGAAAGCCCGAAAAAAAAATAAGACACTGAGGCCCGTACTCGATCCAGAGAAGCCCTAAACGTGCTCATAAGTCATTAGTCTTTTTCATGCCTTACATTCTTATGAACTGTTTATCCTTCTTTGATCATCTGTGTAATATAAAGTTAGAAGTGACTTATTATCATGATCATGGCAAAGATGCTCACCAACGGCAGACCAAATCGGCGGTAAAAGAATAAGCACAGCTCCAATTTAAGACTACTTACGTCCGACAGCAAGCGCCGAGGATCACACCACGGATGGCTGGATCCTTCAAGTGCCGCCGTGTAACTGCTTTTTACAGAAGTTTAACGCAACCAGCTTAATTTTCTTTCTAAAGGCCTAACACGGGTTTATGCGCGATAAGCCAGCGGGATTTAATGCATGAAGGAAAAGAAAATACCCTCCTCCACGATAATTAGGTGCTGCTGAATTGCAGCTGAGTCTGCCAAAGACAGCTTATCACTCGTCCCTTTTTGATAAGAAATCTGATGTGTAAGTACGGAATGAGACTATCTTCCTCTTGTCAACGGCACAAAGTACATATATGTACATATGGATTTGGAGGAGCGGGTGATACACCCTCTTAGTGGCGCGGAGGTCTCAGCTCTGACTAACGTGCACATACATATACACAGCTACTATTGCCGTGTGTCTCATTATTGTCTGTTTGTCTTGTATCTTTTTATAAAAATGCGCGCTCTTTGTTTGCCCTGCGATGTCTTCAAGCAGCCGCTTTTCCTGCCATACTGCCCCAAAAAGTTTGGAAAAAAGGACAGAACGAAGTCTTCTAAAGTACGCGCGACAAATATTTGGAAAGAGCCTATCAGACTGGATGGGGATGATGCTACCGTACAGGTGCGCGGTAATCTAGTTGAATCACGGATATGGGAGTAGTAGTCTATGAACAGCATACCTTATGTGCGTGACCAGAACAAGTATTACGAGTCAGGTGAAAAGGCTGCTGTGGTGAGACTAAACCATACCCTGCTCCTACAGATGTTTACGTTCCCTATTGTGCTGGCTAGTTTAAATTTATAAACAGGTCATACATGATATTTTTCTCCTTCTAACAACCCCAGACTTTTCTCCTCACAATGTTGGAGGATGTATGATGCTGATAGCGTTGTATCTTCGCATACCGCTGAGAGCGGGCGACGCACATATCCGACGGAAAACAGTTGTTTCTTTAATGAGAAGCAGTCCGTGACGTGGGGCCGTAGAAACCAAAAGGGAAAGCTGGTATAAAGATGGTACGAGGTTCTCTTGTGTTTGTTTTAAACCTTGTCCGACCAAAAAATGGAAAAGCGAACACACCTCACTCTTGTTGGGACGGTTGCACTGGCTTGCTCCTTCTCAACAACTAAAGCATTTAAACCCTGCTGGCTGTCCGTGCACCGAGCCAACAATGAACGCGCCCGGTCTCTCGTTCTACTTCCATTCTTACCTAAATCACTACCTTTTTGTTTGCAGACCGTTCGCATAAATTACGCTACCTTTTGTTATGGGCTGGTGCATACCAGAATTAATACAACAGGAAGCAATCGATAGGACATTCTGCAACCGGTACCGAGACTACTTCTTGTTGTGTATGTATCAGTAGAATGTGGGCATTGGTGTGAGGGTATGGTTCTTGCATCTGAGACACACTTGGACGTTGCACACCGCTGGATCTTCCTGCTCTGAATAGACGTTGATCATGTTACACAGGCGTTGATATGTAGTTTTACAATAGAGCCTCCTATTTATATTGTCTTACCACCAGTCGCGCACATTCACACACACTGCACACACTTAGATGGGCAGGTTTCTGTCAATGTACTGCTCAAGGACAGATACGAAGTGAAATATGATGATCGGCGCGCCCCGCAGCCACCAACCTCAATATATATGCAGCTTTATTGCGCTGGGCGCTTGAGTGCAGCTGATCTCATGCACACCGCCTGTACGTTCCGGCGCACAGGCGCCCACCCGACCTCTCCCCCCAAAATAAGGTCGATAACCTTATTAATACATGGACCGAGCTCATTTTTATTTATTTTTTCTTTTGGGGGGTGCAAAATGTACAAAGTTCGAGAAAATGGGAAAAGAAATCGACACATACATATACACACGCAATTGTGAGATAAAGTAGAGAAGCGAGAGAAAAAGGGGAAAAGCAAGAGCTGAGAAGGGAGTTATTTTTGGTTGAGTCCTCCTTGCCAGGAGATTATGGAACAGCAAAGAAGAAGAAATATGAGGTGGGTATCGTCTGGAGATGATTGAACAAGAGGCCTGCGGGTGATATGCGTCCCGTGTGTATATGTTGTGTAGTGTGTTGTATGCCTTGCATCGCCGGGCTATGAGATATTAAAATTATTTACGAACGCCGGGTGATTATGCGAGTAAAAGTGCATGTTGTATTTGCTGAATGATTCGAAGGATGCAGTGGAGGAAGTCGAAGAGGCGCTACTTGCTGCCGATTCGAGGGAGGAAAGCGAAGAAGTAGATGCAGAGCCAAGAAGAACATGTTCCGCCTCTCTGGAGTAGTAGAATGACCGACGTCGATGGTAAGACATACTATATGAAGATGGTACCATTGGTGGGCTGTATGCAGTTGTGGTCGGTTTTGTTTTGGTGATAAGACTCTGCGTGATCTGCGTCTCCGTATTGACCTTGGGGAAGTAGTACTCTGGACGGGCCGAGTAAGACTTGGCTGCCTCTTGCGCTTCGCAAGCGACCGAGCAAAAGCTGGTGCTCTAGATATTTATCAAGAGATTTTAATTTCAGTGATTAAAACCGGACATGCTTTGCTTTTACCTCGTCTGGCAGACGAGTCTCGCAATAGAGGCAGATATTCAGATCCATAAGGGAGAATAAGAAGAAAGGAAGTACTGTGTTTTCTGGAAAAAAGGGGGAAGAGGAAGGGCGAAGAGTGGCAGCGCACGGGATGCGACACAATTTATACACTTTTGGCGGCAAACTAATATGCGAGACTGCTGACCAGCCCGGCGACACACTTGCAAACAGGGCGTGACCTGCACAACAGAACGGACAGGAGACATAACGATACAACTGGCGCGCTCTGTCAATCGGCGCACACATACACATAGTACACATGTACAAGAAGATGTTTCACTCCTTCCTCTAGTCTTCCTCTCACCTGTAACGTGTACAGTGTGGGAATACGTGTCGCATGCACGCTGATCTTTCTACTCTCTCAACGCCGTCTCCTCCTTCGCTTTTAGGCAACTGAAATGGGTGAAAGGGAACGTGCAGCCAATCACACCACCTTGATGTGAATTTTTTTTACATACAACAAGCTCCTTTTTCTATATCCTTGCCTCAACGTCTTGGGTTGGCTGTCTGTCATTGACCCCGTTTGTACTGCAGCTACGCTTTTTGCGAACCTTATTGATAAAATCCTATCTTTTTCCAATCCCTCTGTACCTTCCCCCTCCCCCCCCCCCAAAAAAAAAAGAAGTGGAGAAGAACATGCACAGCAAATAAGAGGAGGATTCCGCAGCGAGCCGCGAGCGGTTACCATGGTGATCACTGCACTAGACAAGAGGCGGACATTGAACCCATGCTTGCCCTGCAGCAACCGACTGCTTTTTGCTGTTTAGTGGATGGGACTTTTTCTATTGTTCTTGTAACAGAAGGAAACGCAAAGCAATTTTCAGCCAATCAACAATTCCATTGCGCCATAATAACCAGTGACGAACGTCTTGGTGGAACCGTGCTTGACCCATGACTGTATGTATAAATAATTGTACTATTTTATGTTCACCTGCTCCCACCCAAGACGGAAGCACAAAGAATTTCGCCTATCGCAAATGGAGCTGTCGCATCCTCCCGGTGCAGATATGGGTCACATGTTTTGATATGGGCTCTCGCAAGGAAAGTGATCTGCCTGGTTGAAGGTCCCTTAAAATATTCATCGTAGACTATGAGTATCTTTTCCGTCACCCTTTTTATAAGTTTCACAATGGATATTCATCTTTGTTTTACATCGAAGGAAAATCATTGAAGCCGGTTGCGGGTTTGAAACGGGGAGCCATGTTCATTTCTCTTTACAAGAGTAGTCCAGTCTCCAACTAAGCCACGAGAAACTAAGGCTACGAAAGGAAGCTCCCTCCAGGTTCCCTTGGACGTAACACCGGAAAGTTGTCTTCCCGTGGCGTCGCACTTGGGGAACCTCATTTTATCATATTCGCTTTAAACGCATCATTCGATATCATTTGATAAGCGGCAGGAGGCTCTATCTCCCTTTTGTTTGCTACTAGTACTATCTTTCTCATGTTCATGTTGCTGGTATTGAGACCAGTCTGCTTTGCAATTCTAGCCGAATGTTCCAATAATGGTAAAGCTGTAGATAAAGAGTATAAAGACATCTACTCTACTCCGAAGGTGAGAATGCACACCTTGCGCGTATACAGCTTGAGATATAGCCATATTCGTCTATACATGCTTTTCAAGTTGGTGATGTTCCTTCCTCTTTTTTCTGCTTACTAGCGACAATGCCACCACCATACGAACTTATACCTGACGAGAGAGACGCACATACGTGCGTGTTGTTAGTTCATCTGCAATGTAGACCTTATGCGCTTGAGATGCATAGCACACCAGGTACCTACAGTGGCAGTATAGGATTATCTTGGCTCGAGTGATTCCAGGAAGTCCCTCCAAGCACTGTGCAGCGTAAGTACAACAAACGAGGCGAAATCATGTGTCATGTGGTCTGTCTTACCCATAATCATGTTTCCGTCACGTTTAAAGAAACAAACATAGAGAGTACAACGGCACACCGGCCCCTCGGCCGAGATAGCAGTACTATAGGAAGACGTCAAGAATAAAGTGCGAAAAGATACTCTGTAAGCGTCGTTTGTACTATGCGTGATGCGGTCGAAGCCTGGCGTGTTATTCACAAAATAAACAGGTCTGGGGCGAGAAACCAATACGTCTTTTGTCCAAACTGGTTACATGATGCACGTAGAGTCAGTTTCCCGTGATTCAATATAGGAAAACAGATGCATGACGTCCTTTCAGAGGTCACACGTAACAAAAATCAAAAATAAATGAAAATCTATCGGCAGCCATACGATCTATGAACGTCACTTTCTGCGCTTTATCTGAATTCAAGAACAAATAAGGGTCATTTGATACGCAACCACGGAAACGTGGACGCACTGACATTAAAAACACAAAATCAAAAGTAAATAAAAAAAGATCTATTGATACAATGGGAGAGAAAGGAGTGGTAGAATAGATACAAGCGCTTTTTTTCTTCCTTGACCGTGCATGCGTACATTCGTGAGTGTATATGTGGGGTCTTGGTAGCTTAATGTCCGCTGCCGAGACCGTACTTGTCCATGATCTTGCTGACATCCGCAACGCCTCTCAGGTTGCCCTGAACAACGATGGTCGCCTTACCGGTACCACCGCTAGTGACGCTGACCGCGCCGCGCACAATACGACCAGCAACACGGCGCAGCTCATCAAGATCAATACGGTCAATATGGGCAAGCATCTCGTCGATCCCAGTCTTCTTGCCATGGACCTGGACTTGCCGTCCGAGGTCTTCGAGTTGGACCATGCGGCTCTCGAGGTTCATGAGCAGTGAGCTCTTGAGCTGGTTCTTGGCTCTGTTTAGCTCGGTGTCGTTGACGGCCAGATGGTCCATAACGTCGCTCCGTGATACCAGATCGAGCTCACGGCAGATCACCTCGATCAGTGCGTTAGTATATTCGGGGGTGCATGAACCGGCAATGCCAAACAGGCCAGAATCTGTGTAGCAGTGGTTGAAGGCCTGGCATGACTCCACCCAATAATGCTGGTTCAGGACGTTGGTAAACAGGCGCGAGTACATGCCCTTGCCGGGGCCACCCGCAGAGAACGAGCCTCCACCACCCAGCAGGATTTGCAGAGTCGCCAGCGCATAAATATCAGGGTCATTGATCGACAGACCTTCAAAGGCCACGTGGACGTGATTCAGGAATGCATCAGAGCCGACATCCAACAGGTTCGTGCCGCCCGTGTAGTGCGCAGGTTGGGTAGCCAGTTCTTCGATTGAAGGCTGATGGGATCTGCGCTTAAACAAGCTCGAGACCAACGACGGCTTGGGTTCGGCTTTGGCTGCATTCTCCTGCTGACGAGCGACGGCTTGTGCGTGGGTGGCTACAGAGTCGAGCGGGTGCTCAGACTTGGGGACCTGGCCAAAGTGTTGCAGGGAGAGCTCGACGACCTTGTCGTGCTCGGCACCGCACACGGCAATCACCATACGCTCAGGACGGTACCAGTCCTTCATATACGACCGGATCAATTCAGGCGTCATGGTAGTCAGGTTTTCAGGAGGACACAGCAGCGGGTTACCGAGGGTGTTGCCCTCGTAAGCAACGGTGTGCAAGATCTCGGGAAGAATCATTTCTGGCTTGGACCAAATCTCGTCAATCTCATACTGCGCCGTCATGCGCTGCTCCTCGACCTCGATTGGTTCAATGTTGGGCCGCGTAATGACATCGGAAAACAGACTCATGACTCTGTCCAGGTCTTGTGAAAAGATCGCAGACTGGTACATTATCGACTCGCGCGACGACGAACAAGTGATATTGCCACCCAACGACTCGAGTTCGGCCACGACCTGATCCGCACTCTTGTTGGCTGTGCTCTGGGTAAAGTATTGAGTGAGCCGGCTGCATTTGCTATACGATTGGAGACACAAGATTATACCTTGAAGGCCAGACGATCGATAATATGGCTGACACCGCGCGTCTGCAGGGTCTCGTAACGGCTGCCGGCATCAACATACACGCCTACTGCGCTGAAATGACCAGGTGTGTTTTCAGAAGCAACCCGGATACCATTCGGGAGGGTGGTAACCTTGCACAGTCCAGGTGACGATTTGGAGTATTCCTGGACAAGGGTGGGCAATCGATCCTATAAAATAAAAGGCTGTCAGCTATTTCTCTACATGAGAATATGTAACAAGGATGAAACCTTATGGCTCAGGGTGGATTCCAGCCGCTTTGCAAGTGGAAGAGCCGGCGAGGATCGGGATGCTGTGTTGCAAGTGTTGGACCATGCTGCCCTGGTCGAGCTAAGCAGCAAGCGTGAAGCCATAGGAAACAGAAAAGATTCCCTTATTTCACCCTTCTTTGCTTACTTTCTTTAGAACCTGTAAACATAAAAAGTCCGAATGCAGGCCCAATTCAGCGATCATCCATACATAATACACACACACACACACACATGAAGGCAAGGTAACATGGCAAACGTTTAGTCTTCATTCATCCCTAGCCACCGTTGACGTGGATCATCATTGATAGGGTCGTCTTCTTCTTCTTCTTCATTTTCTGTCGAATCTAGGTGATCCTCTGCCGTAGTAACCACGGCAATAGCATCTACCTTCTTCTCCTCTTCCAACGCACACAAGTCTTGGATATCGCTTTCATCTCCTGAACCAGCTGAGAAATATTCACTATCTGAAGAAGATAGAAACTCATCATCCTCCGCCTTTGCTTTTTTGGACGGGTCATGCCGTTGCTGCGATTGTGATAACGGTTGTGATAACGGTTGTGATTCTGGACGTGTAGGAGGAGGGTGGTGCCTTTGCTTTTCTCCACCATTAACAGCGTTCCTGGGATTCGGTGTAGGCATCCTTCTCTGGAGAGCATCCTCTGCTTCGACTTCCTTGTCACTCTCCGAGAAATCTAAATATGGAGTTAGCATCCAAACCAGATGCTATTTTTAAGCTTGCCTTCGATTTCTGGCACATGTTGGGCCGGCCCATTCTTATCATAATTAAATTCCTGCAACTGGCTCCAAAGCGTGTCCATCTTAAAATTGTCTACAGCGCGTGGATGTTTGTTTGTTGCTTCGTGTACTCCTTGATCCATATCACGCCGCTTTTGACCGGCAAAGCTGATCTCTTCCGGCTCACCGTCGGACCCAGATTCTGGGTCAGGCAAATCCGGAATCGCATCCTGTTTCATTTGAGCTGGCCACGCAGTAGGAAAGGTAAGTTACATACCGGCGTTGGGCCATAGAGGCTATTGATGTTGGCATTCAGGATATCGGTGCAGGTCTTGTCAATAACGTCTAAAAGTTTTGAGACCCCTACGCAAGGACTGTAAGATGCAGTGTAGAGCAATAAGTATGTCAAGACTTACGCGCAGGCTGCCGCCGACTGGAAATAGCAGCGGTCCGGGTATGTCGAGGCTTTAGACTACTCATATCCGAAGGCTTAGATGGCAGCCGAGGTCTTGCGCTATATGACTTACGAGGGTATGCGTTTTTGTGTCTCGAGAAGCCAAGTCAGAATTTCGCGTTCACAGCAGAAATCTACCACGTTTGTCAAGTCGATGGAAGGTGCTGCATTCGACGGCAATGAAAAGTCGGTCACCCAGAGAAGAAGCGAGGGCGTATCTAGCTGGGAGATTACGTCTGTTCTCGCGTGCAATATGGGAATGTACTTGTGGACATGGATAGTTGTTTTGTAATTCATTTCCAGGATATCATTTAAATTATCTTTGCTAGTAGCATAAGACAATAGCGGTTTTAGGGACGACTTTTGGGCAGAAAACGTTTACCCCTTACCCGGTTGCTGCCTTCAGTGAGCCGCCGTCCACGACAATCGGGATGGACTGGAACCCATCGGTGGTAGCCAAAAGTACATATTCGATCGCCTTTTCGCTTGCATCCGATCGTCGCAGAGATCGGTACTGCATAAAAGGAGAAAAGAGAAAAAAAGCAAGACAGGTATAAGCATGTGCGATCTAGGGCTTGCTATGAACGAGAGCAAGAAACTTACGGCGTGGATCACCAGTATAAAGGACGACCTTACCTCAGTAAAGAGGTTGTCCTTCATTACACTAAAGGCTTTAGCTAATTGAGCTCGCCTTGAATAGTTGGACATGGCGTGGAAGTTATAAAGTAGAAAGTTGACAGCGCGCTTCACTAGCCCACAGACACACAGTTTAAAATTCCCCGCTAATTTGCTTCTTGATCTCATTCATATGTGTTCTTTTGCGCATAAACAATGAAACACCCACCCCGAAATGGATAAACAGTAGTAAGTCCTTATGCTAAGTTCAGAGCGCAAATAACCGTTGACAGATACCCCCGCTTCATGTTCTAGGCCGTTCTGACATTATTATTTAAGGAACCGGTTAGTCAAATTCGATAGTATCAAGCTAATAACGTACGGTCTGTACTGTAGAACAAAGGCTGTAGCATTAGTCCGGAAGGGCTCTATTGTCTCGTCCGTAAGTATAAACATATATATACCCGCATACCTATCTCTGGAGCCGCTGCAGCAAGCTGTACCAATAGCGTGCACACGTGCATTCAAGTCGGTCTCACGAGCCAGTAATTTTGGCAGTCTGCCTCTTTCAGTGGTTATAGCACCGTGATAGAGTATGCTACGAAAAGAAGCAACAAAATGGAAAGGGACCCATGATACACAACATGTTGTTTCTACCCTGGGTACATTATTCGTTCTTTCAGAAGGCGGGAAAGTTGGCGGCGGTAAAATATTGGACCAGTTACTGAGTTTGATTCCAGGAGATTATGCAATACTTTACCGCCTTTAAATTTTACGCGCCCAATCTAATTTTTTCTTTCTCCCTCGCTCTTCTTCCTCTTTTTTTTACGTGATGCCTGCTCAAGAAGCAAACAAGATTGTTCATCTCTCTCATCCCTCTGGTGCCAAGGTTGAAATCGCTCTCTTTGGTATTTGACATGTGAGATCCTCTTGTAAATGCATCACTCACGCACTGGTTTGGTTAGGTGCGACTGTGACCAGTTGGTCCGTCGATGGCAAAGAGCGTCTTTTCGTAAGGTAAGAAAAAAAAAAAGAAAAATACAGAAAGAATTAGATAACATTCATAAGAATTACACTGACGCGTCCAGCATAGTGAAAAGGCTGTACGGGATGGTAGCAAAGCCATCCGAGGAGGTATCCCACTTGTATTCCCCATTTTCGGCACAAAGGAGAAAATCCAGCTTCCTCAGCATGGTAATTACCCCGGTCAACGGATCTATATTCAAGCCCATCACTGACTTATGAACACAGGTTTTGCCCGCAACTCATACTGGGAATATATTGGGCTGCTCACTGACAATGACGAGGTTGCTGTGCGATTCGGTAAGATTTGTGCAGACCAGTACTAGTGAAGTGGGGGTGATATTGATGTCACAATAGCCCTGAAGGACAATCAACTTGACAGCCAACTGCGAAAGGGATGGCCGCACTCCTTCCGCTTGACCTACACCGTCACACTCACCGCCAAATCCCTCAAGACCGTACTTGTCGTCAAGAACGAAGATGAAGATACGTTCGAGTTTAACACTCTGCTCCACACGTATTTCCGCATTCCTGTACGCAATATGACATTTTGCATACTTTCAAGGCTGACTGATTGGGGTATATTTAGGATATTAGCAAGGTGGCAGTCGAGGGTCTAACCGACCGCAAGTACATTGACAAGGTAGAGAACGCAGCAGTGTCGACGGAGGAGCGTGCCAAAGTCACGATTGCGTCCGAGGTGGATCGCATCTACTGCGACGCGCCTGACTCGTTGCATCTCTATTACGGTGGTCCAGACAGCATCGCTATCGAAAAGACGGGTCTGAAGGATACTGGTAAGTAGATAGCCTGACACGCTTTGTATGAGGGCTAAACGTGCTGGGCGATAGTGGTATGGAACCCCTGGATTGAGAAATCCAAGGGCATGGGCGATTTCGGTGATGAAGAGTATCACAACATGGTCTGCGTCGAAGTAGGTTCGGTTGCCGACTGGGTTAAGCTTGGCGGAGGAGCAACATGGACAGGTGGCCAGACGTTGACCATTCAATAATAATAAACTTCTCTTTCCTCGAAACAAACCCCCCCCAAAAAAAAAAAAAAAAGAACCAAACAAAAAGAAAGAAAGAAAAAGATAAAGAAGCGTGTGCCTCGGATGGTACCGATGGAGACAATGCCAAGAAGGAAAGGAAGATGTAAGAATAAGAACAAAAGACGAACCTCCGCTTCTAAAAGAAGGAAGAGTTAATAGAAAAAAGGCAGAAAGAGAGAGAGAGAGAGAGAGAGAGAGAGAAAAGAAAAAGGCAAAGCGTTAATTTCTACACGACGAGTTGTGTGGTTCGCGTTAATTGGTTGGGTTTCAAAGTGCGATGCATAGCCCTTGAGAGCGGACGTGATTCCCTTTGCTCCCACCCCCCACCACCACTGGCCCCTTGCCGTGTCCGTGTTTCTTTCTTTCTTTTAACTTTCTGACTTCCTTCCTTTCTTTTTTTTTTTTTTTTTTGGTTTTACCCTTTCATTGCAATCATAATCTCATCATCACGATGGCTGATATTAAACAACAAGTCGAGTCTTTTAGCTCAAGAGCAGAAGACATTGTAGACCGAGTTGGTCAACCTCTCAAGCCTTACATCCCTGCTTTTGGCCGTTTCCTCATCGTCGCCACCTTTCTCGAAGATGCCCTGCGAATCACGACCCAGTGGTCCGATCAGGTTGCGTATATGCAAGACTACCGTTACTTCCCCAGAGGTATCAGCCATCTGTTCTTGGCTCTCAACGTGGTGGTATGTATTATAGAGATATCGATCGATTGATTGATTGGGAAATCTGCTGGGAATGATAGACACTTATTGCATTTACGACGTGTCTGAATCAATTTTAGGTGATGTTTGGCGCGTCTGGATGTGTGATCGCACGACGATACACTGACTATGCGGTCTATGGTTTGTTGGGCGTTGTGGTCGCGCAAGCACTCGGGTACGGTCTGATTTTCGACCTCTCCTTTTTCTTGCGTAACCTGTCCGTCATCGGTGGCCTTGTCATGGTCCTGTCCGACTCGCAAGCCAAGCAAAAACGCATGTTTGCTGCCCTGCCCCAACTGTCTGAAAGCAACCGTCGCACTTACCTCCAGCTCGCTGGCCGTATCCTTCTCATCTTCCTCTTTATCGGTTCCGCTTTCCATGGCGAATGGTCGCTCGTCCGTATCTTGACTTCCCTCTTGGGCCTCGTTGCCTGTATCATGGTCGCCGTTGGTTTCAAGGCAAAGTGGTCTGCCATGTTCCTCGTCCTCTTCCTCTCCGTCTTCAATGTTCTCATCAACAACTTTTGGTCGGTAACCCACAACCACTTCAAGCGCGATTTCCTCAAGTACGACTTCTTCCAAACCCTTTCCATTGTCGGTGGTTTCCTCCTCCTCGTGAGTATGGGTCCTGGTGGTTACTCCATCGACGAGAAGAAGAAGGAGTTCTAAGCTGTGCTTTGCTTTTTTTACCTATTCTCTTTCTTCTTTTGTTTTTCTCCTGCTATTTTCTCGCTCTCTTTCTCTCTCTCTTTCTCTCTCTCTCTCTGCGTGCATACTACCCCGTCCTCCCCAAAAAAAAAATCCACCTGCACACGACGGTGGAAAAATATCATGATAGCTCTTCCTTTTCTCAATATGCTGGTTTATTGGGTGGCGTTGCCTCGGAAACGCTTGCGGGGGTCAATCTTGGAAAGAGGACAGGATTTAGTATTGCCATAGAAAAACAAGATTAAACTCACCATGCCGCGGCGACATTCGGCATAACTTTTGCGAATGCTGTGACATTCCGACGGTACGTCTTTGGCATTCTCTTCTTTCATGCACTCAGCGACGGTGTTGCGTTTAACGAGAACGCAGTCTGACTTGAGCATGCATTCAATGAGCTCCTGACGAATTTCCTTGCAACTGGATGGCATCGACGAGGCGAAAGTGTACTGTGGCTTGAAGCGTGCGTGGATGGATTCAGTCAGCCCAGGGCACTCTTTAATTCTATTCGCCTGGGCGGGGATTTCTTTCACTCAAATAGCATTCCCCCCACTTGACAGATATCAATTCTTATATATAACTTGGTATCGTAGAGAGGTAGGAGTAACATACTGCGTCACCATCCTTTGCGACGAAATAGCCATGTCAATAGCTATGATAATACCCTATGGAGGTATCGTTCCTGGTTCCCTCAGGTCCAGAATATCCCGTCTGTTACACGAAATATGAGGATCTTTGCAAGTTCTGAAGGGCAGTGAATACTATGCAGCTTATGGTTTAGGTGAAATGTCTCGGTAGTGTTCGCCTGTATATTCAACCTGTATCTAAGCACTACCCAAATCTTTCTGATAGATAGATGTAATTGTATGTCAAAGGCAGGGGAAGACGGAAATAAGCTAGCATCTCATACGTGTCTATGTTCCGTTTTGGTTCTAGCGTAATCACGTGTGCGACGTTAATAGACGGGAGCTACAACTTCCGGTAGATCCGACCGCGCTTGACATGTTCAGAATTACTTGCAGTACACTGATGGAACGGGTTCTCCTCTTTTGCCGGCTGCAAAATCTCGAATGTATAACCGATGTATACCATCGTTATATCCGCATGTAAGCATACAGATACATAGTCACGAAGCCTCAGAAAGCGTATGACCGAACGCAATCGAACAAAGTTTTTGATTTTGCGTCATAAAATACAGGAAAAAAAAGTAGAGAAAGCAAGGTTTACAGAGATAATGAGGTCAGGTCAATGCTGCCAGTATAAATAGGAGGCTATTCACGTGACCGCCTTCAATCGTCATGCTTCACTTTCTTGGGACTATTACATCAGTAAAAGTATATGTACATAAGTAGAGGTCCAGTAGCACTGAATGTTATTCAACGAGACTTTATGGCGACTTGAGAATATACCAGAAGGCCTTAATGGACTGCCATTTCGTAGCCGAGCATAATGCGCCAAGGTGCCAAAGCAGCGACGACCTTCTCTTCGTTCGAAAATAACAGGTAGAACAAAAGAGCGCGGGCAGCTATAACACATACCGGCTTCATGACGCACGGATGCGAGGAATGTACATTGTCGCCTGCAACCGCCGAGCAAGTGCGTCATCTCGTGTTTGAATACTTTCCCTGTCGCCATACGAGAATTCAAGCAAAACTTCCACATCGGTCGATTTTGGGAAATGAGGAATCTTTTACCTTTTTCAAGCCCGATTTACCTTACAAGTGATACATACGTTACTATGTGCTTCAATGTTACAATATACATCTATGAATTTGTTGTTTTCCTGCATAAGTGACATTTTGAAAGCTATACGTGTCAGGTTGCCTGTGGAATCTTGTAACGAGAAACCGACTTGAGGGATTTTCCTTCTTTGCGTTGTCTGCAAGCGTTTGAACCCTCTCACATACATGTTCTGCCTTACTACCGTTCCGGACATCGTGTTTGCCGTTGATGATCCTGAACTTCTTCTGCAGTGCAGTCACTGGGATCTTCCTGCTGTCGTCTTCTGAAGCGTGCTCCGTCAGAAATGCTCTGATTTACAGTTTCGGTTGACTTACACACCTTTTCGGTCAAACTGACGCTGTCATTGATGTCAGCCATCCGGCAAGATATTACCCAATCCAAGCGGGTTACGACCAGCTGCTTATGGTGACAAGAACGCTGAACCTGAATACGTAACGCAGTATGTTACTTCTACGCAAGGATTACAGAATCTGCTCATCCGCAACTCGACACTTCCAGCCGGCTACGTTCACACTCTATTGAACCTTGGTATGGACCTTTATGATGCTTCAAAAAATTTACCAGGTTATGTATTCCTCTCGAAAGTCTCGAATGCAGATCGGACGGCAGCCGTGGCTCGCTCCAGAATGTTTATGCCTTCTCCCACACGGACCCGTTCATTCGCTCTGCAGCTGAGAGAATCGAACCCAATTGAGTACCTGCTGGTAAATGTGTTTTGCAAGTGCACGTGTTGTAAAAACTAAATAGGAGTTGTATGAGCATAGCGCCGCTTTATGACACAGTATCTTCTCATTTCTCCAACCACCGGAAGGACTCTATTTCTCCCTTTATCTCGGTTCCGAAAGAAAGGTCGAGCACTCCATCGTATATGAACATCATTTGCACTTCGAACCATTCTGTGAAATACGATTAGTTCAGCATGGCACTCACTATTTACTCAGACCGGACTCTGAGCATTGAGATGGAACTGATGTTTATCAGTTCCTCGAACCTTTGTCAATCAGATCATTCGGCTCCTGCATAAAGTGCCACGCTAAAAATTTACACGACGGATTCCGCCTTAGATTATATATATGTGATATGGGGAGATACTGTCCCTCATCAAAAAACAGAATAAAAGCATACATTATTGCATTACTCCGTTACAAGTTTGATACTGTACGGGCCTTTCGGCCCTAGCCACCCTGTCTAAGGGGCTATCTACCTAGACGCTTACCACTCCTTGACGAGCCTTCGGCGACCGATCGCTTTCTCGAGGACGTGTTTATTTTTCTTGCCGGCGAGATGAAGCAGCCAGGACGCTGCCCGTGAACTAACATACTTCTCAAAATATGTGCAATGTTGTGGGCGGCTAATCCATCGCGATGGAAATACTTTCGGCATCGCAGACAGTGCTTGATTCTCAGAATTCGAGGACCTTCTTGTTCACCTTCGCCTCTCGTCATGTACTCAGTCTTTGCAAATTCTCCCCGTTGGAGGCATTCAGGACACGCCTGGCTGGTGAGGTATTCATCCAGGCGGACGAGAGAGTGCGCTGCCTCTTTGGTTCTTCGTGATAAAGCATCGAACAACTTCGCATCCATGGATGCCTGGTGGCCTTTTCTTGTGCCTTGCGAGAAGCCATCCATACCAATGCCGACTAGTAGCTTCTGCTCTGCATTACTGTTGGCTGGTGGTACAGAAGCGAGGATCAGATTGGAGAGGCCGTCAAGCGCGGAGCGGATCGAGCGGGACACTCCCCACGACTTTCTCTTGACAGTGTTCGCGTTGTAAAACGATCAAAGATGTGCGCTCGTTGCTCCGGTCTGCAAGGCGCGTATATATGCTAAGGACTGGTTGGGGAGCCCGCTCTGCTTGACGCCCTCCTGGGTGAGTATGCTTTCCACCTCAAATATCTTTGCGCGGTCCTTCCGCTGTTCGAGCCACCGTGCATTCATGGAGTTCTTGCCGTATGCTTCCCTGCGGCGAAACCAAAACTGCTGTCCTTGACTCCATAACTCGCTGCGGGCAGGCATCGCAAATGTGGCAGCGGGGCACACTTCTCCCAGGTCAACACCAATCACGCTCGTAATACACCTCAGGGAGTCAGCGTCGTTGTCTCGGATGAAAGACCCTATCTCCGGGAGATGTTTCCGCCATTGGTCCTCTGAAGCAGGTTTGAGCCAGTTAATAAAGGCTACCATCAGTCTGACACCATCCGTCCTGAAGGACGACCCAATAGTGAAGGCAGGTTGATCTGTGTTTCCGACAGTTTTCCGTAACTTCCTGCAGTAGGCACGCTTTCGCAGGGTGATGGCACCTCGCCGCTCACTGGCCATGGTCGAAATGTCCAAGGCAAACTGGATGGGACTCTATAATGCAGATAGTGAGCATCTTGATAATATAGTAATAGGACACATGGGATATGCCATTACCTTCTTTTCCTGTCCCTTGGCAATAAGCTAGATAATCTTGCAAGACACTATCTGCGGAATCATTGTCGTTGCAGAACTTGCCAATATGCCGTACCATAACATCAAAGCATGTATCCGAAAAAAGGATAGAGACATCCTTTGGCTTCGTAGTGGGCGTCACTGGGAAAGAAAGCGAGGAAGAACTGGGAGCGGTATTGATCATGAATAAAGTCAGCGCCAACAAATGATGGGCATCAATTGGCTTGGTCCGCTTGGTCCGCGCTTGCGAAGCTGAGGAAGGCTCGTTCGCAGCCGGCCGTTTAATGCCCAGCGCGTCGTAGATATCCATCTCGTCTGCGACTGCTTTTGCCTTGCCTTTCTGACTACGAGCAACAATACGTACACCGCATGATGTCTCCAGGACTGTTCTTTGGTGATTCACAAAATTGAGAATCTCCCGTCGCGCGCGGCTTCTTGCTCCGAGCTTTTGTACCATTTCGTCAACTCTTAAAACTGATTCCACATCGGCGGTCAGCTTGTTGGAGCCGTTCATAGGTATCCGGTATATGCACGCAGCCATGTACGCTCCCATTGCGCTATCCTGTGGCCATCCGGCAGGTGCAATCGCCTTCTTTGCAAGAGATTTCCTGATATCGTCGATGGAGCTGTCGCTTCGGAGCCGTCGAGAAAAGGTAGTAATGGACTTGATAATTCGAGCCTGGAGTCTAGGGTGCCTGCGCTTAATCTCCGCAGAAACAGTGGGAAGGTCAAGAGGCGTGGCGTGTATCAAATCATGCAAGAAAGAAGGAAAGGAATCATCCTTTGGCCATCCATCGGGTGTTCGGGCCATATCCGCCAGTAGGACAGAATAGTACTTGCTTGAACGTGGCACAAAGTTATGCATGATATTGCTGCGAAACGCGCTATCAAGCTCCCGCGACAGTGTCTCAATGAGAGGCCTGCGGCTGACCGAGGAAGGCACCTTAGGGGCATCTTCCAATGGCCATGGTACCCTTGCCACCAAGTGTGTCGCGCCGACAGCAGGATGTTGCGTAGAGGTGGGTTGGGCGACATCATGCCTGCGAGAGACCGGATGGCTGCGTCTTGCGGATAGGCTATCAAATTATTCGGATTGGCGATTATTGCTGCTCTATCCAACGCAGGGGCAGCCGCCGAATATAAGCCTCTGGGCAGATCGTTCAGATTGGCTGAGCGAGTATCTTCATAACTTGTCGCCATGGAAATGATCCACGTCCACGTCTTTTGTCCGCAAGATACCGATGAATCGGATTGCCCGGCTGTCGCAAATCCTTCCCACACTTGTGCTGAAAGTTTCTTCGATGCTCTGGCACAGCGTGTTGACTGGAAAAAGTTCTTGTATATATGTCGCTTTGCCTCAAGGGTATAGACGCTGCTTGTGGCAACCGAATGCAGAGCGATCCGAGCCATGTGTAATGCAATGCTTCGAAGAACGTTGGCTGTATCCACCTCTGCTCGTACGGCAGACGTAATGGCTCTTGCCTGGGAGACAGCCAGGTCAACATCTTCAGGATGCCTTCTGTGCGCGGCAGAAAGGACCGACGAAGCAAGACCCGCTGTCCAGGTACTTGTGGCACGCGACATTGGATGAACGGCCACGAGTTCTCCATCAGGTCCAAGGGGAAGATTTTTAGATGTGCTCTTGTAACTGCGCGGTTTGGCGACATCTGGATCATCTGGGGTGTTGAGGCTTCGGCTGGAGCTGCCTCGCTCACGCTTTTCTTGAGAAGCTTTCTTTTGGACAGGGTCGGTCCTTTCTGGTTGTGTGAACGACTTTGGCACCGACAAAGTCGCGACTGGTGTGTATCGTGAAGCTTGTTCCTGAGGACCGGGCGGAACTATTAGAATTTGACATCAGCTAAAGCTGCATATAAATCTTGATCAAGCATACTGCTTTACCTTTTTTACGTAAGAAAGGTGCGTACATTTGGTCAGAGAGGCTGGAATCCACGCTTATGGGTATTTTTGCCGTAAATAAAGTGTCTTGCAAAGAGGCTTGGAGAACTCGCGGTCGACAGAACTGAAGTAGTGCTGCAGCATATCGGTTTTTCTCAAACTCATACACGCGTGAGACCATTTCCAGCAGCTGCGAAATACAACCGTATTAATGTAAGTGCGCTTTTTCTCTTGCTGAATAATGCATATTATACTAACTTTTTCCATGAGGAGGTCTGCTGTTGTATCTTGACCTGAGATGTCTACTTGCTTTACCATATTGCAAAGCGTTTTGAAACCAACCCCTTTCGGATTGGCTGCGTAGTCGTTCCCTGCCACGGCCGCTACTACTGCCAGCCTCATTTCGGCCTGCGAATAAGTTAGTAGATGCATGCACTGAATGTATAGTTGTTATGTCATACACCTCAAGTACCTTTTCGTGACTCTTTTCTTCTTCGTGCATCAAACCAAGTTTGGTCAGCAACCGCCTTTTCGTCGTTGTTCTAGCTTTCAAATTCGTTTCCTCCCACTTGACGTTCAAGATCCGCTAAAGCAATCATAATTGTCAGACCTTCCTATATAAGTTGCGACCACGCATGATACGCACCATGCAATTGAGCGCCCCACCGTAACAAAAAAGATCACCATCGCGCGAAAGAATTGCAGGGATCCCCGCCCAAGTATCCGCCAAATGTACAACTTGAGCATCCGCCTCTCGGTCGGCCACGAGAAAGGATAAGGGCACCGGGTTATCGGTGTCATATGCGTGGCACTGGTATTTGGGCAACATCTTGAGGGGAAAGAAAGCCAAAGGGAAAGTTGAGTACACCGTCAAAAAGTGATTTGTATGTATTACTGTCACACCTGAAAAATTAAGCCTTTGATGGCTCTGGTAAAGCGAGTGTATGCGGATGCATAGTTGAGGACGCGGTCGCGAGTATGACGCTTCCGATAGGAGCGCTTTGCGGCATTCAGTGCTTGGTTGGCTCTTGCTGAGCGTTGAGTGCTTGTGCTTCTCTTGGGGCCAAACTCTGTCTGGCTGTCGAACACGAGACATGCCATGCGGGAGTGGGACAACAATCGACGACAGGATTGTTTCAGCTCGACAACAAATTGTGCCACCGCTTGTGTCAAATCTTTCTCCAAGTCGGCCACAGTCGCGCCCTTTACATCGACACCTATTGGAGTTTCTTCAATACGACTGTCGAACAGACTATGAGAACTGATTTCCTGACCTTTTTTAACTTTGAGATCATATATGAGTAAGCTTGGACCAACGATGGTCTGTAGGAGAGTAAAGAACACGCAGCACGCGTCAATATACACCATGTCCACCTTCTCCATGTCTAGATATGGGAGAAGAGGGATACCGTCGTCGTACGCCTCAGCCTTTCTTGCATGGTAGTGGAGACCTTTGACTCCCATGAAGGAAACGCGGTTGTGAAAGAGAAGCGTGCGCGGCTGGCAAGAAAATGGAACAACCACATCACTCGCTTCCGAGAGAGATAGCCGAATTCAACAAAATAAGTCGCCTAGTTGCCATGGGCCACCCGTCTTCTTCCGGGATTCACAGCTTTGAACAAACGGCGTGATACCTTTTTACATTTTTCGAACGACTCATGGAAGCAGGACAGTAAGAGTCTCGGCGCCCCATAATTGAGATAATGCTAAACTGGTTTCGTGCCTGAACTCAGTTTTAGAACATCATATAGCAGGATTAGATGATGTGGCCGGGTATGAGAGGCCATAAGAAAAACAGAATCCTTTGCTCCACTGTCACACTACATGGAAAGAACAAATTGCATAATAGCAACGATTTACAAATTTCCTCGGTAAACCCTGAAAAACAAAAAATGTGCGTATATTTCTATTAGCACCAACAGACTTTATCAGAGACTCTCATGCTGAAACATGAGACGACGCACTGTGTCTTTTATCAGAGGGTCGCATCATTCCCAATGGCGACAAATTCCAGGATTTTCCGCTTCGCCTGACAAAACTTGCATTTTGAGATGCGGATGTAATGACCGCCAACGCAGCTGATTTTCTCTGCTGCACTGAAATATTATGCAGAAAAAGTTACAGGAGACAGAAGCAGCGCTATATTAAAGTAGAAAAAAAGCAGAAAATAGCTGCAGAAAGCGTGGAGCCTCGCGCTCTTTCCTCAAAGTGAAGCTGAGACAACTCAACATGGCACAAACCCAAAGTAAAGAGCGAAAGATAAAAGGACGTCAAGAATATATAAGAATAACCGGTTTTGTCACCAAGAGGCGCAGCCATATCCGAGTGGCATACAGCGTGCGAAAAGGGTTGGTTAACGAACGAAATGAACTATCAAGAGCTTTGCTGACATAGATGAGCTTTGCATCTGCTGTCACTGGGACTCATGTCGTCGACCTTGTTAAGCTTTCTTTGGAAAAGGCCCTTGTCGTCCACGACGTCCAGGGAAAAGAAAGGGAGGCATAAGTGAAAAAGAAAAATGCTTTACCTGGCGCCAATTGTAAACGGAGTCCAACCCAAAGAGAACCGTAACTTCTTTCCTGAAGGGGAGAGCAGGTAAATATGAAAGTACATACAAAAGCAACGAAGAGCATGGCATGCAACAATTGTTTTTATCAACTTTACGACATATGTTTCCTATTTTGCTTACTGCAGTAGCCGGTAGCCAGTTGCTAGTTCCTAAAAATTGCCTTATTTATATTTTAGTAAGGAAGTTAGCTGAGTTTCAGCGGTGGGTTTTTTTATTTATATAAGATTACAGAGTTGGACCAGTCTCATGCAGTCCTTATTTAAGATGAATGGAGTCCGTTAGGGGAACGTATACACAGTATACTCTCACTTTACATATGTCAACTTGCGAACAATCTTATATTCTCGGTTTTCCATAATCTTTGTCGAAACACAGATTTAGGTCCTGGTATACACATGTCCTGTCAGGACAGCGCTAACGAATGAGGAAGGAATCCTTCTTTTGGTATTTGACCGACGACCGGATCCTGTGATAACCAGATGAAGCTGTGAGAATGACCATGACTCAAACTTTTACCCGGCCCGAATGAGCTTGCATGGATTCAGACAAACGAGAGGAAGGTTATCTTTAAGAAGCGCAGCGTACGTCACACCGAAATTTGTCGAATGCAGCTACCTTCTTGTTTTGCAAAACGTGATGAATACCAGGGGCTTTAGTTGAATCGACATTCTGAAGGATCGTCGCTGATATTATTCTCTTCTTCGGCCGCGGTTTGCAGGAGCAACGCATCCGGTCGGTTCTGTGATACTGATTTTACCTTTCCTTTTACACTCCATTCATTAAGAAACGTCAATGTGCTTGTGCCACATTGAACCCACATTATCGGGTGGCAAAGATAGCGATAACGTTCATGATTGCTGTGATGAAGAAAAAGGGGTCCTCTGTTGTCAATTGGGCTAAGAAAAACAGTATCGTACATACTACATATGAGCAGCCGACAGCATCATATACAGTCAAATATAAAAGCCGGTATGGAAAAACTATGAGTAGCATTTTTCCAATTACTCATGATTTAACTAATCATAAAGCCTTCTCTTTTTAGATAAACCTTGGAATGCCTTTTTGAGAATAAACTTTGGCACGGCTGATCACGACGATGTTATGTAAGGCGTGGCCCGGCGGATGATGGCTGGAAGACGACATCAGACTTTTGACTCGCATTGTGCCGCGCTTCGCTAATAATGCATGGGTAATTGAACCGTCCTGTTGCTGGACTGAGGAGGCGATTTATATTTTTTTGCTGCTCCCGTCTCGTATAGTCTAATATGCATCCCTTTTTAAAATTCTCCATATTTTTTCGGGACAGAACGAAGAGCATGCATTCAACCGCGGTTAATGTGCGAAAGTCTAAAGGTACACAACAACAAACAGTCATCAACGCGGAAAGTTTACACATGCAAGCCGGCATCGAGGAGGTACTTTGATAGATTTGGGACTGTGTAACGAAAGCCACGGAAGCCTTGTGCGGCCACACACCACATCTAATCAATCGAAATGCTTCATTTGCCTAGCTGGACAAACCCACAAACACCAAAGCTGCATGGAAGACATGGGATAGCGTCATTTTCCAGAAACACGGAAAAGAACATGATCGGGGGGAGCAAGGCGTCACAGCCCGCCCACCTGCTTGCGTGCATGCATGTGAACGGGTGCCGTTGCACTACCTTGGGCTTTAACCCGAGCGAACGCCAGCGGGGTTACGAATCACGTAAAAGGAAACCAAAGAGAGATAAGCAAGATAATAGCAGTTCGCCTTGAAGACATCTAATCGTTGATAAAACTGAGCTGCAAGGCACGGGCACAGGTTGGTCAGGCTACCCACATAGCAGGGTACACGCATGGGGAGCTTCTTTAGATAAATCCGATGTGGGGTAAAAAAAAATCAACGATGATCTCTCCACTTCCTGTATCCTTATCCTTACTGAAGACTTTTTAGCCAGTTTGAATAGGAAGGTGCCCAATGGTCCTGGTCGGGTATGACCGGGACGTAAACCTATTTTTCTACCAAAACGACAGCAGCAGGTGCTTGGGTTGCTTCACCATCAGGTCAACATTAACGGTCAGTAAAATGGGAGACTGGTAAATAGACACCGATTCTCTTTTCTGGGCCGAGTAAGCAGTCGAGAAAGATAGGGCTTTGTAAATGGGGAAGCTAAGAATAAAGCTGAGACGAAATTTCTGAGGCAGGGAGCGTTATCATCCGGTACACAAGTAAACTTTCGCGTTATCTCTTCTTCAGGTGTCACCTTGCGTCAACTGACAGTGATGAACCACCAGTCACATGCGAGTATTCTCCTGGCAATCGACGGATTAGGAAAGCGCGGCCTTCTAACCCATCGCAGGCGATCGCTGGCTGTTGCGTGTGCATGCTTTCCAGTCAGCCCAGGCCACTCCCTCTTCTGCAAGCGGGTAGGTCTATTGTAAAGTATATAAATAAAATGGCGCCCTATTCCGAGATGAGCTAAAGTAATTAATTATACATCTTCCTTTCTTCTTCTTTTTCTTCTTCCTCCATACATACATACACCTATATTATTACATAACTCAACAAAAAGCACCTAACCATGCCTCAACAGCATCGTTCACAGCAGCGCAATAAATCAGTCATAGCCAAACACGCAGTCATGGCTGATCAACTTCTCGCTGACTCCCTCTTTTCACCGCCACCCAAAAAAGCAGATGCGGACGAGTCACCGACGGACAAAAAAGATCCTCTCGCCAGCCAAGTATGGCGCATGTATACCAAGGCCAAAGACAACCTACCAAATGGTTCCCGACTGGAGAACCTGACGTGGCGCATGATGGCCATGACGCTGAAATCTTCCAAGGATAAAAAGGAAGAAGACGAGAACGCAGAATCGCCCTCCGCACTACACCTGAAAGAAGAGTCAGACAATATGGCGATCGATGACGACGACGGGAACGGGCATTTGGCCGAAACAACGAGCCAGACCAGTGGTGATAGTCAGCCTGGTTTGCCACCAGCGCCAGATGATACGGTGGCCCTCCTTTCGTCCTCCGCACCGCCTTACATGATGGACTTTCTACACCAAGACAAAACCTCAGACCCCAGAAACACATTGGTCAGTGGAAGTGCGCGCGCATCGACTTCGAACGAGACAACTAATCAACAATACACGGTACGAATATTCATCATTTTTTGTTGTTGTTTTGGCCTGACTTTGATAATCTATCCAGCCCACGAAACGACGAGCCGGCCACTCACCGCAGCTGCCAACGAACAGCATCACGATCCCGTCGTATGAGTATGGCCAGTCCGAGGACGAAGACGACTACAGCCGGTCCGCCCTCGATCACAGGAACATCATGAGCCAGTCCCTTCCCTGTTTCGGTGATATTCCGTTTGAGGCTCAAAATCAGCAACAAAGCATCCTGCAACATAGCACTTTTGCGGGCTCACCCAGGTCTGCGTCAATAAGCGGCTTTTATTCGCCGTCGTCGGCGAATACACCCTCCCCTCCCGCATTTTATGCCCACGACATGGCTGGCTCCCCTGTCTCCACACCGGTGACACCATCAACAAACGAACATCCGCTTCTGCAACAGCAACACCAAGCGACGTCCCAGATGAATGCCGGCAGCCTCAGCTTCGAGGAACTCCTCAACATGTATTATAGCAACGGACAACAGCAACAACAACAGCAAGAGCAACAGCATCTGTTTTCACAAGTACATCGCCTTGATGGTCTCATGCCCATACAGCCGCAACAGCATCATCCTATATGCTCATATCCACCCAACGACGTAGAACCCTCGTCTCCTGAGCCCCAATCACAACAGCCTTCAACACCACCCGCTTCGAGCTCTACGCCGATGAACCAAAAAATGAACAATCAAGGCAAAACAAAATGCACCAACTGCCAGACGACGACAACCCCTCTCTGGCGTCGCAACCCTCAAGGCCAGCCCCTTTGTAATGCATGTGGACTCTTTCTGAAGTTGCACGGTGTCGTGCGCCCTCTCAGTCTCAAAACCGACGTCATCAAAAAACGCAACCGGACCAGCGCCAGTGCGGCCAACGGATCCAAGGCAAAAGCCAAACAGCAGGAAGTCCCCTCTTCTTCGTCTTCATCCATACCTGGTCGCGGAGGTTTGCATACGAACAGACGCAGTGCAAGCATCGCTGGTACGCTGCACATTGCGCCTTCGTCTCCTGTCCCGCCGCGTCCCATAAGTTTCTCACCTACCGCATCCGTCCCCATCTCATCCTCATCAAAGAGGCAAAGACGCTTCCCGTCCTCATCGCCCTCTACGCCTCCGCCCTTCCCAACTGACAACATCCCCTATGCCCCCCAATCATCATCCAATGTACCCCCAACATGTATGCCGTCCTGGAAGCCATTGGTAACCAGCTCAACAACCTTCCGCCCGAAGTCCTCCCTCTCATAGCATCTGCTGCCAACTACCATGCGGTGAATAAGCAACGGCAGCAGCAGCAGCAGCATCAGCAACAACAACAGCAACAAGAGCAGCAGCAGCGACAGCAGCAAAATGAAATGTCTGCATTGGTACATCATCTTTTTCAACAGCAACAGAACCCATCCTCCCCTCCTTCCCATTCGTCTTGATGATGTTATATAATAAAAACACAGGCAGAGTTATATATGTATATGTATACGGAGCAAAGTCTCTATTTATGATCCCATCGATGCCAGTTGAGTTTCTATCCGATCTACACGTGCCTGTGTTTGCTGCATTGCCTTGTTGGCTGTCTGCAGTCGTCTACGCGCGTCGTTAAGTTTGTCCATTGCAGGTTGAAGCCGTGGAGGTTCAGCAATATCTGTGAACAGTTCCAGCTCTAATGTATCATGAGAAATAAAGCAGCAAAAGATGGCACAGCTGATCTTGCCTGCAATCAAACGTTCAATCTCTTTGCCGAGGTCATTCTGACTTTGTTTGGCCGCAATGATGGCCTTGTCCATGTCAAACACCACTGGACCCAATAAAGCAGTGATGCCCTGTACTACGTTGTCTGCAGACTGGTTTGCTTCGGCTGCTGTGGAGAAGTCATGTTGTCCCTGTTCGTTGCTCATTATAAAAAAAGGTTATCGGGTATACAAAGAAGGGCGGAACAACCAAGGAGGAATAGCAAATCACATTAATTTCGGATATTCTGATAAAGCATGTCACGTAGCCGTTGTTACTGTTATTACAGTTTAGTGTTAAAAGAGGGTACGAGTCGGTAGGCATTGAAATACGGACTGAAAGAGGGTCATACTCTCTTACTTCTACTCTTATCTTCCTCCTGTGTGTGGTGAAGCTTCGTTACAGTTTGTATCTCAACACGCAAAATAATGGCAATAAACTATGCAAGCAGCATGACCGGCTTGGAGTCAGTCAGGAAATGGTATGTTATGTTCATTATTCAAATGCACTATGTACGGAGGGTTAAGAATATACAATTGAGTACTGATCAGGAGGTCATAAAGAAGAGTTCGTTTGAGGAGGCGATCGGCGGTATTTTGGGCTGCTGTTGCACAAATTTGTGTCGCGTGCCATCATAGTATCGGTCGGCCATCGTCTGCCACTGCGACGAAATCAATGTAAAAGCGAGCACCATCACCAGAATAAGACAAAACTGACTCCATGGAGGCGTCTAATAATCTGTTCATGAGTAACGATGCGATATAATGTCTTTCTTCTACTTACTGTAGACATTTCAAGCGTTGCTGGTCTCGGATGAGTAGATTTCTTGTTGTTCGTTGCTTGTCTCCGCTATAGTGTAAACACAGAACCATAAGAGACTGAGACTGCATCCCATGAATGTGTTTAGTATACCTTCCGAGCAAAAGTCGCGCACCGCCGTATGCTTGCATGTGAGACTCGGCGAGCTATTATATGTTTAATTATGATTCATTTTCACGAATGGAAAAAGCGGTGGTAATACCCGAAGAATGGATAGGCCTGGCAAAGATAGTAAAACGAGGATGGCTCGACTGGGGTGGATTCATGTGGAGAAGGGAAAAGAAATGTTTTATTTTCTCATGTTCACCCTGTTTAAAAGAAATAGTGGGGTAGATTATTTTTTGGGCGGGTGTCATTATTGTCAGGTGGACGTGTTGTGTATGGTGTGGGAGAGACACTACTACAATTACAAACCCGGCTTTCCAGTCTTCTTTTTATTGTATGGCGTGAAATGACCCGTCGGCCCGCTTTCCCAGGATAGCCTGCTTTGGTAATCCACCTCATTCACATATAACTCGTGCATTCATGAAATCATTTTTCTATACCGTTTTAAACAGATGAAAAATAAGATAAAAAACGAGAATCACGCTGTCTTTTCCTGGTGGTATTGTTTCTAGGTTGTATTGCATTGTGTGGGCATTGACCTCAATACCAAGTAGAGACAATAGTGGCCTCGTGACAATAAAAACCCGTAAAAAATGCACCGCATTTATTGTTAAGTTGCGGCATATCATTTTCCTGTTCAACATTTCACGCCTCATCCCGTGCGATATCATATAACGCGCACCCCCCTCATCACCAGATATGTGGTTTCTGCGGTGCCAACAGGGTACTACTCCTCAAATGTCACTTGTTTCTGTTTCTTTGCTCTTAATACAACATATCTAGGCAATAATGGTGTCTACTTATTGCGACCAGGTCACACGTATACCATAGGAAGAAAAGGTAGATAATGAGCTTACAGTTATACGACTCGGATCTCGATTCATTCTTTCCGCAGCGGGTGACATTTTGCTTCCCAATGATAAGTCTATTAGTCGAATACATGCCAAGATCACAATTCACGCTTGTTCTATGGATGACATTGTAAGTCGAGTTAAACGCGATCCTTGCTTAATTTGACATTGTTGTTCAGTTCGACGGCAATAAACCTGAAGTCACCTTGACAGACTGCAACTCAAAATACGGCACAGTTGCTCAAGGGAAAAAATTCCAGAATACGACCGTGTCCGCCGAAGATCAAAGTCTCATCTTATTTGGTACTCTTACCAGTGTCTTCAAGTAAGGAAGCCCAAGTGTCTCGGTCAACTATGGCTCAACAAGGTCGTTTTATACTACAATCGTCGCTATTAGACTGGAATGGGAAAATGTTCGTGTCTGCCTTGCCAGTTTGACAACAGACGAGAGACGCGTCGCCTGCGATTTAGCATCCAAGCTTGGTACGTAGACGCGTGTGCCGCGACAGGGTATTCATCCAAGTGTATCGTATGGTCAGGCATCACCATCAGCCGTGACTGGAGCAGCACGTGCACGCACTTGTTGATGGGTGCAGTCGAACCCAACTCGAAACTCGCCATGTGTCTCTTGGACAAACGACGCGTCGTATCTCTCTCCTGGCTCGAGACCATGGCTCAAACTTCGGACAAGGACTTTAGTTTTCCTGTGCGTGCCTTTACACCACCGTGTTCGCTCGATCCCATTCCCAACCTTGAGGTCGAGGATGGCCGAAATACTGTGTTTGCCGGGACTGAGTTTTGGTTCTTTGAATCGGAACAGGTAAACACAGATAAAGAAATCAGCAGTTCATACAGCTTATGCGAAGGCGTCTAGTTCGATGACTATTCAGAGATGATTCAAAAAGGCGACGGGAAGCCAAAGTTATCTGCCATTGAGAAAAAATACATGCAAAAGACAATCAGTGCCATCCACCGTGTAATTGTGCGCCCGGAGATCTCCCGCTCCAGTCCTCATTGGGAGCGTATCGAGAGCATGCTAAAGAAGAGGTACAAAAAAGTAACACTGGCTCCTAAACTGACATCCGTGGCTTTCTCATATAGTGCGCTGCGCGCGATCGATGAAGAAGAGATCAAGCTCGCCATCATATATAACTCGACCAAGCAAGCATGCAACCCGACCAGCCCACCCGTCCAGCCGGGCAACTCGCTTCTAATCGATACGCCCGCGCCTTCACTTAATCCCAATGAACAGATCTCAGACAATGACTCCTTGTTTGGAGCACTCGACGACGAAAACATCCCTGTGTATAGAAGGGAGCATAGGCAATCTGCATCTGATGACTTTTTAGGCGGCTTTCTTGACGACGAGCCCATCAAAGCGGACCAAGAGCAGTCCGAGGTACGTCTACGAAAGAGAAATGCCCATAAATTGACGACCTTTGTAGTTTCGACCTGCTGTAGAATCGCTCTTCGACGACGTGTTTGGCGACTATGACGGTGAAGATGCCAAACCCGTCTTACAGTCTTCTCCTCCATCTTCTAGAGCAGGCATAGGTTCACCTTCTTCTCCTCCAGATCTGTATCAGCCGTCCTCATCTCGGCCGGTTCCATCCACATCTGGGCGAGATAACCTGTTTGATTTTCTCGACGAAGAAGATCACGAAAATCAAGCAAGAGCGCCTTCTTCCTCTCCTGTCCTCGCCCCTTCACCACCACGACACGCACCCCAGCCGGGACGGACGACTTTGAATGCTGGCAGAGACGGTCTCCTTGGCTTTTTCGAAAGACAAGAGAGAGCATCAACCGGTCAAGAGCAGGAGCAGCAGCAGTCACGACAGCAGCCATCATCACCCGTATCACCCGCGTCAGCTGCACGCCGACGAAAAATACCACAAACGAACGCTGTCCGCTCGTCTAGCACAGAGCGAGAAGAAGAACACGTTACAAAGAAAACCCGCACTGAACCACGTACCTCTTCGCAAGGTCCGTCATCCCTTGTGCAGGATGAAGTGGAGGAGTCAGATATTCGGGACGATTTTGAAGAACAGGAGCAAGGACCGTCCACAACACGCGGGCGCGGACGCCCTCCCACGTCAAAGCGCGCACGAAACGATGCCCTTGCTGCTCGGCCCGCCACCCGCCGTCGTAGGGTGCAAGAAGGAGAGGAACAGGGACAGGAACCAGACTCACAGGCACAACAGGAACAACCGCCGGCGGCGCTCGAAGAAGAACCGGGAGAATTTATGCCTATTCCGGGTCATCGGTACACCGCCATCATCACAGCACATTTGGTAGTCTCCATACCACCCGTTCGACCTGCTCACCGCAATAACGCATCGCCTGAGAACGCTGTTATCAATTACAAGTCGTTCCGCAAAGTCCCTCCTGTATATGCGCTGTAGATAAAGAGGAGTGAAAAGACCGGGAAAAACAAGCACTTTACCCCACATTTTATAAGCGGCATGGTCTCTTTATCTTTTAGAGATACCTTTTAAGTCCTTTTTCAAATGGGCAGAAGCCGATGATCAGTCAACAAATCTCACGGTTTTAGTCAGACAGTACGAAAAACTGGACTCTGATTGGACAGTCGGCGGGATCTCACGTGCAGAGCTTCACATGCGACACCGGAGGATTTCCTATTAGAGATTTACCTTTTGAGGGACCTCCGCGCGCATGCACCCATAACACTAAGTGGCACACGCGCAGGGTGATTTGCCCCACAACAAGAAAAAGAAGATACCAATGCCGTGATGCACGTGCGCACAGCCAAAAAAAGACAAGGGGGAAAGAAGGGAGAAAATGCTATTAGCTTTACGTCCAAGCCGACGGGAACAGTACGGTGAACCAACCAAGGAGAAGCAAACGGAAGAAATACTTAAAAGAACGGTAACTGAAGAAGGTTAGCAAACGTCCCGAGGAGCAAAGGACAAGAAAAAGTGGGGGTGACTGGACTGAGTTTGCGCGAAAAAAAAAAAAAAAGTTGTTCCTTTGTGAGAAGACCCTCCGACGTTTCCGGGCCGCGTTCCTTTTTTTTTTTTTTTTTTTTTTGTGTTCTCTTTTCACTTTTAATACCTCATCCCTTCTTCCTCCTCCCCCCTTTTTTTTCTTTTCCCTCTTTTTTATTCTTCTCGGTGAGAGACTATCCTAGAGACGTCAAATCGTCATGTCAGGTATCACGGAAAACACGGTTGCCATGGGTCGGTCAGAACAGTACCGTCGGCTGTTCTCGAAGCACGCGAGCGTAGAGAAGGAAAACGAGCGCTTCATGAACGAGGACGACTTTTTGGCAGCGATTGTACCCGATGAGGATTTCAAAAAGATCCAGCGCGAACAGTACATGCTCTTATACAAGGTGGCCGACCGGTCGAACAAGGGTGCCGTTTCCTTTGAGGACTTTGTTATTTTCCAGAATCTCCTGTCCAAACCGGATGCCGAGTACGAGATTGCGTTCCGCCTGTTTGACGTGACAGGCACGGGCAAGATTACGTATGACCAATTCAAGAATGTCCTGTCTTCCAACATGCCGAGCGACGCGGTGCCCTTTGACTTTGATTGTGACTGGTTGAAACTGTATATTGGCAAAAAGGATGGGCAGCACGAGTTGAGCTATGAGGAATTCTCGCAGCTGCTCAAGGGTCTTCAGGGCGAGCGTCTGCGTCAAGAGTTCAAGCACTATGACAAGTCCCAATCGGGCTACATTCAGCCCGAGGAGTTCAAGCGCATCATTCTCGATATCGCACAGCACAAGCTCTCTGACCAGGTCATCGACCATCTCCCCACCCTTTGCAACCTTTACGCTGGTTCAGGCCACCGCATCAGTTTCTCCAACGTCGTGGCTTTCCACAATGTCATTCGCAATATCGACATGGTCGAGGCCGTCATCCGTCGCGCTGTCAAAGACTCGCCCGATAATAAGATCACCAAGGCCGACTTCCTCGACCACGCCGCCCAAGCCAGCCGCTACACCAGCTTCACTCCAATGGAGGCCGACATCATTTTCCACTTTGCCGCGGTCGACGGGCAAGACACTCGCGGCCGCCTCAGCCTAGAGGACTTTGGCAAGATCCTCGACCCACGCTGGAGACATCCCGAGCCTCAGGTGACAGTGCCTGTCGAAGCTGCCACGCGACCCACCCAAAAGTCAGGCGGATTCCTCTGGGAAGTCCTGGAAAATGCCTACTCCTTCACGCTCGGTTCTGTTGCTGGTGCCGTCGGTGCCACTGCTGTCTATCCAATCGATCTCGTCAAGACCCGCATGCAGAACCAGCGCTCCAAAGTCGTCGGTGAACTCCTCTATAAGAACAGTCTCGACTGCTTCAAAAAAGTCATCAAGAATGAGGGCTTCGTGGGTCTGTACCGCGGTTTGGGTCCGCAATTGGTGGTACGTATACAACGAAAAAAAAAAAAAAAAAAAAGGAAAAAACATCGGAGTGACAATAGACGATCGAAACGGGGCATTTCTATTTGGTTTTACTCATATGATTTCGGTAGGGCGTCGCCCCTGAGAAAGCTATCAAACTTACCGTCAATGACTTTGTGCGGAGTAAACTGACAAACAAGGAAACGGGTGAGATCAAGTTCTGGCAAGAGATGGTTGCTGGTGGTTCGGCTGGTGCTTCCCAAGTCGTAAGTCGCAAAACTGCAAAAAAGAAAAAGGAAGACAAGAGGATCTGGTTGGAACTGAGTCATACTGATGTGGCGCCGCTATCATAGGTGTTCACCAACCCGCTGGAGATTGTAAAAATCCGCCTGCAAGTTCAGGGCGAGCAGGCCAAGAACTCAAACGTGCCGCGCCGGTCGGCCATCTGGATTGTCAAAAACCTTGGTATTGTTGGTCTCTACAAGGGTGCCTCCGCATGCTTGCTCCGTGACGTCCCGTTCTCGGCCATCTACTTCCCCGCCTACGCCCATCTCAAGCGAAACGTTTTCCATGAGGGCCCTGAGCACAAGCTGACCATCTCTGAGCTCCTTATGGCTGGTGCTATCGCTGGTATGCCCGCGGCTTACTTTACTACCCCGGCCGACGTTATCAAGACCCGCCTCCAGGTCGAGGCTCGCAAGGGCCAGACGGCCTACACTGGTATTATGGATGCGGCTTCCAAGATCATGAAGGAAGAGGGTTTCAAGGCCTTCTTCAAGGGTGGCCCGGCCCGTATCTTCCGTTCGTCGCCTCAATTTGGTGTTACCCTCACCGTGTACGAGTTGCTTCACCAGGCTTTCCCGCTCCCCGGCGGCCATGGCGCTGCTGCTGCTGCCGCTGCTGGTGCGACTGCCTCGCCTGCGCCCGAGGCCCAGCAGGCCTACGGCCCTCTGCGCACGCGTAACGCGCTCAAGATGCTCTTAGACCTCGATTATAGATTTGGTGTCTACCGCACGCCCACAAAGCAGTAGATTATCTATTCATATATATATACGCAAACTCTCGCCACCCGCCCCACGCACGCACTTATTCTTCCATCTTCACACACGCAGACTTTCAACTGATTCGCTTTTTTCTTCTTCTCTTACTCCTATACTCTCACTGTCACTCACTCTATCTCAACCGCGTCTTCAAAACATCATCCCATATATACAACATACACACAATTTCAATGTCACCCCACCTTGTCTCTTCGCGTTTCTTTTCTTTCCCATACTTCATTCTCACATGCGCGAATATGCCATTTGTTTTTTGAATGATAGACGATATGTATGTATCATTTTACTCTGTTTTCTGCTTCTTCTTTTTCGCCGCCTTGAGCTCCTTAAGCAGAGCCATGATGAGCGGCACGGAGATGGGTACAAACAAGGGCATGTAGATCGCATACTTGTGCTCGTCCGGAAAATACAGCATCGATACCATGGTCGGATCAAAGAATGCCTTCTCAGACAGTTCAATCGCATCAATCGAGTGCATCAAAGCAGTGTCGAAGTGGCCTTGTCCTAGTGCAGCACAGCCCTGCTGCAGCGCAGCGAGTGACTGGCGCACCTGGGTATCAATGTGGTCGAGAACAACCATGTTGGGGATCTCAGTCACGAGCTGAGCGAGCGAACTCAAGGTAGCTGCTGCATTCGCCATATTTTCAACCGTGCGCTGGCGTACAAGCGCGTCCTTTTCCAATAGCGTGATGCCGCGCTGCGGTGCGGTCATAAAGGTCACATTGTACTCGGCGGGCTATACGCACGAAATATCAGCATAGATCAGTTTGCAGACAATTTTGTGTCTTACCATGCGCTGTGTAAGGCTATCCAGGTCTTGAATGCCCAACAAACTGCGCAGCTGGGCCACAAAGATCTTCATGATCGGTCTCAGGTCTGTCTTGTCAAGATGGAAATGCTGCGCCTCGGTTCCATTCCAGCGCGGGGGATTTTTGATCACTACGCCGCCCCACCTCGGAATCAGGAAGGCGTTGCCAGGCAATGGTTTGCCGTGAACATCATGAATCCGCAGGCGGTCGTCAGGCGCGGGTATGTAAAGGATAAAGTTGAGTGTAGGATAGGACGAAATGGTAGAGGCGAGGTTCCATTCGGCCGAATTTATAAAGTGCGGTAACTGATCCGGGTCAAAATAGTAATAACCAGGCAGGCCCTTACGCTCCTTGTAGCGCGGCTGCATTGAGAGCTGCGCATAGTGTTGAATCTAGAGAGTCTCATCATCGATTTGCCTATCACCATTGCCTGTGTGTTTTTTATGTTACCTGTGAGTCGATGGTGAAGTTGGATACCATAGATACTTGGCGTAAAAGGGGAGCAAGGTAACCTAGCCAACGTGTTGCTTCAGTCTCAGCATGGGCGTCTCCCACTACGGCCTACCTCGGATTGCTTCACGGATATCCCAATCTACATGCGTTTGGCTCGGATCCTTATTCATCAGGCTAAAAGTAATCTGGTAGCCGGGCGAGTATTTCAGAGCACGCATATTCTTCATGTCGTTCTGTCCCAATCCAATACTTATCAGGATATACCGTTGAAACCAAATCCCATTTGCTTTACCTTATCTCGTACGCGGTCCACCTGACATGCTGTCGTCCGAAGGCCATGGTATTCATCTGAAAAGATGCCCAATAGTATATTCGCAAGCGCTTCTTGCATCATCGCGAATCCGTTAGGGTTTTCGAGCTGGGCCAGAAAGCTCTCGGGTATCTTGAAAAGTGCACTGCGCTCACTGCCGACGGAGAAGCTCAACTGTTCAGCGTGTGGTTCAGACTCAATATAAACTTCATAGTGGCCCGTCGAGGAAGGGCCCTTCCCTGGTATGGCATTGTCTGTTTTATCTGGGTAGGCGTTGACGTGCACTGGAAAATAGACACATGATTCGGCCGAGTTGAGACCTTCTTGCAGTCGAGCCTCCAGCGTCCGTGCAAGTAGGTCGCGATCGTCCGAAGATGCCAAGTGCGAAGACAGAATGATGTCCAGTGTGGTTGGTATTGTCAATGCACAACTCTAATAAGCAGCGAATGAGACTGGGTCTTGGGCAAGGGAACAAAAAAGTGTGTACTCTGTGTGTCCGCCAAAGATCGATCTCTTGGAGAGGGAGATGGGCACGGTATACTTCGGTTGTCTTCCACCAAAAGGGTAAACCTATAATGATCACACCCCAAAAGGCAGCAAGCACCCATCGTGTTGTGGTGCTACTGCTGCTACTTCCGTCGCTCATCCCACACGCGTTCGCTGTAAGTGTTTGTCAAATAAACAGGCAGAAGGAATAATAATCAAGAAGCGCAGGAAATGGAAGTTTTGTCCCACACAATCACGTACATAAATGCTGCCCACGTTTATCACAAATTGTCACTTTATACGTGTCATATCCATCGAGAAAAAGATACACCCCTTCCATTATCGATATATAATCAGCTGTACTGATAGGGAAATAAGCGCCTTTGTGTACACTTTCCAGCCGGTCTTAAGCATTGTTTGTCACCGACGAGAGGCATGGAAAGCAAAAAGGGACAGATCTTTGGTATATCTCGTTGCACATAATCATCATAGAATGAGAATAGCAGTTGAAAAAGAGAATAAAAGCGCACACTCTAAAGAGGAGACACCCTCAAATATAAATAATTCACAATTTTCTACTGTTGTATATGTGTCCTGTATTTTGCATAAGCGTTTCACATGTGTTGTCGCGGTCGGGTCATTTGAATTGGAAGTGATTGCGACTCAGACAACTCGAGTTGGTTGACACGCGCCAAGCGAAGCTTGTATCCTCACTCTCTCTTCCTCTTTCATAGTAGAAGTAGCAGCATGACCATTTACTATACCCTTACCTTTGTGTTGCTCATCCTCGAGGTATTGATATATTAATAATATTTATACCTTTATGCATCCTTCCGAGATTCATCTTCTTCCGCTTCATGCTTTCAGATGTTCGTCTTTGGCATTTTGGTGGTACGTCTGTTTATCCCTCTCTTATTATATGTTGCGTTGCAAAACCTCAAACACGATCCTATCTATCCATGGTTAGCTCCCTCTGCCTATGCACTGGCGTCGCGCCATGCTCAAGTCATTCAAGTCCAATCCTGTCGTACGTTAAAGCTCAAAAGAGAAGAAAAAGAACACGGTCGCTCATCCCTGTCTGTAGGTTGCCAAAGCGATGCATGCTGTCCGAATCATCTTTGCGTGAGTGACAGTGGCTGTTGTTCTTGTCGTAATTTTAGAGCTAACGCGGTACTAGATTCATCTTTGTTCTCTTTATCGGTATGGCAGCAACAGACTTTGACGCCTTTTGCCAAGCGGAACAGGAGAACCGACCTCAGTAACTTTTCTAGATACCGTGAACCGTCTCCAGCGCATTGAGGAGGAGAAGCAAGAAGGTCAGGAAGGTTACGACTTTGCTCGTGAGGCCAGCCTGAAAGCGACACGATTCTACGCCCACCGCAACTTGTACCTGTGCGGTTTCACCTTGTTCCTGTCCCTGTAATTCACCATATCAGTTTTGCTATACTTCATCGAGAATGCAAAGCGAAATTACTCATCCCACCCGTTTATAGGATTCTCGAACGCACAACTTCACTCGTGACAGACATGCTCGAACGCGAAGCTCAGCTCGTCGATCTTAAGAAGGACAGTGCAAACGCGACGAAAAGCACCGACCGTCTAGCCCAAATCGAATCCGAGTACAAGCAAGAAATTGAGCTTCTCCAACATCAGATCAAAGAACTTAAGGCAATGTCGGGTGACATGGATTCGCTCAAGAAGCGTGCTGAGCAACAGGCTGAGGAGTACAACCGTATTCTCAAGGAGCGTGATGCATTGAAGCAAAAATAAAAATATAATATATAGCTTTTATATATAATAAGATATGTGTACACTACTGTTTCTCAGTTTTGTGCTGGCCGTTGAACAAGAGCTTATTGGGCGTCTTCTTATCCGGAAGATTGGTCACCTTGCCCTTTGTTGCGAGTTTGTCAAGGGCTTTGTACAATGCTTCGGGTGACGGATCTTTGAGGTCAGGCAGCAAAAGAGCTGCGACACCAGACACGTGGGGTGCGGCCATGGATGACCCTGACATAGTAGCTGTCGCGCTCTTCTTGCCAATGTAGGCGCTCTTGATATCGAAACCTGGAGCTAACATGTTGACGCATTTGCCATAACTGCTGTAAGGGTCCATTTCGTCGTCACGGTCAGTGGAGCCCACGGTGTAGACTCGTTCGCTGCCGGCGGGAGTAGTGTCGCATGCGTCACTCGCCGAGTTACCAGCCGCAGCAATGACAGGCAAGCCTCCCTTAACTGCAGCATCGATGACCTGCGCAAGGGCCTTGGCACCGTCGCCCTTCTTGGAAAGGCCCAGGGACATGTTGATCAATGCTGGGTGAGTATGGTTCTTCTCCTGCTCCATGATCCACTGGATACCGCCCAGGAGGCTCGAGACTGTGCCCTTGCCATTGGCGTTCAAGACCTGCACGCTCACAAGACTGACGTTTTTTGCGACACCGTACGTCTTGCCGCCGATCAGACCGGCAACGTGCGTGCCGTGGCCGCCACCATCAAGCGGATCGACGTGTTTCTTCTTGCTGGCGCTGCTTGCAAGTGTAGTCGTCTCATTGCCCTTGTCGCCGGCATTGTCACCCTCGGTCAAGGCAGACCAGCCACGCTTGGCGCGACCCTCGAATTCGGTGTTGTGGATCGCAATACCATCGTCAACGACATAGACTGTGACGCCGTGGCCACCACGCGCATCATAGATGTAAGGCTGGTCGGCGTCGAGGTCACGCTCAGACACGCGCACGAGATTCCACGGCGCGTTCTCTTGTTCATCGTACTCGATGGCAGCCTCGGTTGGACCGGCAGCGAAAGGCGAAGACTTGGTCGCGGTGGGAACATAGGGCGATTCACTCGACGACCAGCCTGGGTAAGCATCACTCGCAGAAGACGACCACCCGCCCGTGATCACTGAGCTGGATGTCACCCGACGGGGCCGAGAACGACGTCGGCTGGGCTCTGAGTTGGCATAGACCGGCTCAGCGTCAGGGACTCGAACAGGTCGCTAGGTAGAATGTGGATCATAAGCTCTAGATCGTCATGGTTACACGATAGAACCGACTTACAATGTAGTAGCGCTTATCGACCTTGACTGCCTTGGCGGGCCGTGGCAGGTCAAACTGAATTTCCTCGTCAGGGATGACGGAAACAATCTCGGAAAACGCCCCACTCGTGAGCTTTTCCAGCAAGCGGTCATCCATGAGTTCGACATCGAGAGCCTTAAACGTGCCGCCAATGTCGAAGGTTCGTTTTACGTGCAGTTGCTTTGAGTCATCGTCGTCATTGGTACGGCTAATCAGATCTTCGAGGTCGTTGGAAACATCTTTAATGAGCTTGTGAAAGAACTCAACCGCTCCCTCGATTAAACGGGGAACGACTGATTTAATTAAAAGGGGTTGATCAGACTACTGTTTTCATCACGAATCCCGCCTGTCGCTTACAATCCGAAATATCGGTCGTCTGGTTGAGCAACACAATATAATTCGATCCATGCTTCGAAGCTGTGGCTGTTTTCGTCGTCGTAGTAGTAGCTGAAATAGTTGCGGCAAGGCACGCCATCAAGGCCAGGCACAAGGCAAGGATCCTCATTCCAATAATATAACGATAGAGAAACTGAGGAAAATTAAATAAAAGAGAGAGCTATTCGGAGAGCAAAGGAATGGGATAGTCGCACTTCCGTTGAAGGAGTGACTGGAAGGGCGCAATAAGCTGGAAAAAAGAAAGACGAAAGGATAAAGTGAAAAAAGAAAAGAAAAAGAGAAGAAGAGATGCTTGTTTATTGCACTTATTTTTTGCAGGAAGAGAAAAAGCTTGCTTCCTCATATTCGTGTGTGTCGGATTTTTGAAACACAGGGAAATTGCTTTTCATTTCAGTTCGTGCAACAATCGCCTGTCTTGTTTTGTTACCTATTTCCTTTAATGCAACGTCAGTGTAGATAAGGTTGAGTGATGTGCTATACACAGACATATATACATAGATACTACACATGGAGGGATGTACATATACAGATTCATGCACATGCATGGCGATTGTTGTCTTTTAACTAAGACGCGGCACACGGACAGTGTTACCATAATCCAGGGGCCAATGACCATTTCCATGCATGTATGTATGCATGCACTTGATCATCGGAAAGACGGGAACCCTTAATTCGCAATAATAAAATCGACTCTTGTGACACGGGCCTGTCAATGTTTTTATAGCTCAATACATCCATGTAAACACGTTCCTGCAACCTCTCCGACCCCGTCCTTCCCAATAACGCGGAATATGACGTGGGTCGTAACACGCCGCTTCACAAACCTGCCCATAGTAACGTATCAAAATAGATACAGTCCAGTTACACCAGCCGTCCGCCGTGCCTATCCAGCCTTCATTCTTTGTGTTCTATAGCACAAAAATAATGAAGCCATTGAACGTCCGCCGTACAAAAGCAAAGACGCTGAAACTTGAGTGTCTGTCTAGCATTTTATACAAAGATCCGAGAAAATCCACACCTTCATCTGCCCTGTCGCAAGCAGCAAAACGGCACCGACATGATGAAGGTGGGTGAAATGGCGCTAAAAAAAACTCGAAAATGCGTATGTACGTATGTAGAGGAAGTAGGAGTGACAGTATTATACTGTATGTAAACTATATACATTTCATGCAATGGTAGTCTTATAGACTAACCATAAGCAACGGTGTCTAGGCGACTTCATACCAGTCTATAATAGTGTGAGCATTTTATGCAAATGTCGATTCTTTGATCCAGTGAATTTGTACAAGAAACGGTCAAGAACCATGTGGTGTGTTAAAAGAGTCCGCGTGTGTGGGGGCTCGCATGAGAGGAGGGAGGATGTGCAGCGAATGGAAGGGCTTCTCGGGTCGCGAATTTGTTGTACCATGGAGGCAAAGACAGATTTCCATGACCGGTCAATTTCCAGCTCGATCACCGGCATCGTCCTTTACTGCGTTATTATATATTGTTTTAGCTCATATACCGGGGTAGTTCTCCTTTATGGCTTGTTCACGTGTATATCGTGAAAAAGACGCAGAGTTGTCGGACATGGAATAATAAAGATGTCCTTAATTGCGGAAAATAACATGGAAGTTCTTCCCACACGTTAGGCCTGGCCGGCAGGATCTGTCCCTCCCGTTCGTCTGATTGCCCATAACATTACCCCATGCTCGACTGTTTGTCATGTGTCTCCGTGGGGTACTTTGCTTGCTAGGAGAGATTAGAAGCTGTTCAGCCAGGAAGGACATCCTAGGGGAATAAAGGACTACACAAATAACGAACGCCATTATGCAAAAGTGCTGATATACTAGTTTGTCGTCTGATCAACCCTGTGTATATGAGTAGCTCCTCTGTTAACGAAGGGACAGCCCTTGGTCTTCCTATCACTTACTGCAATGACCTTATCCGATCATGCGAATACGAAAACACCTTATACTTCAGAACGAAATCCCAAGATGTCTCTATCATGAATACATAACTTCTATAAAAAAAGCCTTTCAAGGGATATATAGACTATTAAATGCTCTACGAAAGACATGCTATCGACTATCGGAGTTAGCGCCTCCGTCCTAGGCATAAATATCATTTAAGTCATCGAGCGGCCATTCGCCTCCCAGGTGAAGGTAAACCGCGGTGGAGGAGCCTGATACGACTTGAGTGCATCAAGCACCTCTTGGACGCTATTGCACACGACAAAGATGCCAGCGCTCTCCTTTTTGATAAAGCCCTCTACATTTAATGACGTCAGAGGCATGTCAGAACCATGTAATTCCATGAGCGTACCTTCTATGCAGCGATCAACCCACTGAACAAATAAGTCAAAGTAGTTGTTTGTATTGAGAAGCAGAAGAGGCCTCGAGTGGATATTGAGTTGGGACCACGTGATCATCTCGAGCATTTCTTCCATGGTGCCGAACCCACCAGGCAGGACAACAAAGGCGTCACTCTAATAAATGCGTGTTCTTATGTAAGCATACAGAAAATATGCATTTGCGCATTAACGTGATCATACCTTGTCGCTCATTGTCTTTTTGCGGGTATGCATATCTGGTACGACGATAGTCTCCGCAAGCTGCTTGCTGCCATTCTTGAACAATGGCTCTGGAACAACACCAGTAGCTTTGCCACCATTATCTAGTACGGCTTTGGCAATTGCGCCCATGACGCCGATAGAACCACCGCCTACCCAACCTTCAGTAAAAAGTATAACTTAATTTCTGGATTCTTACCATAGACAATATTCAGGTTATTTTCGGCAAAGGCCTTGCCGAGATCTGCCCGACAGCATGGGAAATGAGTGAATCAGTTTGACATTGTAGCCCTTAATGTACCTTGCGCCTGCTCGACATAAGCGGGATTATTCCCTGTAGTCGCACCACAGAAAACGCAGACATTCTGAATCAGCTGCTGGGTCTGTCCTGACGAAGTATTCATTGTCTATAAGAAGAAGAAGAAGAAGAATATGCGAGTAGAAAAGGAAAGTATGATGCGCTTAAATATGTACGATGCTGCGGCGATTTGTAACCACTGCCAATCGAATCTCCATCCATTACCATGGTCAGTGCTCCGACTTGTTACAAATAACTGCGGAAAATGAACCCATTATGATCAGTCAAGGATGAATATATCCCTTACTTCAATATCGATTTTACATGAATTAGTGTATGAGTCACACATCCTACAGGGTATACTCAGCATTAGGATCTTTGTGTCACGGGAAAGTCAGCTTAGTGCAGTATGTGATCTTGGAGCTATCGCACGATAGGAATAAAAATAATAGCATTGCCGCATGTCTACATTTCATTGCTTCCACTCCAGCGGACCAGCCACCTCGAGTATCTAATTCTCCATGCTCATATATGAATCCAACCGCTAAGCATGTCCATACGTTCATGAAGACATAATTGCAATCACATCGGATATGTACCGAAAGTAAAGGAGAGGAAATAGAAAGCGTTAGAATCAGTACGTGACATTTCGTGAGAGTGTCCAAAAACTTTTCGACGACGGATGCGCCCTGTGGCCGTGAGCTTCTACTACTAAAATCGCTGCATGGCTCACATGAGTCCCAGGAACGCGTCATATGTCGGGAGAAGACCTTTTGCATGTATCGATACATGCCATTTTTCTCGATCGCACAGATACCGTTAGACTATACCTCGTATAAACAGTAAAGCCTTGACACGCGCAAGATGCATACACAATAGAACTTATAACTCTATTTTTTTCTATTCTGGTAAACGTAGTGTCCGTCTACTATGCGTCCTTTGAGCGCATATTGGACTGATATCTTGTCTTTATTGGCTGCCAGATCATTGCTTTGAAATGTGATTTTGTTCATTTTGCTAATGATAATAGAAGGATCAAGGACTAGCGCCCACTCAAGATTTAATGGTATTTGATCAGGCCGTCTGTTTTACTCCTTGAAAAATGTCGCTCCGTGTTTTAACACCCACAGAGATCACTGCACGGAACGTATTGTAAATGAAACAGACCGAAATCGAGCCCACGAATATGCTTTGCTAATCGCATCAATAGATAGACCCGTATTTACTTTCCTTTTCCAGTTGAGCGAAACGCGCTTCGGACAAAGAATTGCAATCAAAATTCAGGTGCTTTGCTGACTTCGCGTGCTCATTTTAATAAGGATCGCATACCCAGATCAACTCTTGGAAAGCATCACGGAAGAACGCGGACTTCAGGATGCCCAAGTTGCGTCTTTATTTTTCTGAATCACAGCGTCTTTGCTTTAGCTCAAAGTTGTCTTACCGCACACACTTCAAGTGTGCTATAAAATAGATTGCGTTAATAACATTTCTATACTTCTAGAAGGTTTTATCTTGTACATCGAAGGAGGCCCTTAATGCGAAGATCTTGCATAATAATACGGGCATAAAACAAAAATTCGAGTGCACGGTTTATACTGTCAATGGTTCTTTGTACATGTAGTCAGAAAACAATTGACTGCATATATACCCATGTTATTATGAAAATACATTGTGAAAATTGGCAGGAGGCAATGATAGCAAAGAAGTCAATGTTGAAGATTTGTATTACTTTAGCCCATGTGTCCCCGATGGGAAGGGGTAGTACTGGCTGTTACTTGGATTTATGAGAGCCGCTCTCTGAACATTCTATGATACTGTTATTGCTGTCACTGCGTCGAGATAAGATATGAAACTCATATCGCTTCAATCGTAGGCACGGCCAAATTGCGTACCATACAGCCAGCAGATTGTACAGGCTTTTTTAATAAAGTAAAAAAAACCCACCGCTGAAACTCAGCTAACTTCCTTACTAAAATATAAATAAGGCAATTTTTAGGAACTAGCAACTGGCTACCGGCTACTGCAGTAAGCAAAATAGGAAACATATGTCGTAAAGTTGATAAAAACAATTGTTGCATGCCATGCTCTTCGTTGCTTTTGTATGTACTTTCATATTTACCTGCTCTCCTCTTCAGGAAAGAAGTCACGGTTCTCTTTTGGGTGGACTCCCTTTACAATTGGCGCCAGATAAAGCATTTTTCTTTTTCACTTATGCCTCCCTTTCTTTTCCCTGGACGTCGTGGACGACAAGGGCCTTTTCCAAAGAAAGCTTAACAAGGTCGACGACATGAGTCCCAGTGACAGCAGATGCAAAGCTCATCTATGTCAGCAAAAGCTCTTGATAGTTCATTTCGTTCGTTAACCGACCCTTTTGGCAAGCTGTATGCCACTCGGATATGGCTGCGCCTCTTGGTGACAAAACCGGTTATTCTTATATATTCTTGACGTCCTTTTATCTTTCGCTCTTTACTTTGGGTTTGTGCCATGTTGAGTTGTCTCAGCTTCACTTTGAGGAAAGAGCGCGAGGCTCCACGCTTTCTGCAGCTATTTTCTGCTTTTTTTCTACTTTAATATAGCGCTGCTTCTGTCTCCTGTAACTTTTTCTGCATAATATTTCAGTGCAGCAGAGAAAATCAGCTGCGTTGGCGGTCATTACATCCGCATCTCAAAATGCAAGTTTTGTCAGGCGAAGCGGAAAATCCTGGAATTTGTCGCCATTGGGAATGATGCGACCCTCTGATAAAAGACACAGTGCGTCGTCTCATGTTTCAGCATGAGAGTCTCTGATAAAGTCTGTTGGTGCTAATAGAAATATACACACATTTTTTGTTTTTCAGGGTCTACCGAGGAAATTTGTAAATCGTCGCTATTATGCAATTTGTTCTTTCCATGTAGTGTGATACTGGAGCAAAGGATTCTGTTGTTTTTTATGGCCTCTCATACACGGCCACATCATCTAATCCTGCTATATGATGTTCTAAAACTGAGTTCAGGCACGAAACCAGTTTAGCATTATCTCAATTATGGGGTGCCGAGACTCCTACTGTCCTGCTTCCATGAGTCGTTCGAAAAATGTAAAAAGGTATCACGCCGTTTGTTTCAAAGCTGTGAATCCCGGAAGAAGACGGGTGGCCCATGGCAACTAGGCGACTTATTTTGTTGAATTCGGCTATCTCTCTCGGAAGCGAGTGATGTGGTTGTTCCATTTTCTTGCCAGCCGCGCACGCTTCTCTTTCACAACCGCGTTTCCTTCATGGGAGTCAAAGGTCTCCACTACCATGCAAGAAAGGCTGAGGCGTACGACGACGGTATCCCTCTTCTCCCATATCTAGACATGGAGAAGGTGGACATGGTGTATATTGACGCGTGTTGCGTGTTCTTTACTCTCCTACAGACCATCGTTGGTCCAAGCTTACTCATATATGATCTCAAAGTTAAAAAAGGTCAGGAAATCAGTTCTCATAGTCTGTTCGACAGTCGTATTGAAGAAACTCCAATAGGTGTCGATGTAAAGGGCGCGACTGTGGCCGACTTGGAGAAAGATTTGACACAAGCGGTGGCACAATTTGTTGTCGAGCTGAAACAATCCTGTCGTCGATTGTTGTCCCACTCCCGCATGGCATGTCTCGTGTTCGACAGCCAGACAGAGTTTGGCCCCAAGAGAAGCACAAGCACTCAACGCTCAGCAAGAGCCAACCAAGCACTGAATGCCGCAAAGCGCTCCTATCGGAAGCGTCATACTCGCGACCGCGTCCTCAACTATGCATCCGCATACACTCGCTTTACCAGAGCCATCAAAGGCTTAATTTTTCAGGTGTGACAGTAATACATACAAATCACTTTTTGACGGTGTACTCAACTTTCCCTTTGGCTTTCTTTCCCCTCTAGATGTTGCCCAAATACCAGTGCCACGCATATGACACCGATAACCCGGTGCCCTTATCCTTTCTCGTGGCCGACCGAGAGGCGGATGCTCAAGTTGTACATTTGGCGGATACTTGGGCGGGGATCCCTGCAATTCTTTCGCGCGATGGTGATCTTTTTTGTTACGGTGGGGCGCTCAATTGCATGGTGCGTATCATGCGTGGTCGCAACTTATATAGGAAGGTCTGACAATTATGATTGCTTTAGCGGATCTTGAACGTCAAGTGGGAGGAAACGAATTTGAAAGCTAGAACAACGACGAAAAGGCGGTTGCTGACCAAACTTGGTTTGATGCACGAAGAAGAAAAGAGTCACGAAAAGGTACTTGAGGTGTATGACATAACAACTATACATTCAGTGCATGCATCTACTAACTTATTCGCAGGCCGAAATGAGGCTGGCAGTAGTAGCGGCCGTGGCAGGGAACGACTACGCAGCCAATCCGAAAGGGGTTGGTTTCAAAACGCTTTGCAATATGGTAAAGCAAGTAGACATCTCAGGTCAAGATACAACAGCAGACCTCCTCATGGAAAAAGTTAGTATAATATGCATTATTCAGCAAGAGAAAAAGCGCACTTACATTAATACGGTTGTATTTCGCAGCTGCTGGAAATGGTCTCACGCGTGTATGAGTTTGAGAAAAACCGATATGCTGCAGCACTACTTCAGTTCTGTCGACCGCGAGTTCTCCAAGCCTCTTTGCAAGACACTTTATTTACGGCAAAAATACCCATAAGCGTGGATTCCAGCCTCTCTGACCAAATGTACGCACCTTTCTTACGTAAAAAAGGTAAAGCAGTATGCTTGATCAAGATTTATATGCAGCTTTAGCTGATGTCAAATTCTAATAGTTCCGCCCGGTCCTCAGGAACAAGCTTCACGATACACACCAGTCGCGACTTTGTCGGTGCCAAAGTCGTTCACACAACCAGAAAGGACCGACCCTGTCCAAAAGAAAGCTTCTCAAGAAAAGCGTGAGCGAGGCAGCTCCAGCCGAAGCCTCAACACCCCAGATGATCCAGATGTCGCCAAACCGCGCAGTTACAAGAGCACATCTAAAAATCTTCCCCTTGGACCTGATGGAGAACTCGTGGCCGTTCATCCAATGTCGCGTGCCACAAGTACCTGGACAGCGGGTCTTGCTTCGTCGGTCCTTTCTGCCGCGCACAGAAGGCATCCTGAAGATGTTGACCTGGCTGTCTCCCAGGCAAGAGCCATTACGTCTGCCGTACGAGCAGAGGTGGATACAGCCAACGTTCTTCGAAGCATTGCATTACACATGGCTCGGATCGCTCTGCATTCGGTTGCCACAAGCAGCGTCTATACCCTTGAGGCAAAGCGACATATATACAAGAACTTTTTCCAGTCAACACGCTGTGCCAGAGCATCGAAGAAACTTTCAGCACAAGTGTGGGAAGGATTTGCGACAGCCGGGCAATCCGATTCATCGGTATCTTGCGGACAAAAGACGTGGACGTGGATCATTTCCATGGCGACAAGTTATGAAGATACTCGCTCAGCCAATCTGAACGATCTGCCCAGAGGCTTATATTCGGCGGCTGCCCCTGCGTTGGATAGAGCAGCAATAATCGCCAATCCGAATAATTTGATAGCCTATCCGCAAGACGCAGCCATCCGGTCTCTCGCAGGCATGATGTCGCCCAACCCACCTCTACGCAACATCCTGCTGTCGGCGCGACACACTTGGTGGCAAGGGTACCATGGCCATTGGGAAGATGCCCCTAAGGTGCCTTCCTCGGTCAGCCGCAGGCCTCTCATTGAGACACTGTCGCGGGAGCTTGATAGCGCGTTTCGCAGCAATATCATGCATAACTTTGTGCCACGTTCAAGCAAGTACTATTCTGTCCTACTGGCGGATATGGCCCGAACACCCGATGGATGGCCAAAGGATGATTCCTTTCCTTCTTTCTTGCATGATTTGATACACGCCACGCCTCTTGACCTTCCCACTGTTTCTGCGGAGATTAAGCGCAGGCACCCTAGACTCCAGGCTCGAATTATCAAGTCCATTACTACCTTTTCTCGACGGCTCCGAAGCGACAGCTCCATCGACGATATCAGGAAATCTCTTGCAAAGAAGGCGATTGCACCTGCCGGATGGCCACAGGATAGCGCAATGGGAGCGTACATGGCTGCGTGCATATACCGGATACCTATGAACGGCTCCAACAAGCTGACCGCCGATGTGGAATCAGTTTTAAGAGTTGACGAAATGGTACAAAAGCTCGGAGCAAGAAGCCGCGCGCGACGGGAGATTCTCAATTTTGTGAATCACCAAAGAACAGTCCTGGAGACATCATGCGGTGTACGTATTGTTGCTCGTAGTCAGAAAGGCAAGGCAAAAGCAGTCGCAGACGAGATGGATATCTACGACGCGCTGGGCATTAAACGGCCGGCTGCGAACGAGCCTTCCTCAGCTTCGCAAGCGCGGACCAAGCGGACCAAGCCAATTGATGCCCATCATTTGTTGGCGCTGACTTTATTCATGATCAATACCGCTCCCAGTTCTTCCTCGCTTTCTTTCCCAGTGACGCCCACTACGAAGCCAAAGGATGTCTCTATCCTTTTTTCGGATACATGCTTTGATGTTATGGTACGGCATATTGGCAAGTTCTGCAACGACAATGATTCCGCAGATAGTGTCTTGCAAGATTATCTAGCTTATTGCCAAGGGACAGGAAAAGAAGGTAATGGCATATCCCATGTGTCCTATTACTATATTATCAAGATGCTCACTATCTGCATTATAGAGTCCCATCCAGTTTGCCTTGGACATTTCGACCATGGCCAGTGAGCGGCGAGGTGCCATCACCCTGCGAAAGCGTGCCTACTGCAGGAAGTTACGGAAAACTGTCGGAAACACAGATCAACCTGCCTTCACTATTGGGTCGTCCTTCAGGACGGATGGTGTCAGACTGATGGTAGCCTTTATTAACTGGCTCAAACCTGCTTCAGAGGACCAATGGCGGAAACATCTCCCGGAGATAGGGTCTTTCATCCGAGACAACGACGCTGACTCCCTGAGGTGTATTACGAGCGTGATTGGTGTTGACCTGGGAGAAGTGTGCCCCGCTGCCACATTTGCGATGCCTGCCCGCAGCGAGTTATGGAGTCAAGGACAGCAGTTTTGGTTTCGCCGCAGGGAAGCATACGGCAAGAACTCCATGAATGCACGGTGGCTCGAACAGCGGAAGGACCGCGCAAAGATATTTGAGGTGGAAAGCATACTCACCCAGGAGGGCGTCAAGCAGAGCGGGCTCCCCAACCAGTCCTTAGCATATATACGCGCCTTGCAGACCGGAGCAACGAGCGCACATCTTTGATCGTTTTACAACGCGAACACTGTCAAGAGAAAGTCGTGGGGAGTGTCCCGCTCGATCCGCTCCGCGCTTGACGGCCTCTCCAATCTGATCCTCGCTTCTGTACCACCAGCCAACAGTAATGCAGAGCAGAAGCTACTAGTCGGCATTGGTATGGATGGCTTCTCGCAAGGCACAAGAAAAGGCCACCAGGCATCCATGGATGCGAAGTTGTTCGATGCTTTATCACGAAGAACCAAAGAGGCAGCGCACTCTCTCGTCCGCCTGGATGAATACCTCACCAGCCAGGCGTGTCCTGAATGCCTCCAACGGGGAGAATTTGCAAAGACTGAGTACATGACGAGAGGCGAAGGTGAACAAGAAGGTCCTCGAATTCTGAGAATCAAGCACTGTCTGCGATGCCGAAAGTATTTCCATCGCGATGGATTAGCCGCCCACATTGCACATATTTTGAGAAGTATGTTAGTTCACGGGCAGCGTCCTGGCTGCTTCATCTCGCCGGCAAGAAAAATAAACACGTCCTCGAGAAAGCGATCGGTCGCCGAAGGTTCGTCAAGCAGTGGTAAGCGCCTACGTAGATAGCCCCTTAGACAGGGTGGCTAGGGCCGAAAGGCCCGTACAGTATCAAACTTGTAAAGTAAAAAACGGATCGGAAACGAAAAGCAAAACAAATAAATATTTTGTATAAAAAGTAAAATATAGATATGAGCTCTAGCCAAAGACAGGACGCATGACCCGCTCGAGAAGCTGCAGAATAAGGACACGATTGAGAGCTTGATCCTGGAGACGTCTCCACAGACGATCCATGGCGGCGCTGCAGTTTTGGTCTCCCACCAGCTGTCGTACCGCGCTCGGGACAGCTGATGACATGAGCAGCTGCCGTGCCTGCTGTCGACTTATTTCTTTTTCTTCAGATGTCCGCTCCGGGTGGGATGGCGCGAGTTCACCGTTCGGCCAATACTTTTCGGCCACCATATCACAGATGTTCACCAAGGCTTCGGGCGATAGATATTCTTGAATATACGTGCCATACTGCTCAGCAATGATCTCAGTATACGACCGGCGTACGACTTCACGCAGCAGGTTGAGCATGGTGCGCCGCATCCATGCCTTGTTGTTGGCCGTCGTGAGATCGAATATCTCTACAACCAGCGCAAATGTGGTCTCTATCAGCAGTTCAATGTCGAGCGAGGAGAGTGGTTTGGCGGTCGCAATGGCTGCCCCGTTGATATGGGTATGATTGGGCTGCTGTTGCTGCTGTTGTTGTTTCTTCTCTTCTTCTTCGTCCTCGGCCACCATCGAAGCAGGTGGTGTTGTCTCTGCCACAGGTATTTCGCGCACATAATCTTCGATAGCGTGCTCGTCATCAGTGTTGTTGATGGAGCTTGCTGAACTTCGAACGCTGGACACTGACCCTTCACGTCGTGATGATCTGCGCTTGAACCATCGCCGGGTTTGGTCTTGCGTTGGCGAAGCGACCAAGTCATTCAGGTCTGAGCCGTTCGCTTCCGGCATCACGCTCTTAACGGCGAGGGACGGCGCACGCGCCAGCATGGACATGGCTTTTCCAACACTACTTTGTGGGCTACCATTCGCAATAGGTGAAGAAGGCACAGACGGTAGCGCAGCGTATGCGCTTACTTCATCCATATACTCATCCGCGAATGAAATGTCTGCTGTGTCAGAGTTGCTGGATGATCGTCGTTCTTTCCGCAAGAATGCCAAGATGAGCTGGTCCCTGCCTAGCTCAGAGTCTTGTACAACAGTGTGAATGTACTTCTCCAATGAGCGGCAGACAGTATCTGGATCATATGTGTTGGATGCCGCTTGAGGTGTTGCACCGATTTTTAGCCATGATCGAATCGGATCGAGTGGCAGTCGCAGGTTGGCGCGCGCGACGCGTCTTGAGTGGCGTGCGCTGATGATGGCATGAAAAACCTCGAAATCCGCATAGGTACGCGTAATCACATAGCCGCCGCCCTCTGAGCCGGCCTGGTCCTCCATAGCTGGCCGCTCAATCTGGACGATAAACATCAATTGACTCTTGTCTGCTGCAGCCATTGGGGTATCTGCAGACTGTGGTGTCGAAATATCCATGATGCTAAAATTGACCGTGCCTGGTGAGTATATCATGGGTGACTGCGTCCATGCCTCGTCCACTTTGGGTGAGGTTATCTTCCTCCGCTGGCTGCTGGCAGGTGATGATCGTCGTGATGGAGGAGTTGACTCGAGAATAGGAGGAAGCGCAGCTGGATCCATGGTATTTCGCGCAACTGCGCCGTCATCCTTTCTGGGTTCTTCAAGTATCTTGGCGGGTGCCTTTTTGGACGGGGTGGGCGACGACGCTGGAGTAGGTTCACCGCTAGGAAGCAACGAAGGGTCCTTGGTGATTTGGGCCTCCATTTCCATCTGCTTTTCGGCAATCAAGCTTTCTGCTGCGCGCTCAACGACGCTCCGGATACCGTCTTTGTTTTCGCCATCGACACCTGACTCAGCGTCGGTATCGTCTGTGGAGGGGTCAGTGCTGAGATAGTCGATAATGTAGCAGTTGATAAAATCAGGATCACTGCAAGTTGCCATCATAGCTTCGAATAAATACGTGGCGAGAAGCTCCTTCAAAAGGCTGATGACCACAGGAGAGTTTGCTTCTGCGGGCGGTAAAATGCGCTTGAGGATTGTCGCACATAGGGATCGCAGCTGCTGGTGCTGCTCCTCCTGGGATATGAGTTGAGCAAAAGGCGACTGTGGGTTCTGCTCAATGTACCCGCTCAAAGGTTGTCCCGAGGCCTCGAAGTTCCGGCATTCTCTCTTTTTTTTTGCAGTCAGAGATGCTCAGTTAGCCTCCGCATGAAAGATAAAAACCAATACACGCGCTCTTCTCACCATGTGAATGATTAAAACGTTCGCAACTCCGTACAACGTGGCCATAACGAGGTCGTTCCTTTCCTGTTGTAGCAGAGTCTTTTCCACGGCGCGTACGCCACCATTCAGACGTGCCCGGATGCAGGACTCAAACTCGAGGTTATGGTGCAGATTGAGTCCAGTCCACCAGCTGAGGACAAAATCGCGATGAATGTAGTTGAGTAGCTTGTCGACTGCATTTGTAAGAGGCTGATAAAAGAGCTCAAGGGTATCATTCGCGTCTGTCTAGTAGAAACAGAGTCAGATAACCAGAGCCACGAGCCATCGGACTACTACTTTCTCGCACCTCTCTGCCGCTTGAGGACTCCACAGTAGCGATCGGACTGATGGGAGTGTCCAAAGTGGGCGATCGGTATGGGGGACTGTCATATTGCTGATGGCTGATGAAAAGAGCACCAAAGACAAATCCAGTGGCGAGGTAGAGGGGAAACCAGTAGCCCTCTGACACGAGCAATGATGCATAAATGGTGAAGAAAGCGGCGACCAAGATGGGCAAAGAAGCACGCAGCCAAGGTCCTTCTTTGTCGAAGTCGACCGATTGGCGCAGCAGCTGGAGCGAGCCTTGCAAGAGACTCATACAGTAAGTAAGTTATGTGTGAAGTGATAAATACGAATCTGTGGTCTGGTTGAGTCTAGTGCTGTGAAGATGAGTCAAGAAGAGGAGTATTGCTTTGATTTTCCGCACAGCATTTGGCTCGAAGAAAGAAGGACCTGTTCCACAGGCTCCGGATTTATCGGAAGCACTTTCCCCGTCACAGACCCGTTCGCACACACAGAGTATAACACGCTATGCAAGTAGGAAAGACTATAGTAGTAAGTAGCCAAACGAAACCAAAAAAAAATAAAATAACGGAGGCAAAGGGGTCAGGGGGGGGTCCGGCTCTTACACTTCTATTTGCTACATGGTAGAGTTACGAGGATCATCATCCTGCTCTACTCGCTACTCATATTTTTTACTGTTTAATTCTGCGTAGCTGGCCCAGAATCCTCAGATAGACTTGCATCATTCCAATATATGAATGACAATAATCATTATGCAGGAAAAGAACAAATCTCCTCCGGTTCATTGGCATCTTCCAACTGCGCTGGACCGACAAACAGTTATGCAGAGCACAAATTCAAACCTTAATAGTGCATACCTTTTGTACGTTTAAATTTGTCCTGCCGTTGGATGCTCACTACTCTAGAAAATGAAGAGTGTAATATACGTGATACTCGAGTACTTCCTTTGTGCATTAATTCTCTGCGTCATGAATACAACTCCATTCTTGCGACAATAGCAACGCAGCTATTAAGTTACGTACGGCGCCAAAAGAATGGCTTAGGCTAGTTATTTTTATATATACATAGATGCTGTACTGCAGATTTCATGAACCGATGGATCTCTCAATTTTTCATGTCGGACAAGGTGATCGAAACTTACTACGGAACGCAAGAGAGAAATGAGGTTCTTTAAAGGAAACTAGGAGGAAATCCAGAAGAAGGTATAACCACTTTTCTGAGATCACGTACTGCATTGAATTGTGAATGCATAGCATGCTTTTCTGTAGGCTTGACGTTGCAATCCAATATTTCTTTTGCTCGTACAACAGGCACCTCTTCGCATATATATGAATGCCTCTATGAGCAAGACGATGGAGACGTATGTATCCATTTCTTTACATCTGCATAGACGTAATAAGCGCAATAGCTTAGTAGGTAATTGCAAGTGCACAGATCAGGCGGTAGTACGTTTGTACACGCAAAATGACGCGCTCTGCGACTTTGACCACATCGCGGCATGTAGGTGGACTCGGATTAAACCAAGATAAATGTCAGGCAGATTGTTTCTCTCATAGAGCGCTTCATTGACATTTCTGTGCTATGTATACACCCAGCATATGTATATCCGAGGGAGAGACATGTCCATTTGGTTCAAACTATAGCAGCAACCTCAAATTGGCTGCCGCTCCGTGGGGCCATCAGCAGCAAGGCAATATCCTGCTTGCTCCACTGGCACGGGACATTATTATCTAAGGGTCTGTTCCTTGTTGATCTCAATTAGATGATAAACAAAACGGCGACCGAAGATTGATCGTCTATACTTCGTATATATGGTGCAGCACTATTTCGATGAACTCAAGAATTACTATGCTTTACGACCAAGTCGGTCGATACAATGCATCGGGCGCTGTTCATTGTAGTATATGTCCTGCTACTTACTGAATGACAAGCAAGCAGGGAAAACTTATTGACTTGACTTCGCTATCTCCTAAAATGCACAGTACAATGCATAGCAAACTGCATACATGAATATTCTATCTTGTTAACCCGACAGCCTCGTCTTGTCTGGATCAACTTGTACCTTCCGTTATCTTTGGGCAATTGTATGGCCCTAGAAGAACTGGGTCTAAAGTGTGATATTATGGTCCTCATTTTCAGAGGAACCGATACCCACCGATATTGCAGATAGACGGATTGCTTTCTTAAGCGGTAAGCCGTTTCTGAAGAGATGGCTTCCGGTCCTAGAGTAATGTCCGCTATAGAGCATGCATACACTGTGCAACGTTCAAGGATCTGTGTCCGGCCAAGATCAACAGGTGTACAACTCTAAATTCCTCCTCTCCTTTCACCTAAGGCGTTTTCCAAACAATGCCGCAGCCCATCGTTCTCATCACCGGATGTACAAAGGGTGGCATCGGCAAGTCGTCCCGGCTTAGTTTAATACTGATGTTGAAATAGCTCAATAATATATCCCGCATTAGGTTATGGTCTTTGCAAACGATTCGCGTCCCAAGGATGCCATGTCTATGCATCTGCTCGACGGATTGAGGCAATGGTCGGTCTTGAAGGCAAGGAAACGGCTCGAATATGGTGCCTGAAAATATTGAACCGTTTGCTATCAGAATTAGGGTGCACACTCTTGGCGCTGGATATCACAAACAGTGCGTCGATCCAAGCAGCTGTTGAGGTAAGTTGTGCAAAATAAGCTTCAAGCAACACACAATTGATCATACAGCAGAAAGTGATCTCGGAATCTGGCTGCATTGGTAAGATTTGGATTCGGCTGCTGTTTGTGAAAGTTTCCGACTAAATAGTCAACTCAAAAATTACAAAAGATATCCTTGTCAACAACGCAGGAACCCCGTAAGGCAACGACGAAGACAGCCCCACTTTGATCTCACGCTACATTTCAAAGATGCTTTGGAGCCCTCTTAGACGTCGACATCCAAGTTGCCAGGGAGTGTGTTGAGGTGAATGTATTCGGTACATTGGCTGTGACCAGGGCTGTGGCGAAACATATGGCTCGTCGCGGGTCCGGTAAGATCATTAATGTGGGCTCTTGCGCAGGATACGCCACAACGCCCTGGACTGGCGTATACAGTTTGTCCAAGACGGCCGTGCATAGCATGACCGACGCTCTGCGTCTGGAACTCGCTCCCCTCGGGATCCAGGTCACCCTCGTCGTTCCCGGCGCTATCCGATCCAACATTGGTGACACTGGCGAAGCAAAAATCAGAATACCTGAGGGCTCTTGGTATGCGTCTGTTTCCAAGTACATTATTGGGCGAGCACAATTGTCCCAGGGGCCCTACTCAACCACCGCTGATGATTTTGCTCAGCACGTCGTCGCTCGTGTCTTGCGTCCTCGCATACCCCTGAATATTACGTACGGCTACTACTCTGGCATGTTCTGGCTGTTCTATTACATACCCCATTTTATCAAGGACTATTACTTCAGTAGACGAATGGGAGTTAAACAACTCAAGCCGGTTGCGCAGTAAAACATATTCTGCAAGCACATGTATAGACTTTAATAAACATTAAAATATTCGCATGCAATGACTTACGTAGCTTGTGCCTCTCCACCCCCGGACCCAACTTGCCCCTTCACATGACACATATACTCTCTCTTGCGTCTATGTTTACCTTTGCTGCGCTACCGTAATATTATCATCCCTACATACATCCAATATGTTTGCGGAAGTGCATTTTATGCAGTCGCATAAAAGGCACATCGCCATAGAATATGCTACTCATTACAATGGTAATACATACTTAAAAAAAGCCTTTAAAAGTATTTGGAATATCACATAATATGTACAAGTAGTCCACATAAATCGTAAGAGCCTTCGTTTGGTTTGGCCGTATGATTTTTTTGCTACGGCAAAATACTGTAGTACCGATTCTGTGTTTGATTTTGCAAGAAAGCGATCTCGTCGTAAAGCACATATTAATGATATAAAACGAACCTTCAATCATCCTCGATCAACTTGGCCTACTCGGCTAACGTGGCATATACTGTACATCAATATAGATCTGACATAATGTCACTTACATATTGATGAGTATTCGATGATCAATATTATACAATGTAAATATAGTCATAACATGGAAATCTTTACTGATCCTACCTTCCTTCATGTTTATTAAAGTCAGCCTCATTATATGCAACTGCGACCGCAGTGCAGGATAGTATCAGTCTTGCCGATCAATACGCTGTGTTTCGAAACAATTAGGGGTCCAAATGTAATACTTTTGTGCATATGAAAGTCTGCCGTGCACAGATACTCGTCATTGCACATATAGCTGATGAGGTCTTCCATTACACTGCCATAATAACCCATCTCCAATGTCACCTGTTTTCATGCTGATCATTCTTCCTTGATCTGTCTATATCGTAAATTCCCCAAGAGCAATATCTATTGTACCGCTTGACGGAAACAACAGTAGTTGGATTAAAACTCGGCTGACTTACGGAGCGTATTCCTCATATTTAATCTCCTAGCCTGGTCCGCCCTTGAGGACGCGTATAGCAGATATCTGTTATTGTGAGAAGCAATTGGCTCTTTTGGCCACTCACGAAGGCTTTGGGGGGCCAACCACAAAAAAAAGCCATGCTTGATCATACATTACAGGATAGCGAGGCACTTACTAACGCAAAAAATGGGCATGCGACGCGCAAAGCATTGTTCTTTCGTTCGAAACTGATGGTACGTATGATTGTTGTACGTTGTGACTGTAACTTTCAGGGATAAGGCACGAAGGTCGAGCATATATAGGAACCAGTGTCCCCTTTCGACAGGTAAAATACGGCTTTAGTTTGAGATTAATCGTTACTGCTCCTCGATAAACAGCACACAAGTTAAGAACATGAGGATTCTGCCACGCAAAAGGGAGAGTCCAGAATGCCGGGCTGCGATTAGCTGTCCTCTTTATTTATTTACAATTGGGAAAATAGACCCGCTGAGAATCTAAATAAGGGAAAAGAGTGGCTGTCGTGCACAAAGACTAGCAGCTGACTCATATCGTGGCCAGACGCTTGAGGGATCACAACATATAACCTGACAGGGCGGCATGTGTCAGGGGAACAATGGGATATATAGTACTCTAAAGTTACGTTTCAAGGATATGATGTTTCCTTCACCTGTGGCATTACTCAATGCGGCGTCCATGGACTGGGCGGACACCTTGCCGATATCTCACATTCATCGTGACACCGCCTATTTCTCCGAGCGTAGTAACAAGACCGCGGCCATGCGTCTTCGCTTCCTGTAGCGCAAAAAGTGCAGCCCGATCACACCGATTGGTGGAACGACGAGTTCGCTCCTTCCGGCACTTGGAAAAAATGAGACCTTATATGAGAAGGTGCTTAGACCAGCTCTATTATAATATCTAGTAGTGTCGGAATCTGAGACCGACAGGCCGACGATAAAGGAAAAGTCAGAAAAAATGTGAGACCTCTTCCGTCGTGCTACAGTCTCTACAAGCGTAATTCTGTGCGCCTACGCCATTGGACAAAGCTCGATGATGGAGAGCCACATGACATGACCTTCTTGCCAGTTGAGGACCGGTGGCTATCGTATCTGCTGTTTATTCTGGCTTGCAGAAGACATGGATCGGTCCAGGATATACGCGGAGCAACTATTGAAAGTGCAAGTGAAAACAAAAAAAATTCTAAGAATCTCATTTTGCAGACAGGTTGCTTGGCTTGGCACTCCAGAAAACCTCACTTTGAAGGATATATGCATAAAGGGCCGACATCGCGAAACAGGTATCCTCTTGCGGATTGTTGCCTGGCAAAAAACATGTGTGATTCAAAGAAGCAATAAAGTATACTGAAAGGAACGGACTGGTTCCCGGAACCGGGGGGGGGGGAGATAGACGCATATGTATGCAGCACGAGCATCTTTGCTTTTTTTTTATATTGTTGAACCTAGTCTAGTCCTCTTGCGTAGGCTTCACCATACTTCCATTGGTCAAATGTATACATACATTACAGCGTAACCGTCAAGAATGCATGGACTCTTTCTTGGGGATGCTTATACAGTGTCCGCACGGAGAACAGATCCGTGATGGACAGTGTCACAGACCAAGGGAACATGTAGGACAAAAGTTTGTCCTTGCGTCTGTGGGCAGGCTAGAAATGAACCTTACACCATCGTGCTTGTCCGCGCCTTTCTTTTACCTTTGTTTTTTTTCTTTTTGCAACCAAAACAACATGCCCCTCCGAAGAATATGACAACGCTGAGGATCATGTGAAGCGTAAGAAGCGGTGGCAAGAATCTGGGGGTCAAACATGAAACGGCCCTGGTGGGTGAATGCACGAGGCTCATCTTTTTTGGTTCTTCCGGTGGCCTGATCACGGGCACCCAGCGTCCGTCTCTATTGAATTGAAACAGCGACTCCTTACCCACGTACATAGCATAGCGTATACTTTAATCCCTCTCTTGTCCGAAGGTTTGTTTGGTTCAAGACGTCAGGCCTCCCCCCAACTCAACCCTCATAATAGTCCAATACAGGTGGCCCGCACCCCGCACTAGATATAAAATAACGCCTTTGCAGATTTTCTTTCTTCTTTTTCCGTCTTATTCGCTTCTTCTTTTCTTGCCGACTGCTCCACCACTCGTAACATGGCCGCAACCGCAGTCAGGTACATTGCGCCAAACAACCAATACAGTACTGCTATCAACGATCAGACTGCTTATCAGCACTTTTATATGATAGAGTCGCATTACGCGTCCGACCGCTGACTGAGAAGGAACGTTTGTGCAACTGCACAGAGTGTATATCTTTCCTTCCTGGCCAACCGCAGATCTTGATAGGCCAGGACTATTCTTTCACATACGACTACATCTTTGACACAAAAGCACACCAAAAAAGCATATATGATACCAGTGTGCTTCCCCTGGTAGAAAAATTTGTCGATGGGTATGATTAACGGAAAAGTCGCTGTAGATATCACTCATCCAAACTCTTTCATAGGTTCAATGCTACTATCTTGGCTTACGGGTACTTTTAAAAATTTAGCAACCACTATCACATCTGTTCTTACAGAAAAATCTTCTCTAGTCAAACGGGTTCAGGAAAAACATACAGCATGGGCACAGCCATTGATGCCAACATGGAATCAGAAGACCATCAAGGTAGATTGATATAATTAGTCTCATGAACATCCCATCCACTTAACACGCAATCCAATGGTGGCTAGGTATCATTCCACGATTCATCGACGATCTGTATGCACGCCTTGCGAAAAAGAAAGCTTCCAATGAAAATTACGGCTATGAAGTCTACGTATCATTCCTCGAACTCTACAATGAGGATTTAGTAGATCTATTAAATATGCAACAATTTGGCCATCAACGGAGGCGAACGGGTTCAAATAACGGCACAGCAATACCGACATGTGATATTTCGATTCGCGAAGATATCCAAGGCAACATTTACTGGAATGGTGTCAGAGAAGAACCGTGCGCTGACCCCAACGAACTCCTGGGGTTTCTTGCCAAAGGCTCGCTATGCCGGACAACTGGATCAACTGATATGAATTCTGTATCTTCACGCTCACATGCCATTTTTTCCGTCATACTAAAGCAACAAGTCCCTGACGAAGATGAGACTTCAACGAAGACAATCGTCAGCAAGTTTCATTTCGTTGATTTGGCCGGGTCTGAGCGGGTAACCTATTTATCCCTTCCACTTTATTCATTAACTAACGTGCTATTGCATATCAGTTAAAACGTACCAAGGCACAAGGCGACCGAGCACGGGAAGGCATTGCCATCAATTCCGGCTTATTGGCTCTAGGAAACGTCATCAGCGCTCTGGGCGATGAATCTCGGAAATGCCCTCATGTACCGTACCGCGACTCAAAACTGACACGACTGCTTCAGGATTCGCTCGGCGGTAACTCACAGACATTGATGATGGCTTGTGTTTCACCATCAGATTCCAATTTTCGTGAAACATTAAGCACCCTCAAATACGCCAACCGAGCGCGCAACATCAAGAACCGAGTTTCCATCAACCAAGAGTTTGCAGGATCCTCTGTCGAGGTCAACCAGCTGAGGTCTCAGGTGGCCAAGCTTAAGATGGAGCTCAACACACTCCGCCGCAGTGGCGGCGGCAGTGGCATCATGACGACAAACCCAGCCGAAGTTGAGGGCCTGCGCCAAGAGATCAATCGCCTGCGAGCTCGTGTGCAAGAAGCATCCGATGAACTGTGTGCGGCGACGGCCGAGCGCGATACGCTCCTAATGGAGCGTGATATGCGCGACATGCCTAACGGGGACCTTCCACAGTTGTTGGATGAGCTAATGATGAAACATAATACGGAAAGCGGCGAAGCCGCGCAGCAACCACCCTGCGTACCATCAACTGCACGCACACTCCCCATGATTGCCCATTATCAAAAGACCATTTCAGACCTGCGTAATGAGCTTGCCGATACCAAGGAACGTCTCGCCTTTGTCGAATCGACCCGTGCGCCTATGATGCAAGCGCTAGCCATGGCTTCTCACACAACGCCAAATGCTTCCTTTACAACCGCCAGCCGACCTACCAAGCAGTTATCGTCGACTACCACACGCCGTCGAAACCGCCGCAAAGCCCGGAACGGGAGCACAACTACCCGTGGTCAGGTCGCTTTCCGCTCTTCGCGCGCCTCAAAGGTGCCCAATAAACGTCGTGCAGCTGTCACAGTTGCTGCAGTGCGTGCAGCTGCCAAAGATTCTTACGTGACGCAGCAGCAGCCAGCGCCACGTCCACCGATACCCGTCATTGAGTCCGATAACCAAGATATTGAGCAGTGGCTTCAGGACACAGTCGGCTCCGTCAACTTTTCCGAGTCGACTGATATACGCACAGCCGAGGTTCGGGATTCAATTGAAAAAGCCCGTGCAGAGATCGAAAAAGGTCTCAAGGTCCTGGAAGAAATAAAGCCTCGGGAACATGAATATCATCAACAACAGCACCAGGAACGTGTACCTGTAAGTTCTTATACTTATTCATGGGATCTGATGTCTTACCATTCATACATGACTTCTAGGCGCCACCTATACCACCTGCCTCACGAGGCGCAGACTACATTTGCGATATCATGGCAGATGATGAATTGCTCCAGACGCTGCAAGCAAAGGAAAATGCATTCATTTTCAGTGAGCTGGAGCACGAAATGCTTGATGATGAATTTGTAAGTCTTACGCATGCATTGCACATATATACCTTATACTGAACTCGTTTCTTTTTTTCATAGGCTGCGCACAAGGAGGACAGCAGCGACGATAATCGTATGCACTCGCGCCAGTCGTCGATGGGCGCGCTCAGTTCTTGCGATGAGTTAGAGCTCGCTGCCCTCTGCGAGACGAACCCACAGCTGGCACGCATGATTGAGCAAGTGCAGTCGGACATTCACGTCAAGGAAGAGCTCGTGACTCAGCTTGAACGATGCGAGTCCGAGTACATCCAGCTCCGCAAGAAATACAAGCTCAAGCTGGACGCTCTCACGCAAGAAATCATTGCGGTCAAGCGCGAGCGTGACCATGCCGCCCGGCGTTCCGCCGCCAGCACGCAGCATAACAAGCATGATCAGCGCGAGAAGCAGCAACTCCTCGAGATGCGCAACGCTTATGAGGCCAAGACAAAATCTTTGTTTGCCCAGCTCACCGACTTGCGTCATAAGTACTCGCAGACTACCAGCGCCATCCAATCATCACGTAACCAAAATGAGAGCATACTCCGCGCTCTGCGCGTCAACGTCGAGAGCCTCAAGCTCGAGAAGCGCCGCATGCTCAAGCGCATGAAGGAAGAAGCAGAGCGCGTCAAGGAGAAGATGACCGCGCATGAACGCGAGATCCACCAGCTCCGCCGTCGTCAAGCCCGCGACACTGAGACAAAGCGCCGCCTTGAGCGTGAGAACAAGAATGTCCAGATGATGCTCCAGAAACGCACCGACGAGGTCGTCCTTACCAATGAGAAGCTCAAGAAGCTCATCCAAGTCCTCAAAAAGGCCGTACGTGAGGGCGGTGTCCTCAATGAGAAGCAGCTTGCGCGCTGTGCAGATCTTGTCAACATCAGCTCCGCCTTGGTCTCGTCCGGCCAGCGCCTCAAACTTCGCAATTCGGCTAGCGCGAATAGCAAGGCTCAAGGTCGGAAGCGTATCCCATACGACATCCGCGCCGCGCGTAAGAAGCAGCTCCTTGATCGTGCACTTTACCAGTTCATCCAGGGGAAGCAGGCTATTGCCGAGATGCAGCAGCTCATTGCCAAGCGAAGCGAGCTCTCGCAAAAGAAGGCGGAGTTGCTCGGCGAACGGTCGACTTTATTTGCTGACCGCACAGAGGGCGAGCTCGCCCAGCTTGACCAGGCCGTGCAGCAGTACATGGACGAGCGACTCGAATTCCTCACAGCCGAGATCTCGTACATCAACGCCCGTATCCATGCTCTCCAGAACGACGCCGCCCATGAAATCATGCAGGAAGATGAAGAAGATGACGACGAGGTCGTTGACATGTCCCAAGCCCAATCTTGTGCGCCACGAACACCCAAACATGTCACGTTTGCTGATGAAGTCATGGGATATACGCCTAAAGAAGACGAGTGGCTCGACATGGACGCGCTTGAGGAACGCTATAGCTTGCCTGCGAATGCAGATCCAGACACAGCTCATGACATGGTGGTTCGCCTACTCCGCTCTGTCGCACATGACGAATCCGGGAAGATCATTGAGGCCCTCGTGGACGACATCACGGCTCTTCGCATGGCTGAGTACAGCCGCGACGTGCAGCTCCAGGAACTCGAAAAAAATGTGAACTATCTGCAACGCACGCTGATTGTCATGAAGGACAAGGCGATCGAGACGTCCATCGAGAGCGAGAAGCGCATCAAGCGACTGCAACAGCAGATCAATAACCAACAGAACTCACGGCGATCGTCACTGTCCGGCTCGACCTGCCATTGGCAGTCTAGCAGTGAGGATATGCGTGACGATGACTCAGCTATTGACCTCCGTGTGGAAGAACACTACCACCAGTTTGGTACCATATTTGACAAGATCTATCAAGACGGCATCAGTGGCTATCAGCACAATGTGAGCCGTGCACAATCCCCTGACCTTCATGTCTCAGACCGAGTCGATTCGATTGGTAGCCGTACCCCTCCTGTGGGGCCTAGCCCGATCCTTCGGCCCGCCTCCACCACTGGCTCCGCTTCTTCCAATGACCGAAATGCACCAATGAAACCGTCGGCTTCGCCTCTAGCCAGCCGACGTGACTCGATGTCGTCGCCCGAGAAGTTCCTGCAGGAGCTGATGCACGCCGGCGGCCTTATCCAGCCCCAGTCGCCTCGCATGAAGGCCGCTGACTTTGTGCGCTACCAAGCTGACCGCGAGTCGTCTACTACCTCGTCCATCCATAGCAATCAGCTGCGCCGTTCCTCAATCCAGTCGGATAAGTCGTGGTCGTCCCAAGGCTCATCTGGTTCACTTCGCGTACCACAACAGGCCATGCCGCCACAACCTACCGCGCCTCAACCGCAACAGCACTCGGCCAAACACGACTTGATCATGTCGCGTCTCGCCAACCGACGTCGTGCGCATTCATTCCAGCAGCAACCACAGCCGCTAAGCAAGGCCGCGCTCGCCGCGCGCGAACGACGCCGATACTCGCTGCGTGAGCTTAGCGTGGGAGGCAATTCCTATACTGCCTCCCAGCCATCACCGCTCCAGCAGCAATTCGCTATTCCAGTTTCGCCGCCTCTCCGACCTGCTTCGGTCACTTCAAGCTACGACGAGTGCCAGCGATCCGGGACGCCTCACAATGTGTTTGACCGACTTGCCTCCGGGCACACCAAGGCGTCCCAGGCAAAACGCACCGGCACGCCAGTGCATTTCTAGTTGTAGTTTTGCACAAAAAGTATTTCTGTATCCACATTATATAACTTACTCTTTTTTGTTCCTTGCAACTCTTTATCTATTTGATCGGTTTGGTCTTTCCCTTGTATTCCTATTATATCCATCCATTCCTTTTAGATAAATTTTTGTTTCTACGATCTGAAACCTGGCATGCAAGCCAGTGAGACATTTTATGCACTGGGTCTGTGCTTTTTTTCCCTTCCTTTGCCCTGGGTGGGGCCTTTTCTCCTTTCATTTCTTTTTCCTTGGCCCTTTTTTCTGTCTTTTGTTAATTCATTATTACGATGCCTCCAAAATCTTCTGCTCGCCGTCGGTCGGAACCCAAGCTTTTCCGCTGCACAGGCTTTGGCGATTGCAATATGGTATTTACGCGAAGCGAACATTTGGCTCGTCATGCACGCAAGCACACAGGCGAGGTAAACAAAAAGACTAAATTGTCGACGTTGTCTGTGGCTAACAAATAGTACAAGAAACCATTCAGATGCATTGTACCCGGTTGCGAGCGTATGTTTAGCCGGTTTGACAACATGATGCAGCACACTCGGACCCATGACCGTTCGCAGCGAAAGCAAAAATCTGCACCAAAAACCCATAGCTCTTCCTCTGACTTGCCTGCGGCCGAATATGCACCCTATCGTGAGCCGTCGCCTTATCAAGAATCGTACCAGCCACCACCACCGCAGCAACAGCAGAGACGGCACTCTATGATTCAGACCCTTACTCTCCCTCCCGTCTTGCCTCCGACCAACTCTCCGTCTGTGCCGACCACGCCGCAAGGCTATACCTCGTCTTCCTCTTACTTTGGTCACGTTCCTCCTCCGCCTCCACCGTCCTTTGGCCATATGTCCCCGGTATCGCCCGTTCGCACCCGTCGCTTATCGTCGATGGATCTTCAGCTACCCATCCAAGGCCTGACGCTGAGCACAGCAAGCGGGAGCAGTACAACAAATAGCAGCGGGGATGAAGACAATATGACGGATGAGAACGTGGATGTGACGTCGGACGAGTACGAAGCTTTGCAAGGCATTGGCAAGTTTCATACGCATGTGTCGCTGAACGAGGATCCGATGCAGAGCAGTAATAGTCCCAATATTGCATCCCAACTCCACATGTTTAGGCACCATGGCATGCCGGTCCCCGAATCCTACCAGCGCCCGTCCCGACAGATGCAATAAAAAAACGACTATAAAGCTGAAAAAAAAGAAAATGGATGAATTTTCGGTCCAATAGATTCTCCGTTGTGTTGTATTATTGTTATCCCTTTCCCCCGTCCCCCGTTCTTTAAATATATACATACTTCTTCCTTTTCTTGTCCTTTATAGTTTCTTACTGAATTCATGGCCGCCTTAATGTCGCCTTCGCGCACTTGCTGCGGTTTTGTACCGCTAGAAACAGGTAATAGCAGCTGTTCTCTCGGCAATTGTCATTGTTTGTTGACAAAAATGTTTCAGGTGTTTTAATCATTACAATCTTTGGCATGGTAATGAAGGACGAGAACAGGATCAACACTGTTTCGTTTTTTTCGAATCACTCATACAAAGTAGCTTAACAAAATCTCGGGATTCTATGGCATCATCTCGTTCGACTTCAGCGATCCTTTTGCATTTGCGGTGTATATTTATTCGCTGCTCTCGGTTCTCATTTTTGCCCAGGGTTTCTATGGCATCCACACTGTATGTCTAAGAAAACACGATAATTTCATATATACTCAAATGGGATTGTAGGATAATGTACGCATTGTGCGGTGGTATACCATCTTTTACTGGTTTGATTGCATTGTGAGTGCAGCAACGACGATGGTGTTTGCTGTCAAGTGGTATGTCTACACGGACCATAGTCTGCCGGAATTGGCAGATGATCCAGCTAAGCAGCGCGAGCATGATGAAGTATTCCGCATGGAGGGTATCGTCAGCATCACGCTGCTCGTCTGTCTGCGACTTGTGCACGTAAGTCACCGTTATCTTCCTTGTCCTTCATGCGGATGTTGAAACTGGTCGCTTCTTTTTATGTGCAGATTTATTTTGCCATGGTCCTGACGTCTTATTACGTCTCGTTGGGTAGGGCCCGCTATTCTAAACTAGCGGCCGCTGTCGATCAAGATCTCGAAGAAGTCGGGTATCATCGTCATTAGTCAAACTTCCCATCCAAGTCTCCGTTTTGTTTACCATCTTGCTTGTTCCTCACTCTTTCCCCTTTTTCGAGCTTTTTACTTTTTATCCTGTCTTATTATCGCAGGCATCTTTTCCTCGATGCCGCAGCCTCATACTGCTGTATTTGTCTTATCTTCATTACCATTTCCTACCATATATAAACTTACTTAATGATAGCATCAACGATAGAGATTATCCATCTCAGTCGACCAAACGAGGTCACCATCCTCAGCATTTTGGCTAGCTGAGTTGGGACGTGACTGCCGATCTTCATCTTATTTCCATCTTGGGCTCATTGGCATATAAGACCTTGACATCTCACCCCCCGCTTTCTGAAAGGACTTTTTATCTTTTATCATTCCTTTTAACATCAACATGGTCAACGACGTGTTGCATCAACGGCTACAGGCCTGGAGAGCACGTCTGCAGAATCTTTCCGATTTGCTCGTCCCCACAGACTATCCTCGTCCGCTGCCGCCTCGGACAGTGGAGGAAGTCGAGACGTTGGAGCTGTCAGAACAGACCTTGCTCAGTATCCTTCAGTTGTCCATGAAAATGCCCGGCGTCGATGGCATTGATGAGCATCCGACGCCTTTCTCTATCCTTCTCACCGCGTTCGCTGTCCTTCTACAGCGGTACACTGGGGATGAAGAATTCGCCGTCGGCTCGTCCTCACCTTCCAATAACGCTCAAGTTCTCAAGCTTAGTGTGGATCCTCTTCATACGTTTGAACAGGTTCTTGATATGGTACAAAAGGTAAAGTATTCCGGGAAGATGGCTGGTAGAAAAAAGGAACAAGCGCTGACATTCCTTCGTATCCTGCTTCTCAAAGGTTGAAGCTGAGGCGCTTGATCAAGAAGTACCATTTGAAAAGCTCGTTGAGGCCATGGACCATGGCCAGGATCCGGATAGCAAGCGGCCACTATTCCGTGTGCGTTTTTATGACGAGACCGACACGCCTTCTCCCGCACAGCTCTCAAGCACATCGGCCAGCACGGACATGACTATTTTTATCACCTCCCCCGCCCAGTCAACTTCATTGCGTACCTCCTTCCTGCGCCCCATCTCCATCCGCGTCGTTTACAACCAGATCCTATTCTCACAGCGCCGTATCCAATATCTGTTGAGCCAGATGACCACCATCCTCAACACTGCGTTCCAGCAACCGGAAGTCGCCGTTGGCAAGATCCCATTGTCTGATACGGAAGCTCTTCCTGACCCCACAATCGATCTGCATTGGTCGCTTTGGCGCGGCGCTATTCCCGACATATTTGCTGCCAACGCCGAAAAACACCCCGAAAAGACCTGTATCGTTGAATCCGCCGACGGCAGTGACGCCAAGGTCATATACACGTATCAACACATTCATCACGCTTCCAACCTCGTCGCCCACTACTTATTAACAAATGGGATTCAGCGCGAGGATGTGGTAATGATTTATGCGTACCGTGGTGTTGACCTCGTCGTAGCCATCATGGGTGTCTTGAAAGCAGGCGCTACGTTCAGCGTCATTGGTAAGTGAATACAAGCCAGAATGAGGCGGAGGGGAGACAAAGTGGTTGACTCTTTCCATAGACCCCGCATACCCGCCTGCACGTCAGGAGATTTATTTGTCTGTGGCCACTCCGCGCGGCCTGATCGTCATTCAGGAAGCCGGTACTATTGCTGAATCCGTCCGCGAGTATATCAAGAAAGAACAAAATATCGTCTGCGAGATTCCCAGTCTCAAACTGCACAAGGATGGTACTCTGTCCGGTGGAAAATTCGAGGGCAAGGATGTCCTTGACACGGTCCGTAACAAAGCTGCCCAGAATGCCGGCATCGTGCTTGGCCCGGACAGCATTGGTACCCTCAGTTTCACGAGCGGCAGTACTGGCATTCCAAAGGGTAAGTCAAGAAGAGAATGGTGGAATGGTATATTGAAGGGTATATTTAGGCGTACGCGGTCGTCACTATTCGTTGACCCACTTTTACCCATGGATGGCGGAGACATTTGGCATCTCGAGCGAGGATAAGTTCACCATGTTGTCCGGTATCGCTCATGACCCTATCCAGCGAGACATTTTTACGCCTCTCTTCTTTGGCGCCGAGCTGCATGTTCCGACTGCGGAGGATATTGGTATCCCCGGCCGCCTGGCTGAATGGATGGAAGCTTCTAAAGTGACAATCACTCACTTGACGCCGGCCATGGGTCAACTTCTCTCTTCGCATGCCCAAACGGAAATCCCTACTCTGCGCAATGCCTTTTTCGTCGGCGACATTCTGACTAAGCGTGATGCAGCCCGTATCCAGCAGTACGCGCCCAACGTGGCTGTGATCAACATGTACGGTACCACCGAGACCCAGCGCTCGGTCTCGTACTATATTGTTCCCTCCCGTGCAAGCCACCCTGCCTTCTTGAGCTCCCAGAAGGAAGTCATCCCCGCTGGGCAGGGTATGGTCAATGTCCAGCTTCTGGTCGTTAACCGCCACGATCGGACCAAAATGTGCGGCGTCGGTGAGATTGGTGAAATTTACGTGCGCGCACCTGGACTTTCTGAGGGCTACCTACGCTTACCGGAGGCCACAGCTGAAAAATTCATCCCCAACTGGTTTGTGGACCAGCCCAACGGCAGCCCGAACGATCCGGCAGAGGCCACTGTGGAGGGTGACGCGTGGAAGGAGTTCTGGAAGGGCAAACGCGACCGCATGTACCGCTCGGGTGATCTGGGCCGCTATCGCCCCGATGGCAACGTCGAGTGCACTGGTCGAGCCGACGACCAGGTCAAGATCCGTGGTTTCCGTATCGAGCTCGGCGAAATCGATACTCACCTTTCGCAGCATCCCAATATTCGGGAAAATGTCACGTTGGTCCGGCGCGACAAGAACGAGGAACAAACACTCGTAGCCTACTTTGTGCCTGTCAAGAAGGAAGGCGATGAATTCACGAGCGCCACCGATGAAGAGAGCGAGACGCTGGCCGATGGCCTGCGTTCACGGCACCAGTACCGCCGTCTCGTTAAGGACGTGCGTGATTATCTTAAAAAGAAGTTGCCCTCATACGCCATCCCATCCGTATTCGTTCCGCTAGTCCGCATGCCCCTCACCCCGAACGGCAAGGTTGACAAGAATGCGCTACCTTTCCCTGACACGGCCCAGTTCCAAGGCAATGTACCCAAGAAGACAGTAAATGCCGCTCTGCCTGACATGTCCCCGAACGAGCAAGCCATCCACGAGATCTGGCAAAAACTCTTGCCCTCGCCTGACCCCGTCATCGGCCTCGATGAGAACTTCTTTGATATCGGCGGTCACTCACTGATTGCCACCCGCCTCATCTTTGAAATCCGTCAGCGGTTCCAGGTCGACGCTCCTCTTGGCCTTGTCTTTGAGGAGCCTACCATCCGTGGTTTGGCTGCGCGCGTCAATCAGCTCCAGGACGGCGACCTGTTGCTGGCCAACCAGCAGGAACCAGCGGTCGAGAAGCCTGCCAAGGAGATCGTAGACTATGCTGCCGACCTCGACAAACTCATCACTGAGCTCGCCGACGTTTATCAACCCATGGATGCCAAAAATAAGGACCGCGTCTTTGCCCTTACGGGTGCCACCGGTTTTTTGGGTGCATTTATCCTCGCCAAATTGCTCAGCTATCCTGATACCCGCGTGTTCTGCATTGTTCGTGCCAAAGACGCCGCCACTGCTTTTGCGCGTGTCAAGAAGACGGCTGTCGACCATCACGTTTGGCAAGAGAGCTGGGAAAAACGCATCGTTGCTGTCTGCGGTGACCTCGCCCAGGAGCGTTTGGGTCTGTCTGATGGTGACTGGCAGTGCATTGCCCAAGAAGCCGACTGCGTGATTCATAATGGTGCGCTCGTCCATTGGGTCTACCCGTACCAGCAGCTGCGTGCACCTAACGTGCTAGGTACACTTTGGGCCATCCGTCTGGCGTCGGAGCAGCGCAGCAAGTCGTTCCATTTCGTCTCCTCCACTGCTGTCATGGACAACGCGCACTATGTCAGCTTCCGTGGTGCCGTACCGGAGACCGATGACTTGGAGGGTGCACGCACCGGCCTCGACGCCGGCTATGGCCAGAGCAAATGGGTAGCCGAGAAGCTCATCATGGAAGCTCGCCGCCGTGGCCTATCTGCCTCCATCATCCGCCCCGGTTATATTCTTGGTGAATCCCACACCGGTGTGACCAACTCGGACGACTTTATCTGGCGACTTCTCAAGGGCTGCATCGAGCTCGGTTACATTCCTGCCATCGCCAACGTCGTCAACTGCTGCTCGGTCGATTATGTCGCGGCCGTTGTCGGCGGTGCGGCCTACCACGACGCGCTTGCCAGCGAGCGTGGTGTGTTACAGGTCACACACCCCAACAACTTTTCATTCAATGATCTCTTTGGCACTCTGAAGACCTTCGGCTATGTGTGTCAGCAGACCGAGTACATTGACTGGCGCAACAAGCTCATGGAGTTCACATTGCAGTCGCAAGATCATTCACTCTTCCCGCTCCTCCACTTTGTCCTGGATGACTTGCCGACCTCGACCAAGAGTGCTCAGCTGGATGACGCCAACACACAAGCAGTGCTTGCAAGGGAAGGCGTTCAGTGCCCCCAAATGGGCAAGGATCTCCTCGGTCTCTACTACGCGTATCTCATTAAGGCCGGTTTCTTGCCTGAGCCAACGGCAGCTGGCGAACCTCTTCCGAAGCTCGATATGGAGGTTACTCTCTTAGCTCGTAGCGGCGCCCAGCATTAAGACAGCTAATAACGTCACTCCAACTCATCTGTTTTCTTTCTCTCGTTCTATGTACAGTTGCTTTCTTTATTCTATTTCATCATCATGCGTGTAAAATATATTACAAAGTTCTACGCTATTACGTCTAAGTTTCCTCGGAATCTTGCATAGTATGATCCAGGCGATCATGCACTAATTTCTCTTGCTTTGCAGCATTATTGATCCAGCTCAGATAAGCATTCCACAGAATACCGAGGCTGCTCACAAACGGCAGACGGTAGGGCAGTGGCATGAACTTGAAGTTGATGAATTGAACAACCGGCCAAACCTTGTAATTCGCAATCAAAGCAGGGGTATACGCGTCTCGAAATTTTTCGCGCACACCTTCCCAGCTGCGGCTTTCAATAAAACCCATTGTCGTGAAGAAGACAACCAAACTCGAAGGTGCGAAGACCAGTTGATCTACAGCCTGTGTAAGCGGAGTTAGTAATCTAGACGTCATGTCGATGCAGGAAAAAAAATTTACCATGCGCTTGATCGTAATCTTGTCAGCGAGACGTTTGGCAGCGCTGCTGACAATCGTCTTGGGCATCGGGAAAAAGCGGTCAAGGAGAATGTACCATTTGCCGACAATCGGTGCAACACTGAAGTTGTACAAGGCAAAACGCACGGTTCGCCATGGGTCAAACCGAGGAGGCGGTGCCCAGAGCGATTCATGCTGTCGCACATGTTCGGGTAGAGTGCCCTCCAGTGCAGCCGAGTAAGGGTGGTCTTTCGGATGGTTACGGTGATAGTCATAGAAACCAATGGCCTGTGCCAACCCGTCGCTAATGGCACCAAGGCAGGCGTTGGTCACGCATAACGTCAACATGGGCCGGCTTTCATAGTTTCGATTGTAGACTCGGCCGACCGCTCTGATGCACTGCATAGATAAAACGGAAGAAGGAGCGAAAAGATGTTATATAGATTAAACAAGTATTGGGGGTGACAGAAAGAAAAGAGGGAGAGAAAGGAAAAAGAGATAGAACCCAAGATACACGAGATATTTGTCTTTTCGTTTGGCAACCGAAAAAGTCCGCTTGATCAACACAACTATGACGCTTTCTTTTGATGCTTCTTGTCGCTTCTCGAATTGATTAAAGAGATGATAACGTTCGTCAGTGACTGCAAAGATGAATAAGAGGAAACATCAAATGGAAAATGTCAGTGTTTTTTATAAACATATATACCGGACATGCTTCTATTTACTTCGAGTGACTTGCATGCAATGAGAGCAGCAGCAATGTATTTGCAGGCGTGCACAACATTGGGACCGAGATCCCACATGACAGAGAATGAATGAGCGTTGTTGAATTTGGCAACTTCCTGGAGCGCGCGCGAGCCGATGTCCACTGTCAGTTTGACGTTTGCTTCGTCCATCGAAGTGAAAAAGCAGCAAAACTTGCAAGTCCGATGCTTCTGTGCTCTTTTTCCTTTGTTGTTCCTCTGGGTGACGTTTCCTTTTTTGCTAGTCTGATGATAAGGATGTCTTTCCACTATTATTATCTCCTGCTCGCAGAGCTTTTTAAACCTTAAGGGGAACTCTGTGATGCGCTGCCGTGTTTCTTGGCACATCAGAAGACAGAGAAGCATGTGTGCCCTATTTTTCCTTGGCGCGTACTCTCATACTCAGTTCCGTATAGTGGAGATCTGTGCTGAGCCGAAGTTTTAGGTTACCCTTAAAAGGAATAACGTTCTTCAACAAAAATAACAATTTCTGATCTCGCTTGGCGAAAGAGAACCTTTTAGTTATATTTTGTTTATTTTGGACCCCTTTTTCTCTTATACCTTTTGATAACCTTTCTCTTTTTCTTCTTCCCTTTTCCTTTTATCTCGACGGGCATGAAGCAAACCAAGCTGAACCTCGAAATGCCAGTCTCAGTACCGGCCAACATGCCTCACCTCAACACCATCAAAGTCTGGCTGCATGTTGCCCAAGGAGTTTTGATCCTTCTGACCATCTGTGTCGTGGCGCCTGTCATCGCTGCCGAAATCAAGTATTATGCAAGTATTTTTGCCCTGTTTTGTATGATGACCGTAATGACCCTTTATTATAGGGTGGAAGCCAACCAGGGCCGAACTGGACCCTATTCGTCGCGATCTTTTCATGCTGGGTCCCTGTCCTGCTCGTTTATTTTCCCTGGACGTACGATCGCCATAACAAGTTCCGCCGTATTGGCAAGTTTTGTCTGAAACCACGCACGAATCTCATTTTCTGCGGCTTCAACTCGTTCCTGTGGGCCGCTGCCGGTATCGCTATGACCGTCCACGCCAATAATGAATCTAACTGCAACCTTGATTCCGGTCTTCAAAAGTCTGATAGCAACTATGCCGGTACATGGACCGCTCAGGTACGAATGAATATATGAAGGACAAAGAAGAAGGAAACAGGGGGGTGGCCATAAAATGCTAAAAGAAGCGGATTGTTTATCTGCATAGTGTAACTGCGCGAAGGCGGCCGCAGGATTTTCGTGGACGACTTGTGTCACTTGGGTCGCTACTTTGCTCTGCAGCATTATTATCTTTTGGAACGAGAAACAACTCATTCAAAAGAACCTCCGCGAACACGAAATGAACAAACAACAGACAATCGAGGAGCAGCAGCGTATCCAGGTCGATGATGAGGAAGCTCCTACAGCAGTGATGAGTCCGCCACCTGTGCAGCACCAGGGCGGATATTACGAAGATGAAGAACAGCACTATGAACAGACCGAACCACTCCACGCACCGGCGCAGGAGATGACCCAACACAACACTTACTACCATCAGAGCCCGGCGCCGCCTGCCCACCAGCATTTTGCTGCTGTCCCAGCTGACGCATACCAGCAACCTATGCCTTATGACCCCAGCGTGCCCTATGCTACGCCCGTTCCCCCACAGTCGATTCCTCCACCACAGTCGGTTCCTCCTCCGCAGTCGGTTCCACCACAAGGTGTGATGCCCATGCCGCAGCCCTCCTATTACGCCAATACCGGCCATCAATTCTAGAAATAACATTTCCTCCACATAACATCGGAATCCGTACATACCCCAAATCCCAGCCCGGTTCTTTTCTTTTTTCGTTTTTCCTCAACACATTGTACAATCACAACAACAGACCGATATTAATTTCAAGGTTTCGCACATAAAAAATTCGCTTTATATTTATATTTATCATTACCGCATATTATTTGTAACTAGCCTATGTGTTTCTCGCTCCAAAATCAGTTCTCGTGGACTGATACACTTTTTGTACATATCAAGCAATCGGAGCTGGGGCCATTAATACGCGCCCACAGCGCATAGCTGCCACCCCCACCTGGGACTAATGTGTTTTTGAGTCATGGTTTCAAATTATCATTATGGGTTTTTACCTGTGGGTGGGGAGCAGACATCTGGTACAAAGCACGCGTCTATGAGGAAGGGCGATGGATTAATGGTAGTTCTGGCCACAGACCACCTAGGCTACTAGACGCGAACGAGAATGCAGTAGGGGAGGAAAGTAATCGAGAAGAAAAAGCTATAGAGGATAAAGGAGTGGAACTGGAACCTTGGTTGATATCTCATATTCGTTGTGTTACTGTGGATCCGTTTCATTCACAGGCAGAGGGAAAAAAACTCGGGACGGGAGGAACGCAAGCGGACAGAAAGGAGGAACATGCAGACGGAGGAAAACAGAGACGCAGAAATGCAAGCTACATACACATTAAAGGATGGTCAAGGACGTCCAAAATGATGTCCTTTGACGCGCTAATACTTACAATCATGCACACCGGTGCAATACATGCTCAATAGGCGAGCAACCGGTGACAAAGGGACTTGGCGGAACCTGTATGTTTATACTGCCTTTGTCAATTTACGCTTGCGGCCAATCTCGTGCCTTGGAGCACTTACAAAGGAAGAAGGAAAAGAAACAGAAAAGTAGACGTGGAACAAAAAGGCGTCGTCTTATTGAAACGGACACGAATTAATAGACTTTCATGCGATTACATGGACAGGGTGCGCGAATGGGAAAAGGAATGCAGTACTAGGCTATCACACGATGCCTATTGATCTATGGAAAAAAGGAGCGCAGGAAAAACTTCTAATGAAGTGGGTTGACGTCGAATGCGTCCCGCGGAAATCGTGTCAGATATAAAGAATCTTTGCTTTTTTATATCTTGTCAAACGACGCTCGCAAATCAGCAGAAAAAGTTTAGACAATCCTGACCATGATTTTCAAAAAGAAACTTCTATCATGCTAGAGGCTGCGTATCGGTTCTAGAAGAACGAATAGGGATAGCAAACTGGACGTCTGATTTGTCGGATAACAGCAGGACGACGAAAGCTTTACCCTGGTAGGATCCGAAACCGTATATTGCGTGTAAAATTTACGAGTACTTACTGGACAGTATTATTTATTATTTGTAACGAATCTAGCGATGGGATGCGAGAGAAATCGTTCTTACTAGACCACAGGTTGTTGCGGCTGCTGACCACCTTGTTGACCGCCTTGTTGGCCGCCCTGTTGGCCTCCCTGTTGTCCACCACCTTGTTGTCCACCACCTTGTTGTCCACCTTGTTGGCCGCCCTGTTGGCCTCCCTGTTGTCCACCACCTTGTTGTCCACCACCTTGTTGACCACCGCCTTGTTGACCACCCTGTTGACCATTTGGAGAAAGAACTAGACATAGATGTAAATAAACATGGAAATAAAGCATCAATCGGTTCACTCACCCTGGTCGATCACGTGGAGCACACCATTTTGGATCAAAATATTAGGCTTAACGACATTGGCGCCTTGTACAGTGAATGCAGATTCGTTCACGGGCTGCAGCGACAGAGTCTCGCCCCCTAGCGTCTGTACTTGTAATCCTTGGCCTTGCTGCCCGCCTTGTTGACCACCTTGTTGGCCGCTGCCGCCTGTCTGAGGCTGTTGGCCGTTAGGCTGCTGACCTTCACCACCAGTGCCAGGAGCTTGACTTGGTTGCGGTTGCTGTCCCATGGGCTGACTTGCTTGAGGCTGCTGTTGCTGCTGGCGTTTCTGATACACTTGTGGTGCTTGACTCTGCACAGCTTGCGACATCACGGGTTGAGTTTGCTGACCACCTTGTTGACCGCCTTGTTGACCTCCCTGTTGGCCTCCCTGTTGCCCACCACCTTGTTGCCCACCGCCTTGTTGACCGCCTTGTTGACCGCTTTGTTGACCGCCTTGTTGACCGCCCTGTTGACCTCCCTGTTGCCCACCACCTTGTTGCCCACCACCTTGTTGACCGCCTTGTTGACCGCCTTGTTGTTGCTGCTGGCTACCAGTGCTGTTGGTGACATTGGTGGAGTACACGACGTTATGAACAATATGCGCTGCGATCAAATTCTCGAGAGACTGCTGATCGAGTTGCTGTCCTTGAAGCTGCCGCAGCGCTTCATTGTCCGGAGCGAAGATGGTGATCTTTTTACACTTCCTTGTTAGTCTTTCGAATAATAAAAAGCCCAGATGGTTCTGTACTCACGTTCGTAGAATTATCGATGTTTTGGGCGAGACCCTGGGCTTGATTCACAAACTGTGCGAGCGACGTCAACTGGGTCGTGTTTTGGATTACTTCAGAAGCCGGGCGAGGCGGGATCAATACTGAAAAGAAGATAGGTGAATAACAAGTGTTAGTGATAATAGTTTTTCCTTACCTTTGTCAATCACATGAATGACACCGTTCGAAGCGACAATGTCCTTGAGGGTGACGTTAGCCGACTCCAAACCATTGCCAACCGTGTAATTGTGTGCTTCTTGGTCGAGACCGGTGCTCGCGTTGTTTGCCGCCGCTAGGTAACCGAAGGCACGCTCAATCGCCGACGCGTGTGGGTGGAACTTGGCGCGTGCGGCCGCCATGGCGCGATACCAACTAAAGCCACCATCGCCACCGTTGTCACCATCTTCGGATCGCGCTTGGGACTGCTGCGGCTGCTCTTGGCCAGTGCCTGATTGCTGACCTGTCTGCTGGGCTGGTTGCTGCTCCGAGGAGGTCATGATATCCACCGATGACGATGGATTGGATGGCTCCTGGCCCAAATCGCTCGTGCTACCGCCCACCATGCCCGAAGTCGATGCGCTCGGGTTCTGGCCACCGGAGGCACTTTGCTGTTCAGTGTCGTTGCGCGTGATGATCAAGGGCGAGCCTCCCGTGCCGCCGACACGATCGACCGTGCTGTTCATGAGGTCAGTCGGTGCAATGGTGATATTGTTCTGGAGGTCGCGCAGGAAGTAGGTGCCGTTCAATAAATGGTAGCGTATCACGTCCGCGACAGAGAAGTTGGCCAGCGGGCCTTGGACGAACGGGTTCGTCTCGTTGGGGATCATGGATGACGAGGACTGTGCGCCCGATGATGAAGCAGATGCTGAAGGTTGCATGCCGCCCATACCGCTGCCGCTGGAGCCGCTCTGCATGCTTGGCATACCACCGCCGCTGCCGCCATTACCGTTATTACTGTTTGTGGCGGTTGGCATCAAACCGCCTGAGGTGGCGCCACCATTGCCGGGCTGATTTTGCTGCAGCCAGACTTGGCCCTTGAGACGCACCCACATACCGTAAAATCCAAAGCCAACGGGTTGGCTTGTCTGTTCTGGTTGTGGTTGGGCTTGGCTTTGCCCCGGCTGCGTACCGGACCCGCCAGCGCCCTGGCCGGCAGAGGGCATGTTAGTAGGCTGCTGCTGAGTACTTTCCGTAGGCTGTTGCTGCATGCTTTCTGTGGTCTGCTGCTGCCCGCTACCACCAAGCCCTCCTCCGGCACTCGCGCTATCTGTTGCCGATGGCATGGTCGTCTGGCTTTGACCGGTGCCATTGGCACCGCCAGATGTGCTATTTTGTTGTTGTTGCTCGAGTTCTTGCCACACTTCGTCTGACGGAACAAACAACGTTTGATTACCAGGACGCGACAGCTGTTGTAGCAAAGGCTGGTATTCAGGCGAAGATGTCAAGAGTTCGACGAACTTCGTCGCTGGGCTCAGTTGCGTCGTATTAAGAATCTGCAGAATAGTGCTTCCATTGAGCTGGGCCGAAGCCGAGCCGCCCAAGAGAACCAGTGCTAACAGTTTCCCGATCAACATAATGACAAGGATACAAGGAAAGCGTTGGGGTGTACCACACTGTTTCGATATATAAAAGAGGACGCGCGCGCATCGGTTTGACATGACCAGGGCTTTGCACAGCGCCCAACGAAAATTGAAACATGGCCCATCATCAGGTCCATAGCTTCAAGGGGGAAGCATACAATATACCGTGGACAAGGGTTATAAGAAAAAAATTTCATTCAGATAGAAGTAATACTAAAGATTAAATACGCGTATTACATATTTACAATGTTGTATATGATAATTTAGCCTGCATGCTGCTCAGAATCGCGCTGTGCAGAAAGCTCCTTCATGCGCTCTTCACGTTTGGAATAAGTCTGGGTACGCTGGCGCTTGACAACATCACTACGGCAGTTCTGGACAACGTCGTATACCTTCTTCACGCCCTTAAAAAGGGGGTTTGATGTCATCACGCCATTTTTGCGCTTGTTCTCGTAGTGTTCCCCGTCATGGTCATGGACACGGTTACTGCGGCTCATCGCCTGATTGGATTCTGCAGCAATAAAGTCTGATGTGTAAATAACCAGCGCCTTGTAGGTTGGTGATCAAACGTATTTGGTCTTCTGGATTCATACCTTCAAATTGGGCGTTGCTGGGTGGAGTAGCCATTGTATGTGATTAACTGAGTACGTGTGCCTTGGTGAGATTGATGCCTGGATGTTTCTCGTTGCGTCCCGTCTTAAATACCTTGCAAGGAATAAAGTCACGAGTGCACTAAGACACAGACTAAGAATTTGATGGAAAACAGAAACAGCCAGTTGACGTCGCAACTCGGGCACTTGTCATGTGTGTCGATCTGTATGCGAAAAAAAAAAATGAATGCGCGCAGCATAGAGAAGGGTGATCTGCGACATGGCGACTTATGCGCGGATCAGAACTTTTTTCAAACGACGCTAAAAGTACTGCAACCCAGCTAAACTGATGATTTTACCCGGTTTGTTCAGATGGGAACGTCAGCGGTGAACTCTAAAGTGCGACTTGCATCATATTGATTCTGCTCAAACATCCCGAAAAAGAAAAAATGTATCTAACGAAGGCATATTTGTCAACCCGAAGAAGCTTTTTTTTGTACATGGACATAATCTTGTACTACGTCAAGAAGTGTTCTTTGCATTTTCTTCCAATCCTTGTGTTATTTTTACAATCATGGTGCCACTTGTTCCCTCGACCTGCTCCTCAAATGGACTCATAATGAACATCTGGATTAAGACCCGACGTCCGTCCCACAAATCAGATCAAGAATTTCAGCTAGCCATGGACATTTGTTTCAAATAGTGTATGGGTAATTCACAGCGTTGCAGTAGATACATTCTTTAGTGGCAATTGACGTTGCGCGGATTTCCACATTAAGTAAAGCTATTTTGATACACCCGTTATAAAAAAGTGCTAGGGGGCAGAGATTCCTATTTGCTTTGACCCTTTTACCTTCCTTGTATAGACAATAATGATTTTTTTTGGTTCTGAAGCGCGACTGCAATTTTGTTTAAGGCAGAATTAGCGCAACGATAAGGCTCGTGTCATTATGCAAATATCGTACCTTTTATTTTGCGCTAAAATTCGAACTTTTGTCGCCGATGCTGTCGGCTCCTCCTTCAACCTTTAATCGTGGGAGCTAAAACGTTCGGGAATTCGCCCGAACCGGATGCTCATACCTGCTGTCTATTGCACACGAGCGTAGTTTACTTAGCGGATCTGAACAGCTTATCACATCACTGTACATACAAATTCATCTTTGGAAAAAAGATCTCCTGACTGAATGGTTGTCTGGTTGTCTTACATTGAAAAAGTGCTTAATTAGTGCAAAATGTGGATTTTGTCTAGTTCGTCTCGGAGGAGGACCGCAGGCGAAATGAAAGAACATAGCGTTGAAATTGATAAACTCTATTTCACCTATGACCAACCAACCACGAACAGTAAAAGACAAAGATTTTCAGCCACGTGGATAGGTACATCCGCGTTGCAAAGGCGCAATTCAAAAGATAGACAGCGGTGTATATTGTATGCATATAAAATGGTAGAAGGGGTTAAAACATGGATTTGTGTCACGTATCTCTTGCCGACGTTCGCCTTCATCCCCAAATTTGGCGGTGCAAAGGGAGCTTCTACAGTTCATCCTCCTCATGTCCGTCACTTCATCTTTTTATCCAAGTCAAACGCCAGCACCTTCGGTACAACAACAACCGAGCCTGAATGAATACCTTTCTGAGCTGGTGTCGAAACGGACGGCTACCTTAAAATATCTGCGACGAGCTCATGAAGGAAACACGCATTGGTTCAATACCATTCTCCTTACCCGCAACGATCTCTGCTCACTATACCCTAACCCTAGAATGCAGCGAAGGTAAATACATGACATGATGTATACATAACATAACGAGATATATATAAAAAAAGTAACACCTATCTACGGTATCTATCTACAGGACTTGTAACTTTTACACACTTGGCTCGTCGCTAGGCAGCCTGCTGGAAATCAACAGTTCGCCGGACTACGTCAAGGCGCTTAATCAGCTCCTCAACGAATTTGACTACTACAACAGCGATCACTCTTCCAAGCAAAAAATGGTGAACAGAGCAAGGAGAGTTCTCTTTCATATTGCTCATTCGATATATCCTGTAGAAAAACATCTTTCGAAAAGCAAGGGGAAAAGACGACAATCACTACACTGAAGGAGGCGAATACACCTATCTCACAGTACCGCACGTTGTAAGTCCTGGGAGGAGCGACCATATATTCTGAAACTCATGAATATAATATTAGCCATTTGAATTGGATTACTTTGAGACATTTTTCACCTTGACGGATATCATGACTGAAGCATATCAGAAGCTGCTGGTCGGCTTTGAGATCTGCACGCAACCCTATTTCGAGCTGGTCCTCAAATGCGATGGTAAATTAAAGGTAAGCTGGGGCATAGTATGGCATATTTTTATTAGCTTTTATCTGTGACCGCTCATATTTTTATTCTGTATAGAAAATATTCTCACAGATCACGAAAGAACTGGATGGACTCGCCCGCGACGCGATCAAAGAAGAACTTATGATCATTGACCCGTTATCCCAGTCAAACAAAATATCACCCATTGATTTCGAGACAGTCGAAGATGTTTAATTATATGATCTGAAACCCAAGGTACCGCATTGTTCTGGACTGGTCAATCATAGCCGCTGCTGAATGGCGTAAAATAAAGGAAGAAAACGCTCTGTCTGGGATTCGAAAGAGTTATGTGTTGTCCGTCCACGTTCATTTAATTGACGCCAAAAGCGGAACAAACAAAAAGCATTTTGTGTATACAGTATTTTATCTTGTTTGGTTCTGGCTTTCCCTTAATGAAGAATGTCGGCACCAATGGAGATCCCTGGGTACTTTTACGATGCCAATCGTAACAAGTACTTCAAAATTATGCCGACAGGACCCCATAGCCTGCAAGCACTTCGGGCTGCGGCTGAGAAAGAGAAACGCGAACAAGCGAATGCGACAACACAGAAAAACAACAAGACGATTTCTATGCACTCTTTTCTTCGGCAGCGCTCAGTTAATCCACGAATATCAACGCGGCAGCTCATGGGTGACGGAATGCGAGCATTCATTCGACAGTGGCAACCACGCGGATGTATCACTGATAATTTCCCTTTCCTGGCTGGCAGCACGGTGAAGAACATGAATCTGACTGACAGAGATCTCACGCTCGCATATACCAATGGTGCCTTTGCCATGTATGCTGTTCAATGCGCACCCTTCCGTGTCAATCGCTTGATCACCCCCTTTCGCACTCGAGAACCGCTTTCCTCCTTTGACGCATACCCCGACCCTGTTGAACTGGACGCAGTTCCGTGCAAACGCTTTGTCGGCACTGATCTCAGCGGTCGTATTTTCAGCATCATCACCCCCTATACTCGCGGTCCTTTTGGCGGCAACCCCACCACGGTCCATGATCCTCGCACTGACACCGTATACCGGAACGATGTTCGGCAACGGTACCGAGAACCTGTCAACGTGTGGTGCTCTCGCTTGAACTCCGCTTCAGTGCTCCTTGTTGGTACCGACCAAAGCATCGTTTTGATGTCGTCTGGCCTCGACTTTGTCAGACGCCAGCGCATCAAAAAGGCCGCCTTGTGCATAGCTGCTGATCCGAATCCCAACCACTGGTGGGTCGGGACGCGGAATGGCTATGTGCAACGCTGGGATACACGACATCATCAAACCTCGATGCTTCACGCGTCGGACGTAGCTATTCAACGCATCGAAACTTTTGGGAGCAATGAGATGTTGACTGCGGACGTCGCAGGAATCATGAAGGTCTGGGATAGACGCTGCTGGCGCAGACCGCTCTTTCGCCTTTCTCACCCCGTCTCGTACCCAACATCCCTCGACATAGTCCCTGAACTAGGTTTAATTGCTGCCGCGGACCAGGACCAACGTGTGCGCGTATGGTCGATCAATCACAGTCATATGACATCGTCCCCCGAAACCCCATTCTGGATATCTGAGTCTAGGCTCGAGGATATCAATGGTCTTTGTTTCATAAGAGACAGCGACGCGTATGCACCAGGGCTTATCGTCGTGGCCAAATCATCTGAGCACGGAACCAAACGACCCGCATTCCATTACTTTGACCATAGCAGCATATACCAAGCGTCATAGTGTACATAAAACAACCGCATGTAAATTTTCGCATTAAACTCATAGATGTTCCACATGAATTGTGCAACAGCCGGGCGAAAAAGCGTTGGCTTTGCCCTGGATGAATGGGTCCGCCGCTCCGCACTGCGCGCAAAATGGAGCTTACTCATCCTGGGACGCCGTGTTCAATATCGCGATTTCCTGGATACCACGGTTCGCCTGTGACCTTTTCAAGCTCTTTTGACCCTTTCAACTTACCTTTTTTCTTCTCCATACTACCGACATGTTTCCTCCTGTTCAACTCGAACCCTTTGCTCAGAAAGTCATTGCTGAAAGCGAGGCCAATCCCGTAGACGTGACTACATTGCACCCAAAGGTCATTCGCCAATTTGAAATCGACGTGGTCGTGAATGATCCCACCACGCTCGAGGGTTTACCCGAAGTATATCACGAGGAAGTAACAATCAAGCGTGCGGACGGCTCCCAAGTCGAGCTGACGATCACTAGACCTCTCAACACGGAGAATGAGATCTTGCGACCCATCGTCTACTTCCACGGTGGCGGCTGGGCTATCGGCAGTAAAATGACGCATCGTCGTACCTGTTATGAGGTAAGCATAGCTTGCTACTGTGTATATGGCAGTGGTTTTCTCGAGCACATTTTGTTGATAAGAAATATCTACCACGATAGCTCACGACGCGCGCCCATGCTGCTGTTATTTTCGTGGATTATTCTCTCAGCCCCGAGGTCCGCTTCCCTGTTGCACCTGAGGAATGTTATGACGCCGTTGCCTGGGTCGCCAACCAAGATAATGCCGCTTCAATTAAAGTCGACCCCAAGAAACTTGTGGTCGCAGGAGACAGTGCAGGCGGTAACCTGTCTGCTGTTGTTTCCAGTAAGTCATATCCCCTAGATATGCATACACACGCACACTTGGCACATGAGTTTCATGTACTCACTCACGCGCTCTATATCCAATCCAGTCATGGCGAAGCAGCGAGGGCAGCCCGATATGATTAAGGGCCAGATCTTGTACTACCCTGTCACAGACTGTAACTTTGAGACCTCGTCTTACAAGCAGTTTGGTGAGCATCACTACCTCACCGCCAAACTTATGCAGTATTTCTTCAACCACTACATCCCTAACGAAGAGGACCGACATAATATTCTGGCATGCCCATTGAATGCCACTGCCGAGGATCTCAAGGATTTGCCACGTGCTCTCGTTATTACCGCCGAAGCTGATGTGCTCCGTGACGAAGGCGAGGCCTATGCACGTAAGCTCTTGGCGGCTGGTAACGATGTCGTCGCATCGCGCTACCTTGGCATGATTCATGGTGTATTCAACTTGCCTCACTGGGCTCCTTCGGCGGATGCTATCATCGATCAAACCGTCCAATGGCTTAAAAAGTGCAATTAAGTCTCCATGCCCCAATTTTTATTATTCCTCCCCTACTATATCGATTTGTCTGGATAAACATAAAGTCAATCCGTATGCGCACAGACAAGACATATTATTGGTCATTGTCTGTAACGAGTAATATGACAGTGAAATACCATACAGCCAGTAATCTTGGCACCTCCAGCCTAGTGGTATACAAATAATACAAAGGCTATATCGAGGTGAGGCTTACAATACACAGTTATATAGTCACCTACAGACATCAAGTCTCTTTTATTCGTCGGTCTACCATATTATTATTTCGAATTAAAATATAATATTGCACGCGTTACGCTATCCGTAACCTTTTGCGTTATGGTGCGGTGCGCACTAATCATATGGTTAACATGTAAACCCTGTCTATGATCTTTGCTTAGAGGATCGTCCGTATTAAACTCCTTTCTATGCGTGTCTGGAGGGACTCTGCACACGACGTTAGTCATTTGGCTCCTTCAGAGTTTTTGGCACTGGCTCAATGTGTCTCATTGACAGACGCGCTCTCTGATAAGAGTGACCAGCGCGGCAGCGGAGAAACCCCTTTTTTTTCTCTTTGGTTTATTCCCGATTCGTATCGTGTTTTCTCCTGTCCAGCTCAACCCATTTTCGCAGGAGGTTGCCGCAGAGTTAATACGGATAGCACTGACTTTAGCAGTCTGGATATCACGGCTATTCATGAACTCGAAGATAAAGGTCATCTTGGAAGATCCGACCACGTCGTAAGGTGTACCTGCGTCAGACCTCGAGGATATTATTTCAGCGCGGAGACGGCTCTTGGCTGAGAATGACCATGAACCGGCCACTCCAGCCGCGAGTCGAAATTCTGCAGCCCATGTATACTCATGGTGGTGGTTTGGGCTTTTGGAAGTATTTTGACGCACCGCAGAACTTGCTACGAGGCACATAACAGAAGGAAAGCAAGCACGGACAATTCTGTGTGATGTATATTATACCTGCGCTCCATCTGAAGACGCGTGTTCATGCAGCCGTCATCTTCGTTCACTGCTCGCTGTGTCCTGACGTTAAATTCCTTGTCGCAACAAAAGAGTGCTTGGACGCTCTTGCCTGGGTCCGCAAATGAGCACAACGCTGCCAAGACTCGTGGCAGTCGTAATAAGCGCGTCATTGCAGGTGATAGTGCGGGCCGGGAACTTAGCGGCTGTAGTAGCGAGTAAATGATCCGCGTACATGTACCTCGATTTCGGCCCACTTGGCTCACGTACTACTTATGGCAGAGCTGTGCAGATTGGAGAAGACGATTAAGGGCCAAGTTCTTTTCTATCCCATCGCAGACTATGACACTGAAACGGCGTCCTATCAGCAATTCGACACCAACAAAAAGGACCGCAAAAAGCATATATGCCCCTCACACACTGAATGCCACCGTGGCGGACCTACGAGGGATGCCTCGTACCATTCTGATCACGGTCGAGGTAGATATATGGCGTGATGAAGCAGAGGCCTACGCTCGAAAGCTAACGACAGCAGGTAACGATATCGTCGCAACACGGTACTGGGGAACCACACACAGTACCTTTAGGGGGCCCCGATGGTCACCTTCTGCAGACACTATTATAGAGCAGACTCATCAATGGCTCAAGAAATGCGTGTAATAGTACACACATACTAGTACGTAGTATTATCGGCGTACAAAAGTAAAAATATTGGATGCACGGCTCAGCTTCTTCATAGACTGAATGTACAGCATTGATGGCAATAAGACAATGAATTATTATACGTGGCGCCGCAGCAACAGAATGCTATAGTGGGCGATTTATGCTCCACTCGATGCCCGACTGCCGCAGCACTGAATTGGCGTGTTTCTTTTTATATAAGCCAGAGACCTTTTGACTGCAGCGAAGGATATAACCTTTTATTCTCTGCATTCTTGATCTACCCTTCATGGCTGATAGTAAGCGTCCCATTGTAAAGCCACAGGCCAAGGTAAAATCGCACTTAGTACGGATCAATTTGATTGCGTACTGATGTTGTATTGACAGCCCAGCCGCGCAGGTGGACGTCAAGTAGAGTTGTCTCAACTCGAACGTCGTTACCGCTCCACTTTTCGTACCGTCAAGTGAGGAATAATGATAACAACGGAAAAGAAGCCAATGTTGTTGACATGGGTTGAATTGCATAGAAACACAGAGTCAGCGACTGTTGTTCGCCTTGCGTTTGAGCCGAGCGACCCAGACTTCCCTTATGACCTCGATAAACTCCAACTGCAACTCACCGTACCTGCGCGTTATCCATCCGAACCCTGCGTGATTCATGTCATGAATACAAATATACCCAAAGGCTTTGCTTACAACCTCGAAAAGGGTTACGAAAATCATATTAAGCAGTTGGAACATCCCGTGACATTGGTGCGCCAAATGGCATGGCTCGACAAGAATCTCGAGACCCTTTTACAGCAGGAGCCAGCAGAAACTATCCGTTTCGTTGCCCCGCAGAAGCAGCCATCGGATGTCGCACCGGCCCTGCCTCACGAGTTTGTTGCCTCCGTTCGAGAAACAAATGACAAAGGCAAGGCACCATCCAGCTCAAACAGACAAGAACTACCACAAAATGATTCCGGTTCCAAGTCCAAAGCCAAATCCAATTCCAAGCCAAAGCCCAAGAAGGAGGGACCTAAACTAGATGCTTCTGCAACACCCTTCTTTACGAGTACACAACTGAAAGAGGCACGCGTCATCCGAGACAAAGAGCTCTATCAACTCCAATGCCGTTTCCGTGATTCATACAAAATGCACCGGTAGGGAAGATAGGGCACGTGATACATCGCGGGAGATTCTTACCGATTCGTGCCATGTTACGCTATGCAGAAATGAAGGCAATCTGACGCCTATAATGCTGACCCTCGATCTCAACGACCCTCACTTCAAATATCAGCACCTTTTTGGCGGCCAGCTTCGGATACGCTACAAGGTGCCCATGCAGTATCCTCTTCTCCCGCCCATTCTCACGGTCGAGAGCAAGACCCTGGAAAAGGAGATCACCGAGTAAGTCAATTAGGGTTTACTGTGATTTTAAATCTATTTTTTCTTGAGCCAGATGATGACTAAGCAAAACTATCGTGTAGTAACATTGCCGCCTACTTTACTGAGCATGCTAAAACTAGCCAACTCACCCTGTTCCAGCATCTGAATTGGCTAAACCGCAACCTCGAGTTTGCCATCGAACGCCCACCAGAGACAGCCCGCGCATCGACCCCGCCTCCCGAACAGAAGGAATCGAAGGGTGCCCTGAAGAAGCCCGCCCAGGGTGTAAAGCAGCAAGAGGATAAGAGATCGGTACCAACGACCTCTTTATTTGCTGATGACAATGATGATGAAAGCCGGAGAAGGGTCATCATTGTGCAAGACCCATCCATGTTCAGGATCCCTGGTGTTGATGCAGACGTATCAACATCATCAGCATCATCAGCAGAAGAATCCGAAGACGAACACGATATTGCGCCACCTCCCGATGCCGCTCACCCTTCTTCGGCGGACAAGTCCGAAACAGCGTTAAGCTCCGCAGCCGAATCATCGGCGCCGCAGATGAAACGAGGCACACAGATCCGCTTCACGCAACCACGCCTCGATAACATCTCGTTGTTTCGATGCGTGGCGCTTAACATGATGGTCAAGTGCAGCCGATGCAGGCACACAGTCGATCTCGAGAAGGTGGAGGTCGAGGATCCCCTCAGCAAAAAGGAAGAAAAGCAGCGCTGGATGGCGTGTCCGACGTGTTCGACTCCACTTGGCATGCGGTTCGTAGGTGAGCTAATGCACGAGAATGCAACGACACTTGGTCTCTTGCAGGCGCGCAACTGTGTACCCTTTGACATCTTGCCGTCGCAATTCCTTGGTACGTGCGCTCGATGCATGGAGGATATCCAGTCTCCGGTCCTACTCGCCCCGCACGATGCACCACGAACATTATCTTGTTTCGGATGCCATGCGCATATGACAGTCGCCCTGGGGGAATACAGCCTTGTTAATATCGGGCAACCCGGTGAAAGCCTGATGCCAGACGAAGCGCAGCTGTCCAAGGCCGTGCTCAAGAAGAAGAAGAAGCGAGACGAGATGATCCTCAAGGTAGGCGAGCCACTGCCGAACCAGGGTATCTGCTCCCATTACCGCAAGAGCAAGCGATGGTTCCGATTTCCATGCTGCAGCAAGCTATATGCGTGCGATATCTGTCACGACAGTCATGAAGATCATCACCCGAGCGAATTGGCCAGAAGGCACGTTTGCGGGCTGTGTTCACGCGAGCAACCAATCAAACCCGAGTGCATCTGCGGAAATGAATTCGACCGAAGCCACCAAAAGGGTGCGTTCTGGGAGGGAGGCCAAGGTGTGCGCAACAAGACCCTGATGAGTCGCAAGGTAGGCCAAGATTAATAGAGATACACTTATTTATATGATCGCTCTGCTCTAATACTTTGTGGAATTTTAGGACGCACACAAACACAGGGGATTGGGCAAGACAGGATCCAAGAAGCAGGAGCGAGTGGGACTCGTTGGAAAAGAAAAGCGTAACCAACGCGACCAATAAAATCTTTGATTCCTAAAATGGCATAGTCTATTTTTTGTTGCGGGAATTTCAACGTCCGCCTGACACACTGGTGTACAATTTGCTCGAAGTGCCAGAAGCGAAAGACACCAGAGACAAGTGAAAAAAAAAGCTTCATTCTTCCCTTTCACCTTTGATTTTCTCTTTTTTTTTAATCCTTTTCGAGTGGAAAGTCTTGCATTTTTCTCTTTCTTCTTTCACTGTCTTCTACTCATATACACAAACACATCAAGACACTTTCAACCCCCCTCTCCTTCCTTTTTCGTTTTTCTTTTTCTTTCTTTTATAATCGTCTGTATCCGGCATAGTTGCATTTGCATACACATATAAAACCATGGCAAGTGAGACAGCGCTTCTAGGCAACCCGGCTTTTTCGTCGGCTGCGGGCAACAGTGACTTTCGAATCGTGCATCCACTTTCTGCCTCACCTGCATCATCGGCCTTCTTCCCACCTCCGTCTCATCCCAGTTCACCACCACAGCCACAGCATAATCAGCAATCTCAGCAGCAGCAGCAGCAGCAATCACAGACTTCACATAATGGCAACTTCAACCAGGACGATGTAACGACCATTTTTGTGGTTGGGTTCCCTGAAGATATGCTGGAACGAGAGTTTCAAAACATGTTTACATTCTCGCCTGGTTTTGAAGCTGCGTCGCTTAAATGGCATTGCAAGGACCAAGATGATGATAGCACTGGAAACAGTGCCCTGAACAGCGCATCGACGACCTCGACTTTGAATGGCGGAGGAGTTTCCAAGAAGCAGATGGTAATACAAATTTGCACTTTTTGGATGGTGCTATAATATTCATATTCAGAGCCATAAAGGAATCTAACAAGAAAAATACGAAATTACTATAGATTGGATTTGCTCGATTCCGCACGCGCCTGGAAGCGATGGAAGCTGTTGAGGTCCTGAGTGGCAAGAAGGTCGACAATGAAAAGGGCGCGGTTCTTAAGGCTGAAATGGCCAAGAAGAACTTGCACATCAAGCGCGGTTCTATCGCACCCAACGCCCACTCATCCCTATCTGCAGCTGCAGCCGCTGCTGCTGCCCACGCTGCTGCGCACGCTCAACAACAACAACAGCCACAGCAGCAGCCACAGCCACAGCAGACATCGCAACCATCGCATCATCACCATCATCATCATCATGCGTCTGCGGCAGCGGCTGCGGCAGCGGCTCAAGCTGCCGCTCAAGCCGCGGCAGAGACTGGTTCATCTCCGCTGAGTATTCTGTCAAGGAAGATGAGCTTGCATGCGCCATCTCCCGCTCATTATGACACATTCTCGCCTCTCCCGAGCGATTTGTTGTCACCAGCGGATTACAAGACAGATCCCTTCAACGAGCATCCGCTCACGACCTCGACACCGCCAGCAACGAATGGGTTCCACGACTTCTTCAGTTTCCGGTCTCAGTCGTTTGATGCGCGTGGCAATGGAACCGAGCCACTTGTGAGCCCGCAACGCGCCTTCAGCCTCTATCCACGCACGAGCAGCACTACAGCCGTGCCAACCTCGCGGTTCCATGCGCACCATCATCAGCACCAGCACCAGACCATTCTGGAGGACAACGACCCGTTCAATTATCTCTCAAAGTCTTCGCCAGTCCCAAACAATGAGCTTCACAATCGCATGAATGGCTCGAGCGCTTCCTTCTTTGATACCGACATGCTGTCCCAGCGTATGGGTTCCATCTCCATGCACTCCACTACCCCGACCACCGCAACAAACACTACGACTGCTACCACCAATGCTGCTACGAGTATTGGTGCATCTGCTTCTGTTTCTGCTGCGGGTGCGGGTGCCGGTACTGGTGCGCAAGACATGCGTGCGCCCAGCCTGTCCTCGCCGAGCTACCGTCCTTCGGCCACCAGCAGCTCGACGACGACCACAACCACCACCGCCACCGTCAATGCCCAATCGAGCTCCAACAACCCGGCCGACCAGAACCCGCCTTGCAACACTCTCTATGTCGGCAACTTGCCGCCTTTCACGAGCGAGGACGAGTTGCGTCAGCTCTTCTCGGTCTGCCGTGGTTATAAGCGCATGTGCTTCCGCACCAAGCCACAAGGTCCCATGTGCTTCGTCGAGTTTGATGATGTGGTCTTTGCCACGCAGGCCATGAATGAACTCCAGGGCCATAATCTGTCCAACTCAGTCAAGGGTGGTATTCGCCTCTCCTTCTCTAAGAATCCGCTCTTCACGAAGCCCAATAAGCAGCCTAATGCGGATTTTTAAAATGCATTTCAAAATGTACATATCCCTTCCGTCCCGCTCGTCCTTCTCCTCCCCGTACTCGTCGATCTTTCCCCTTTCTCCCGGGTTTCGCAATTGCTCATCCCGGTTACCCCACTTCTTTCTCTCTCTCTCTTTCTCTCGAAGCTTGCTCTCTTTATTACTTTCTCTTTTTGCATCCTCTTCCGAAGCGTTGTATTTTCCAAACACACACACACACACACACACACACACTCTCCGCACTCAATCAAAACATATCCTCTACATTTCTTACATCAAACTCACTCGCACACTATCTACACTTCTTTTTTGTTTTGCACTTGCGCATGATTCTAAACTCACATACAGACGCTTTCTATCTTTTCCGACTGGTTCTTTGCACGCTGCGCCTCTTATAATGATTATTATCTCTCCTTTGCATTGCCATCCCTCACACGCACACTTTACACACCACATCTGCTATCTTTCCCTTCTATTCTTTCTTTCTCACATCCTTCATTAAAGTTATTACTTATTTGCTCGAACAGAAACTGATCAGATCATGTCCCTCGTATTGTATTGTAGTATAACATGGGTACAAAAGAGCCCCATCTCTGTATATGTTGTGCATTGGTGGTCTTCGATTTTTTTGTTTCCGACATCCGCCTACGAGGTTAGGAAGCACGCACAAACGCGCACACGCTCGCCCAAGGTTCACCACCTGACACACACAACATTGTAACAAAGGCGCACAAACGCACAGCTCACCTTTTTCTTTTTTGTTTTCCACTTTCACCACCCTTTTTCTAAAAAAAAAATTCCAATGTTCCGGACGATATCCAGGCACATTGATTCTTCACTCGAGGTTTTCCTCCTCCGCTTCCAGCAGCTTTCGTAACTCATTCTCTCTCATAGCCTTTTGACCGCACAGAACTCGACAAGATGCTTCTCGCTGAGTTGATTGAATTTTGTCAGGAGCGCGGATTACCCACCGAAGGCACCAAAACAGACCTGATTGAAGGCCTCTGGTCGTGGGTAAGCAGTGTGAAAGGGAAAAGAAAACATCGTACATTGCAACCAGACATAAAACATATGATGTGTGCTTTAGAAACAGAATACTCGGCCTGTACCTGCACCTTCCGCGCCGCGATTGTTTACGGCCGTGGACGACCTTGGCATGATACCGACCGAACAGCAGCGCCAGGACTTGACATCCAAAGAATTTTCGGCCCTTTTTCTTGACGGCAGCCCTGGTCTCGATATCCCGTACTCAGACCTTCATATTGGCGACAAGCTCGGCAGTGGCGGCTTCAAGGACTGCTATCGTGGCACTTACAAAGGGGTAAATATGAAATGGATTGCGTCAAAAAAAAAAAAAAAAAAAAAAAAACTGCGCACTCACCTTCTTTGTAAGGAACCCGTGGCCATCGGTGAGCTGCGGCTGGCACAGTTTAGCGAGGTCGATCTGCAGGAAGTCAAGCATGAGATCAAAGTGCTCAAGCAAGTGGATACACAAAAGTCTGACTTAGATGTGTTAACGAAGGTCAACAGACAATTGCGGCATGAAAATGTCATCCGGTTTATAGGTGTCTGCACTCACCCGCAGCATCTATGTATCATCACCGAACTCTGCACCAAAGGCGACTTGTTCGATGTCATTCGTCGCTACAAAAAGCCAAACTTTGCTCAACAGGTGACACAAATAATTTTTTTTCTTTTGGCATATTGAAATGTCTGATACCCGTGACAAGGTCATGTACATGTATGATATCGCCCTCGGCGTTTCCTACCTGCACACGCGCCGGTAAAGTACCATCGCCTCGTGTGCTATCCATAACTTACAGTTTTTGTACCAATAGGCCCTCTATCATACATAGGGTAGGTCCTTGCGAAAAAGAGCGACTCGTCTTCTGAACAGACTCATTTAATAACTGGTTTTGAATTAGGACCTGAAGTCCATGAATATCCTCGTAAGTTATCAACATATAGCAGTGCATGTTTCACCAAGAAGAGACATCAAGCGAATCTGCAGCGAGATCTGACGACCTCAAACCCATGTTGCAATAGATTTCCGAAGACGACCGTGCCAAAGTTAACGATTTTGGTTTGGCGCGTATTCGACCCAAGGCAAATGCATTGATGCACACTCAATGCGGCACGCCCAACTGGCAAGGTAAATTCCTTCGCAGTGATAGCAATGACAGAGTGCGACTTTGTCGTGGACGCGCGATCGCTTCGGTTGCTCATTTTTCCTATCACATCTGTGCAACAGCTCCCGAGTTTTGGTCTTCGAATCCGAGCTACACTGAAAAAGTAAGTTGGCTCGCTCTCACAGACATCGTAAACAAACAAATACTCATACAAAGTATATAGGTCGATGTAAAAAAAAAAGCAAACAAGGTTCGCACCTTCTTGATGCGTTTATTAATGTGCTTCCCTGTTATTGCTTAGGTCTATGCATGCGGTCTGATTTTTTGGGAGATCTTGACCTGGGGCGAACACGGATACCCGTACCATGGTATGCATCTAGGCGTATAAGGGAAAGGAACTCACACGCATACACAAAACTGCGAACCAACATAGATTTGTCTGAGCATGCACTCTATGTCAAAGTCAAAGAGCACGACGCACGTCCGCCCCTGGCGAAACTCATTCATTTCTATCCTCGCAACCTACTGATTCTCATCACCGAAATGTGGGAAGGTGACCCGCGTCTGGTAAGTTAGTCAATGCATTTTAGTGTCATACTCATGGTTTTCGTTACAGCGTCCATCCATGAACCATGTCGTCGACCGCTTACAAACTTATTTATCTTAAAAACATTTTCATTTTTATTTGTTCAAGCCAACCAATAAAAGAGGATCGCTAGCCTATGCTGGAGTATATAATACGGGAAAGAAAAAGATCGGGTACATGGTGTGTAGATGTGAAGTGTAGCTGTTGTGGTGTTGCGATACGTCTGTGTATGTAAGCGAATATGTGTGTGCGTGCGCTATGTGAGTGTCTGGACAAGATGTTGTACCAGTGTTTTTGAGTGCTAACTTGTTATTCCGTCGACGTCGAAAACCCACACGGGAATCCTGCCTAGCTTAACGTCTTCGACCTCGGCTGGGGCTACGACTGTCGCTCGAGCTGCGGCCACGACCACGACGCGGGGGAGGCGAGTAGCTTCGCGAATAACTGCGCCGGCTATCGACACTGCGCGAACGAGAGAAGCTGCGACCACGACGAGGCGAGAAGCTGCGGTCACGCGACAGACTGCGTCCGCCACCACGGCGAGGCGGCGGTGAATAGCTACGCGAATAGCTCCGGCCACGACGGGGTGAGAAACTGCGGTCGCGGGAGTAGCTCCGGCCGCGCGACGAGTAGCTCGATGAACGGCTGCGCGAGCGGCTGTACGAGCTGTAGCGTCGACCACGGCGTGGCAAAGGTGAGCGCGAACGCGATGGCGAGCGTGAATAGCGGCGGGGCACGTAGCGGTCACGTGGAGCAGGACGTCGCGGGCCACCACGGTCACGGAATCTCCCAACAGGTGAACGGTCGCGTCTACCGCCTCGTCCGCCAGCGCCACCAGCAATGCGAGTGTACCGAGGAGGTGGCGAGTAACGTCGCCCTCCTGTACGACTGGGACTGGGACTACGACGACGTTTTTGGCGCACAGGCGAGAGCGAGGGCGAGCGACGGCGTGCACTCGGCGGAGGAGCAACGGCCACGTCGAGGTACTTGCCATCCAGCTGTCCTTTGTCCATATAACTGATTGCCTTTTGCATTTCTTCCTCTGTCTTGTATTCAACGTAGGCCAAGCCCAAATTGCGGCGCACTAATAATAGTCAGTGTTCAAGTCCTGTAACAAATTACCAAAGCAAAGACTCACGCTTGTGATTCATTGGCAGATCCAGTTTGACAATTTGACCAAATTGGCCAAAGATCTCGTCAATATGGTCAGGCGTGACGTTGCGTGTAAGATTGGTAATTTCCAGAGTGAAACGAGAAGCAGACGAAGCAGGACTGCGGGATCGGCTCTTCTGCGGCGCACGACGCGAAACAGGCGATCGCGAGCGGGAGCGTGACGAGTAAGGCGAACGGGAGCGGCTGTACGAAACAGACCGGCGCCGACGCGCAGGTAAAGGCGAATCTCTCGATCGTGAAGCCCTACAGTAAATTAGTGAGATAAAAGCAAGTGGATGTTAAGAGTAGGAAAGAAGGACAACATACATTAAGGGTATTAAGGGCAGAAGAAGACAGAGAAAAGCAAAGCGGCAGAGAATGAGGACGACACAGAGCTTTGTGAAGTTCCGCTCAATATCAATAAACGAGTCACATACACGCGCGCTGCCCTCTATACATGATACTGTAAAAAAAACGCAACATCCACTCACACGGTGAGCATACAGAAACCTCGTTTTGAATTAGCCATAATACTGCAGTACAAAGAATATGCCAAGTCATTCTTAGGACGGTATGTAGTAGTTCTTTCATTTTTCTCCAGTATTCTTTGTGTGACAAATTAGACGCGGTCTCTCCGTAGGACGTTTTAAGTTAGGCCAAAGCATGTAGTAAATCCATAGGAACAAATGAAAAACGACTCTATACTATTATTCACTATGAAAAGCAACCATTCATGCATAAGAAGATCGATGGTAGCCCGCATGCAATGATATACAGTTAGCCGTTGGAAGGAAATGTAAAGGGCGTTATAGAAGACATTGTGTTATCGTGCCCACTTGTATATAATACTTGCTGCTGTTATATAATGTAACTCTACGTAGGTGGCCACGTGTGTGCGGGAACCGAGGAGTGAAGTTATTTCATTAATGATCGACGTATGCTATTTCATTTAAAAAATTGTCCACGGAGTACGGGGATTACACCGCCGTATCTGCAATAACAACAACACAGTTATTACATAATTATCATCTTCTTTTCCATATGGGGTTTACCATTATAAAGGCGCGAAGCCAAATGGTGGGAAGTGAGATATAAGGCCTGTGGCAGGCGCTGGCCATGAGCAATGTGAAACGGGTTGACATGAACAGGGGCTTCGTCAGATAGGTGAGAAAAAAGTATATTACATCTGTTTTACTTATTGGCAGAGGAAAAAGCGATAAAAAAAAGCCCCTGGCATGGGAGCAACGCAAGCGGCCAGATGGAAGAAAGGCGCAAACGGAGGAGAAAGCAGGAGGAAAACGCAATATAACAAGCTACGTACACGTTGGATCACTGTTAATGATGTCCATTGTGTTGTACTTTTGACCCAACGACTTACTATCTTACACACAGGCCCGATTGTATGGGACAATGAGCGGGCGACCGGTGGTAGAGGGACTTCAGGGGAACTCGTGCGGTCTAAGTTGTTTTTGTTACTTTGTGCTTCTAGCCATAGCCCTGTAAAGATGTACTTGCAATGGAAACCTTTCAAAAGAACAAAGAAAAGAAGATAAGTAGGCGTGGGAGGAAAAAAGCCGTCTTTTTATGAGACGGACATGCGTCGCGAGACTTCGGTGTACCGGTGAGAAAAAAAAATGCAGTAAAAGAAAGAGCCCTGATAGGGATCGACGCCATATTAATTGTCGCATTTCAAAGGATCACATTGAATACCACACAATATACGTTTACCGCAGGAAAATAGCTCTTGTTCTATATAAGGGTCGATGTTAGAGGTGTTCGGCGGAAGTAGTGTCAGATATGTGTCTGCCTTCTCCTTATCTCGTCAACTGACACTTGCAAAACCAAGAAAAGCATTAGATAATCTCAATCATGACAGTAAAAATTAGAAAAATACAGGCAGAAATTTATTTATCTCTCAGAATGGTTCAGAGCTTCAACTTCGCAGGAATCGTAAACACATTCCGAGTCCTTCTGAATCCAAGTCTTGCTGTTCCTCACATTGTTGTCAATGGTAAGCTTTAACAGGCAATCTATTCCGTAGTGTCTAAACAAGTAGACAAGACTTGCGCAGTATTCCTTTTCGCCAACTAAAACAGGACGGCATTCGCGCCATGGCGTATGACAAGGACAATTGTCTGACAGCACCGTATGTAACCAGTATTCACCCTCCTTTCAAGGTAAACTGTGACCGTTAATATGCGCTGCCTATATCGTGTATCTTTGTTGTAGGAAGCATGGGCAGAATGCAAGGCGACATTTGGTGTACAAAATATCGTGATCGTATCCAATTCCGCGGGCACACCTGATGACCCAAATGGCAAAGATATGTAAACACGTATGATTGCCTGCAAAGCACCTAACTTTATGTTTTCTATACAAGCCGACAATCTCGAAAAGGCACTTGGTGTTTCAGTACTCAGACACGCAGAAAAGAAACCAGCATGCGGTGCGGCTCTGGCGGCCCATCTCGCTCCGCTTCAGGCTCATCAAGTCGCCGTGGTGGGTGATCGCATCTTGACTGATATCGTTTTTGGCAATCTCAATGGCAATAAGACCATCTGGACACGAGAAATTGTGACGGAACAGGGAGATAATAAGATGGCTGCAAAGGTATCTACTAGACAAAAGACTTTCTGGCTGGATGCTAAAATGTGTTTCGCAGCTACGACGGTTGGAGCACAAGATCGTAGACTGGCTGGCACGACGAAATGTTAAGCCGCCTCCTCTGAGAAAAGAAGACTGAGGCAGGCAGGCTATCCGCATCAGCCGCACGGTCACATAATCATGGCATGCTTTTCCATATTGTATAACCACTATATGACCCATTCTCTGATTCGCAAACATGCGACGCAAAAGCTGATACGAGATAAGGAAGATATCGTTGGTTATTTCATAGTGGCCTCATCGCCGTAATATGTCATACCGGCTATTCATAGATCAAGAAAAGAAACATCAAAGAGGCAGGCGATATAATATATGCAATCAAAGCACGTACAGTAGCTTAGCAAAATGTTCGCGGAATAGGACAAGTGGCCGCATACATCCTTGTAAAAGCCAGTAGATCAAAGTTGAGTAAAGGCTCGATGATGGCCGTCTTTCGGATACCTGCCGTGGCGAGCGCGGCTTAGAGCATGTCCCATAACAGATTTTCGCTATCAACGCCTAAAGGATAACTTGACTTTGCTCCCGTAATCGTCAGTTCCGTCAAGCGGCTGTTTCCCCTAGGTAATTGGTACGGCCAACAACAACAACCCCGTAACACGTCGGCCAACCCCCCTACACCCTTCTTCTAAATGAGCATCGGTTTAAACAACAGCATCTATCGCAGCGCAAATACGTCTTATCGTGAGACTTTGTCCTTTTCTTCTATACTGACTATGATACCCTACATATGACTCTCGGGGTTTGATGTCTCTGACGATATCAGTATAAAATGAACCTGTTTTATTAGCTCGTAATAGCGATTTATATGGTCCTATAGAAGGTACGAGTAAGACAGATAATACGAGACTATTTTTCAAGCAGGAATATACGGTATCACGCATGAAAAATGCTCGTCTTTCAGAGAACTAGACTGCACGGTCGTTAACACGGCCACCCTCGGATGAAAAAGACCCTCCCACTTTTTACGGACACCACATCCATTAACGTATTGTGCAGTATCTGCTCTCTTCTGTGACGGCCGTGATCAAATCAGGGCAACACTTTTCTAAATGCGTCCTGAGGCGAATCCTAGCCGTCCACAGCACAAGGACGTACCAACATATTGGAGAGCAATTTTCGATACCTTCAGAGCCAAACACCCCCCCAACCTGGAGAGCCATATGTAGGGTGTCATAGTCAGTATAGAGGAAAAGGACAAAATTGCATTACAAGGCATATTTGGCTGCGACAGATGCTGTAGTTCAAACGGAGGCTTATTTAGAAGGAAGGGTGTAGGGTGGGCCCGACATGCTACGGGGGAGGGGCGTATCAATCAAGTGATTGCTAGTTGTACGGCCGGCATTCACAGTGGACAGCGATACATGAAGCTTAATGGAACCAGTTTCATGGTCTACTGACTGCGCCTGAGGTGAGTCGCGCATGAACTAAAGCTTGTAGAGCTTGATGCCGGATTCACCTTAGCGACCTGCGTGGTTCGATTGCACTTGACTTGGACACGTGGCATGATGTATCTGCTTTGACTCAACAAGCCGCCTACTGGACATAGTGCTTTATATGTATGTCTTGCAACAAGTAATCTACAAAGATGCCAAGGAGGAAAACTATCGCTGCGCATAATCTCTCGAGCCAGCATTCTTAGCCTTTTCCAAGAGAGAAGGCGTTCCTTTTTAATTATGCTTATCATGAGAGTCACTCGTATAAGGCCCATCTTTAGTAAAATTATGCGCCAGGCAGCGCTTCGCAATTTATATTATACCTTCAGCTTCTGGATGAGGGCCGCCGGATGGAGAGGAAGAGCTTCGGCGGTATCTTATGTAACTATGAAGGGATTCATTCAAAAGAAAGCAGCACCGTATGTCTTCATCATGGTCTGGCTCACTCTAGGTTTATTGTCGAATATGCACGTGCATTATAAAAATAAGCTATAAAACGAGAAGAACGTGAAGACTTCATTTTTCCTTGATGTATTATGGAATGCCTATTTTCTGCGATGGTGTGTCTACGTGGTATTATGTTATCATGATAGGCTGCCTAATGTCATGATCTTCAAACTCGTATTTTGACACTGTCCAATGTGTACTACCGGCAAAATTAAGATAAATATGTTTTATGAACCGCGAATCATGCGACATATTGTAGCCACGTAATTTCTCGCAGCGACAAATCGGCTGCGATGCAAAGTGACGCGAAGGACCCAATAATTCGGTACCCTGCACTATTGGGAACATATCAATACAAAGACAGGAATGGCACCATCTCGGCGTCGTTAGATGATTGGGAGATAATTCATATGTATAAATAGTGTGTGGCATCATGCTCGAAATTTTGCAGTCCGTCACGCATATAGCGGATAAGACCTATAATTCACCGTATCCTCGCTGCATGAGGCGCTACTTTGTACGGCACTCATGCGCACACAGTTATTATTTAGCAAAAGTTCTGTGTCATATGTTGTATCCGCGAAAGCTGCAGCACATTGTTCATGAGGAGGAAAAATAACAGAGAAACCGTCCTTCAAATGCATACTGTACTGACGGAAGAGGATGTTTATGGCAGGCCAAGCAAGACTCATTTGCGACGAATAACGTCGAATGATATGAATCACGAGATCATGAAACCTTCTTCGGACTTAATGTACGCATTTAACGAGCCCGTTAGTGCTTCCGGCCTGTTTCAGCCCGCCATCGGATAGCTTGCAGGTGGGATGTTTGTCTGTATACTGTACATTCATGCCGGATTCAACAAATTTGTACACGGAGTATCAGAGTACAGATATTCAGACAGAGGGCGTTATGTATATGGATATAGATAAAAGGGGAAATGAGGATATGAAGCACTTATCATTACGTAGTCATGAGCTGCAACATCAATTCTGTCAAAGTGAGATAAAATTTTCTCAACGCGTGGAATCGGAATGCTCAGCCGAGAAATTGTGGACATGGGAATTCTCAAATGTTTTTCCGATTTGTCCTATGGACACTTTTGTAGGGGCCAGCCCTTGCTGATGCTCACGAGCAGCAGAAAAGTTACTAACGCATTCTGGAAGCTAACTTGCTATGACACCATAGAGAAAACAGATATGAAATTCCCAAAATGGGATGGCGGATGTGGTATGCTTCTGAAAAAGAGATGGGTCTTACGTCAACTGCTCAAAAGCATAATTACGGTTTTGGGGACCGCGAAAAACCACATTTCGCGTCTTGATGAAAATAGAAAATTGCTCATTTCCCTCGAAAGTAAAAGCATGGATGAAGACCGGTGGGACCTCATACTAGTTTAGCGGTCGATCCTCTCTTGTGGTATCTGGTAACCTATACCGCATCCAGGATAGTGCACTTTCGTCTCAGCCGCCCGTCGCCTCATTTCAAGACACATTCAGTCTCCGCACTGTTGGCAATCCGATCAAGACAGGCCACATAACGCCATGCTCCATTCAATATGAGAAGGCAGCGAGATACCTAAGAGAATGTACAAGGGTCAATCTAGGCTATGGCTGACTAGACACGCTATTGCTGCTTCTCTGCTCTTCATAATAGTACCCATAATACTGGGAGCTGCCGGAAACCTGTGCAGGTTGTCTCACCACGTGCGCTCCGCAATCGTTCTCAAAAAACGGACAGAAACGTAAGCTGCGTGCGTTTGTGTATCTTTGCAGGATCATCATAACATAATACAATCCGGAAGGACAAAAGAATCGCGTCAGAGGGGCAGTGCCTTCCTTATTTGGTGCGCTTGCCAAAAATCTATCGTGTTCTTTATATAAACCCCACCGTTCCCGTTTTCACTTTCACGCAACCGTTTTTCCTCCATAACTTTTCTACCATGTCTCCTTGTCAGCAAAAACCTCATAAAACTCTCTGTAATGAACCACAACTCAGCTCATACACATGCAGTTTCTGCCAGTGGTGTGGTGTTGATGTGACTCGATTCAAGTAAGCACTATCCTGGGGTCGTGCAGTATCAACATCGGTATTCATTTTGCTATTCTCTTCTATAGCCATGAGTTCTGGTGTCGCTACGGTCGATAAATATCTCTCTCCATATACGCCAGCAGCCCCGGGAGGGAACGAGCAACAGCGACAAAAAGAAACCCAGGCGCCAAATAGCAGAGCAAGTCATTTGTTCCAAATGATTCCCCCGCCAGTGACGACCCCGCGCTCCTTCCACACCACAAGCAAACAAGTCAAGTAAATAACAACCCAACGGCTCATGTCCCGTGCACATATGTTATAACACAACACATCGAATTATGTCCATATTTGCTCATATGTATACCGCACCACCACAAGCATACAGTCATACACATATGCTTTCGTCTATTATCTTCCTTTCATTGTGCTGTAAGGCACAGTATACCCCGCTTTTGATTTACATCTCGTTTTGGATTTCCTCTTTGTTTGCATTATTCTCCTCAGACTACAATACATACATACACACTTCTCATGCAAGAAATAAAAGGCTCTTATTATTTTTTCTTAGCGTCAGCGTCGTATTTAGATTTATAGATCCACGAGTTCCCCATGATGCCAGCACCTTGTTTGTCAGCCATGCGGTAGTACTTGGCTGCCTGATATAGATCCTTCTTGACCCCATGGCCATGATAGTAGCAATGACCCAGGTCATTTTGCGCGTCGGCATCGCCGAGGTCAGCCGCAATGCGAAAGAAATACACAGCTGTCTCCTTGTTTTTGCGGCAGCCCCAGCCGTGCCGGAATGAGACGCCGAGCTCATAGATAGCCATGATCAGCTCGCCCTTGACAGCCGAAGTGTTGACCGTGCTCGACAGACTGTTCAAATCCATGACAGCGTGCTCAGCCGCCTTTTGCAGATATTGGAACGCCATATGCTCATTTCGTTTGCAACCCCAGCCGTGCCGAAGTGATACGCCGTAGAGGAACATGGCAATGGGGAAATCCTTTTGAGCAGCCTGCCGGAAATACTCGGTGGCCTTGTCAAGTCGACCAGCCTCGTGATGCTTGATGCCGTGGCTGACGAGTTGCTCTACCTCGCTCATTGGTTTCTCTTCCTTTTTAATTGCCGCAGGCGCAGTGCGGGGCGACGTTGCAGCCGAGAGCGGGCTGGCTGCCTTGGGCGAGGTCATGACGCGCGGCGAGGTCGCTGTTCGTGGAGACGTGGCGGGGGAAGGTGTACGCGGTGACGCGCTCTGTGTCATGGGTGACATTGCACTACCGGGCGTGAGCTGCGGCGGATTCATCTGATACTGTTGTGGCGTGAGAGAAGATGCAGTATGGCTACCGTAATTGTTGGAATGGCTATTATTATAGTAATTGGTATGCGACGGCGTGCGTGGCGAGGTTGTCTGATCAGAGGTAGGCGGGATCACAAGCGGGGTCAGGGGTTGGGGATGCTGACGCTGTTTGTTGGGATCCGACTGGCGCGTTCGTGAGGAGTTGGAGGTCGAAGCGCAAGGCGTGATCATCGCCCACTGCTCGCCGTCGTGGTGTTCAATGATACTGACCGGATGAGCCTGTTCAATCACAGCCGTCGAGGGCTGTGGGACTTGCACAAAGGCGTGGTGCATCCGAATAGGCGATTCGACATTCACCGAGCGCACAGGCTCAATCAACGGAGGCTGCAGCCGGCGTATTTCTCCTAGCGACTCGCTCGACTCGCTTTGGAAAAAGTTGTTGATATGGGCAGATGACTTCTTTGATGCCAGCGAAATCTGACTTTCATCATACGCGCTGCCATAGATGCTCTGTGGAGTGATGTGGGTATGCACGAGGGTTGATGTGTTGGGTTCTTTTAGTTTCGTCAGGCGTCAGCCAAGCGTATTAGAATCAAATGGGTGTTTCTATTATCATTATTACCGATATAGGTCTCCCGAGAAACATAGGCGGACCGCGCATCGTTGCCAACTGGATCAATCAGGGATTCACGGGTATTATAGGTACTGTAAAGGTCGCTCTCTCGGTGAGGATTGTATGCTTGCTGCTAGAGTAGCAGTAAATAAAAAGAAAGTATCAGGTGATTTGTGATCAATTGCATTAAGCGGGTATTATTACCTGGTACTGAGACGAGGACTGGTGTGGATCATCGCTGATTGCCTATCCGTCCCAAACGATATGATAGTCAGCTTGAGTTAACCTATTTCTTTTCTTTTTTTTTATTGAAGCTTCCCGAGATTGTCTTACGTGGAATTCCGTTGGCGATGAAGGTTGCAGTTGGGATGGCGGAGGGGGGACAAGTCTACAGCAAATGCGCGCCAACGTCAGTGCACACACTCTCTCTCATAGAAGGAGTCATAAACAAGGGGAGAAAAGGGAGCTCCCAGTTTTCTTTTATTTCAGACATGTATACCTGGAATTAGGAGTGGCGGCGTACCCAGACGGATCATGATTATAATACTGCTGTTGCGGACGACTGAACATGGTATGAAAAAGGTGTATGTAATGGGAGGAAACAGAGAAAGAGAGGAATAGAGGGTCGTTTCGACGGATTAGAGAAGAATAGAGGTAATGGGATAAAAGGTGAGGGTCAAGAGGAATAAAAGGAAGGGAATGGAGAGAGGGGAATAAAGAACTTGTACCATGGTATTTTTGCACCTTTTATTGCACGAAGCCTGTTTAGAGTCCCAAACGTGCGCTGCTCAACCATATTGGGCAGGCTCGTGTTACGCGGAGAGGCTAACTTTTTCATTTTCTGGCATTCAATGTCTGCTTTTTTTAGCCTCTAGGTCTCTCTTACTATATGCAAAGTGAGGTTATTAACACTAGTTTTCTGCCCTCATTGGAATAGGCTGTCAGGTAGGTATACTATCTACAAAAGTAAAGATTGCGGCTACATGGGCGGCTGCTGTATCTGTGTTTGACCCAATATTGAATCCATTTATCCATGGTGGTCTGAAACGTGCGATATGTTATGTACCTATTTAAATCCGCCTATTTCTTTGTGCTTACCGTGCGCATGAGCCATTTCAAACAGCTTCGGTATGCAAAAATAGCAGCAAAACACGGGTGAGGAAGGGAGTTAAGGATCCCTTTATGAGAGCGACATTTAAAAGTAAAAAATATTGACAAAGGGTTTTCTTTTGCGAGAAGCAATGACAAGGAAAGAAAGTATAAAGAGACGACACCACGTGGGAGTGGCAATCACAGCAAATTAGAGGGGTAAATGAAGTCGTCAATGGGAACGAAATTCTCCTTGATACTGCGGGTCGACACAAAGCGGACAAGCAACGACCAGCTGCCTGCCTTGTCGTTGGTACCCGAACCACGACCACCACCGAAAGGCTGTTGGCCGACGACAGCGCCCGTGCACTTGTCGTTGATGTAAAAGTTACCCGCTGTCTTGGCTAGGAGGTTTGATCCGGCCACGATCGATTCACGATCGCGGGCAAAGAAGGCACCCGTCAAGCCATACTCCGTGGTCTCGGCGAGGAGCTTGCAGGTCTCCTCAAACTTGGTGTCTTCGTAGACATAGATAGTTACGACAGGGCCAAAGATTTCCTCCGTCATGGTCTTGCTGTGCGGATTCTTGGTGACAATGATGGTCGGTTCGATGAAATAGCCAGTTGAATCATCACACTTGCCACCTGCAATGACCTGGCAGTCGTCGTCCGTGTTGGCATGGTCAATATAGCCCTTGATCTTGTCAAATGCGAATTTGTTGATCACTGGACCGCTAAAGTTGTCAAATGCTTCTGGATTGCCTTGCTTGATTCTAGCGTGCTCGGCGAGGAGCTGCTTCTTGAATTCGGCAAAGTGGCACTCGGGCACGTAGACGCGGCTGCAGGCAGAGCATTTCTGACCCTGAAACTCGAATGCACCGCGAATGGTCTGAAGCGCGGCATGGCGCACACCAGCGTCGTCGAGCGAGCGGTGCAGCATGTGGTAGTTCTTACCACCCGTCTCTCCCACCACACGCGGATAACTTGTGTACTTGTCGATATTGTTGCCAATCTCTTTCCAAAGGTGCTTAAAGACCTATTAAAAGAAGTGAGAAAACAAGTCTTCTTCCACTGTGGTATCCCGATTTTACCTTTGTAGAGCCCGTAAAGTGAAGTGCGGCAAAGTCACGATGGTTAATTGCGGTCGAGCACACCTCTTCGGCCGGACCAGGCACGAATTGGATCACACCGTCCGGCAAGCCCGCCTCGGCGAGGATCTCATACACGAGGTAGTTGGACCACACTGCGCTCGGGCTCGGTTTCCACAAGCAGACATTACCCATCAGGGCAGGAGCACTCGGCAGATTACCGCCAATGGCCGTAAAGTTAAAAGGCGACACTGCCAGACAAAATCCGTCGAGGGCACGATACTCTGTACGATTCCAGGTGCCCGTCGCGTTCTGGGGCGGCTGCTTGTGATAGATCTCCTCGGCGTATTTGCAGTTAAAGCGCCAGAAATCACACAGCTCGGCCGCCGCGTCGATCTCGGCCTGCCAGGCGTTCTTGCCTTGGCCGAGCATCGTAGCCGCCATAACCTTGTAGCGGTACTTTTGGCTCAACAAGTCCGCTGCCTTGAGAAACACTGCCAGACGGTCGGCGAATGGCAGAGCCTCCCAGCGTGCCTTGGCTGCCATGGCGCCGTCAATAGCCTAAAGCAGCAAAAATGAATCAGCCGATCTGTCAGCGGCATTTTCTCTCTCTTTACCTTCTGGATCAGCGATGCGTCGGCTTCATGATACTCGCACACAGTCATCTTGTGCTCAGATGGGTTGAGCTGCTTCTGCTTCTTCCCAGTAAAAATCTATGCAATGTGCATATGTGTATATGTTTGTTGGAAGGGGCACGGAGGCGACGCGTCAGCATTAGCACGAAAAATTTTTCCTCTCTTTCACAATTACCTTCTCGCCATTGATCACTATAGGTACTTCCTGGGTACCTTGAGAGCGCATTTCCTTGAGCGCCTGCTGGAGCTTTTGACGTTCCTCCGAACCAGGCAAGTATTGTTTCTGCTTATGTGTCAATACCACGTTCTTCTCTTGTGTCACCCTTGTTTGCGTGCTTTACCATGGGCTCATTATTAATGGCTGGCAGGCGGAAATGGGCCTGTTGTGGGGTTTGCAATGCGTGAGTCATAAGAAAAGAGCTCAATCAGATGTAGAAAGAAGAAGTGATGCGAGTAATCTTGGATATCGCTCACTTATTTATATTTTTTTGTCTCTTATCCTCGCTTGTGTCAAAGCAAACACGGCATATATTGAATTCTGCAAAATGGAAAGTTTCTCACGAATATCAACGAATGAGAGGACGCTCAGGAGTGCATACTCCACATCGTCACTCCAGCATATATTTTCGCTTTTGGCATGGCTCGTTTATTAGCGCCATTACGCAACATTGAAGGAGGGTGCAGGTGGCAGAACACGGGTGGGGCCCGGGGAAAACGGGCGTCAAGAGAAGAATACGCATACAAACACGCTCTCACAAATACAAGTTTGCAGGAAAAACTTTTCCTTTGTTTATTATTCCAAGAAGGTCGACATCTAGCGCCTATTGGACAAATCTCATGATGTCACCTGTACCTACGTGTATAATATATGTGCATCTTGTTTTATCGCCGAGACTAGGCTTTTATTTGCTGTTATTTCTTCTTCCTGTGCACCCATGGAAGTATTTACGCGCAATGTGATGGAGAAGTTAACAGACAGCAAGAGAAGCATGGGTATCCATAGGATACATCAAATCGGATATGCAAGCTGCTCTGTGCATGAAGGATATGGTCTGCGAGAGTTGTCTCTCGATTGCGCCGATTAAAAAAAAAAGAACAAAGAGCATAGTTTCACGTGAGAAAACGAACAAACTCGACAATGGGATGATGATGAAATCAGTCCACCTCTTCCTTTTTCTAATTTTTCATTTTCCTTTCCTACATCTGCCATGAGTACACGCACAGAACGAGACAAGAACTCTTTTGACGTTCTTGAACGCGAGACAGAAGCCCCTTCAAGTAAGTATATCTTCGTCGTCATCTGACCCATTGTCTCAACCAGGCTTCTAGCGGAACAGCCAAGTCAACCCGAAGACGCGCTACCAAACGGCCATATGGAGGAAGACCACCCGGCCAGCTTTTGGAAGCGGCTCTCCGCTATTCCCATTATCCATGACGGTCTTGCGCAGGTGGAGCAGCATGCGCTCAGCCGCTTTGCGATGCGGCGCGCCGAATCGACCTTGTCCGTTGTCGCTGCCGCCACCCCAGCCATGTACCTCGAGAAAGCCAACGCGGTCGGTGTACGATCCCTAGACCTGCTCGAGACGCGGTTTCCAGTCGTGCGGCAGCCCGTGTCCGACGTGCTCAACTCGTTCAAGGATAGCGTGCGCACCTATCTCCGCGGTCATCGACCTCAGCTCCAATCCTTGAATGAGACACACCGGTGGCTCCACGAAACGACAACCGGACTAGCAAATGTCAGTGCTAGCTTGCAGTACTGGGTAAAGTACTCGCAGACGCAGCTCAAAGAGCATGCACAGGCCAAGGCACGCCAGCGGGCCCTTGATCTAACGACGGAAATGATCCAGCGGCTGGATCGTCTGACCTCATATCTGAATCACTTGCCGCCATCGTCATATCTTACTCCGCTTGTTGAGCTGGCCACAAACGAGTACGAAATCATTCGCAAGGAGGCGACCAAACCTGACCTCGCCCTGCACAGAAAAGCGACCAACATTGTGCGTCTCACCCAAGGCTTGCTTCTTCCTGCCTTGCGAGATTCTATCGATGGCGTCCAGGAGCAGATACGGTCTTACTTTGACTATGTCGGTATGCCAAAGAATAAGTGCGTCCCCGATGACAAGAAACACTTGTCTGGCGTACGGGCTAGCAGCTAGGCCAAGCTTCTAGCCAAAATGACTTTTCGCATTTCCTCCTTCATCTATACATATCACCTTTTTGCATGATCCCATTCACTGTAAAAAAAAAATAACGGCGGGGCATTTCTTTTGACAGCTGCCCTGTGCATCTTTTATGGGTAAATGCAATGTCTATCATAGTATGTCTTTTCTGCGTTTGCCGGTACTTTTCTCGCCTCGCAACGCCTCGAGTTCGTGAACGACATAGTCGAGTGTTTCTTGGACCTCCACCAGGCGCTGCCCGTCCTGCCATGCTGGATGAGTGCCCAAATAGCTGTAGACATCCTGAGCCTTCGTGGCCGTTTTGCTCAAGCGCAATTTTCGGGTGAGACGATGGTCGCGTGCCCAGCGTTGAAAGTGTTGCAAATAGGCACGGCACCGATCGCCAAAAGCAATGTAAACGGGTTTGCTAATATATTGATTAAAAATGAGAATGGGATTCACATTCGTTTACCTTTGTGCGATCGCGTGCGTCGTTAAATAATCCAAGTCGGCGGTGAGTACCACGCGTGATGCGCCCTGAATGAGGCTCTCATACATTTCTGCGCGCTGAGACGCGGTCGATGCCTCTTGCTGCTGCTGTTGCTGCTGTATGTCCCAGAGAGTCACCCCAGGCTCATCTGCGATACTATTCAGAATAGATCTGGCAGCATCGGTCGTGTGTTCTGTTAGAATTAAAGTCACCGGATCATGATGGACCATTCGCTACCATCACAAAACAACTCGTCAAACAATAGGATCATGCAACGAAATAACTGGACTTACTCGGATATTGTCGACCAGGAGCTTGGCATCCTCGGAATACCAGCGGCAGTATGGTGTATAGCCACCCACAACAACGGCTGTATAGCAGGATGACGATCGCCTTGACTCTGATAATGAAGAAGGGGCGACGAGGGGTGCTAAAGTGCCGATCATGTTCTTTTGGCGCGCGTAAGGACCAAGATGAGCCAGTTTGGTATTCGCTTCGTAGCGGGGCAGGACCACCTGATCGAAATAGATAAAAGGAAGCGAAGGGAACCCGAGATAGACTTTCGAGATATAAGTACTAACTCCATTTGCCATGGCCTTGCATTACCCGAAAACATATCCTTGTAGAGTTTAGTCGTGGCAAGACATGTCGGAATCGCGTCTGCCGCTGTACAAACAACATAATCCGCTCGATCAGGCATCGTCTGCTCCTTTTGATCCGCGTCTTGCAGAAACCAGGGCAACCTCGAGGACGACGATGTTTTAGACCAGTCCACGGCGTATTTTTGTAACAGGGTCGGCATGGCCTGGAGAGCTGGGTTGTGTTGTTACGTTGTTAGAATAGGCAGAGCTGTCAAATACAAGATTACTTTTGCTGCCGACGATTGTCTTGAGCCGCATGTCACCCAATCGGCGTCCCAGAGCCATGCCGGATAAAGTTGATTCGAGTTTGCCGTCCGACAGCACAAGCACGGACCGGCGTGCAGTAGAATAGCATCGTCGATGCAGAATGCCAAACATGGCGGTGGAAAAGAATTAGCTAGAGACACTCAGAAGAAGGCGGGCTCTCAATCCAAATACTTGGACCAATTCTTTTTGTCTGACAAGGATGACAACAATAGTACTTAGTTGGGATGCTCGAGTCCATAGACCCGCCAGAATACCTTTAAGCTTAGCATTGTATTTTGCTGTGATGATTTAACGTATCTCGTGAATAATCAGCAGAGTGTGCCATCGGGGGGGGGCATATGCCACGCATCCTACCTCGCTCCCAGTTTCTCCTGGTTAGTACCTTAACTCTATTTCCTTGTTTCTAAAGTTGGCGGTCAAAGAAACAGGAATTGCCTAAACTGACCCAGAAAAAGTTGTGAAATGTACATTCCTGCATATCACTGAGATAACATACGGGCGGAATAGAAAAAAACTTGGCCAAGCGAGGAATCTTCTTTTTCTCTCTATCAAGGTATGCCACGATCCATCCGCGGTTCAACAAGGTCATCTGAGAACAGTACCGACCAACTCCTAATTGGTAGTTGCTAGTAATACACAAGCAATGATTCAATTGTAACAGTACTCAGCCTCCGGTGAATTAGAGTAGACCTCGCACCACGTTTTTCGCTGTTAAAATGTGGGAACGAAATTTCTGTGTCAAACTTGCAGATTGTATGACAGGCCACGCGCTGCGCTCGCTTCTCCTGGACGGGGCGCAGTCCCCCTCCGGCGCCGAGATAGAAATATAAAGGAATGTGACCAAGTAGTGAGACTACTTCGTCTCTTTTAGGTCACAAAATTCCTTCTTCTCTTTTCCCGTTATGCGTGCAACAGGTAACATAGTAACCTTAAATTTCGAATATCTAATGCTAAGATTTTAGTGACCACGAAAGGGGCCGGCTGCGACCCTCTTCAAGTGCTCCCCTACGAACTCTATGCAAATATATTCAGTCGATTGCCGTTTGTTGATCGCGTGCGATGCTCACGAGTATCCAAGCGATGGCGAGCTTTCATATACAATTGGCCCGACATGGCAGAGACGATCGTGATGGGCCCACGGCACTTCTGGCCGCGGCCGGGTGCGAACTCGATATTTGATCATGGGTGCGGCCACTGGCTCTCCACTGTGATTCAGCCTAACACTGTCCGATATTTTTCTATCGAAACCGACTATCGGCAGTTGTCTGCCATCGTCGATATTCTCCGTCGCAAGCAATATACTCGTCTGAAAACTCTCATACTCCATCGTAGGTGAATCCTCGTCACACAAGGGCTCGATCGATTGCTCACAGGCGGAATCTATAGATATCTCGTCAAATCCTGTGGCCATTCGGTCAGAATCTTTTCTTGATATCGTGCTAGCCACCAGCGCCTACCTAGAAAAGCTCGAGTTACGCGGGGTGGGCGTGCCAATGGATCGCAAAGCATGGCGTACTATATTCTCGCAGTGTCAACGCCTGACCCATCTATCTTTGAGCGCTTGGCCTGCGCGTAACGCCAATGCACCACTGGACCTGCATCCAGACGATCTTCCAGCGGAGCTCTCCTTACGCCACCTGCATTGGAACATCAACACTGACTTCCCCTATTCTGTTCTCCTTCCCAAATGCCCTGACCTCCGGTATCTATCCGTCGGCATTCGCGGTCTCGACATAACCGGCTTGATACCGGTCCTCCTCAGGTCTACTCAGACTCTCCAATGCCTTCAGCTTGCCCAAGTGGAAGAGCCTGATATACAATGGGACGACCAGGAGGGCGCGGTTGGTCTCAAGCGACTCGTAGTGAAGAGCGCCGATGTCCCGTCTGATCTCGTCGCCAGTCTAATTATCGCGTATCAGAGGACCCTGTCGGAACTCGTTCTCCACTTAACAAGCGAGGCTCATGCACACGTATGCGACCGCCTCGCCGATGAACTCCTAGGCCCTCTGCGTCTCGAATGCTTTGACTACCGCGTCTTAGACCGTCATCCTCAACAACATTATCTCTATCCTCTTATTGATAGATGCCCGCGCCTGCGCCACCTCAAAATCAACGGCTTTCATTGTGACGAACGCCGTCTCGTCCATAGCCTAACCTGTCTTCCCCGCCTCGAGTCCTTTGAGGCTTCGTCACTAGGCCATAGTCCCGATGAGTGTTCGAAAGCAGATGTCTCTGCATCCTTGCCGCACTTGAAAAAGTGCGAGTTTCGGTCGGCCCACCCGCTCGGTGACTACTTTTTCAGCCATATCAAGCATCTGCAATCCCTGCAAGTTTTTCGGGCCAGCATACTCTACCAGGTCACAGATGCCGGTCTCTCCGCATTCATGGCTGAGGCACCGCACCTCAAAGACGTCTATCTAAGCAATATCAAGGGATTGCGGGACCCAACGTCCATGGTGAGAGACAGGAAGACGCCGATGAAACTCACGCTCTTTGATTGCCCGAAAATAACCGGCAAACGTCTCAACAAATTGAGGTCGAAACAAAACATAGAGCTCTGGACCGACCTCGACTTATGCTAAAAAGGAGTAGACGTAATTTGTATACTGTAGTAATAGACATAATCTCTGTAATAAATATCTAAGGCTAATCAGAAGGAAAGAGAGGTACTTGTATTTTGATGGTTGGACAGAACAATAAGGCAGAACTCCATCAAAAACAGCGTGACCAAGCCATTCTGGGTCTGAAATTCTCAGAAACCCTATTTCAAGCCGGCCCATCGGGCAAACTGAGGTTCCTCCTTGATCCTTTCTCTTAAAGCAAAAGTGAGTACCATGCATCCAACATATCATCCATCCATCCATCCATCCATCCATCCATCCACCTATATACCTATCCATCTACCTTGCATCTATCCTTCTCTATGTCATAATATTTAACCCATTCATCTTCTTTAGTGAGAGATAAGTGGAAGAAGAAGCGCCAGCGACGCCTCAAAGCCAAGAGAAGAAAGATGAGAGCCAGATCCAAGTAAGCGACTCGCTTATTCTGGCCATTTGTCCCTGTTGCCGAGTTTGTCAAGTTTCCTCCCAATGTTTTATCCACGGCACTGGTGTTGCGGACCCCGTCCTTCGTTACTTGTCTGCTCGACCACTTCATCTTGGTCTCATTAAAGCAAAAGATTTGCAATCTTTGTGTGCAAACCATTTACAATTTCTATTCGTATGTGTGCTTCAAATGAGCTAATGTCTTTTCTGCTCTTGCTCGTGTGGTCGGTTCGAGGGTGTGGTCCACGCATGTTGTCTTTAAAAATGGAAGCAGCCATTCGCTTGGCATATTCTGCATCTCGCCCATCGCGCTAATGTTCCTGCGAATACATGAGTGTGTCGGTTCTGAAAGCTATTATGTTGTGCTTACTCAAGTAGAACCAAGGCAGCGTTTAAAGTCATTTCGTTACGGTTAGGACAGCTGACGACTAGCTGCAGAAAACGGGCTAGACTCGGTAATATCTGGAGCACGACCATATCTACCACACTTTTAGTTTTCGATCTGCTTCTCTCTTCATGCTGACTCACCCTTTCCTTGAGTGATACATGCGGCTGACAACAAGTTGCCATAGCAATCTGCCACAGCCAGCCGTAGATCCAGCAGCTCTCCGATCACCTCTGGCTTTTCCTCTTCGCCTTTGCTATGTGTCAGCTTGGCAGTGCCCGCGTACTGAAGTGCACCTAGAAACCCAGCTAGCTGGGGGTACTCGCCCTCCGGCATGGTCTGCTGAACGATCTGTGTGTACACGCGGATCAAGAGGGCCGTCGGCTGTTTGGCACCGAGTAACAACAGATCTGCTAGCGTGCTCCAGAAGGGATACATCTGTTGCGGTTCGGAGACTTTGCACACATCGCCGACCGTCAAAAGTGCCACTTGGTAGACTTGAGGCTCATCCGTCCGTTGCAATGCCGTGCACAGAAAGGCCATTAAGGGCTCCATATAGCCGCGTGCGTAGCATTCGCTGCCCAGTGCTTGTATCAGTCCTCGCATCACGAGAAAAGCCTCAGCCGTCACTGCCGGTACGCCATGGATGGGACTCAGCAGCATGCATATAATACCCATGATTTGATCGCTTGCTAGCCGTCCGCCGTGCTCGTTTATCTTTTGCACACATGCCTATTTGTTTTCTTCTTTCTCAACCATCAGGTCGTAATTACCTTTCACGACATACCATCAATAATCGTAGCTGGCTGTACAGCAATTCTGATTTCCGCATCTTTTCGCCCATACTGGCTCCCTTCACAATACGTTGAATAAAGATGCGTCTTCATGTGCAAGACTTACAAAAAGTGCAGATGCCGTCGTACCAATACGACAAATTAGATTAAGTTGTATGCGCTCAATTTCGACCGTCAAATCCTGGACATGGTGTTTAGAAAACCCAGTTTCCATGGTCTCTGCTCTTTTCTACGTACCATAGGTGTGTTCCCGACAAAAGCACAAAGCGCTTCAAATGCATGTGTCCTGCACTGCGTTTCATGACTCTCTGATAACTGGTCTGTTAAAGACGACAAAGCATTCAACGTGTCCAGGTAATAGCTCTGCATCAAAAGCAGGTTCTTATCGCCAACGAACGCGTCCTGGAAATGTGCACCCACACGCGTCAGGCAACGACAGCTTGCCAACGCGATTTTGGATGATCCAGCGAGATTATGTGTGAGGGCGGTCAAGAACTCGCAACGCACGTGGGACGCGGACCGGATGCAGTCCGGCAGCTGCTCGCACACTCGTCCGAGCGTCCACATGGCCGCGCACTGTATACTTGGCACAGGATCGCTGACCTCTCGCACGAGTGTGGACAAGAGCTATTGCGCATATGAGTACTAGTTAAAAGAAAGCCTTTGATAAAATACATCATTTGCGATGGGTCTAAGCACGCTTTTATCGGGGCCGTGCAGGATAGCCCCTAGCGCCATGATGGCCGCCTCGCGTGAAGCCCTGTCGGCCATCAATGTCAGTCGTTTTTCAATAAAAGGAAAGGCATGAGTGATCACAAGGTTCCCTGTACATTGAGCAAAAAGGGAAATGCACATGGTTGCCGCCTTGAATACCGTCCAATCTTCATCGTCCTCCTCCTCCTCCTCATCGTCTATCTCTGTTGTCTTGACCAACAAAGAAAGCAGGACAGGAAAAACATGTGGCAAGGCGCGTTCAGCGAACTGGTATAGAGCCGTCTGTTCTGTCACCAGTATGGGCTCGCCTCGCTCAAATTGCTGCGGTCTGCATGAGATTTATCTCTCTTTTTGATTTTATAGGTACCTGGAGAATGTACGCTTTGATCTCACATTCCTTTTCGCAAACAGTCGACCAAAACTCGATGGCTTGCAAGACCACGTTTCCCTCAATTGTTTTCATACCCGCCAACGTCAGTTCAAACAATGCCCTCTCCATGTAAAACTGCATCTTGTCATAGTACAGCTGCATGATCTGACTCAGGCATTCGAACGCAGACACTTGTACATCTTCCACCGAACTCTGCGTCGCCTCACAAACAGTCTGCATAATATAGTTGCGTTCTCCCTAAAATAATCAGTCGAATCAGAGACATCCCAGGATGAACTCACTTCGCATTCGAAATTGGCTTTCACAAAGGACAAGCAATTGTATAGTGTTTGTAGCGCTATCAATTGGATCTCGCTAGGATATCCAAGATGTATGACTGTGTGAGTGAACCACGCATCCCCACGTGACATCAAACGCACCTGGGGTTGGCACTATGTGCGCCGTGTATCACTGCCGTCAATATCTCGTTGGACTGTGCGCCCAGCACCTTGGTATCCTGCAATATGGTTTCTAAGCCTTTCTCATTCATAGCTTTCTATTCAAAGGCTTGCCATGTTTTCGCAAAGATATCCAAGAGTCCTGAGCGAGGTGGCTTTCAGAGCCAAGTCTTCTGTCGCCACATTCTCCAAAAGACCGGGTATAAATTCGGGCCAGTAGCCAGCGGAAATCTCAAATTCTGCTATGGTTGCCGCCACCTAATCCATGGGATATAGAATTGATACTGAGCCGATTCCTTGGACTGTGCCACTAAACTTACTTGGGCAAAAGTACTAGATACAGCTCTATTTTGAGTGCGCAGCGCAAGGACGGTCTAAAGAATCTTAAACACATAAACTAGTTTTGAATCTTGCATGCCTTACAAGATGCTTAATTTGATTACGCGTATTCATATCCATATGAAACCAGGGCGTGTTGTCCTCGTCGTTTCTAGACTATACATGATTCAGGAACGTAAAAGAGAATCATGATGATTCGACGACGCACCTTGTTTGATATATTGTTTTTAAGCACAAGCGCAGCTACCATTCGCACCGGATCGGTCAGTGTTTCAACCGTCAATTGCTGGGCCACCAGCAGGCAAAACATGTCCTTTTTTATGTGTTACACGATGTGGGTTGTCAGTGTTTCCTTAAGAAAGAAAAATAGCCTCAGATATTTACGAAGTCCTCAGCCGCTATGGTCTCTAAATGCTGGGTTGCCTGAGAGCGCGTGGCATCGTCTGTGCGAGAAATAGGATATAAAGGAGGTCGTACGCGTGTGAGGAAGTCGAAATCGCCTAGGTGACGCGAAAGACAAGGTTACCTGATGACAATGTATTAGCAAGAACGGCGGCTAAATTGATCATGGAATTGCAGAAAAAAGGGAATAGTAAATGAAACAAAGGGAACAAAAAGAAAGGAATGAGCGCGAACGAGCACAAGTGGTATAAATACGTAAAACTCAAATAAGGTGGTCCGAATATGAATAGAAAGATACTAAAAAAAGAGCAGATATTTAATGGTCTGAACAGCGGATTCAGGGGTATATGAACACGCGATACAGTCATGCATACAATATCAAGATGGGCCTTCGCGGTCATATGTGTAGAGTGGACAGCGGAAAAACGAGTTTGGACAGAGAGAAGCGGAATGAAATCGAATGCTTATATGTAGAATGTATGTATGTATGTGTGTATATGTGTGTGTGCAACCTCAACCGCCCAAAGTCAGAAAAACATCGCACAGGCACAAGGGACCCTTTTTTTCGCTTTTCTTGAACCTTCTTTTTTATTCTTTTGATAACCGTTTGCGTCTGATAAAACATGGGTGAATCTCGAACAGAGCTCTTGGCCTGGTTGAACGACCTCCTCCAGACAAACTACACCAAAGTCGAGCAAGCCGGCACCGGTAATACACTCCTGCATCCGTCATGATTATCTCCATCTCATCTCACCTCACTTTTCCTCTTCTCTTTATTACTCCATCTTTCTATGACTTCATCTCGTTTGCCAATGTCAATAGGTGCTGCTTACTGCCAAATTTTCGATTCCATCTATGGTAACGCATTGCCTTTCGTTTCGGCCCTCATTCAATTCGTTACTAATATCCGATCGCAGGAGATGTGCACATGAGCAAAGTCAAGTTTGACACGAAGCACGAGTACGAGTATGTTGGCAACTACAAGATCTTGCAGCACACCTTCACCAAGCACAAGTAAGTCAGGAGCGTATAAAAAGTGATGGGAGACTGATAACGAGTCAGGGTGGACAAGGTCATCCCGGTCGATCGTCTTACAAAGTGCAAATTCCAGGACAATTTGGAGTTCATGCAGTGGGTGAAGCGTTTCTGGGAGCAAAACTTCCCGGGAGGCGCATACGATGCGTTGGGCCGTCGCAAGGGCGGTGCTGGTCCTGTCAAGTCAGTCGCAGGAGGGGGCCGTGTTACAACGACCGCTCGCAGAACAGCCGCGGGGGGTGCAGGTATTATTCATGACAACAATGGCGGTTTTTTATTTTAATGTTTTATCTCATCTGATGTTTAATTAGCTCGCAGCACCGCCAGCCGTGCCAGCTCGGGCCGCGTTTCTTCCAGCAGCGCAAGGGCAGATGTGATGGACAACCATTCGCAGTCGGTCATTATCGACCTGAACAAGCAGATCTCGGAACTCAAGCTGACCGTCGACGGGTTGGAGAAGGAGCGCGACTTCTACTTTGGCAAGCTTCGTGATATCGAGATCATGGTACAGGAGGAGCTTGATGCGGCTGAGCAGGAGCAACCCGGCCATGTCGAGCTGCCTATCATGAAAGAGATCCAGGCCATCCTCTACAGTACCGAGGAAGGCTTTGAGGTCCCGCCCGAGGACGAAGAAGGCCACCTGGAAGGCGTTCATCATGACGAATACGATGACGAAACCTTTTAATTGGATCAACTAGCTTATACCAAAAGATGTCCTATAATAGGAGAACAAAAAGAGGCAAGAGACAGACATACACAGACCCGCACACAATGCACCAGTAAACTTAAAGCATATAATATATCTCCTTCACTTTTCCCTTTCAAATACGCGTAATTGGATATGAAAAAAACAATTAAGTTCAGCTCCGTCTCATTCTCAAAACATGCATGGTAAGATTTGCGCAGAGGTCTGATAGATTAATTGATTGCAAAGGAGAAGGGATGTTTGCATGAGGGTGAATGTGAGTGATTGAGTGACCGCCTACGATAGAACGAAAGGCTGCGTGCAAGTATGTGATTGTGGGTGATTGTTCGTGAGCGTGCTGTGTCTGTTGTGGTGTTGCCATGGTATATCTACATTTCATCAGAGCTGCTACTACTTGAGTCATCGGATGAGCCAGACGACGAGCTGCCTGTATCGCTTTCACTTGACGATTTGTCTAACCCAAAGCCATGAATATTACTTGCCTATTGTCCATCCATGCCAGTGAACATACCTTGAAATTTCTCAACAGGTTTAGTTTCGGTTTTCGCTCGTTTCGGCGCCGGTTTGGCTTTTTTAGTCGACGGCCGCCGCACGAGACTCGTGCCCATCACGTATTCATGCAGCTTGTGTAGTGTGCGTTTGTCGAGGTTGTCCATATCTAACTCGATTTCTTGCTCGTCACCACCCAAGTCCGGCATAGATTTCTGGATGATCCCCACCACGTGGTGCAACCGGTCGTCCGTCAAGTTGTTGATCCGCTCGCTGAGGAGCTGTTTCTGTTCGAGCGTGAAGTCGGGATACTCTTCCACGGGCGGTTTGGCTGGAGGGCGTCGTCGTTTGGGAGCAGGTTTACGTGGCTGGACCTGAGGCGGCTTCGCCTGCTTCTTCTTTTTGCTGGATCTCAAGGATTCGAGCTGGCGCGACATATTAGCGATATGCCGTTCCATCACCGCGATAGGGTCGTCCTCGTCCCGCGTCTCGTCTTCCGAGTGTTCTTGCTCTTCAAACACGTCTGACTTGGTCCGTCGCCGCTTGGGCTGCGGCGCGGGTGGGGCAGGCGGCGGCGACTGTACCTCAGGCGGGACAGGCTCAGGCATCTCACTCCATTTCTTGTCAAACTCACTTTCTAGCCTCTTGCCCATTTCGTGTACAGGTGAGCCCGGCGGGTTGTATGTATAGCAGTTTTGAAACATCAAGCGCATGTCACGCTCAAAATCGTCCGGTGTTTGGTAATCGCCCTCGTCAAGTTTGCGTTCCATCGTCGAGAGGTCCATCGGATGCTTGATGACCTCGAGATAATCGGGAATGTTGAGAGCAACAACGTCCACAGGCTGCAAAAATGGGTAACTGATGTCGCGGTACTTTGGCTTCCGCAGCTCACGCAGGACCTGGCCGCAGAATCGCATTTGTGCATTGCTTTGACGCACATTGCTGCGGCGTTTGGTGGCTGGTTCCGGGTAGTCTTTCGATGGAGGCGGATGCTTGTCGCGTTTTGGGCGGGCATTTGTAGTTTTTGGTTCGCCGTCGGTCGAGGATGGCATTTGTCGCAGGCTCTTTTCAAAGGCGGTCTCGACGTTTTGGCACAACATCGAGATCATGGCTTCCGGTCCATTAAATTTGAAACAGTTGCTAAATACAAGTCGGACATCTGCAATGAAATCCTCAATGTTCTCATATTCGAGATTGTTGAGTTTTGCTTCTACTGTGCCGAGGTCCATCGGGTGCTGGATGATTTTTGGATAATCGGGTAAATTCATTTTGACGTAGTCGACCGGATGCAAAAATGGGTTGGCGTCGCGGTGTCGTCTGAGGTTGCGCATGATGGCGCCGCTGTATTTTATTTGGTCGCGCGTCATGTTGGTGTGACGGCCGGTGGGAGGATGCGTGGGCGTCGAGATGGAAGGAGAAGGTGAAGCGCTTGTGCTTGGGTTCTATATCAATAGAACCAAAGGAAAAAGGAAGAGGAGAAGAATACTTGGATGAACGGACTGCTCCCAAACTATATTGTAGGCACCCGACGCAAACCAATCCTACCTGAAGCGATTTGGGAGGCAATTTCTGCAAGGGCGGAGGCGTGGCAGGCTCATTGCTCGTGGCGCGAGATATGCTGGTAGTGTTGCCGTCTTTGGATTGTGTAGTGGACTGCAGCTCTTGTTGGGGCGTGGATGGCGCTGCAGCAGAAGGATGAGTGGGGGCATGAGACGGTCGGTCTACTATCTGGGATGTAATACTGTCTTGGATAGACACCTTTCCGGGTCTATAATATATCGATATATAGAGTTGAGCTTATCATTCCAAAATAGACCGTGGCAGGTATGAGAGTTTTTTTTCTCTTTCCATTGATAGACCCCCTTCTCTTCCTTTATAACAAAGGCATATAGAAATGGAATAAAACATACTCTGCTTCAGTGTGTAGGGCCTGATCAGAGGGTGGATGTTGTTGGTCGATGCCGTTTGCCATGTTAAGCGAAAACGAGCAAGTGAATCGTGAGATTGGAACTGAGTTGCTGTCAAGTTTAGAGAAAGAAGCGGAGGTGAATGCGCTGTTTTTGGAACTACTACAGATAAAGTAGTTGAAGGTGAGCCCTTTCTTCTTTTTAAAAAGGGAAGGAAAGTAGTCGCGTCGAAAGAAGGGAAAAGAGGAAGAAAGGAAAAAGGGTGGAGGAGAGCGAAAGAAGAAAATTAACAGAGAAAGAAGTTGTCGCTTACTTTGGGAGTTTTGTCTCAGGCCTTTCTCTTTTTTCTTGGTGAGCGGGATTGCAGGGAGAAGAAATCTGTGGAGGGGAAGAAAGACGAGAAAAAAAAATGCAATGGCCCCCAACCCTACAACAACCCTTCAATGAAAAAAAAAAAAAAAAAGACCACATGACGTCACACACAGACATTACACACACCACACATATACGCTTGCGCTTTGGTGCTTGGGATATTTTTCTTTCTTTCGAACTAACATGGCACAAATTCGTAAAGCCGTCCAGTTTGGCTACCATCTCGGACATGATAATACTTTGTGCAGGATAGTCTTCGCATTTCGCATATGTATTTGTCCTATATTCGAGCGCCGTTTTCTCATATACGGAATAGAGGGAAAAAAGCGTGCGATTTTTACCACTCACATCTAACCTTTAAATATCATTAGGAAATAGTATGTACGCTCATTATTTTCATCGAGCGGATGAGTCAATACACAGGGATAGTGACAAAACGAGCGTGAACCGAGTCATCAGCGCGGTACTCCCGTGTATCGTGTCCTAGGCAGTAATTCCGACGCACCTTCCGCCTGACAAGCAAGGCGGCGAAAACTCATATCATTCGAAAAGATGTATAAATGTTGTATCAAGGAACATTATAAGAAGAACATCATGACACGGGAAGAAAGGAAGAAAACATAAAAAGTACTGGTGTGGGTATACTCAAGACCATTTGCCCAAAAATGTGGCTTGGTGGACTTGTCTGGAATGCTCAGTGCAGTCGCGCGACTCGTCGCATTGAGCTCTGGGGGTATCCCTTTTCTCAGTTCGATATACGCCCAAAGGATCATCGCCGCAGCATGACCGGCTTCATTGTCGCAGGAATAGCCAACCAAAGCTGGATACTAGCGCCCACACGCAGATGAAAACCGCGCACCAGCACAGAACTCCCCAGATTTAAGTCTATGACCTCAATCCAAAATCTTTATAAGGACATGTAAAAGAGCAGGCGCATGTATATAAGCAGTTCGTCGCGTGACAAAGCGATGGTGCCCTAGCCAGAAGCTATCTGCGGCAAACGAGAGCAGATACAATGATTCCATCAGAAGTGATAGCTGCTATGTAGTTGAGTAAACAGGGCAATGGCTGCTGTCTCGCGTATCATTTCGTACTTCTCAGTCTTGTCAAACCTATTGCTATTATTACGTGCTCTTCGTATGATGACATAGAGTAGATATATGGCTTGTTTGCGTTGGAGATAGCATAAACGATATCATAATGAGCAACTTTGCTCTTCCTATTGACTATGCGTGCACAGATTCGTGTTCATCGTCACCCGATGTCGAGTACTATCTGAATCCTAGTCTTTGATATCATAATCGGCTCTACCTTCCAACCTAATTAAACCATTCTGATAGATTAGCATGTATCCTTTTCCTCGCACCGCATCGAAGCCATACATGCCCTAATTTGCCGTTGTATTACTTTCACAAGTATCATACTTGCTATAGTGATTAATGTGTACTGCTGGCTGACCGGCTCTTCATCTTGCGCTTGCCATATCTGTATTCCTATCGAGATTCTAATATCAATTCATAGCGTGGTGAGGCTGATCGGGATTTGAAATATAAGCGATATTTCGAAATACAAGCGGGGGCAGTGAGAGAATGTCAGATTAGCTCTCTTTCCCAGATACATTCTCCACTGATGACTGAAAAAATCCTTGTCTTCGGTAGGAATTTACAGCCCAAAGAATAAACATGAAATTCTAAGTGTATACAGGCGCCGGTGTCAGCGGTCTGACTACAGCTTTGGTGCTCCTTGACAAGGGCTATAAAGATGTGACTGTGATCGGCCAGTATATCCCTGGCGACAAAACCGTTGCTTATACTTCGCCCTGGGCAGGTGCCTCGATTCTCAGCTTTGCTTCGAGCCAAGATCATCGCCTCCGCGGTATGTCCATGTTGATCACGGTCAGTCTGTTTGACTCTTGGCTGAATTTTTATCGCTTCAGCTATCGACACCGACACACACAAGGTGTTTAAGCACCTTGCCGATAACGTACCCGAATCGAGCGTCAAGCACTGTCCCGGTATCGAATACCGTGACGATACTGATCCCGAAGGCGAGGACAGCCTGTGGGTCCGCGAGCTGTACCGTGAGGTACTCGAGCATGGCGCTATATGTACAAACACTTGACTGATACCGGTCATTTGTAGTTCGAAGAGATCCCAAAGAAGGATCTGCCTCAAGGCACGGCATTCGGATTCCGCTACAAAACTTGTATGATAAACCTGGTCCCAGAAAAAGAAGGGAAGATTTCTCACGATCCTTTTAGACGTCCTCAGCGTTCCGCTGTACCTGGATTGGCTCGTTCAACAGATCACACAACGCGGTGGCAGGGTCCTCCGTGACCGTCCGTATGAGTCACTGCAGGACGCCATCGACGCCTATCGGTGCGATATCCTCATCAACTGCAGTGGTAACGGCGCCAAAACCCTTACCGATGTGAGAGACACAAACATGTATACCGTTCGCGGCCAGACCGTGCTCGTCGAAGCCCCCCATATTATGACCCAATACTACCGGGACGGTGAAGACGGCAAAACGACGTATATCATCCCCCGCGGCGATGGTACTGTCATCTGCGGCGGTACCATGGATACCGAAAACTTTGATCTCAACCCGGACCCGGCCATTTCTGAACGTATCCTGCGCAACTGCTACAAGCTTGCGCCTGAGATCAACCACCACAAAGGCGTCGAGGCCTACAAGATCTTGTCGTACAATGTGGGATTTCGGCCCGGCCGCAAGGGTGGTATACGCATCGAAAAAGAGCTCCGCGGTAAGTGATAATGTATAACCCTCTTTTTTACTCAAACTCTATGCGTTTAGTGAATGCCAAAGACGGTAAAAAGGTAACCATAATCCATAACTATGGTCATAGTTCGCACGGTAAGTCTAGAATAGAGTCACCGGATGAGGACTCATCCAAAGAGCACAGGCTATCAATCGAGCTGGGGTGCCTCGCAACGTGTGCTTAAACTTCTGGAGGACACCAATCTGGTAGCCAAACTGTAATAATATGAAAACAAGAAATGTGTATAGTCGTCTGTGTTGTTGTGATTACAAAAAAGAACATGGATGGAATGGATGCACATGCAGGGACATATAAAAGTATGAAAGTACACTAGGAGGAAGGCGGCGCCAGATGAACGCTGCTATCCGGAGCACGGTTCGCCACATTGGCGGCGGCTGCATTCATGGCCGCCTGATGGTCGATAGAACCAATGCGTGTCACGGCCGCACTGATACTGCCGTTGCGTGTGATGGCCTGCGCTGCCATCTGCGACTTGCGACGGCGCATGAGCAACTCTTCCTCGGCTTCTTCGGACGTATCTTGGCGGTAACGCCGCTCGCGCACCAAAGCCTTTTCAAACAAGAGATCCGGCAGGGTACACGTGCCCAAAGCGCGCCGCATCTGGGTGTTAAGGTACGCCAAACCGAGCTGGTAAGACGCGTTCATCCAGCCAAACCCTTCGCGCGGCACAAACTTGAAATCGACACCGACATTGCCGTACTCGACTTCGACCTTGTGTGAAAGACTCACAACATCAAACTTCTCGGGAACCACACCGTTGAAGTCGACGAAACTCTTGGTAATCCTATTCATATCCGTACATTAGGACTGGTCGCGCGGGTGTAATTTTTGAGACTTACGTGTACAGCCATCGGTAAGCCAGTCGCCGCGCCACGTCCTTCATGCCGTAATTTTCAAAACCTTCCCAGGCCATGATCTGGTGAGGTGCCCAGCCGAATGGGAAGTCCCATTGCCGGTTCGGTCGATCGAGCGAGATCTCGCCACGTGACTCTTCTGTACCCGATACCAGACCGCCAAGCACTTCAAACTTGGGCAACGATCTGCATAGCACCTCAGCTTGCTCCTGACTCGCACAGCCAGCCCACATCGCCCAGTACGCCGTCACGGTCTCGTATGTAATTTGTCTCTCCTTGACCGTGTCATAGTCGAAGTAGAGACCCTTTTCTTCGTTCCACAGATACTTGTTGATAGCGTCACGTCGTACCTTCGCCCGCTCGAACCATGCGTCTGGATCTTGCTTGTTGCCATCAAAATCCTCAAGATGGCCATCCAGGTGCTCACTGATCACGTCACAGAGGTCCATCTCGTACTTGTACAACAAAGCATTCAGATCGATCGTAGCCAGGTTTGCGCACACTCTGTCAAATCGGTAGGTCGTGTCGTGGCCCGACTCTCGCACGGCTCTGTCGTGCAGGAAGTACTCGTCAAGCTCTGGCTCGACAATTTTGCGGTCATTGTAGAGTTGATCGAACTCTTCTATAGATACGCCATGCTTTCTCGCGAATGGCGCGATAATATGGTTGAAATGGGACGCTTCCGTCTCGGGCGGAATGCCTTCGCCGTCTGGGCGGTACCGCGACAGCTTTGTCTTCTTATCCAGACGCGGCTCGACCATCCACACGTTCCAATACTCCTTGATGGCTGACTTGAGAACGGTGCGGAGCCATTCCTTATTTTCCTCTTCATGGCTGGGGTCCATGCGCTCGTAGACCTTGATGGCCATGTCAGTCAAGAAAGGCGGCTGAGAGCGGCTGAGATAGTACGATCGGTTCGCATTCAGGATCTTGCCATAGTGCTTTATCTCGTATGCGAAATTCTCCACCATACCCTTGGCCAGGTCGAGCTTGCCATCAACGAGGAGTCCGAGAGCTATAAAGTACGAGTCCCAGCCGTACATCTCGTTGAACCGACCGCCCGGTACTGCGAACGGTACACCACGCATCACGACATTCCCCTGGTAATCCGTCTCTTTCCGCATGGCCAAGGTCAGAAGACCGGCACGATCATTGATGCTCTTGACATACTCAGGCGTGATGTCCTTCGGAAGGTATATGACCTCGAGCTGCAGGTGCTTGCGCATCTCGGCCACCTTTTTGTAGTACTCGTAGACCTCGGTCTCATCGTGTGGGATATAAATCCGAGGTACACGGTTCGCCGATCTGTCCTTGGGATCAGGCGAGATGATCTCGATGCTGTCTGCGTCAATGCGCCGTGTCAAGCCTTCCCAGAAATGATGCCTAGTGTAATCGTAAGCCACTCTTGTCACAAAAGTTCGAAACAACTCACTTGATCATGCGCGATAATCGGTCCACCGGATTTTCGTTCAGACGTGCTTCATCCAAAACAATATGCTTCCGTCCATAATCGTTGGCCAAGGCAAGTTCTTGAAGTAGGTTGGAGAGCATGTAGGTGCCTCGGATATCAATCTTGCGGTAGCCGCCGGAATCGGCCGTGCCGAGCTGCATTGTTTTTGGGCCCAGGTCATTGATGGTGATCTGGAAATCATTGTCGGTATCTTCCTGCTCAAGGATCATACGCTGTGTCTCCTCCACGTCGATAAGGAACTTTTTCGCCTTATTTTTCTCATCTTTGGGAAAAGGTGGTCAGTGCACTGTTTTCTGCCCAGATTTGAATCCCAGCGTTCTTTCAAATGCTCATTTGACGTCATGCGACCAATCTGCAAGAAGAAAGAGGAAAAATGGAAGGTATAAAAAATGAGTCTCCAACCTACCATGGGAAGCTCGACGGAAGCGGTTCATGTCAAAATCTTTCCCGCTCATGATATCGGGTTTGCTTCGCTAGACGGTAAAATGGCGAGTCAGTTATGCGGTCATTCACGAGATTCCTGCACGAGCTTACGGTGTAAGTTCTCGTCCGATAGCGAGCATTGTCACCCGTGGTATAGTAAGTGGCAGCCGGTGCATGAACATCGACTGAACTGCTATCGTCCATCTCAATCGAAGGGATCTTTCGAGACATGATCAAGTTATGGAGAACGATTAACTAATAAGCTGGAAAGAAACAAAGAGCGAAAAAAAAGACCAGAAGAAGAAACAAAAAAAAAAAAAAAGAGTGAGACAGAAGAAATAAATCAGAGCCAGCGAGAGACACGCGGAAAAGAGAAAAAAAGTCTATTAAATTTATTGGCCGCAGCAATAGAAAAGGCATGACGCTCCCGTGACACACCCTTAAAAAAAAAAGCATCAGGTCCGAAAGACTTTGCCCACATTTACGTATTCGTAGCTGATTTTATCTATGCAGTACACATAGTTAACATACCTGAAAGTCACAAGCTATGTCAAGCCATAGCATCGGGTTAGTCCCCATGAACAGAAGAATGATGTTATTGAATGTAAGTGGCCCATTTCGACAGTCAAATGTTTCTTTGCTTGGTCACGGCGGACAAATCGCTTTCTTGGTGTGCTTGTGCTATGCGTGTGCGTGTGTGTGAGATCAGCCAGATAATAACAGCAGTAAGCACACTATATCTGAGTTCATTCATGCAATGACGCAATGGTCCAGAAGGACGGATCCCCGCACCTACGCTAACTTGGCCTAATTCCATGTTCACTTCAGTTCGATACAAACACTATAAGTTTGTATATAGGATGCTAATGTCCATAAAGCTGCCGGGAATGAGAGCCTTTATTCCTTCATCATTCACTGGTCACTAAGCAGAAGAATGAACCATTCTAAATGCAGTTGCCTTCGCGATTCATTCAAGAATACTCGAGATTCATCTCTGTTTCGTCCGACGCTGATAGCGGACAGAAGAAATCAGAAAGAAAGGGAAACGAACTTCAAAGACGCAGGAAATGGAGAATGGAACTGTTTGCATCACAGGTGATATGCCTGATGCTGCTTATCGACAGTAAAGAAGTACTATTTGGATATATATTATAACGGACAAAACAGTCTGTAGGTTTCTACTTATTCTCCACAGTTGGACCCCAGAGAAAAGTCTTTGACAGTACCGAAGAGTAAGGTTAACCTTCATAGATTTTGCAAGGGAGACACCTTATCAAAGAGCATTAAGGAAGCGTGCACAAAAATGTGAGTAAGACTTGCAACTCCAAAGGCTTTGCCTCACATCCTTGCACGTAGATGCGATGATATGAGTAGCACTGCAGTTATTGTATTTGAACATTAATGAAAAAGGGAAAAAAAGCCTAGAATCTATAGAATAACACACACATTGTTCCAGAAATACGAAATAGATTCGATCACGATGTCAAAATCCGACTGGCTGCGGCATACACTCTTTGGGAGCGCTGTGCAAAGAAAGGAAACACTAGAGAAAGAGACGTGCTCTTCGTCGGTCGTGGACTTTCCGCGTGCTCCAGCTGTAAGATACCCCGTCCTGTACAGTCGCCTCACCTGCCCTCTGGTGTGATGATTTGAATTTATGCTTTTGCTTGATATAATAGTTTATCTTGAAGAGAACCTCGAACGACAGTCATATTCCATGTTCAGTTCATTGGTCTGAGAGCGTCTTCTACGTCATAATAATAAAACAACTCGTCCGCTTTTTTTAAAGCATACATACTGGAAGGCCCATTTGTCTGCGTGCTGTGGCCCGCGTAAGCAGCTATAATTCAGTGGCACACCATTCAGGAGAGTATCTTTGCGTGGCACTGGTTATAGTACTATCAACCCGTTCTTTACTTGTCACGTATTACATTATGCAGGGGAGCTGTGTGTTTGCGCGCTTAATGATTAGCATATCATAGTCTTGCAAGAACCTTTATCACTAGCCTAATCCGTCATATATACACGGGTGGTTTATGCATTCTACTTTTACATCGAAGATATCAATGGAGGGACGGGAACGGGGTCAGAACACAGATATAGGTGCACATACACATAAGACACACATAGCATTGTCTTTATTATAGCTATAATAGCTCATTGTTCTCTTTCGTATAATGATATCAAAACATCCAATTGGGGGGGGGGAAGAGAGGAACGCAGCATATCGAGGCGGCGTGAATTACTTTGTATGTAAACTCAGCTGTGGTCGTTTCTCTTTCTCCTTGTGCCGCTGTGGCCCTGTACTATTTCGTCCGTTTCAGAAAAGAAGAAAGTTTGCCCTTTCTTACACTTAAAGAAAAAACAAGTTGCATGCCCGGATGATTTTCGAGCAATTGAGACTGTAAGCTATAGGCGTATGTGTAGTCCCTCTTTCTAATGGACGACTTGTCTTAAGACACGTGACGCTCAAGTCGTATGTCTTTACGCCGCTTTACGAGCCTGCCCAAGGTCCCAGCTGCAATGACGACGATGCGCCATCACTGACTGTCTTTCGGGAAACGGGCCAAGTTCAACTCAATGGTAAACCTTTTGTCGCTTTTGTAAACCTGTCCTGACGGCATCCCGCGTTATTCCAGCTCCTCCTCCCCTCGACGATAAGGTGCTACAAGAATTTATCGTTTATGGTATCATGGGCTTCATCCAACTGCAAGCTGGTACGTGACAATACAGATATCGCTACATTAAGCTAAGCAAGGTATATACACAAAAATATAAAAAGGCGAATATATGATCGTGGTCACCGGATATGAGCGCGTGGGCCTCTTGAACCAATGCCAAGTACTGCGCGCAACTACCTTCCAAATTTTGCCGCTTCCAAGAGACCTTTCCGCATTGTCTGACCCTCAAGTCGAAGACGAGCAGACCTTTGTGCACCTTGTCCAAGATCATCTGCGTCAAAACACGTTTTATTTCTCATACTCTTACGACCTCACACTATCCCTTCAAAAACAACAAGCTCAGTATCTCGCAGCAGAGCATGAGCCAGCCTGGAAAAAGGTAGTGCAATCATTCACTGTTGGCATAGCGTCACTTATAGCTTGACATAGGCCGATCCACGCTTCTTCTGGAACCGGTTTTTATGCGAGAAACTCTTTGCTTCGACCGAGCCAAACCATGATGTAGGTTAATCAAAGCCAAGAAACGATGATACTGATTTGAGGATAGTTGAGTCCTTTTATCCTGCCCTTTATCCAAGGATGTGAGTCCTCAACAAAACAGGAACAGAGCGTGTCTAATCTTAGGAAGTCGTTTCCATTACTCACACCGTGCTGAATGGCCATCCCTTGGTGTTTGCATTGCTGAGCAGACGCAGTTGCGAGCGCGCTGGTACGCGCTACTTTTCGCGTGGCCTCGACCGATCAGGCCATGCCAGCAATTTCGTCGAAACAGAGCAGATTATTCAATTCGAGAGCGATAAGCTCACCGATCGACGCCTCTTCCAACTGTCCTATATTCAAACGCGCGGATCTGTCCCAGCCGTCTGGGGTCAAGCTGTCAATACACGATACACGCCTCGGCTCTGGGCAGAAACAGATCTCTCAGACAGTGCTGTAAGGAACAAAAATAAATGCATTCCAAAAGGATGCTGATATTTATACGCTTGTAGGTGCTGGACACATCAAGGCTACATTTTGAGGAACAGATTCGCCACTACGGACCACAACTGCTTGTCAATCTGACCAACAAACGCGGCTACGAATTTCCGATCGGAGACCTCTATGCTCATATCGTCGACGCGCTTGCTGACCCGAGACTCGACTATACGCATTTTGACTTCCACCATGAATGCCGGAAAATGAAGTGGCACCGCGTTCAGTTGTTGATCGATAAGCTCGAGCCGGTGCTGGCTCAGCAAAGGTAACGGCAACATCAGGCCACTTTTGGGGTGTTATTATTGATGCGTCGCAGCTATTTTTTTCATGACACATCGCAGCCGGGGCCCCAAAAAGCGCAGACCTCCATCGTGCGCACTAACTGCATGGACTGCTTGGACCGGACCAATGTCGTTCAAAGCATGCTCGCTAAGTGGGTCCTTAACCGCCAGCTGCGTGATGTGGGGATCTTGCAATCGACTGACGTGCTCGAAAACGACGAGCATTTTATGCATGTCTTCAATAATGGCAAGTGTTCATGAAAAAATCACGCGCAGCATTACTGATATGCGCGTCTTAGTGTGGGCCGATCATGCCGATGTCCTCAGTATAGCCTATTCAGGCACAGGCGCGCTCAAGACAGACTACACACGGTAGGCTATCTCGCTGTTTCAGAAAAACACAAAAGTGACGTGCAACCAGGCTAGGCAAACGGACATGGCGAGGTGCACTGAGTGATTTGGGAAACTCACTGGCACGCTACGCTAAAAACAATTACATGGATGGGACACGACAGGATGCGATCGACCTATTTCTCGGCAACTACACAGTGGATCCTGTCTCCTATATACCAAAAGAGCACCATGTAAGCCCTTTCCATCGACGACATAAGCCATGGACAATACGCGCCATTCCCATCGCCTTTATGACTTCTGTCTTTCTGTTTTTCCTCATCCTCTTCCATTCTGACTTGATTGGTCTCGGATCGTCGACGCTTTACATCTTTGCGCTGGCGCTCTGTTCGGCTGTTGCCCTTTCGAGCTGGCGTTTTATTCAGCAGCATGGCACGCAGTTTGTCGATCAGCCTTGTCTCGTCCAGCTTCCACATCAAGACTTGCAGCACCAGCCAACGAGTGCAACTACGACGGATAAAGGACTTAGGCCACCTGAGAAGAGAAATACCATAGTTCTTGATGAAGCCGAGCTTGGATACGAATTACCGACGCTGCCGCCCATTAACAAAAAGACGACTTAAGAAATTTCCTTTGCATTCATTCGATTTGTAAATAGAGACAATAAATATGGAAATAGAACGTGTGTTGTGATATGTCTATTAAGGCAAGACGTATATAGATGGAGAGCATCTTGACAGAATAAAAAGGGCGGAAAACAGGGCGAAAGTAAGGGAATTTAGACACGGTCAGTGATATCCTGCTTGGGGAAGCCAGGCGTGCCAAAATCGACATATAACCGGCCCTCATCAGTGAGGGTAACCAGACCCTTCTGATGGTAGATGGTCTTTGCGCGCAAGACTTTCTCGGCTTGGATGCGCGCCAGGCGGTAGGTGAGGGCCCGTCGCAGGCGGGCCAAAGCATCGTCTTTGTCATCCTTCTTGGTCTCGGTCTGGGCCCAGGCCAGGGTATCCTCAGCGTATTTCTTCTTTTCTTCCTCATAGGCAAGGTATTCAGGTGTGATAGGAACTTCGAGGTTGCCAGCCGGGGGATCCGTGGCGGGTGTTGCCTCATCCTTGGTCTTGCGATCCGGGTTGCCCGAGATGATAACGGGCACACTCTCGACTTCGACAAACTTGGTAAACTCGTCGAGATTCTTTGTGAAATGGATCTTGCCGGCCACGACAGGATCAAGCAAAGGCTGGATAATGCTCCAAACTGCAAAGTGTATGGATTAATTACGAGTTCTAGGATTGCATACTTTCCCGACATACCGGTTGAGAAAACCCAGGGCGCCTTGTGAATCAAACACAAGCCGAGGGTCTCGGGGTAGTAAGCTTCGAGACATTTGATTAAAAATTTGACGAAGTCCAGATCCTATATGCAAACAGAAGTGTACAATTAGCATGATGAGCTAAAATAAAATTGAGAAATGACGCCTACCATGTTGGCCAGGGTGAAGTTGTCAAGATTGAAGACGATACAAGCAGTGTCCATCGGGTGACCGCAAAAGACACGAGCGGTTTCCATTAGGTACAGTGCACATAGCTTGATCGTCTCAAAAGGTTGGTCCTCCTTGTGGTGCAGTTGGACGTTGATGAAACTAGAGAAATAAAGAATCGCATTAATAACCATCCACTCCTTTTCCTCTTTTTAAATGACTCACCAGATGCCACGGTGGTCCCTATCAGGGCCGCCAAGCGTAGCTTTACCTGAGCGCATTTGCTCGATGAATTGATCGCCAAGACCAGGCTTGACGCGGTTGAGCTCATCATGGAGACCCGATTCACCCAGCTTGACGATATCATCGACGCGCATAAACAGACGCCAACGTAAGGTATTGATCAACATGTTGTAAGCGGCCTCAAAGTCCCACTTGCGAGCACGCAGATAACGGAGGAGAGCTGAGTCAGGATTATCCGTTGCCACCATGTGCCAGAAAGTAGTCTCGAGCTTGTCACCGGGAATGAGCGGGATCGCTTTCTCGAGGGGCAGATCCATCCAACGGGGATCAGCCGTAGCACCTAAAAAGTAATCGGTGTGGTCCATTGCTGGCTTTGAGCTGCCAAAGCCCCAGCCCTTCTTGGCCGCCTTCTCGACCGGTTTCTTTGGCGGTGGAGGCGACCACGCCTCGCCCTTTTGCTTGAACAGTTCAAACAGTCGCAGCCAAAGGGCTTTCAGAGCGGCTGTCTCTTCTTCGGTCAAGACACCGGCATGACCGGGGAGACGATTTTCAAGCGTGATGATTTCCGTCATTGTGAAACTAAAACAACGAAACAGCGGAAGAGAGGAAGCAAAGTAGGAAAGAAGAGGCCGGGAGCGGTGTTGGCGGTCCTATTTTTCAAGTATTGTATGCTTCTTTATACTGTAATGAAGGACTATGTTACACCGCCTGTGTAAGGGAGCTGGCTTTTCCAGGTACAGTGACGCGAAACTACATCCTCCGACCTGAACCTTGGCAAAGGGTTTTCAAGGTTGGAATGTGCCCCAGATTGCAGCATGTATCATAGAGATCTTTACCCATATGTCTAATATGCCGTATAGGTATGCGTGTGTATGCTTTGTTTCACGGATTACTCGTACCCCAACCATTCGTACCAGGACGACCTTCGTGAGAAAGGCAGGCCTAGAGTCAGGCTTGTTGATATCATTCAAGTCTACATATACGGAAAGCAGCACTCTGGCCCCACATTCCGCACCCCATCCAACAGTAGAAGTGGCGACGCATAGTCGTCTACCTATTCAGCTGATGCTCCCAAAGCTTGGTAAAGCGAGGCCAGGCCATTCTCACATGCGCGCAGCGTACAGTTGGCAATTTTCTCAGAAACCATTATGAAAGTAGCTTTTTTCTATATTTTTACACACGATCAGTGATGTCTTGCTGCTTGAAACTGGTTCCAAAATCGATTAGCAGTCGGTTTTCATCCGTCAAATGGATAATTCCTTTGGCGTGGTAGCTCGTCGGTGAGCGCAAATCTTTCTCGGCCTGAATGCGCTTGAGTCGATACGCGCGGCCACGCGCCAGACGCCTCAACGCATCCCTCTCAAGATCCTCTTCCACGGGCTGCTTGGCCCATGCAAGTGTCTCCTCTGTGTATGCGACTTTTTCCTCTTCGTAGGCCGCGTAAGCTTTGCTCGTCCTATCGAGCGTCGTCATTATTGGTGATGCTGTGCTGGCTTCATCTTTGGTCTTTCGATTCGGATCGCCCGAGATAATGACCGGCACGCCGCTTATATCAATAAACTTGGTAAAGTCGCTGAGACTCTGGGTGAATTGAATCTTGCTTGCCACGACCGGATCCAGCAGCGGGACAATCATATGCCAAACTTTAAATGACATGCAAAGTCAACATTAAACTCAATTTGTTGGGTAGTACAAAAATTTGGCAAAGGTGGCCTTACCGGTAGAAAAAATCCATGGCGCCTTGTGAATCAGAATCAGGCCTAACGTCTCTGGGTAATAGTTTTGAAGCGACGTGATCATGAATTTCAAGAGCTCAAGGTCCTGTATACTGATAATGAGAATCGCGCGCGAATAAAGCATTTTCGTTTTTTTTTTTTTTTTACCATATTGGCCAATGTAAATTTTTCCAGATTGAAAACAATGCAAGCCGTATCCATCGGGTGTCCGCAAAACAGTCGCGCCGTCTCCACCAGATACAGGCCAACGATCTGTATTACCTCATGTGGCTGATCCTCTTTATGATGCAGCCGGACATTGAGAAAGGCTACACCGCGGGAGTCCTTGTCAGGGCCGCCCAGGGTTGCCTTGCCAGACCGCATTTGGGCCATAAACTGTTCGCCCATCCCGGCACGGATTTGGTTCAAGTGGTCCTGCAGACCCACTTCGCCAAGCGCTGTGATGTCGTCAATTCGCATGTACAAGCGCCACCGCAGCGTATCTGCCAGCATCCAGTAAGCCGCCTCAAAATCCCACTTGCGCGCACGCAAATAGCGTAGCATGGCCGAGTCTGGGTTGTCAGTGGCAACCATGTTCCAAAACGTCCTTGCAAGAGAGTCGCCCGGGATGAGTGGTATGGCGTCTTTCAACGGCAGGCTCATCCACCGTGGGTTGCTGGTGCGCCCTACAAAGACCAGCTCGTTCGATTTCTTCTCATTACCACCAACTAATGGCCAGAATCGCCCCGTTGATTTAGGCGCTTTTTCGTTCGTGGAAAGCTCCCAAGGCTGGCCCGCTTGCTGAAAGAGATCGAAAACACGGAGCCAAAGCTTTTTGAGCGCTGCAGTTTCGTCTGCTGTTAAGCGACCTGCATGTCCTGGCTTTCTGTTCTCAAGGCTAATCGGTGGAGGCTCAGTCAACATGACAATTAAAGTGCTGATGAAGACAAAGATTTGAAAGAATGGAACATAGTGTGCTCATGTTTATTATGTGAAAAGGTGTCACACGAATTAAGCTGAGTCTACACCCAGAGAGCGTGGTACAATGCGGGGTCATACTCATTCTTTGAATTATGTATATTCTGTATGAAAGCTTTTAGATTTTCACAGCATATATCTTGGCTAGCTTTTGGAGCTGGACGCCATCTGTACACTCTTGCAGCCGTCTGAATATCCGTTGCAATGCTGCATAAACAGTGAGATGTTTTTGTGCCTAGCTGTGTGAGAAAGGCATACGTACCTTGTGTTTCACGTGAACCTAAAAACATGACAAGCATGTCAATGCGGCGAACCTGGCTTAGTCCTTGTAACACAGCGAGGATATCCTCTTGACTGTCACGTCTACAATAAAACATTGGACATAAATAGGTGTTCCGCTGTTCAAAGCAAATCTCACTTACTCAGCGTAAAAGGTATCTAACAATCCCAGGATCTCTTCAAACTGATCCGATTCTAAAGAAGATCGGAACAAGGAGCTATAGTTCTTGGGCGGGATGCCCTGTAGAAAGAGAACCTTAATGATCTGTCTCTACAAAGACTTTCTGTTGATTTACCTTGAAATATTGGTAAAGCGTTTCTCGTCCTCTGACGCGGCATGTCTTCCAGTCGCGCTCAAATTCCATATTCGTACGTGGACACGCCAGCTTTAGCGGAGCCAAAGGCGTCTTTGAAGGTGTGGATGATTTGGTCGAAATCGCCGGCTGTGTCATTACCGCTGGCTCTTCGGATGCGGCCTTTTGGGATGCTGTTGCAAGAGTGACCGTTGGTGCTTCCGCTTTCGAAGGTGTAATGGCAGGCAGCGACGCAGCAGCGGTAGTTGGTGGAGGAGACGACACGGATACAGAATCTTTTTTAGCGTCATAAGAGCCATCTACAACGGTGATAGGTAGCCGTCGGCGCTCAGGTGCAGAGGACGTTGATACTGGTGCTGAGGCAGTCGCTTTTTCTTTGCCTTTCCCGGCAACTGGCTTGGGCCAATCGACTTTTTGTTTTCTCGTGGGCTCGGAGGACGGAGTTGCTTTTCCTTTACCTTTATCAGCTATCGTAGGCTGCGCTGCTGACGGCGCTGCTGACGGCACAGCCTTGGTCTTATTTCCATCCGCTATTAAGATATATAATATTGTATATGCGCCTTACAGACTTACAGCAGGTAATTTGGCCAATTCTTCCTTGATAGACTTATTTCCTGGTTCAATGCCGAGGGCTTTTTCAAAGTCTACGATCGCCGTAAGTCTTCCCTCTATCCCCGGTTTCGTTGCCTACACATACCTTGACGCGCGTCATTCGTACGCCCGAGCTCCCTGCGAGCCATTCCCCGACGCCAGAGCGCTTTGACATTTTTGGGTTGGAGTTCAATACCGCGCGTGCAATCTCGTTCTGCGGCTAAAAACCTAATGTGGGGTTTGAGATAAGGTAAAAGAAACTCTTTCTCTTACTGTTTCAGCTTGATATAGGCCATGGCTCGGTTGATATAATACACAGCCACGGTAGGATCATACTCGATTGCTTTGCCATAGTGCAGGATAGCCTTGTCAAATTCATTACGTTGAAAAAAGGCATTGCCCTTTTGCAACCCAAGCAGAATCGGTATGAGCAACAAACGGGGTCCGGGTATGTCTCTTGCATACCTGTTCCTTTTCCTGTTGAGCCTTTTGCGCAGGTGTTTGCTTCTTCGGTAGTGACAATTCCTGCTTCTTCCACTCTTTCCAACCCAAAATGGACGAAGCATCATTCACGTTGAATTCGAAAGATTTCCGCACGGGAGGCCTCTGTTGTCGTAATGGTAATTCAGTCCCATTCAATCCCAAGAAGCGTGATCCTTACTTCTGGTTGAGGTGGTTGTGTCTGCTTGGCGATCTTACGACGCCACTGAGAAAGGTCGCTCCAGACAGGGTCGTCTGCTCCTGCAAAAAAGTTCATTTCGGGTGAAAGTCCTAGGGCAAAGAAGCACTGTTTTTTCAGCAGCAGAATTTCTTGGGTAACACGACAGAAGCCCGGACCAGCTGTGGCCAAGATCAATGCTTGCAACTGGAAGTGAGCCCTTTTCAACAGCGCTGCTTAATCAATCTAAATTTAAACTCGGTAGCTCGGCACTCACTACATCACGTTGTCACTCTGATCATCAGCTTAATAATTACTAGATGGGAAAACCATATCGCTTATACAGTGGTGCGCAGAGACCTATAACATGGCTGTCCTTTATTCAGTAACGAATAGAAGCACTGCTTAAGCGCATCGCTTATGATAAGGTTTCAACATGATATGCAAGCACGCCACACGTCTCACGCCGCCCATACGTAGGAATTCGCTTCGCCAGTATCCATTTTGTCACTCGTTCTCACGTTGAAGATAGTATTTCTATTGCTGACTTCCTTCATATAGCAGCTACATATTCTGAAGAAGTTGTAGTCTATTCAGCGACATCACATTTATCGTGGTGTTTATTAATGCAAATATAGTTTTCTATATCTGACATTGTTCTTCCTTGGAAGATCCTTAGCATCCTGTGAATCTCCAGCTATGTATGGTTGGGCCGTCTTTATCTCATTAGATATCCGCGAATCAGTTAGTACCAAACACGGGGGAAACGTTTATAACGTGATCCCTTTCTTCGTTTATTCTTCTTTTGAACTTTCAATTGGAACATACACTAATAAGCACTGGCTCGTTACGTACATGTGTGCACGTCTATTCCCCTAAGCAGAAGATTGCATGTAGTGCTCTTACATAATTGACGTATTTTTTTGCGATGATAAATAATGATATCCCATGAGTTTTCTACCATCGATAACCAATAGGCATTGCTATATCTAAACCCTCCGCGAACAGACAATGAGTAAAGCTCGCATTCTTTAGACCGCGTAATTGATACAATGGAGAGAGTTCGACAGAATTATATATGTGTAGGTACAGAAAATGATAACAGACTGCCGCGTTTTTGCTGCTAGTCGCCTGGTACGGAAAAGGCGGACAGGGTTGTCCAGCGATACGGACACAAGACGCGAATTTAGGATTACCCAGTAAGAATTGTGCATCACGCAGATATCTACTTTACAGGCTGGAAAATGTTTATAGGCGTTTGCAGTAGCTAGGTTCATTTACAAAGCAGCAAAACTATGACGGCTCGATGTACGAGGGTAAGATACAAGTAAAGAAAGATAATGCAAGCAGCAAAAAAGGAAGGATCGTACTGCGAGCCGTTGATGGCTGCGCTATTTGTCATATTTGAACATGCAGGCGCGTACCGCAGCGAGTTCTTTGGGGGATAAAGTATTGCACTTACGGCTACAACCATGATTCTTGGAAATACTGCCGCACACATAGCAGCTAATACAGAAATTAGTCCATTACAAGTTGAATGAGATCAAATGCGATACGTACAACTCGGTTTGGCATTTGCAAGTGATAGTGTTGCACCCCTCCTAGGAATAATATATGAATATTAGCGCCTGAAGTAAACACGTTCTGAATAGACATACACGTCGCTCAACCATTTCCTGGCAGCGTGGACAGCGCGTCCACTGCTGACTCTCAGCCATCCGACGAGCGGCGATAGAGAGATCACGTGCCTGAGACTTTTTCTTCTCCTTGGCTTCGCGTGCAGTGGCACGCGTGCGAGAGCGAGCGCACCGCTCGTCGTTTTGGCATCGGTTAGCTGAGCATTCCTTCAGTTCTGTTGTACGGGCACATAAGATCAATGAAAACAGTGTACTCATAACGAAAGCACCCGGATTCTTTTCTTTCTTCTTGCCTTTGTGCCATGTCTGACCACACTCCAAGCAAATGCCCCGGTGGCAAGCAGGACATTCGCTGAACATCGCCTTAGAGTCAAGCTCGTCATCATCATCGCCGTCGTTATCGTCTGCCCGATTGGCTCCCTGTGAGACTGATGTGCCCATCATATTACGGGGACATTGGTTGCGAGTCGGACGCTCCAAAGGAGCTTGACAGTCTTGAAAAGGACAAGACACCTTAAGCATAAAAAGCGAAACAATGTTTCAAAAAGTTTTAATCAGTCAATCATGCAAATTGATCGAAGTTATCACATGTACCCTGTTCTCGGGGATGAAGCAGCGAAGTATCACAGTCCGCCACCAGGAGAAGGCCTCATCCTCGTCTTGGAATGCATAGGGGACCGTCTGGCCAGGGTCATAAACACTTTGACAGTCGGGCGAAGGACAAAGCACGCGATCGGACGGTGTGGCATGAATGACGGACTGGAAATAAGCCTTCAAGCAGGGCCGACATGTAAAATGCATGCAGCCGTCGGGCGAGAAAAGAGGCTGGACTACCATCGAAGGCGGCTTAGTAGACGATGAGGCCCTCCCAGATGCGAGCGGTTCGAAAACCTCCAGACAAAGGCAGCACTCCATAGTGGAGTAACTGGTGCTGACTTGTACCATGGTGGGAAATCTGGGGAAAGAGAAAAGAAAATGACGGGAAGCAGGAAAAGGGAATTGTACGACATAAAAGTGGCAGCATGACAATGACTCTTGGTGACCACATCACTCAGTCAAACCACGATGTGTCCCTTCGGATTTATTGGGATTTTGCCACGCCCAGCAATTACCAACACAGATTGTGTGATCTAAAAGCGGTAAAGGTGCCATACTGGCTGATCCACACACCGGGGCTGATTTCACCTCTTTGTACGACACTTGATCAAATAAAGAAAATCCCATCTCTTATGGGAAGAAGAGGGCGAAACGGGTGTGCACGTCGATCTGGGCATGGCTGCGGGCGCAAGCAGAAAATCTATTATAACAGTTAAGACGGATATAAAGCTGGAATAAAAAAGGCAGGAGCGGCACAGAATCATCTAAGAAGGAGGTAGTATGTGTGTGTGTGTATAAATGTGTGCGCAGGTGTGCACGAAAGTGTGTGAGCTATAAAAAATTCCTTGCGAAAAAGAAAAAAGCTTATTTTCTTTGGCAGTGCAATCTTTTTGTACCTCTTTTACTTCTTTAACCAATAATTCTTGCTTAATCATAAGATGCCACTTCCTTGCAAAAACAAAAGAAAGAAAACATACAAGAGCTGGACAAAAGATGGTCTCCATGGTAGCCCGTCGTCGATGGATGTGCTTCTCTCTTGGCTGGGTGATCCAGCCAACTTTGAGAGATGGCACAAGCAGAGTTTGCAAGTGCTCCAATACAAGAAGAAGTACCTTGTTCAGGAGATCCACTCCAATCTATGCCAAGCTGGCATCACTTACCGTTCCGAGAAGGATATTGCCAGCAAGATATCTACTCTTCAAGCCGGTTACCGTGCTGCGCACACATGGCGTGTAAATGACGGCGCTCGGCTGCTAAGAAATGGCGTGCCTGCTGCGGTCGTTCACGGTAAGCATGGCTAATATCCCCAGCCAACTTTTTACTGAACACTGTCCTATATGGGTATATATCTTGCAGGCGAAGTCCTGAAACGCTTCCCATTTTGGACCGCTCTGCACGAGAGCTTTAAAATTCTTTTTGAGCCATTAAACCAAGTCGGTCTCTCTTTTTTCCCAATGTCATCTGCTCACTTTGCCGATGGTTCTTCCCTTCTCAAACGGCGTCGACTGGATGATCGCTTTATCGATGCCAGTATCCTCACTGCCGCACCCATCACAACATCCACTCCGACATCTTCTTGCTCAAACATCACCGCTATTACCTCGCCGAGCTGTTCGTCGTCTTCCACCATCTCATCCTCGCCCCTCTCGCCTTTAGCATGCCCTACTACACCGACCTCACTTATGCCACCGCTCTTACACGAACGTACGTCTCATCCCCAGCGGTCACTTGTCTTGCCTCCGGTTATGCATGACGGAAGAAGCAGCGATACTCAGCACACCGTCCGGCGACCTAGACTTTGCCGAGCATCTTCATCTTCATCATCAGCTCCGCCAAGCACATCTGAACCGTTCGCAACGGCTTGGCAAGCGCCTGGTGTGGATGCCCTCTTAGCAGCTGCAGCGATCAGCGACGCTACACCCGAAATATCACCAAAGCTGTCGCTCCTCCTGGAAAAAGAGCGCGTGATGCGAAAACAAGCAGAAGACGAGCTCACCCGACTTCTAAAAGGCGCTGGCTTTAATGACACCCAAATTGTTGAATTTCTCTAATTCCATCCATGCTGTCGGGCCGCTGCCTTTTTGATACCAATCTTATATACGCTATGCTATTTCTCTGTCTTTGCACATTCTTTCTGCTCCACGCATACGTCCTTTACTGCTTATCTTTCACTTTGCTTTCTGTACCATAGTCATTTTACCCTTGTACCACGCCACGTCTCCTTTTATTACTCTGCAGTGAGAAAAAAAGTAAAAAGAAATTCTGTGCGTTCACGTTGCACACCTGATCGTGGCACATTTGGGCTTTTTTTTTATTCGCATGGAGTAAAGCAGTCGCTGAGTATTCTGTGGTTTTTTCTGTGCGCAATTATCCAGAAAAAGCTCCTTGCTTTCCTTGTTGCGATCAGCTGACTCCGTTTATTTAAATACTCGCCTTGCATGTACCCACGCGATGACAGTAGGACAAAGAACGACATACACATGCATTACATACACAGGGCACAGTAAGCATGTATTTAGGCATTAATGGATCCTGGGTATCCTATTCAAAAGATTAGAGCGGCAATGAATCTACAGATGATTGATGAGTCGATCATGCTTGCTGACATTGGAGCTGGGACATAAACGACACAAAGTTCTCATGACATCCGAAGGCGTGTGGTACGGAACATACTCGAAAAGCTCACCTGCTCCTTTTGGAAACGGGGGAAGGGGGTTCGCCCCGCTCTTGTCTTCTGGCTCGGCGCACGACAAGGCTGGTGTGCCAGATGGCTCGCCAGAAATTGCCTTTGTACCACATGAATTTCTTCGGTCCAACATCATCAACCCGTCAACACAGGTCATGAGATGGCTGGAGAAATGCTAGTAATCATAAGCCAGCAAACAATGGTGAAGTCGGGAGAATATGTACACTCTGCATCGACAACCGTTGAGAAGCTGCTATTATAGGCAGACCCTGCGTGCGCAGCATATAGGAGACCAAGAAAGCCTTTTCTATTTTGGAATTCCATTCAGGTTGGCTGCTGGCCCTACCCCCCGCACTTGCTGACTCTTTGTTGTTGACTGTTTACGTGTTTCGCATGACCATCACCGGATAGTGGTCAACACGCTCTTTAACACATGAAAACAACCGGGGCAGTCTGTTATGACAGCCATCCGTACAAGTGCGGGTCAGATCAAACAAGTATATCAACTTTACCGTGTTCCTCAGATAATTTGAGCCTCTAAATTCAGTGCTAGATTTCTTCATATATATCGCGCCACTGTAATGTGTCCTGCCTATTATTTCTTATCGGCGCTGTTCTGTTCATCGTTTATGCATGGGGTATATCCACATCGAGTTAAGACGGTTCCCAAACAAAATGCATAGCGCGAAAGAAAAAGCCACAATGTAGGAGCTCAAAGCATCCAGAACTTACTATGCATGTTTGTTTGCGTTGGGCGGTCCAGACATACCGCTTGGAGCTAGACTGCCCTCCTATCCTATCCTTGAGCCTATTTCGGCTGCTGCAGCCAAAGCAAGCATGGATAAATGACGTGAATCGGTCAGTATTTGCTACTGTCTATTTTTGAGCGAGTAATGGATTCATCACACGTGCGTGCTAGTCGTTGGCCCTTATATTGTAGGCAATGAAACTTATTGAGGCTCCCGGGGCTAAGCTGGCGGGTGGATAATACACTACTTGATATGGACGGTACCGCGCGAGGGTCAAAATCTATTTATATGTAGCTTCTGTCCCGTCCTGGACATAATCCCATTCAATCGTGTAAGGAGATAGTTCTTGGATCTTCCTTTTTGGACGATACGTTTATTTATTAATGGTACCGGCCCGCCGGTAACGCCTTCCTGCGAGGGAATCGGGGTAGTTCTAGCCATGAACGAAAATCTTGATTAGTTCTCAGTCGAACCAGACTCGATCCTTGGCCGATTATTCTCTGCAAGTATTTTCTTTTTGTATTACCCTCTGTGTAGCATGTGTTATTGCCGCGGGATGTCGCGTCTAATTTTATAATTGGTTACATCGATACATCGAACAAAATAGATGTGAGAGGGGGGCCGGGGGCGGCGCGAAAAAAGACACCCGACAGTGAGCATTTTAACATGCTGTAGCAACGTGCCTTTTATGAACTATACTTCTAGTTTCTACAAAAGGGAAAACGACGAGTCCAATCTGCTCAAGATGCGTATATATTTTGAACCTGCTTTCCAACTGCTTAGTCATAATCCACATGACATCCAAAAATGACAAGGAGAAAAGGGTTTTTTACATGCTGACTTAACCCTAATAATATTCCTTGAAGGTATAGTGGCCCCCATATCGCTTGAAGTACTTTGCACCAGGTATAGAGAGCCATTCACAACTATATTTTCGTCCATCGACTTATATCACGCTCTGTTCTCTAAAAAATTGTCATATGGTTAGTCAACAAAATCACGAAACCAGATCGCATACGGCAACGGTCATTATGCAGAAGAAACAACTCAGATCCCGTGACTCAACCCCACTTTATATCAGCACGTCAAAATAATAATAATAAGAACTCGTACTGTCCCCATTACTTGTCATGGAGTTGCCTCCTGAGCTTGTGACGCTGATACTGGACTCTGTACCTCGTTCAAGTCTTCCTGTGCTTGCGTGTGTTAGTCGAACGTGGTACGCTCAAGCCAATGCACGTCTTTACGAACACGTCTACATTGCGACCGCCTACCACTGGCGAGTATTTCTCGCTCATCTACGACCCAATAATGCCCAATACATTACTTCACTTGTCTTGAGACCATGTCCTCCACTGATGCCCTCGCGACTTGACCCAACAGGTTATATTAGAGTGGAAGCGGTCAACATGGATCAGACCGGTCTCGAGGCTCGATTGCCAGACAAAGGCATCTTTGAACTCGACACGAGTCGCAAGGAAGCCGAATGGCTTGCACAGGACGTGGTTAGTCTCAAGGAGGTACTTTGGATGATGCCGCAGCTCGTCTATCTGGATTTGGCTGGCTGCGAGCAAGTTGACGAATTGCCTATCCCACATCCAGAGCGTTTACGCGGTGTCTGGGTGCCGTTACTACGACAACTCGACGACTTCTTGCCTATACTCGAGAAAGCCAGGCATCTGCGCCACCTCGATCTTTCCTTTTGCTCTCGTAGCATTCCTAGCGAGTTCAATGCATGGCCAAATCTGACTCATCTTCGCCTCAATTCCCTGTACGATATCACCGACGCTCACATCGCCTCCATTGCCAAGCACTGCCCGCAGCTTGAGCTTCTCCATCTCGCTCGCTGTTGGCAGGTCACGAACAATGGCTTGCGCCTCTTGCCACCCGGTTGCCCCAATTTGAAACACGTCTCGGTTGCCTATCTTAGTCGTGCGAATGAGGAAGGCATTGGCCGTCTTGCTCTTCGTCTCAAGGGCTTGCATTACCTCGATATCACGGGCTGCGGTATCAATCAGCTCTTTAAACAGGCTATCATGGATGTCTGGAAGACAGAGCGAGCTGCCAAGCAATGGGACCCTGTCGAATACCACGACGCAGCCATCTTCCTTTTGTAAATAGATCTACATTCGCCTATGACTACGTGCATCACCCTTTCTTGTTCACTTTGTATCCGTTTTACTCGTTTGTTTTTTTCTGATTTAAAGTGTTGTCCAGAATAAGTGTTGGGTTCTTTGATGAAGCACACTCTGTATGTACATGTGTGGTTGCTCAGTCTCTCCAGAATGACATGTCTCGTATTTCATAACGCCAACAGCAGTTCTATTATTAAAAAACTGTACAAGAGGATGACAAAATAATCCCTTCGTGGAATACGGTATATGGGAGTGCGTGTGTGCGTGTGTGCGTGTGTGCTTGCGTGTATGTGTGATTGTTGTAAGTTGTTGTAATGCAAAAAAGAAAATAGCCAATGTATGCGAGAATACTAGAGACCCACGCGCAGCAAGTACTGCTTGCTCTTCTTGCCCTTCTTTTTACCGCCACCTCCGCTACTAGCAGAGGGAGGCTCCTCGATGAAATCTTCGTCGTTACCGCCTGGTATGCCACCCGAAGCCCATGCGTTGTTTTGCTGGGATTTCTGCCGGCGCATGCTTTGGACAAGAGCAGGACGCGGTGGTGCGGTAGGAAGAGAGGGGAAGTGATTGCCGGACCCAGACGACTTGTTGGATGCACCAAGGGAAGGGAAGTCGTTCCCACCCGAAGGCTTGGATTGACTTGAGGCGCCTGCCCATGCCGTGCGTGACTTATGACTGATGGGCGGGGTGGGGAATAATGCGGGCGAGCTCGGGCGCGACGAAGCCGGCGAAGAACCCCGCGACGAAAGGGGCGAGGTATTGGAAGCATGCGCGGCCGACGCGACACGGTCCCACACACCCGCCTTGGTCTTATTACTCGCACGCGTACCACCAGCTCGGATGTTGCGTGACTTGATCACTAGTACACGCGACGAGTTGTTTCCGGCGGATGAAGAGGGCCCAGCGCTTTCAAGGGCAGGGAAGTTCTCCATGGTGCTTTGGCGATTGCGCCAGGCACGAGTCACTTCCCACTTCTTCTCTTCGCTGTCCATCAAGTCACCCACGCTGCGGCAAATTTCTTCCGCTTGCTTCTGATTAGCATTAACAAGGCTCACCAGCTCGTTGATGTACGTGTCAACGTCGATATTCGAGTTGCGGTATGCCGTAGTTAAACTACGGAACCGGCTAACTTTGTCATGGCTCTTGGTCATGTCGAACAGACGCTCCAGGAATGCGCCATGTTTCGATACCATCTGCTGCGATTGCTCAGCAGCGGGCGGACTGGGCACGTTTTGCTGACCAGGCGCAGGCCATTGTTCGCTTAAACCGCTACCAAAACCGGCAGGCACGCGCATGCCGCCTCGCTGTGTCCGTGCGGATGAGGACTCTGGCGGGGTTGCTGCAGCTGCAGGCGTTTCAATCGATTCTGCTTGCTGCTGCTGTTGCTGCTGTTCTCGACGGCGGTCTCCCCTTCTGTTACCACTGCCTTCGCCACCATTGCGTCGGTCACGCTGGGAAGGACCGCCCGAGTACTCAAAATTGACATCCAGGCGACGTGCCTGGTTCTGCTTGGCTCGCTGTAACCGTTGCATAGAAGCGCCATGTTCATACACCTATTTCAACTCATAAGTTCCACCATATTACCGAACCACGCGATTCCTACCTCGTGTGCCTTGAGATCGATATCCGAGTCAAATACGACAAACTTCTTGTCCAAGCATTCGCGGTACTCGCACAGGTAATGATCTTTCTTGAAATGCTTCTCGAGACTCTCATAGTTCATAAAGTACTGATGACGAATACCGTTGCGTACACAGATGTGGCATTGCTCGTGCTTGTCGCGGCAGTGTTCAAACAACTCGTCGTCACCATAGAAGTTGACACGGCAGAAATGACACTCGGGATGGCCCTTGAAACCAGTATCATCGTCTTTGTTGACGGCCTTATCACCTTGTTTGACATGCTTTTGCAGCTGGGAATACGTGTACAGCGTGTGCTCATGGGCAAAGATCTTTTTGTGTTTGCTGCACAAATCACTTTATAGGATGACTTTGTCAGCTTATCGAATACGGGAATGAATGTCATGCTGAATTTTACCAAATGTTCTTGTCGTGAGCTCGTTTAACATGACGCTTCAACTCAGGCCAGCCACCGTCACATGAGACGTTACAATCGGGATCAGGGCAGTTGTATTGCAAGAGCAGCATAGTATCCTGCTCGACCTGCTTTTCCTCGAAACGTAAACCGAGCTTTTTGTTGATGAAGGGTGTATCTTTCTTGGTGTAACTGGCAAACGGCTTCTCAGCGTCTTTGGTAAACACCACCGTCTCTTGGTCAGCCTAGTCAGCAAAGTAAAAGTCGATGCTTTAGTTGTCCTCCCTTGATTCATTCCATTCCATCCTTCTTTCTCCGTTTACCTTGCAGTAAGCGCAATTGTGGGTACCGTAAAGGGCACGCAGACGGAGGGCACAAAGGTGACAGGTGCGATGGTCGCAAGGGCCAACGGCATACAATGCAATAGGCTCGGTACAGATAAAACAGAGCTCACCACTCGCTTCTGATTGGTTATCGTCGTCGTCTTCATTGTTGTCCTTTCGATCAGGGTTGTCGGGCGGAATTGTAGCGTCAGTGCCCTTTGACTTGCTATCGTCGCCTTGCTTTTTGCTCTGCTGCGCACGGTTGTGCCGACGTGATTGAGGTTGCGATTGGCCTCGTCGTGGGTTGGCCGTGGCTTCCGACGTATCCTGACGCGCTTTATTGTTGGGCTTCTTTTTTGGGTGGGGCTTTTTCGAGTCAGACGAAGCAGGTGTGGCGGACGCAGCAGTTTGGTTAGGCTCCATCGGATAAAGTTAGAATAGATAGATAAAACTGTTAAAGAAAGAAAGAAAGAGGAGCAATAAAAAGTGCAAGTGATATGTAAAATAGAAAGAAAAAGCGGTATGTATGTATATCAGTGGTGTAATCAAAATGTCACTGCGGCAGTGCAACCCGACTGCGGGGCAGTGCCTGCTCGTCCAAATCAAATGTCCCAGCCACTCTCTTGCCGTGCTGATTTTCGTTGTGTCTTTTTGCTATTCATCATCTCATTGGCTATCGCTTCTTCTCTGACAAATACAAAATACATATGTATCTCTTTATACTGTATGCACGGATGTACCTTCTGCTTTATTCCAAGCATATCTTTATCTTGCAGCCGCCTTCCTTTGTTACCACAGAGTCGGATGCACTTGGCTTTCGGCCAAGCCACCATCAAATGCACACTTAATGAGCTATTCATGATAATTATATAAAGCCGTATTTCTTTCCAATCAAATATGTGCGGTCTAATAAAGATGACTTGTGTGTTGGCTATCACAAAGACAAGCATAGTGCTTAGACAGTAGCAGCACGGAAAGTCTTGCTTTGTTTTTCTGCTTTTCCAGCCGATCTCTTAGCCGGACACCTTGATGAACTTATTTTCTGTTTTCAATCATAGCTGGACTCATCCGCAGCAACATACGTTTTGTACTGCGCCTACAAATATATATCGGCGCTTACGTACAAACAAGTCTCTGCAAGCTACTGATGATATTTGACCTTCCCCCCCCTTCCCATAATCTCTTTAGGATGAAACAAGTATGTACTATAGATGTGAACCCGGTGGCCTTTATGTCGAACCTTTTGGTAATTATATGGATGAAAAGCCGATATTATATCGCTGAAGAAGATTTATACACAACAAAACTACAATGAAGAAGCGATGATAGTCGATGCGTCCGTATCATCACTTTTGTCGCTATATGTCGTCAGTGACTTGCCGCTTCGGCATTGCCCCAGGGTTGGTCGAGACGGCCGTTGGGTGAGGTGGTCCAGCACCTCTGTCAAGGACAGCACACCAAGCATGACTCGTGGTGCTGAGCGATCGTCCCTTGTCCCTGATATAGGCTGTTCTCCTTGACATTGCTGCTTTTCTTCATCATCCTCACTTTTTGATTTGGCGGATTTGCCTTTTTCAAACAAAGACCGAAGACGACTTTGCTTTTTGGGTTTTGTTTCATGCACACTGGGTGCAGGCAACGTTGGTGGATGGTGAAGGTACACCCAAGCGAAAGAATCTAGACATGCATAGGAAAATTAGTCAAGTATCTCACATGCAAATCCTGTGGAGACATACTCCGTTCATGATGTAAGGCCTCCAGCAGCTGCAGGACGGGCATAGATGAAGGCACCTCGACGATCGGCTTCAACGACAATTTCCAGAGCGGGAGGTTGGCGTCTGGGTCCGTTTGGGCCAATATCTATAAATGTCATTCAACTATGAACGACCAAGCCCAACTGTAACCATGTATGATGTATGATGCACGTACCTTGGTGTTCACGATACCAATAATGTTGTCCCTCTGGAGTTCCTTGTCTTTCTTCTTTTCATAGACGGGCAGTGCGCCATGCGCCAAGACGAGCTGATATACTTCCTTGGTGAGCGTCATGTTGCTATGCAGACACACATCCGGTCTTTTCGCTTTTTTCTGCAGGCATGAGCCAACTGTTTCGTCGTTGGAGTCCATGATGCGCTGAGCCAACCGGATCGTCATCGGTTGCAGATTTTCTTTATGCAAACCAATGAGCTCACGCATTTCTACAAAGCGCAGAAGAGAATATTTGTCCATATTAAGCATAATCATGCTACGTTCCAAAAGAGGCCCTTCTATCTTCTTCGCTAATACCTGCTGAATTATACATCACACCGTGGTGAATTCCGAGGAGGGCATCGAGCGCTTTGGCAATCGGCCAGGCCAGAATGTACCAGAAATAAATCAGGATACGAACGGGAATAGCGAAGAAAGCACCTATCGCAAGACCATGACGGGAGCAGACGGCTTGTGGTAGAATCTCGGAAAACATGACAATCAAAGCCGTAGAAATAATCACCGCAACATAGCCTATAAAGGATTACGTTGAGATACTCATATGCATACAAAGTCATACTAATCACATTTTCTGTGATTTAATTGTCATTCTCTCTGGCGATCCCGCCCCTCTGGATCATCTTCATCTTCATCTTCATCCCTTCCACTGGAACAACCAGTCCTACGCACCTTTGCCAAACAGACCGTCACACAGAATCGGGAGGGTCTCGTTCAGAACTGTATTCGTCAGTAATAGCGAGGTGAGAAGCAAGTGGCCGTTTTTCCGAATAGGTCTGATACGAGCTGCATGTTTCTTCTGACTGGGTGTGCCTGCAGCAGCGAGGATTTCCAAGTTTGTGGCGTCTTGCGACATCTATACATAGTAGACGAAATGTAAACGAGAGCGCGTGAGCCAAACGTTTATGTGATAGCCCCTGATAATTATAAAGCTAGGAAAAGAGCGATCGGTGGAATAACAAAGGGGAAACGAGGTAGCGGAAAACAGAGGGAAAGACGGGGTCTTACGTACCAGTCCGAGCGTAAGTCCTACGTACGTACATATACATGCAGGGCGGCTAAAGTGTGAGTAAGGGGTGGTCTAGAAAGAATCCTTGGAAGAAGTGTAAAACTGAACCTGCAACGATGCCGCTCATGACCACCAGAGCAATAATAGCCATGATTTGGCCCCAAAATCCTGGTGACTTGACCAAAGGTTCTTTCGAGGATGAGTCCATATCGCTTTGTTGTTCTTGGGCAAAGGCGGCACACAAGAAGGATACGAGTAGTACACAAGTGGGTCGTATTGGTGGCATAGATAAAGAGAGATAATGTGGAGAAGAGAAACGATACGATTTTATGATGTGGAGAGAAGCGAAGAAAGGAGTGCGTCAAAGTCAAACCTGGGTTTCTGGGACTACAAAAAGAGCTTAACGATCTGCCCTGCCGTCACATGTTGACTATCAACGTATCAATGTAGCATTCTCTTGCTCCTCTCCCTCGCTCTGATATTTTCTGATCATGCTGATGTACAGTAGACGCAACTAGAAGAGTCTCATGTTTATTATTATGGCTCATCTTTGAGCTGCGCTATCCACACTGCTGTAGCTTCTACCGACATGGGCAGATCATCGCCTTTGACGGATGCCTCTGCTCGTTGATAAAAGGCCCTGTACTCCTCAATGATATTTGCCTATTTTTACCAGTGTATGTCAGCGATGATTGCAATCGGACGTCTCTTATTGCTCACCTGTATTGGCTTCATTAAGATCTGCTCTATTTTGTAATCGTTTACATATTCACGCAGTTTCCTGACCACAAATCGTATCCGTTCCGCTGCAGCTTCCTTGAATTGATCTGAAGCATGTTTGACGTCTAATTTGACATGTACATCAACCTTGTGTTTTCTATGTCGTATGCTTTTTCTTCATCCCTATGGCTTTTTGCTTTACCTTGTGCCATGGCACTTTCTAACCGAGTTTCAATGTGGGCGGGACGGATCGTTGACGTCTATTTTCATATTCGCATCAAATCACTCAATACTCGTGCTTCATGTGTGCATTGGCATACCTTGACCATGAAATGGCTCAGCGGCTCAATAGCCCCCCGGACGCAGTCCATTATGAAATCTTCGCAGACTTGCTTGAGTTCCCGATCAATCTCTCGCCGAGAATCCAGGCTGATCTCGACCACACGCGGCATTCCGTACTGGGCCAGGTTAATAAGGGCGTTTGGATTGAATATAAGAGACCGGTCTTGCTGAAAGGAGCTCAGCGTATCTTGAATTTTAGGGTTACTTCGGTAAGGAGGATGGAATGCATCGGTCATGTTATTGATACATTGGTCCTTATCTTACCTGTGACGTGTGAAAAGTCGAGTGTCTTGCCCGAATGCACTAGGTTTGCCTCAAATGGTGCCAGTTGCTCCTTCAAGACCAACAGGTGTCTGATCAAGAACAGTTGACCATCCAATCGAGACTAGTATTTGCATAAATACACATCATCATGTCATCATGAGCACCATTAGGGTTTCCATGTATGCTATGTTACCTTGGTCGACATGACTGTCTCATACGCTTGCTTCAATGAATCCTCGCAGAATGAGACGGCTTCCTGGGCCAAGTCTTCAAAGACACCCGTCTAATGAACCATCTCGTTGAATCCTCCATCCCTGTCCATTCTGTCCGTTATCATTTACCTGCACGCATTGATATAGTTTTGAAAGGAGCCACAAGGTTTTCTGAAGTGTTGGAAACCAACCGCGCGAGACATCAGTGCCTTCTCGCAAGGGAGAGTCACTCACGGGTTTATCGCCATCTGACTCGTCCTGCTCGATTGCCAGCGTGGCTGGGCCATCCTGGGTATCGTCATGACGGGCCGCTGACCCTTCTAATACAACAGACGTCTTTTGTTCTTCCGCTGGAAGAAGAACGTTAGATTGAATGAATTCATGCGGTGCATAAAGACGACGTCATGCTTTTTTCGTTACCTGTCGCGGGCCGAAGTTCGAAATCTTCCGGCCTGGGCTGATACTTTTGGATAGCACTTTCGATGTACATCTGAGCCCGGAAGACCAATCTGCCCTGGGCGTCCTCGAGCACATTCTGGATCAAATGGCCAAATGCTAGTGTGGGTTGCTTGCTACCATCGTCACCTGCATCTTCTATTCGCGAATAAATATCTGCTAACACACTAAGAACTTGACATACCTAAGGCGTGCTCGTCCCGTAGGACGTAGACTTGGAATATATTACACAGTTCGGAGAGGGTAGAGATATTGTTTTCATGGATAATGCGAGGGCGGAGGTGGTCATACAGGTAGCTCGTCAAAAGATCCAGGTAAGCGCTGAACAGAAAAGCAAAAGAAGAAAAGGATGATTAGAAAAAAATTAAATAGTGGGTCTGCATGGACTGATCTATAAGACCTACTGAATCAACTTACTATAGCTCATCTTCACCTTGACTGAAAAAGTTATTAAAAAGATTGAATTCATCGAGACATAGGTTCATCATGTAAGCGCATCCGTTCCGTGCCTGTTGTGCATATACGTGTGAGATTCAATTGATGGAGCTCGAGGACTGACATACAAAAGCGAGCAGATCGCCGCCGGTGGGCCCGAGCTGCTGGATTTTGCGTGATATGACAGGACCGAGCAAATTCTGACGAGTCTGGAAGTAGGCATTCAGAGCTTCTTGGTATAATGATTGGTACCTTGATAAGCGTGAGTTTAAGGCACACATCGGAGTATTCTATATCAAAACTTACTCCTTGTAACCAAGACATCGCTGTTCGAGCTGAGTGCTGAGGGTCTTGATTTCAGAAGCAATCATACGGAACCGCACGTAGAATAGCGTGGTCTGCTTATTTTGGCTGGAGGGATCGGCGCCCTAACCAAAGAGAAAAGAATCAGGGAAAAGAGCGATAAAGTTCGTCTTCCTTTTATACTTACCTTATTAGTGATTTGCTTATATACGTCGTAGCCTAGAGACCGTATGGCATTCACAATATGCATCTTGATGAGTGTCATGCCTCGCGTGAGGCATTGGCGGAAACGCATCAAGTAGAGTTCTGCATCGCGGTACTTGAGCTATTGATTTATGATTAAGATGAACTGCCAGACGACATTTCACCATATAGCTTACGTGTTGTTGCATGTATTCGATACACTCGTCGAGTTGTTGTAGCATAGAAATAAACTCGGGATGTTGGCAAATGTCGTCGCCGGGCGCGTTAAAAAGTTTCGCAATCGGTTCGAGATGATTGAAGTAGGCGAGGCGTTCGGATAGACCATCGGCGAGGGTTGTCAGCTTTTCCTGTTTTCACAGATATCCAAATCTGAGAATGACTATTCCATTGATCCTCTTCCTAATACTGACTTGTTCATCTAAGAGCGCTTCACACGCGCTCTGCAGTGACCGCGTTTGCTTCTCGACAAAGCCATACTCACCACGCAGATCATCGAGTAATCCGCATGTTGCTAGCAGATCTTCCAAAAATTCGTCGCATGACTTTCGATACAGCGATGCCAGCATCAGATAATTTCTAGACCAGAATAAGCGTTTGAAATATGCCATGTCGAGTCCCTTTCGATTATACCTATAGACATCTTCCTGATCTTTCTCCATTTCGGATTCCATGACGGCAAACCAGTCGAAGAAGTGCTGCAATGTCTCAATGGGTTTGTCTGATTTGATGTCGAGGATGGAGCGTTTCTCAGCAGCAGAGTCAGCCGCGTTCGCCTCGGCCAAAAGGTTAGTGGATGAACGTGGTCGTTTGGTGAGTTGGGTCAACCGATTGGAAAGCGCGCCTGCATTGAGAGGAGTGAGAAGAGCTGTTGCGGACGATGACGAATCAGGTGTGCGAACACCGGATGAGGACGACCGCACAAGAGCAGGTGAAGCCGATAGCTTGTCTGCAGACTTGTGGCAGGATTTTTAGTCAAAGGGCCTGTCATAGTATAAAATGGAGGTGTTACCCAGCCTGCTGGCAATGGCAGTTCGGCACATGCTTCTTGAAGCTCATATATGCTTTGCAATTCGTTTTCTCCGAGCTGGGTCTTCTCTTCCCATTCCTCGAGAGAAATGCCACGCGTTATTCTCGCCATCCCGAAACCAAGCAGAAGACGGACGCTTTCGATACATTCATTCTAGAATTATATATTTCGCAGGCAGCAGTTACAATTGCAACATGCTGCAACTCCGCCGATTGTTCGGTATCATCTGCTCAAAAATTGCCCCATCACCCAGAGTGTTGCTCTAGACGACCTCATCTGTTCTGCAATAAGATCGATACTATGGGAAACGTCTATTTTTCTCGGTTTTTTTTGTCATAATTGCAATGATGTTGATGATCATCCATCCTGTTTTCTTCCACTTCTTACTATACTATAGTGCTGAAAAAATTACTAATAATACTCTATATACCTGCCTGCAGTGCAGAGACCCGATACTCTAGTCCTCCCAAAAGATTCAAGATGTACTACGGAGATGTACCTTACATAGTTCTGTACCTCAAAATATATGTGTACCTTATAGATGCATAAAAGAAGACATGAGTGGAAGAGATGCAAAAAAAAAAAAAAAGAATAGCTGGTATGGAGGCGGGGATGTGATGTGCATTGATGTCGGGAATTACAAAGAGCCGACTTTACACAATAGGCCGGAAATTCGCTTTTGTTGCACACAAAACTACCTTATTCCATGGTCAAAGAAAGCCTTATTAACCTCTTACCGTCTCACGGACCACGGAACTGCGGCTACTGTCATACCAACAAGTCCTCCAACAAGTATGGCTTCTGGGCTCAGACCTTGACTTCCAAGGTATTTGCTATGGCCTTTGGCGTCATTATTCCTCATGCATGTCACTCACATCCCAGTCAAGCATTACCAACTGCTCATTGACCAAGGATGGCGAAGGCAAGCTAGACCTCTCTCTCCTTCTTGCCCCTTGCCCTTCCCCTCCTCCTTCCTCTCCCTTCTTTTCTTTTTCCTTTTTAGTATCATCACAGGATATATATGTTCTTTCTCAACTCAACTATGCATATCACCAGATCCGGCAAATTCCTCTACAAACCCAACCTGAAAACCAGCTGTTGCTCGCAATACACTCTAAGGTATAGACAGATTGAACTGTTTCTTGGTTAGTACATTAAGACTAAACGGTATGTCAGAGTCAACGCGCGCGATTTCAAGCCTAAAAAGTCGCAAAAGAAGATTGTAATTCATTTCAACCGATATGTCGAAGGCACCTGGCACTCCGATAAAGGGAAAGAAGCAAACAGGGACGGTAATGCGAGTAAAAGGTACTCATTATTCTATACCCTTCTTGCTTCCCTGCATTGCTCATACGGGCTCTTTTACGTTCAGGCCCAAGATGGAATCCATACCCTCCACTATCAATGCAGGCAAAGAAACCCTCCTCGATAAGATACATGCGCCAGAAGGGGTCAAGCAGGATTTTCGCCACCGCCTGCAGGTACGATGCAATCATACCGATGACAAAATGAGCAGGTTCATATTTATATACATGCCAGATTATTCTGGAGCCAGCTTCATATGCGGACGATAAGTTTAAATTGTTTCGAAAATATCAAGTCGAGATCCACCAGGACCCACCGTCCAAACCGACCCCCGAGTCATTCAAGAGATTCCTTGTCGATTCCCCTTTGGAAACAGTAAATAACGTTCAGTTCTGGGTAGAATCAATAAGCGTATCTTGACACCCGTATTTTCTTTCAGGAAGAACTCATTCTAGGCGATGGTAAAACCACCCGGCGAGGATCCTACCATCAGCGCTATATGATGGATGGTCAGCTCATCGCGGTGGCTGTCTTGGATTTCTTACCCAAAGGCGTATCCTCCGTTTACTTTTTCTATGATCCTGATTATTCCTTTCTGGGTCTCGGCAACTATAGCGCATTGCGTGAGATCAGTCTCGTTCAGGAACTCGAGCAAAGAGACCCCGGTATGGTCTGGTACTACATGGGTAAGCGACGAGAAGAAGTATAATTATAGACCGGTTAAAGTTGCTGTTGAGGGGCGCCGTTCCCGTGCTAACGTGGCTATTTTCGCATTTCAGGCTTTTACATCCATACCTGCCCCAAAATGAGCTACAAAAGTCACTTCCGGCCAGCCGAACTTCTCGACCCGGTGACGTACGATTGGTATGCTATCCAGGACTGTCTGCCACCTCTTGAACACAGCCGCTATGTTGTATTTTCGAAGCTGGCCTTAATTCCTACGACGCGCGGTGATTTGCCTGGTCAACTGGACCCAGATGGAGTTCAGCTATCGAATTTTGACAACATCCGCTTTCGGATACACCAGCGCACATTTTCGGCCAGCCGTATCATGCAAGTTGCATTCCAGGACCCACACGAACGACAGCAATTCATTGACAAGTTGCGACTCTATGTTGCGGCAGTGGGACCGATCTTGGCGAGCAAGCTAATTGTATTATCATGACCTGTTGCGAACGCGACGCCGAGGAAAAAAGAGAAAAAGTTGCCATTGGACGCACAAGTAACACACTACACTAATGACCCAACTTTGTTGCTCATTCAGTATTGTCTATATCATGTGCCTGGACTCGTTGCGTTTTATTTGAAAATGTGCCTTCTTTTTTTTTTTTTTTTTTTTTTTTTTTTTTTTTTTTTTTTTTTTTTTTTTTTTTTTTGCGAGAATTGAGAAGTCCTGGTCTCAACTGGAATTTACCTACTCCATCATATTCCAGTAGTTGTATAAAAAGGTGCGGACATGCGCCCTTTTCCATAAAAAACAGTCCGTTAATCTCTCTCGATTTAACCGTGATGAAACCTCTCTATCTGTTCGTCGCTTGTGCACTGTTCTTCTCCGCCGCTCTGGCTGGCATCGTTCCGCGCGCCGAGGAGGGCGAAGCCCTAATGCAGTACGGATACAATCCGCCACGTCAGAACCCTGACTATTGCGTTGGTAACGTATATGTCTCTGCGACCGATAAGACCCTTGATTGCTAAGTTATATTTTCCTCAGGGTTCCGAATCACCTACCCCACGTATCCTGGTCTGGCCTTTGAAAACGGTTCCATCCAGCAGCTGCGCTGGGAAGTCGATGAGGGCATTCCTCACTCACCTGACATTATCACTCGTATTCGTATTCTCAACAGCACCCAACACAATGAATACACCATCGGCGAGAATATTAGTAGGTTGGACAGGGATTGTAACATTCTTTTCCTTACATATTCGCTGCATAGCTCTCTACACAGATGGCAATCGAGGCGAGGTCACATTCCCCTTGAACGTGGATGATATCACTGGTTTCTATCACTACCGCATTATGGCCAACTACCCTGTAAGTTCTGCATATTTTTTGGCTTGAGCATTGAGTAACGAGATGTTATGACTACAGGGCACAACCACGCATTGTGTTTATGAAAGTGTGCCCTTCTTGATCGCCCAAAACCCTTTCCAGAAATACTATGCAGGCGGTCTCAACGGTGCCTTCGTGCCAGGCACCCAGCGTATGAAGCGCCGTGACAACGAAGAAGAGGATCAAGATAAAGAATGATTTGGTCGAACAGCTAGATTAGCAATAAACAATGTGTATTGAACCTTTGACCAGTAATAAAACTGCCAGTACAACGTCTTTGCGGACTGACTATGTCTAGTACGTAGAAGTAAATTATCCTGCGGGTGGCAAGGAGGACCCCAACGTGTCTTGATCAACATGATTCGATTGTTAGCACAGCAGGAATAAGCAAATCAAGCATAAAGACATGTATATTTTCCATGCAGTAAGAGACAGTAGAAGTGCTATGCTTGACCACAAAGGAAGAAAGTGAAGGAAAAAGAGAAAAGGGCCCAAATGGATCGGGATAAGAAGGTCGATCTGGTTGGCTGGGTGGCGATCTGCACAATCAGTTAGTTCCCTTTTTTTTTTTTTTTTTTTTTTTGGTTGGTTGGTCTTTCTATAGCTCAGCCTGCTGCCAACATACACAGTTTCCTGCTTCTTTCCATCCGCCACGACCACTCCTAGATAGATAGATATAAGAAAGTTATGCCTGCAGCGACTATAACCCCGCGTGAGCCGGCAATCATAACCACGGAAGCTGCCGCTGGCGGCGGCGCCTTTACATCCCAAGATTATCATCCCAAGCGGAAAAACTCTGCACATTTGCCTTCATCATTCGACTTGCCCTCCGCCCTTGATACCCGACCGACGCCATCGCCTCCTTCCTCCCCATTCCCTTCCAGCCCTTATAATGGAAAACACCCTCACCAGCTTTACAACCGGAGTAACTCCAACCTCTTTGGCGGTGATGCCCATGGCGCATCCGACTACAACGAGGTGCATCTCGCCAATGATAGCACTAAACTAATGGAAAACGACCTTTCCACACGCCACGTCGATGCGCCTGCCAATCCACTGCAAAACCTTTGGGCATATGTCAAACCGCAGCATTATACAATGTCGGACAATGCCAAATTTGTCTGCAACTGCTGCGCTTGGTACATTTCGTCATCATTGACGAATAATACCGGAAAGCAGATCCTTAACGTCTTTCGTTTTCCCGTCACGCTCACTTTCATCCAGTTTGGCTTGGTCGCGCTTTGGTGCTACGCAACCGCACGGCTCATGCAAGTCACCCAGATACGGAAGCCCACTCGGGAAATTGCCAAGACCATCGTCCCTCTCGCCATATTCTTGATCGTCGGCCACGTCTTTTCAAGTATCGCCATCAGCCGCGTACCCGTCAGTCTAGTCCATACAATCAAGGTACATAGCATTTCATGATTCATTATTGGTTTCGCTATTGGGGTTTGGCATCTAAATGCGGCATTTCTACATGACCACGTGAGATGGCATTTGCAACAACAAAAAAAGAAAAGAAAGATGGCACTAATAATGGATTCATAGGCACTTGCGCCCCTCTTCACTGTCCTCTTTTACCGCTTCATCTTTGGCGTGCGCTACTCGTCCAAAGTGTACCTTTCGCTCTTGCCTCTGACATTGGGTGTGATTCTCGCGTGCACGTTCACCTTTTCGAACAACGTGATTGGCTTGATGACCGCATTCTTGTCCTGCTTGGTGTTTGTTACTCAAAACATCTTCTCCAAGAAACTGCTCTTCAAGGAGGCCCATATGGGTGATCGAAATCCCAATAAGCTTGACAAGATGAACGTTCTGTTCTACTCGTCCTTGATCTCGTTTCTGCTCATGGTACCCCTCTGGCTCTACTCGGATGGCGCAGGCCTTGCTGAGGTTCAGACGGACGCGCTCACAATCACCAAGTCTCGTCTCGCCACATACTTTTTGCTCAATGGTACCACCAACTTTGGCCAAAACTGGTTCGCCTTTACGACACTCAGCATGACTTCGCCTGTCACTTACTCGATCGCATCTCTTGTCAAGCGTATTTTCGTCATCGTCATGAGTATCGTCTGGTTCGGGCAGCAAGTTTCGGTTGCGCAATCAATGGGTATTCTCCTTACCTTTGTTGGTCTTTGGATGTACCAGAGTGCCAAACGTGATGTCGACCGCGGCGAAAGCCAGATTCGCGAAAAATCGATGGATGTCTTGCCCACTAATGCAAACAGCACGATTCCGGCTTCTTTTGATTCGAGAAACGGCTGGGATACAATCAAGTCGTGGATACCCAGTCAATGGTCGAGCGCTCGTGAAAGCAAGATACACTGAGCCGGACAAGCCATCTTTCGTTTCTCTTCGTTATAATCCTCCTGCCCTCTTTTCTCAATATTCCACACATGTAATCTTGTATACAAAAGAACTCATCCCGTCCGCACACTTCTACACACGCACAAATTCCCTTTGCTCCTATCACGACTTGCCGCATACACACACTCACACACACACACACGCGAACGCATATCTTGTTTCTGTCATTTTGTTGAAGCATATTTATAGATTGTTATCAAGCACGCAATATTAAAAGAAAACAACAGCCATAGTCAAAGGCATAGAACGCATTAGACAGTAGGGTCACGTCCAGAAGAAAGAACGCAAAGTAGTGTACGTCTATCTTTTGCCTTTAGCGAGCGGCACTCCATACAAGACTATAAATTTAACATATATTTATCGCTCTGCTATTCCATCCATACTTCTGAGTGCTTTTAATATATCTACAAACGCAAATCAAGGGATCTACTTAATTTACAAAGCCTTCGTATTCGTCCATGACCTGAATATCCATTGCAGAAGGAGTCGCACCCGCGGCGGCCTCATCCATGTGTGCGATACCTAGCTGGCCCTCGGGCTCGTAAAGGCACGAGTATTCGGGCTTGTGGTCTGGCATCAGACCGGGCGTGAAGCTGTAATTATACGTCTGCTCGTGCAACTCCCAGCGGCCCCGTCGGCGAAGGGCATTACCATCCTCTTTTTGGGGGTCGCCGAAGGTCGCGCGATCCAACTTGCTCGGGTCGGTCACGTCATCTTGGAGTGACACTTCGACGTAAATCGTGTAGCTGCGCATGTCATTGATGATCGCACGCATCCAGCCCTTGATTTTCTGGGTGGCATTCACCGCCAAAGGCTCGCGGAAAAGGAAGCGTACTTGCTGCCAATGCGTACGGTCGGCAGCAGGGCTTGTAGACATGAACACGGTAGTACCAATGTCTTTGTCCGGTGGGGCAAACTCCAGGTTAAACCAGCCTGCCACACCATGCATCAACCCGGTGTAGCCGGCCGTCCACTCAAACGGCATCACCAGATCCTGCAGCTCGGGGATGGTCACCGTCGCAAAGTCGACATTGTACGCGTCTATCACGGTGGGAGTTGCGATCAGGTTGCGGGGGTCAAAATGACCCACAACGGGCATGCCAAACATTTCGTCGCGCGCGTCCTTGTAGAGCGAGGTCAAGTCGATACCGTAAAACGAAGGTTGCTCCCTTTGAACGCGTTAGACAGACAAGGGGGGTAAAAGGATGGACTTACCAGAAGCGGGCTTTCGCCATGGTTTCGGTCCAGAGCGTGGCATCGGTAAAGGGAGCAAGGAAGATGCTGCCGCTCGAGGGAAACATGGCGCCGCCTGGTTTTAGATACATATCGCGTGCATGAATATAGCTCTCCAGCTAGGAAAAGGTATAGAGCTATTTAACCAAAGCTCGCCATTATTTTCTACATTTACGTACCATGCGCTCATGAAAGAGAAGCACGCCGATCGGCTCTGAAATGATGGTATCAACCTTGGGGATATCGAGATCGGGATCCTCAATTTTCGCTGCACGACAATCATGAGTATACCTCACACAAAGCAGACTTGCCTATTTTACCATTGACAACCTTGATCTTGTTGCTCAAGAAGGGATTGTGCTTTTCATCCGCACTGTCGACGAGCTTCTTCATTTTCTTGGCCATACCCGAGGCCTCAACGGCATAGACCTTGTCCGCACCGGCCTGGACCGCAAAATAGGACAAGATGCCCGAGCCAGCGCCGACGTCCATGACCGTCTTGCCTTGGAAACATTTGGGACCGTTCAAGAGGATGGAAGAGCGGTAGGTCGACGTGCGCACAGTGTCTTGCAACATGTTTTGCTTGGTGCCCATCAGATCAAAACGCGCCTCAGCATTCGCACCCCTTTTGGTTGTACCTGATGCTGCAGCATGGCATAATAGCCGAAGTACTGCGGATCGCGATGCTCGACGCCAGGCTTGCTTGAATCTTTGCTGGCCATCGTCTCGTGTTGTTAAATGTAAAATACAAAAATACGAAAAAAGAGAAATAAAAATGAAAGGACGTGTCAAACGAGCCGCGCCTCGCACCCCAGGCAGCTAAATTTCCCTGCTTAAAAATCCGACCTAGGGCCCAAAAGTGCGCCCTTGGGTAGACCCTGTGGGCCTATCCGGGTGACTCAAATACTCTCGAATTGACTTCACTAAGTGAACTCTTTCCGCATCCTCCGCCTTTTGGGATTAAATCTGCCACTTCCCTTTTCTATTCCAAATTTTGATGCTCTTTATGCTTTCTTCCGCTTCTCACTCTTCGCCTTTTCCGTTAACATGTACGCGTCCCAACTAGACGTCGATTCTGTCGCCCATCTAGCTCCACATGGCTAGCTGGGAAGATAAGCTGCATCTGCCAAATACTGTAAAAGAGGACTTCAGTATTATACAATACGTTGTAAACGTGTTCCATTCTTATGAAGGATATAGCATAGCTGCTTTGCTAAAACAATGTACAGCTGAAACAGACATGAAGTAGAGAAACAGAAAGTCATATTTATTCCAGTGAGGTGGTTCTATCTTTGTGCCCTTTTTCCAGTAGGTCTGCTACTCTATCCGGATATGACAGAGCGGGTTCCTCATCATCTGGATCGTCCTCCTCTTCCTTCTCCTTCTCATCGCCGTCACCATTGGCGTCCTGATCGTCGTGACCATGCGTTTCCTCACTAGCTCTGGTACCAGTATGGGCAAAATGCCAGGGGTTACCATGGACCATCTTGTAGAGGCTTGCGGCGGCTTGGGGTGCTTCTCGAGAAGGCAGCGATAACCAGCATTGAAGGTAACCTCCAGCGCTTCTTCAAGATTCCGGCAGCGATGGTCAGCGTACGCTTCGACTTGGGCTCTTTCCTCCTGTAGTTATAAAGTATCAGCTCTAACACGTCTACGTGTAGTTTCAGTTTAAACATTACCTTCAGAAGGTGGAGCTCCTCATCGGCGCGTAACTTACTCATATATGTGCTCAGAGCCTCGAAGCTGAAACCCTGACCTGCTTGCCATAAGGGATCAGTGCTTTAAACGCTGTCCTGCAGGTCAGGGCGGCAGGATCGGCGTCCAAATCCAAACGTGCGGCATTGTTCTTGTCGAGCACAGGCTTAACCTTCAGCGTGATCTGGCGTATTCCCTTGCTAATTCGGCTGCTGAGGGCATGGTCTATCATGTTCTTCTGTAAACCTTATGTACCATACTGCCTATTTCATTTGAAAAATAAAACAAAATAATACTTACCGAGGTTTCCTACGCGACGAAGAAATCCTTGAAGTAGCATACGGGAAATCACCAGTGGTCGAAGCTTTGACTGAGCGATGTCGCGGTCTTTTTTGGATTTTCAGCGGCGGGCTTCCGTGAACCTGGCGTCATGCTTTTGCCAACGATAAGCTGGAGACATGATGCCGAGGACTCTCTCGCATCGTTCCACGTCTTTGAGAGCTTTGTCGTACCGTACGTCTCGTTGAACAATGGAATCTGGGACAAGACGTCGAGAATCTCCAGGGGAGACCGCCCTTGGAGATCAGACAGCTTTGCCCTGAACTTCTCGCTCTCTTCGCTATGACAGACAAGTGGGAGGTCCAGAAAAAGAGACCACGTAGAGCATATGATAGACTTACATCGCAGCGTAAAACTTGGTCAGCTCTTCCACGTGTCGGATCGCCATGCGCTCCGTCTTGCGGCGCCGTCGACCAAACAAGAACTGCCCTCTGCGTCTTCGCCTCGGATCTGCTTCACAAAACGTCCCCATTGTTCCCCCAACTCTTCATCCGACAGGCCGTTTAAACGAAGGTACAACTCCGCTTCGTGATTAAGCTTGTGTGCTCCCTTGTCTCTGCGAGCCAAAGTGAGGCCTACGAGATGAGAGCTTTAATGATACGAACGAGAAACCCCGCCCCAAACTTCTTACTTTCACTTACTGAGGGTGTTAATACTGGATCTGAAGTGCTCGAGAACATGACATAAAGTCATAACTCCGTTAGAGCAGTCATCTGGCGCGTAATCGGGACAAATCCTCCCAGGTACGACCAAAGGCGCTCCATATCTTCGCTGTCTGTCAGGCCGAGACCGTGGAGATACATCGGGTTATACTCGACCTGACACTCGACAGAGTTAGCATAGGCATGGAAAGACGCCAATAGCGACAGTGCCTTGGGATTCCTGCAGGGCAGGGAACTCACACTAAGTAAATGAAGCGTTGTTGCCAATCGTTTTAGTATATTTGCATACATATAAAAATAGATGGAATATAATACTAACGTGCATCTTCAGGAGTCTTGGCAGTCTCTTCTGTCTTAAAGTTCGAAATGCACTGGCTCTTGCAATTGGACGGAGTGTCGGCGTCAGCGACGTCCAGGTCAGCAGGATCATAGATGCTCTGTCTAGTATGATTGGCTGGGAAAAAGCTCGGGCGCGTTGCCTTCTCCTTGTCTTCCTTATCGGTCTTGCGTCGCTTGAGCTGGAAGTTGCCATCATGACAACAATGTGCTTTTCCTTTGATGAACAAAACAGTTAAGGTGTGTATAATATGTTGGCTGGCTATTCTTCGTTTGTCCGATTTATGTTCAATACTTACGTCTATCCAGCAGGGACAGCCTTTGTCCTTGAGAACTGGGGCTTTATGGGCAAGACGAACAAGCAAAGTTGAGCAACCTCCGGTAGATAAAGAAAGCGAGGCCCATATTCTTCCGCAAAGTGTCGGCTTTCTGCAGATGCCAAACCATACCGTGGAGTTAATAGTCGTACCTAATATACGCGTAGATCTGACTTACAAGGTACTTGTGTGCCTGGGGCAAGCTATTCGAGAATGCCCGTATGGCTGTATGGCCTTCTACTCGAAGAACAGAGTAGAACTTCATCAGCGACAGGGGAATGGCCATAGCGGGTCGCTTGGAAGGTGCAGCAAGAAGATGATGTCTCATCAAAGTCATCGGCGCACAGTTCTGACAGTTGCAGAAGACAAACTCTTCCTTTCGTATGCCTACGGATATCGAAGTCAAATAATCGACCTTAATAATAACCTTAACCATCTGTCAAATATACACAGTCAATTGTCCTGCGCACTTTGAGTCCGTCACAACTGCAGCAGTGTCACAACTGAAACACAACAGTCAGATCACGGTCGTACTCCTTCCTTTTCCGGCACGCACACATCGCTCCTTCTACGATACAACAATTGTTTATTGTTATTGCTGTTGTCATTGTCATTCCCTTTTTCATATCCAGCCATTAATCTCTTTTACACATTTTGCATCCTCCATTATTATAAACAGTTCTCTATTTTGTGTCAAAAATAAATCATCAGATTATCCTCGTCTCTTCACCTCTTGTCCAGCTCATCAGGCCCTTGTCTGTTCTTGTCTAGCTCTTTGTTGTCTCCTGTCTTGCCCAATTCCACATAAGGATCTGCCGCTGATCAAGTCCTTGATCTAGCCCAAATATCTGAATCCATCTGTCTCGCTTCCACTAGAGCCAAGTCTCGTCAGCCGTTCTGCCCATTGTTTCCTGTTCCTAATTGCCTCGTATGTCCTCGGATTATTTATGAAGATGAAGGTCTTAATATATAGTCCCTTGTAGATTAGTCCCTGTCTGTTGTGACGTACACCTCTTGTATCGCATCAATTTTTGTTATATAACTCGTCGGCTCGGTATGTGCTTTGTTTGGGTGGTTGTAGAGTAGGGCCTAGCGCCCTCCTAGTCTTGTTATACCTCCCCTCTTTGTCCAGGCCTGTCTTTGATCACGACATACGCCTACAGATTGAAGAAAGTAGTGCCAGGGACTCGAGAAGCACAGTACGCACCAATCATCGTTTCGCACGGATGGGATCAAAGTGATACAAGGGTACACAAACTGGCTGCAACCTGCCGCAAGAGGCACAATCAAGCGCCAACCTATCAGCATTAGTCAGTATCTGCGAGACAATAACGGTATCAAGGGAGTATTAAAAACCGTTTTGGCGCTCGATTGCGGTGAAGTCTCTCCGGTGGCGTCGTTCGCTATGCCCATCTTACCAAGCGGAGGTTCAGAGCGCGGCTTACAGCCTTGGCTGCGTCCGCAGGAGGCCTACAGCCTCACAAGCCCAAATGCTCGCTGGCTAGAAGACAACAAAGACCGCGAAAAAATCAACGACATTGAGGTCCATACCTCAAGGCAGAGTACTGGGCGCAGGCCACCCACATGCATATATGGCAAAACTGAGGTCTTACCAGTTAAACGGTAACAAGACGCCTTGACGAGCTTTTACTCGACGCCATCTGTTCTCCGGAGGTCCTGGGAGGTACAGCGTTCCATCCGGTCACGTCTTGACAGCATTTGCGATCTGATGCTCGGGTTGGCGTCGGTATGGATGGCCAGGGCGCGGGTCCGGCCCGCAGAATTGCCAGGGCACCTATGGATGCGAAATTTCTGGATGCGCTCGAACGAAAAGCAAGGAATCATGACGTCTCTCTCGTCCCGCTTCAATGAATATTGCACAAGCCAGATTTGTCTATGCTGCCTGCAGTTGGGAAAAGAAGTTTTTACCGGATAACTCAAGCGCATGCCCTCAAACCCCTCACCAGAAGCTGAACCTTTCGCCGTAAACCGCATAAAAAGATGCCCCGAATGCCGTACGTATTTTCACCGTGACGGCATGGCTGTCCAAAACACGGCCATTATGATGGAAAGTCTTTTGGTCAGGGGCCGAGAAGCCCATGTGCTTCATACCGCCTTTTCTCAGAAGGGGTCAACCAAGCAGCTCTGGTTCGAGCAGGAGGAGCAAAGGGAAGAGGAAGCCGTCCGCTGAAGAAATCGACGAGCAGATGAAAAGAGTAGATTAGTGTGTGCCCCCTGGGCAGGGTGGCTCGGGCATCTCGCCCGTATATAGTCTTTATATATGTCCGAACTTGAAGAAAATAATAATAGATGATAATATGCGAGAAAAGGCATGTGCTTTATCAATATGTCCTTAATATATAGAAATAGGCACGGCTGCTAAGTTCATTGCTAAGAAAATGCATTAAGAAATGACGGCTTGTTTAAACACGTCGTTTCCGTACACGCCCCGCCTCCGTGCGCGTGAGCGATCGCCGGTCTTGCTGTTCCTTATCTTTCCACAGCTTCAACTTGGCCTGAAACACCTGTCTTCTGTGCCGAATGCGGTCGTCTGTGGCAAACTTAAATGGCTATTATCGCGTCAGCTTACGCAATCCAGTAAAAGCTTTGTCCAGACTTACTTGAGATGACCTGATCTTGTGCTTTCTGCGCTGTTGATGCTGCTGGCGTTGTTGCTGCTGATGCTCGGGTTGTTGCTCAGCAACGTTTTCGACCTCTTGTCCGTGACCAATCGCGGCCTGAACATGTGCTCGCTTGGCAGAGCCGCCCTAAATAAGTGATATCAGTGGCATCGTCAACAGTTAATCTGCGAGGCATACCTCACGCTCATGGCTACGGTGATGTGCATCATCCTGTGTGCGTTGACTATATAGAGGGTATGCGTAAGTGACGCCGTCAATGCAAATATAGAAAACTTACATGAGGGGTCGCTCGCGTGTGTGGAATTTTGGGGACCGCGGACGTGTGAGCTGATGAGGGGCGTGAGTTGAAGCAATCTTTTGCTGCTAAAAGAAGGATATCAGTATAGGTGAGTCCGTGCATCAATTTAATCACTTACGGTATCTTTGAGTTGGGGTGCAGGTTTAATGCCATTGCCGAGGCCACGTTCAAACATCTTGATGCGTGCGGCCAAAGGGACATAACTGTCATTTTCGTCAAGTTCATTCTTGATTTCATCCATGGCGTTGATGCGGGTGGAGGAGCGGAAGCGAGACGAGCCGTGCGAGGATCGCGAAGAAGGTTTCTATTCATGAATGTATGAGCTGTGTCCACCCTCCCGTCAAGTTAACTTACAGTGATACGCCCAGAGCGTACACGCTCGACAGGATCCCGCACACGGCCTTTGTAGGATTCGGTGCTGCGCATGTATGAAGGCAAGCTGCGGTGGTGTTCGGTTGGTTGAGACGCGGGTGGTGGCGGTGGCAGGTCCTTCACGACACGTTCCGCTTGGCCGTGGCGAGGATGGCGAGGCTGGTGAGGTTGGCGGGTAGGTTGGTGACGCTGACGCTGGTAGTGGCTGTGGAGATGGTCAGGCTGGGTGAGCGGTGGCTGGTATGGCTTTTGAACTGGGGTGAAGAGAGCGCCGGGTTGCTCGCGCGCGGTAAAGCGGCTCGTATACGAAGCAGTCGAGCGCATGTAAGAAGGGACTCTGGAGGACTCGGGCAGGGGAGGTGATCGCGGAGGTGACAGTGACAGTTCTTCAATATGATCCTCTTCGATCTCTCTGTCCCCGTTCTCTTCGTCACGCATGTGATCGTTATCCTCGTGGATAGGTTCGTGCACAGGTATTGGGGGCGAGTACGCGAGCTCCTCTACTGGTTCCTGATGTGATAGTTTGCGGCCCATTTCAATAGGCCGTACAGGCTCGTGCACATTCCCGGGCTCAGGCTCGGGCTCGGGTTCGGATTCGACTTCGGATTCACGTTCGGGTTCGGGTTCGTGTTCGGGTTCATGCCCAGGTATAGGATCTGCTCCGTTTGTCTTTGTTTCTTCCGTCTGCTGCTGCAGCTTTTGGAGTTGCTCGTACCGAAAATTCGAGCGCTCTTGAGGAGATGCGCGTGGTGAGAGCCGAGGAATGAGTCGTGGAGGACTCTCATTCGAGTAGTTCTGCAGAGGGCGGTTGCGGAAAAAGTTGGGCGAGCCTTCTGTCGATTTTAAGGGAGAGCTGTGATGGGATACGATGCGTCTGGGCGAGACATATTTAGGCGAGGCATGCTGAGCGGATAAAGCGTGTTTGGGCGACCTGTGCTTGGGTGAGTTTTCCTTGGGTGTGGATTGCTTTGGAGAGCTGTGTCTGTGTTTAGGCGAGGTGCGATTGAGCAAGTCGTCCTCGATATCATCCTGGTAATCCTTGAGGAGGTGTTTGGCAGGCGATCGAATGGCCCGACGTGGATGACGCTCCGGTGCGCTCGGTGTGTTGGGAAGATCCATTTCAAGGAAGGAACTCGGGGAGACGTGGTCCTTGTAAAAATTGCGCTGCTCTTCGTCTTCGCCTTGTTTTTCTTCTTCTTCTCTTCCTTTTTCTTGTTCTTTTTCTTTGGTGCTTCTAAGTGAAGGCAACCGAGTGAGGGGCGAACGGATGCGAGGTTCAGAAGGACTAGGCGTGTGTGCCAGACGGCGGAAGGATCCATCACGGATCTTGCTTCGAAGAGGTGAAGAGTAGTAGGTCTTGAGGACCGGGCTGGAAGGCAGCTCGTACGACTTGCTAGACTTGTCGCTGGAAATGTGGGAATGGTACATTGAGGCACCCTGAGCAATGCGAGATCGCAAATCACCTGGCGGTGTGGGTACCAAGGCCAGCGAGGTATTGGCATTGTCTTTCTCATTATAGTCGTCATTGTCAATGTCATCGTGATTGTCAGGCAACACAGACTCGTACTCGTCAAGACTTGGTTTGTAAGGGGACTGCCGCTGTTTATAGCTACGTGGAGACGTGTTTTGCGTGGTCTTTGACTGTCGCATGGTAGGAGAGTGGACGTGTGGAGATCGGGTAGAGGTGCTGGCGAGTTTGGGAGTCGACTGCATTATGGGATGGATACTGCTCATTTCACTTTGGAGGGTGCGAGTACCAAAGTTGGCGGGTGGCGACTCTCTCACGAGTGAACGATAAACATCGTCGCTGTATCTTCCGTTGTACCTCGACAAAGGGCTGCCAAACAACGACAAAGACTCGCGATCATCGTCATCCTTCGCGAATGACTGGTCATAGTCCGGTGGCATGTCCTCAGAATCCATAGCCCGCGTCATTTGGGAAGAAAGGAAGGACAACAATAAAAAGAGGTACAGGAGAAAAGGCTAAATTTGGAGACTTCTTTTTTTTTTCTTTGTTCCACTCACGCGTCGCGAATTTCTGGATCTTCAATAGCGTGTATGCGTAAGGGCTATAAATCTATTGATCAGCGCTCAAAGTGGCGGCCCCTGGAAATGGCTCGTTTGCCAAAGAGATTTTATTGTCAAAAAGTTTGACGAGCTTAAGTGACGCAATAAACACCCTCATAATGGATATGTCTTTAGGTGACGAGAGAACAAGACCACCCCTCCACCCGAAGCTCAAACAAATGGCATTCAACGCTAAACTGTTTCTCCTTCCCAAGGATATGGGTTATCTTCAAAGGTTTTGACGTCAATTAAAGGTTATTTTACCTTCGAAGGCCTTCGAATACGTTCATAAGCTTCTGACGGAGCGGGTAATACAATAGAAAGTGTTTGAAAGTCTTCAAAAGTACAGTCGCCGCGCGTTCAAAGGCTTTTCAGCTGCATGGCGTTGCATTCGATGAGGTTCATAAAAAAAACCCTCAAAACCAGTTACTGAAGGGGACTACTACACGCGTGCAAAGAAGCTTTTGATTTCAGTGTTTGACTCGCCGCTGCTTTTCTTTTTGGGACGTGTGTGGTCTTTGTCATCCATGTAGTCAACTTTTGTCACGCACATAGTCATTTCCTGTTACGAATGTACTAATTCCCTTTCCCTTAGCGACGGAAGTGTCTTGCGCTAAAAATGCTGTCTGCATAAGAAGGGCACATCTTTGCCGTTATATTGTATATGATCTATTAACGGGAAAAAGAAAAAAGAAATCTATATATGCGTGTAGTTCTTGATTTGAAAATCACTTTCTACAGCGCTGCTGCCATCTCCATTAAATGGGGTGAGGTCCGTCGCCAAAGTCCTTGCTGTCTTGCGGAATATTGAAAGTCTGCACAGTCGACATTTCGGTCTTGCTATTCTTTAGCATTATGTCATGTATAGAGCGCGGTGGAGGATATGAGCAAGCTGGTACGACGTATATTGATGGTGCGGGTATTGAGGGTCTGACTGAATGATAAAATACCTATGCGAGGGAAGAATTTTGGGAATTACAAACCTTTACGTGGGCTAAGAAACACGATGGATATCACAAAGATCTACGTACGTTACAAAAAAAAAGCGAGACAGAGATAACTATATGTGCTACAAAAGAAGGATAGGACGACGTGCTTTCCAAATACTGAAACCTAGACCAGTTTGCGCATTTAAACACGAATAGATAAATAAAGAAAAGGAATAAAGACCACATGTGTGCCAAAAAAAAAAAAAAAAAAAGGAAAGAAACAGCGGCGAGTCAAACACTAAATGACAAGATTTTTGGCACGCGTGTAGTAACTCCCGTTATTGAATCCAAAGGGGTCCAAAATCCTCCAGATTCTTTCATATTCTCTAGCCATATTGAAAGGTTCAAAATGAAACACCTCAAATGTTTAAAACTCTAAAGAGAAACAACCGAGTGCACTCCTCTTCTTGCTCTCGCAGGTACAGAGTATTATGACATGATCTTTTCTATCATGTTCCTCACAAAACGAAAGCCAATACGGAGGAATGCCGATATGATTTCACCCATGAGTGTTATCGATATGAAAATTTTGTGCATTGATAGCACTTATCAATGACAACGTCCAACATAGGAGTATCAGAAATTAAGCCGAAAACGCGCCATGCACGCTAAAACAGCGGCCGATGTAGTCTTCGGCAGTAGTACTGATGAAGAGGAGATATTACCATTTTCATAGGATACGGCATCCTCATACTAATGTTGAAGAGAAAGCACTTGTCTTCAGTTTTATAAACCCTGAGCCATGCCATATGTCACAATTTGTCCTGCAGTATGCTTCGTCCAGGTGCCGATAACATAATATGTCTGCGAGCTCTTTCCCAAGTTTGCGCAAGACCAAGGTTTGGCTCTGAATGGTGAACTTCCCACGTATTGGTGGCAATGCTTCATTTGCGAGTACATACATCACACACCAATGGGTCCTGGAGGCTGTGGACTGAGAGATCGTAATTTGATTGCATGAAGAATTAGTCCAAAAGATTGCTAGAAATTAGGAAGTGCTTACAAGCCCAAAAATGACATTGTCAATTTTAGCTTGTCACGATCGAAAGGTTCTTCAGTATCTCTATATGCAATTTATCGAAAGCGAAATTAAGCCTGAATACACTATGGATATTATGTAGTCTTTCCGCAGATCTGTATTGCTACATAAAACATCTCAATGAATATCTTCGAAGGCTGTTGAAATATTTCAACGGCCTTCGAAGACTTTTGAAGGCATTCGAAGAAAGAGGTTCTCCACGTCGACCTTCTAACCGTTGGACGCTCTTGGGCATTCTTCAAAGGCCTTCAAAGGTCTTTAACGGCAAAGCCCAGATCACGAAGACTTGCATAACTATTACCTTAGACAATCTATCCTATTGAGTACTGTATATCTAAGAGATCTATACGTCGATCAACAAAGTATTCCCCGTTGATTTCCTGTTTTCTGGCATAATGGAACTCTTTGTAAGCAGATGACGGCCACACATGTTGTTAAGCTGGATATCTCAGGCGGCGGATAGCCGTATACATAACTACGTAGATAATACGTTGGAGACTTTATTTATATACTTAATGACACACGTGCTCTATGCTCATCCACAGAAATAAACATTGAACATTGTACAGCTCATTGGTAATATATGCGGCAACCCATGTGGTTTTCCATGCCAAGCACACAGCCCCGATCATTATTTATTAGCAATTGATGATATCCAATTATAATGTATTTTTCATCATATCACCCCTTACTTCTGAATAAATCGCCGTGTCCAGCGTGCTACACTCGTTTCGAAAGGACGACCGTCCATGGTAACTTCACATGTAAAGCCCATGCCTCCATGTGTGACGATAGCACACCCTTGGTGTTTTTGTTTAACATGGATAATAATATTGATAGTGCCACGCAAAGCTAATACGCCCTGCTCCTATAGTTATGATATCGCAACATTTGTGTGGACAATGTTTACTTTTATAGCTTCCCCGCGAAGAAGCGAAAAAAGAAAAAATAACCAATCCGAGTGGAAGCGCGAAGAGGACGAATCATAATAATCCATCCAGAATGGCTGTCCTGATGGTCTCTTTTTATTGCACTCATATGTGACGATAATAGATATGATCAAGCGAGCACCTCTGTATGCCGTTTCCAGAAGGAATCCGGGGATATGGCCGTCTCTGATATTAATACGGCGACCGTGCAAGTTCCTCTTTTCTGAAAGCCGTCGTTCTCCCTCTATCTTCTCAATCCCTTTACAGCTTCGTGTCGTACGACTTGTGTCCCTGAAAGTTAAAATGCCGCAGCAAGTCAGCTGTTGTTTGGTTCCTCCCCGCAAGCCCAAGGCAATGTATGTACTACATCTCTTTTGTGTAAGCTGAGTGCTTCCAACTGCCTACCTGCATGCTGCATAAAATTTTATCAAGAAACAATGGCTCGTGCTTTTTTTTTTATAAATCGATTCCTCTTGCTGCAGTAGATATCATAAGTCCAATAAGACGAGCGAAAAGAAAGAACGAAAACCTAATTTGCGCCTATCCAACCCAATCCTCTTATATGAACTCAGCTTCTTGTCCAGTTCGCTTTGGCCGACGTCCAAAGATAAGAGCGACAAAAACCATATTGTCTATATATATGCTCACGGTATATATGCTGTATAATATTTTAACTAGTGAGCAACCGGGAATATTTGCCTCAGATGCAAGAAAAAGCCCCATGTTTGCTTCAGGCTTGGTTAATGTCTATTTGTTGCTATGAAAATTGACCCAGAGTGTGCCGCAGGGCGCCGCCGGCAAAATTTTTTTCGGGCTCTTTCTGCCGTATGGCGCTACAGACATAGATGGACAACATTGCTCTTCATCTTTCATGCCTCACGTTCATTATCGAGCGTTATTTCAAAGCGTGAAAAAGGACGTCTTACTGAATGATATGCAGCGCATGATGTTTCCACGGGCGCCACCCAGTCTAACCCAAATAGATATCGGCGATCACACAGGAAATTTTGGTGGATGAAACGGTTGGCCAGCAAAATTCAGCAACAAATGCAGGGAAAAAAGCAAGATACTAAACTACTAAAGGGTAATATAACAAGGGATCAGCGGAATACGTAACCAAGATGTTACCCCAATCTATGGCTCACTCGTGACTTGAGCCTGCATCTTACAATTGATCAATGTATCACGGCAGGTGGTCTAAGCGAAAGAAAGAACGCATATGGCATAAACAACCTTTTTTTTTCTTTCCTGGTGCACCCGGGAAGGCACAAAGAATGATTTGCCATCGTCGTTTGCTTGCAAAAAGGATGAGATGCAGACAGCGGGGTCTGTGATTGGATCATGAGCAGACAGAGTTTGTTTCGGTGGCACCCGCAGACGGGAAACAATGAGTGCTTCTTCTTTATGTCGCACACGCATAGAGCTCCTCGGACCGTAAAAATAAAAAGAGTGGACACACACAGAGCACATCTGATGAGATAGTCTAATCCGACGCAAATTGACTTTCGCACCCCTCTCTCCACACATATCCACACACACGTCTCACGCGGTTTTTCTCTTTTCTTCTCTTTTTTTTTTTTCATTCCTCCTTCTTTTTTCCTTCTCTCTTGCTTTTTTATTTCTTTTTCCTCTTTCTCTCCTTTCTTCCTTACTCCTCTTAAACAAAAAAAGAAAAGGAAAAGAGAAAGCTATCAAAAGCCCACGCTTCGCTTTTATTTCTTTATTTCTCTCTATCTTTTTTTGTACTCCTCCCATTCTTTTATAAACCTGGGCTGACCGTCTTCGCCACCCCTGACACTCTTTTCTCTATTCGTACAAGTGAACCGTTCCTGAATGGCACTCAAGGCAAGTACTGTTTGGCCATCTGGCGCTGGGGCTCATGAGGGCCATTAGCAAACATGATTGTCCTGACTCTAGAGAATATAATAGCTTGAATTGGAACAGTGGCAGCACGCGTGTGAGGCTTTTGATGCCCGCGACTATGACACAGCGCTCCGATCTTTCTATGTATGTATATATGCAATTCAAATATAAGATGATATTTATTCTAACCTCATCCTGTAGAATATGGCTGATAATGCAAAGATGCACTTCAACATCGGTTTGATCCTGGCCGCGCTGGAGGACCATGAACGTGCGGTAAGTAACTTTTAGTAGCAGCTGAGAATGTGACCCTACCACCGATTCGGTGTGTCTGTATCACGTCAAATCATTGTATGCATCCTAACTAACATCCTTTATTATCAACTGTATCAGGTGGCTGCTTACAGTACTGCAATTGCTATGGACCCCTATTTCGCCGTCGCTTATTTTCAGATGGGTGTTTCACACTTTGTCCTCAATGACATGGAAGCCGCTCGACGCGATTTCGATTTAGCGTATGAGGTATGGTACAAAAAAAGAATCGCCCAAAAAAAAAAAATCCATTTAATTAAATGAATGAAACAAAACCTGTTTCCCACCAGAAACTTCGTGGAAATCCAATCATCAATTATCAGCAGTTGGGTTTGGCCTTTCGGCTCTATGGCTGCGAAGTCTTGTTCAACCGAGGCATCTGTCAGCTGTATTTGGGCAAAATCGATGCTGGCCTCACCGATCTATACCACGCCCAAAAGTCAAAAATGACAGAGGAGCACGATATCATTGATCAAGCTGTGCGCGATCGCGGACGAGGATATTCAGTCTACTCGATCCCTACCGGTGTCCTTTATCGACCACCTGAGGCGAGACTCCAGCAGATGCGGGGTATCAACATGTTTGCAGCGATCGACAAGCTTCACAAGCTGCAGCAAGGCAGCAATCAAAAGTCTGGTATCAAGCGCAACAATTCGGTCCTTTTGCCTCAGCCGCGCGCACGACAGCCCGTACCTTTCCAACCCCAGCGATCGCCCACACAGCAGCCTATACAAACCCGACAACGGCAGTACAGCGCAGAGCGCAAGCGCAAAGACTCAAACGTGGAAGAGTGGGACGGCGCTTCGCAACCCTCGACCTCATCAACCTCCTCGTTTGGCTCGCGCTACACCAGCCGGCGAGTCGATAGCGGCTTTGACGAGGATCGATACTCGTCGTCATCCGCATCAACGTACCGGTCGACCCCGCGAAGCAGCAGCCATAGTCATACCAAGCACCGAGTTTCACCTCCACCGGTGCCCCCGATCCCGCGCAGCGACAGCACCACCAATTTTGACCAGGAGCTCGACGAAGTGTATGGCTCCCTCCAGAACATGTCGGTCGAACGCGACCGACGATGCGGGCGTGAACGTCTAAACAGCTCTTCCTCGACCCTCGCCCTCCAGCCCTCCACGTCCACCTCCTCTTCCCTCTCCTCTTCTCCGAAAATCAAGTGCAAAGTGCATTATACCGATTGCCGGATTCTGCTCGTTCCGGCCCATACTACCTTTGACGAGTTCCTCAGCCGGATACGGAACAAACTCAACGCGCCTGAGGTGCGTCTCCAGTACAAGGATGAGGATGATGAACTCGTCTTGATGATTGATGACGACGACCTGCATATGGCTCGCCAAATTGCACGAGCGCGAGCCTCTCCCGACGGCGTTGAGCGCCTCGAAATCTGGTGCGTCCAGTAAGAAAATACATGATTTCAGACCGATAGATTGCCTCTTCTCCTCTTCCCTCTCTCCTTCCTTGTTGTACTTGAAGCTCCTTCTCTCCCTCTCGCTATACTTCATCCTTTCCATGTGTATATTTTTCCCTTTGCTCCGCATGCCATACATAAATCTAAAGTTATAAAATAAAAATGCCGTTTTAACGTGTTTCAAATGCTTGCTCCCCTAAATGTAACTAAAGATAACTTGATATGTATACATTTATTTACCTATCTACAGTAGATATCTCATACAGACCCACATTGCAATATAATGTATTGAACAGATTGATTCTAGCCTAGCGGTGGTCTACATACATACCATATCAAACGTATTTGGTACCCCGAAGCGAATCACTGTTTCCCAGGTGATAACCTACTTGATTACCTTTGAATCATTATACGGCACCATCCATCATGCCCGATGCAAGAGACGAACCAGACAAGATCAGCGGGTCACCTAGATTAGGCACTCCTGTGAGGAGTCCGAGCACACGACGTCTACAAGTAACACGATTGCTTAGGCGCCATCGCCCCTGACTACTTATCGCACATGGATGTAGGGACACGTCCGGGTTGCTTCCGCAGGACAATCCGATAACCTTGAAAAAAAGAACTTCTACCTTGAAGAACAGGTATGCCCCTCAAATAGTTCCTATTTTGGTGTAATATAACTCAATAGAAGGAAACTACTAGGTCAGGGACCTCAAATATCAAGTATCGAGCAAAGCAGATGAACTTGCCAAACTGCAAGAGAATTCGAATACGCGATATGGTATGTGAGCACATCATAGCAAATAAAACGAATAGATGTTTATTCTAGCATGCATAGCCGATTATGAGTCCAAGTTAAAGAAGATGCGGGGTATCTTTGCCCAGGCAACCAAGAACATCGATGGCTATCGTGCCACGATCGCTGAAAAGGATATTCAAATTCAAAACTTACAAGAAGAAATCAGTCAGGTGCAGCAACGAGAAGAAAAAATGAAAGAGGAATCACAGTCGCAAGCACGTAAGCTGCAAGTGCTTTGCACACAAGCACAGCGTCTCACACTTAGTTAATAGGTGATCTGGAAAGGCTTGCCTCTGAACTGAACAGTCTCAAGGTCTCCCAGGTGTCACGGAATAGCAACCTGGTAACCCGGATTCAAATATACAGGAAATGTACACTTACGCTTTCTCCCAATTCCCGGGAAACCCCCAAAAAACCCCTAGGAGGCCAAAGTGCAGCAGCTCTCCAGCCAACTGGAAAAGGCAAAGGCAGAGCATGCGCAGTACAAGAAACGCGCGGGCCAGCTCTTGGAGAAGACGGCTGCCCAGGGAAATGCAGCCGATAAGCTGAGCGCGATTACGACCGAACTGAAGAAAGTGCAACGCGAAAAGAGGTATCTCCGTGGCTCGAGTCTCACTTTTTGTTATTGAACCCCTATGGTCGGTAGCGACATGGAGGACCTCGTTCGAAGTAAGGAACGAAAACAGCTCTTGCTAGAGCAAGACTTGCACCAAGCGCTGGCACGCCTGCATGACCTTGAGACAGAGCATGTGCGACTCGCAGGCGTAGCGAAAGAAAATAGCTCTCTCCACGACCAGATCGAGCGTGGACGACAGGAATTGGAGGACGCCAGGCGGTTGCACAAAAAAGGTCATCCGACAATAACTACAAATGCAATGGGCTCACATACTGATTATTCTTTTATGCAGCCATGGACGATATGCGTCAGGTACATGAAGACAGGATCCGGCAGTTCGAAGGCACACTCAAGGCCACGGCTGTTCCGGAAGCTCCGTCGGCCCCGGATAGTTCTCCGGAAAGCAGGAGAAGCCCCATACCAATCATGCGGGATTCAGCAGGTCAAGATAAAAGGGAAAAGGATCCTGCCGAAGAGGCTTGGAAGCAAGAAAAGGATGATCTGGAAGCCATTATGGAAAAGATAGAACAAGAAAACGCCGATCTGCGGACACGTCTGCGCGAGCTGGAACAACAGCTCGAGCCCGTCACATCCAATGCACCGGAAGAACCTGAGCCTGTAGACGTCTATGGTAACATACAAAACTCGCGTCACATAGGTGGGGATTTGATCTCTTTCTTTTTTTGCATGAATTAGCGTCCATGGATTATTTGCTCTCTCCTCTCGCTCAGGGAGGTCAACACAGGAGCCGACTCGAGAGGGAGGTTAAGCAGCTGCGCTACATGCTCGAAGAGAGCGAGGAGCAAGTGGCTGCATTACGGACTCAAGAGAAGGTAAAAGATTGTCCTATTGTCAGGGAGAATCAGATGAACAAGAAGATGAATTTGGTTCGACATACTGATTATGATATAATTCTCTGTAGATTCTCAAAGAGGAGATTAGGTTCGTTTAGAAAAGGAAAAAATCTCCATTATAAGCATGACTGAACTTCTATACCACTTTTTTTTATAGAAAGCTGGATTCTTTCGATCGACGCCAAAACTTGAGTAACGAGTATCTGAAAAACGTGCTGCTCAAATTTATGGAAACAGAGAACAAAGAGGTAAGTTGGGATTCCCTTGACATTATGTACAATATCATGGACAGACATGAATATTGATTTCTTTGTGTATATTGCTCATAGGTGATGGTCCCTATCCTGGCTAAGCTGCTGCACCTGGATGCTTCCGAGACCGAGATGCTCAAGAAAGCCTCCGCTCACATTTGATCATACATTTGAGTCGACTTCGATTGCTGTGTTTCTCTGTTAATTATCTATTCAATAAGCGATCCATCACGGCCTCATGGGGAGATTATTTCACACGTTCTTTGTTTCGCTCTGTTGCAACAACTAGGAGAACAAAGTCATTTTGACGAGATGTGTGGATGCGCAAGACAACAGAACATTATAAGCCGCCCAAAGGAGCGCATTGTACACTTTTCTTTGACGGGCGTTATCGTTGCTGTTGTAGATGAACCGAGGAGGTAAGGAGAGCAAAAAGCTAATGTCGCATTTAAGACCGACGATGAACGATGGCATGTTGCTGTCCGTTTTCCCCGTATGATGAGGACCAACGCGAACATGTGGTCCTAGCTATACCTATATGAGGATACGTTATACTGAGTCCATTTCATACCGAAACGAAATTATATCGTTGTATTGCATGTTACCGGTACTAGCTCCTGGTTATAATAATTACGGTCTCCCTAAAATTACTGGCCGAAGAATAAGGCACCTCTTTCGTTCCTTTGCAGAATCCATCAGGAGAATGCATATTACATTATCAGAACCTGATAGAAAAGCTATTTTATGCATCAGCGCATGCCCGACCGTATGCGCACAGATCCGCGCACACATGCATGCAGGTCTTTCGTTGGCACAGCTTGGTTCATTACCTGTGGGGCCGAAATCATAAGGACCTCAAAAATATCGCATATAGTGTTAAAGGTGGAAGGAGCAATATGATAAAATATAAATGATGGAGAACGCGCGCGCTTCCTTGAATGATAGCTTAGGAGACCTTGTGTTGCTTCCGTTGCGCCTGATCATCCTCGGTGACAAAAGGGATAATGAGGGGTTTTCAAGATTGTCACCAAAAGTAAAAAATCAAAGAAAAAAGGGAAAGTGTCTTGAGCGCATGCGATCCATTACACGCTATAAAAGGCCGGCTTGATTTTGTTAAAACTGAAACTTTCATCCTTCCCTTCAATCACTTTTGTATAACATCACAGACTTTTTCTAATTCGCACGCGGAGCATAAAACAAAAATGCACATCATCACAGAGGTAAACAGAGGAAGCCTCTGTATTTAAGGTGACAAAAGCTCACATGTGAATATCAGGGCCCACAGGACGCCGTCGTCTCTATCATGAAACTGTGCCTGTGCGGCCTGGAAATGCACTTGAGTCAAATCACCAGAGCCGTCTGTGACCACCGTCCGCCGCACAGTCAGCCTTTACTGATGTCATATCCTCCTGTGCTGGTGCCCGTCCTCACCCACCTCGCACATATCCTGAGCTACACTACCTCTCTTCCCATGTTGCCCAGCCAGGCTCCTGTGCATCGCGTTCTTGGCGATCTGTACCAGCTCCTGGACTCACAAGAAGCCCACATTGCCCTGCTCTGCAACGGCAGTCATATCGAGATGAGCACTGTCTTGGCTGGCATCCTCGCCACCGTGAGCCAGTTAATCGGCGACGCATTGCCAACGCAGACCGCCGGTACCTTTGACTTGGCCCAGCTCGAAGAGCTTCTGCCTGTCGTCATTGCCTCAACGACAGACGAGAAGCTGGGCCAAGCCTTGACGACCTGGTTCGACCGCCTCCGCTGCTTGGTCCGGCCGCCGGCCTATGATACAGCGTTGCTCCACCCAGCGGCAGTGCTTCAGGACGATGAGCCGCTTCCGGCGTATGATCCGCGTGAGGCCCCTGTTCTCCATGAGAAATACGAGCACGTCATGATCACAGCGCCGCAGCCTCGACGGCCGCTGAGCAAGCTGCAAGCGGCTGCGATGAAGCTCAAGTACAAACTGTTGCGCAGAACTGCTTGCGAGGACGACGGCCTGGCGGACATGGTGGCCGTTTTGAAGTCGCGGCGCCTCACCGACCAGGATTTCTGCGGACGAAGACAGCAGATTACCTGCCTCAAGAAGCGCTTATTTACGCCTCGCCGACGTGGCGCCGCCAGCGACGGTCAAGACGTCTCTGACTTGTATTCTACCTTGACTGTTCATCTGAGCCGGACTCAGCTCCCTGACCAACGGGCCGTCCTTGAGCAGCATTGATTTCATGTCTATACTCTCATTTTTTACGTACTTAATTTGACACATTATTGCCATTAAAAAACGAAGAATCATATTGTACTGGAGATCGTTGGAGCGACATGCAAAATAACAGTTGTATTTATCTTCCTATACACGCCGTGATCGCTCAACAACATGAGCGTTCTTGTACAATGCTTCCACAATGAGAAGCGGACGTTCTCTCAGCCTTTTGAAGAACTGCCGTGTGCAATACAAGATGAATTCCTCAAGCTGGCGCAACGCCGTGGTCCGTGGCAGAACATGCATCTGGCCAAGGATGCGGTTGAACAGTGCCAACACTGGCAACTTATAAAAGACGGTATGAACGCCGCGCTTGACCATTATACGATGAAACATGGATGTAATGCAATGGCAAACGTGAGGCGATAGATTTTCTAGGTCATCTAACAGGGAGCAATACACTTGCACGACGTCGAAAGTAACGAATTTCTGTCGATCTAATCAATACTTTTGTTGCTTGCGAGCTCTCCGTACTTACCTTTTCAAATTGGTCAAACTTGAATTCATGCTCGCGTACGCTGAGCAGATTTTCCCGCTCTTCATCGACTGAGTCGCTGTCACTGCCGTTATCAGTGCCTTGTTTCTCTATCATATCAAGTCAGACGTGAGCGCTCGTCAAGCGTAGTCTATTTACCTGAAGCTAGTGGCTTCTTTTTTTTGCCGTTGTTTCTTTTCTGGACGAACATGTGTTGATGTCTCTTTGAATATTGCTCGACCAATTTGAGGCCGACATGCGTCAACTGGACCACGCTCTCCAGGTAACTAATTCATGCCGCTTGAGTACTCGCCTGACTTTAACTTGTTCTTAGTTACCTTTTCGACTGCGCTTTGTAAGTTTTGATCATATCCACAAAAATATCAAGCGTCGTCTGTTCATAGTAAATATTGCTTTGAATGTAATCTGCCGTTTCGCGGAATTCCGCCCGCGAAGCTGATGACATCTTAGATACTAAGAGAAGCTAGAAAAAGAAGTGAGACTCGTGGGGCAGATTCTGAGCATGTTCTTTTTGATTTTTACCATCTCTCGCAAGCAGTCTGCCGTCACCTGTGCTTCGAGCCAGCGCTTTTCGTCTAGCGACAGACGCAATCGACGCAGAATCACACGAATCGTCCGCATATCAAAGGCGCTGGCCGCATTATCAAAGTCAAAACGGAAGTCTTCATCCTCATCGCCGTCAGCGTTGTCTTGATCCACGATCTGTTCCGAGGGCTCAGAATTGTTCAGGGCTTGATCCAGCTTTTTCAGCGTCTCTGACGCCCGTGAGGGTATAAGGAGCGTGTCTTGACTTGGCGGGTTCTGACGTTCACTCTGCTGTTTTTCGTTTTCTTCTTGCTCCGCTGCCTGGAGTGCAAGTTCATACTCGAGACAGGTCAAGAACCAATGCATATTGTAAAACATGCGTGTGTAGTCTTTCTCGAGAATCTTTTGGTATTCGCGTTCAACGTCTCTGATAAGCGACCTGAAAAAGACTGCAACGCATTCGTTTTAAACGGAACGAAGAGGCACAACTGAAACTTACCATGAAAGCAATAGCGCAGAAATGTACGTGCGAGGGATTGGAGACAGCTGATACTTTCTGGTGCTTGATATGTGATGTGGGATCCTAACTCATCCTATCACTGGTAATTGAGTATATATATTCCTTTTTTGAAGCATGCGTGAAATACCCTTTCTTTTCGTTTGATGCCGACGCGGTTCTCTTTCTTGCCTGTATCAAGTATACTGCCTAAGTCGGCGTAGGCTGCGTCTTGTCGCTGGGTCACTTTGATTGCACCGTCCCAGCGCTTGATGGCATACATACCGCCGAACCGTGAATGACGTGAAGGCATGTCCCGCAGTTTCCTCCGTTTCTGACCGTTCTCAGCCTGAAGAAGATTGGACAGACGTTGGGAGAGGCGAGACATGTCAGCTGAGGTCTGAAACGCCTCGGATTTTTCGTATACATCCCGAGGATGGATGTTCTTGACCAAGTTGTATAATATTTCGTTTAGTGTAAGGTTCCATTCGCTTCCCTCAGGCAGCAGGCTGTTGCTTGCTACAGCGAGCAGGAGTTCCATGATTTCTGTTTTGTGGAGCCGGATCAGCAACATTTCCTGATATCAAAGCCATAATTCAGTTATAAGTTTCCCATTATTGACCAGGCGCCCAACCTGCATGGTTGACATTTTCAGTTGGATTTCGGAGGAGACGGTCGATGCTTTGACATCAGGGATAGCGGTCAGGTTTCGGTAGAGATAAAAGACGAGCCGGATAATGTTCTGATCCCGTTCTGATCGATCACTGTTTGTGACATTTGAGTGCGCTGTCCAGAAAGAGTTCATGAGAAAGGTTACCGGTGAGGAATGCAGAGCGGATCTCGTATAAGACGAGTAATGGTTTCGAGTATGTTGGGTTGCAACAGGGCGAGTTTGTAACGTCGGTAGCGGTCGAGCATATTTGGGTCGTAATCTTCATCCTCTGCGTCGAGGGGTTGTTCCAACGGCCACGTCATTGGCACAAGTAGTTCAACTAGAATTTGCGAGATTTAATGCTGCGTCTATTTCCTTTGCTTTGGATACTGTACCACATGCCAGAATGAATCGCTCTGCAATCTCACCAGGTTCTTTGGCGTACATTTTCAGTATAGGGACGAGATCGTTTTCAATCAAGTTGAACTCGGCGAGAGCGGGCAAGGTGATGCGTGCATTGGTGATCATGTCTTGTCGAATATGCGCTTTGAGGTCCTTTAGACATGCTGTTCCTTTGATTTAGCACTGTGCATCATGAACAACATTAGAAAATCCTACCGAGCGCCTCGTCGCCGAGTGTATAAACTTGCTCGACTTGGCCAGGAGCGATCTCGCGCGCTTCATAGCCACCAAGTGCAGTACAAGTCGAGAGAACTAGATTGCGCCTGCGCTCAACCTCTGCATCCAAGTCCATGCTCTCCATTTTCCAAGCAGAAAATCACAGAAAAAGGGGAACAAGTAAAACGCGTTCGAAAGAAACGCGCCCTTTGCGTGTCAAATTTTGAAAAATTGACCGCGTCTCGGAAACGCGCCTTCATCTTTTAAAACTATCGCACAACAGAATGCACAAACTTTACAAGCAAGGAGACTGTACATAGCTTAACAAAAAGCTGATAGCGGCTATCATGATATATATCCTCTAACCAATCGACAGTATCACATTGATGAGTAAGGACAATACCAATAAACTGCAAGGAAGTTTATTTACGGAAGTTGGTAGCACAGCCGTGGTCCCGAGGTCTCCAGGCACTACCATTTCTGTTTTCTTTTTCTCATTTTCGTCACTTCATTCTTTTTCTTGCTGCAGACTTTATATAAACACACAAGAGATGCAGCGCCTGCTTTTCTTGACAGCTATCATATCTCTATGGCTGAATTGTGCAGCCGCAGTCTCCCAGCAAGCCTTTTTCCCTAATAGGAATAACGACGTATTAAACGCGCCCTTCTCTTGGAACAACGTTGAAACAGTGTGAGTAATGAAACGAGCGGCAAAGTGCTCTCTCTCATACATATACTAATATCTGTATAATTTGTTTATGAATATAAGTTTCGCATTTGGCGACTCGTATACGAATATTGTAGGAGAATATGGCTCAATATGGACCTGGGACCACTTTTACAAAGAAGGCACTGTCTTGCGCAATCCCATCATTCGAGGCGCTGTAAGAAGGGCAAAGCATGCATCCTTAATTATTATATGTTCGGCTCATAAGAGCAATGATATGATAGTCGACCGCCAGTGGACCGAACTGGATCGAATATTTAACGGGCTGTCTTGAAGGACTGCCTCAAAACTGCACTCCTTCTCTATTTGATCTTGCGTACGGTGGGGCGACTGTGGATGGCAGCCTTATCCCGCCCGTCTTCGCCCACATTCGCGATCTCAGAGCTCAGATTCAGGAATGGCAGTCCTTTATAAAGCCTGCTGTGTCTTGGTCCACGGAAAACACCTTAGTCATTGTCTGGATTGGGTATTAGCTATGGCTCGCGGTAAACATCGTTTATAGACCAGTTTCGTTCATATAGCATCAACGATATTTCAAATTCGCGTCAAATGACCGACCAGGCAAGATGAGAAAAGCAGATTTCTATGGATGTTCTCATGTGTATTGTGTAACATGTGCAGGATCTGTCTTTTGCTGACGAGGTCCGACTCTATATGCGAATCCTTGATGTCTACATGAAACAGCTTGTAAGGAAAAGCTAGACAGGAATAACTAATATGACTCATACGCCTGTTCATACTTATGTAGGAAGTTCTGTATGATGAGGGCTTGCGACAGTTCATGCTACTCAACGTGCCCCCTATGGATCGCGCCCCCAGTGATAAACCACATGCCGCTTGGTTCCGTCAAGCCATCGCCATCTATAACGCTCTTCTCAGACGTTACCTAGACAAATTTCGTCGTACCCATCGCGGTGTGCGCGTCCTTGCCGTGAACGCACATGCCTATTTTGAGTCGTATTTAGACCATGCCGCTGCTTATGGTTTCAAGGACATTGAGAACTATTGTGGGAGTACAAGTGACCCTTGTCTTCCACGCTACCAGTAAGTTCATTGTTAAGATTGGATATGTATGTTCTTACATGTTGTTTATCCTAGATATTTTTGGAACAGTAAGTCTAATAGTAGGAAATAATATCAATCCGATGAATTAATTACTACTTCTTACGCATAGATGGCGCCCATCCCACGTACCCAGTTCATAAAATACTAGCTGACGACATATGCAATAACATACTACAGAATTTTAGCGGCTGTGATATACATTAGCCTTACTGAAGCAGAGTAAACTTACACTAAATCTCACTGCGAGCAAAGCATAAAAAGTGTACCTGTAGAATCGAGAAGGCTGACATAACATGAAGCAGATCAAGTTCCATGTTCTTGTACCGACAGCAAACATATCTTTTCTAGGGCAATTTTTTTTTCCAAAGGAAATGAGTGTACGTGTATTTGTGTATAAAGCAGCGGATCAGAGACCGGAAATACCTTCTGTGAATTAACAGGTGATTACCATTGTGGTGACGGTAACCTCGACGGAAATATTGCATAAATGGGCTGAAGATCCCTTATTGGGTTCTTCAGCTAGAAGTACCAGACATATTTTTGATCTGTTCTTCGTCCGTTGAGCCCCATGGCAAGGACCCTCGGCGCCCCGTGCCAACGGACTGGCTCAACATATATCAAGACCAGGATATGTTAAACTGGCGAGAAAAAATCCAATATATGGACATATACAGTATTTCTGCGGAACGCGCAACATGCGCAATGAAGGATGGAGAGGAGATGATATGAAACATGATTATCCTGACCATCATTTTTATATGACCTTTTAGATATGGCATGCTGGCAGGTAAATCCAACAGCCGGAAGAGGAGTAGAGCGCTGACGGTTGTTACTACCGCAAGTGAGAAAACAATGCAACTGCTGTATTAACTATTCTGATGGAGAATTGAACCTCCCCATTAGAGGTTAGAACCCCTCTCCTATTATCCATTGTTTTATATCTTGGTTAAGTGCTTCTTCTGCTGCGTCACAGAGAGTTGAGCACGTGTAGATATCTATGAATGGTGGCATACTTTGAAAATATAATCACATGATATTTTAAGTTATAATACTGTCTTGACAGGTAGACCATAGATATTGTTGGGCTGAGACAGCTAGGGTGACAACAATAAAAGCACCCAACGTCCGAAATTCACGTGCAATTTCAAAATTGGGGATTTTTTTAATGCAGCATCGCCGTTCTCTTTCTGCTTTCACGACAATGCCTTTTTCTATACCCATTCTCGATCGTCTTTCTTTTCGTGATTACGAGGGGTATACATTCTTGCCAGTGCCATCCCCTTGAGTGTCGCTCATCAAATAGGTTAGGTTACTGCTGACAGTTTTGTTCTTCGGCTTTGAAAATGTCGTCCGGTTGATTGTCACGATCCTGCCTTCGTTTGTCATCAAAGCTATCGATGCCTTCATTGCGAGGTATATAAGCTGTTATTCTTATCGATTCAATGAAACTAATGAGAAAAGCATAGCGCTTTCCCTTGGCTTTCCAAGCTGCAGAACGCTCCCCATGTGAGCCCGCTCGAGAAGGCCGAGTCCTTTGAGATGATGCTTCGCTTCTGGTAATATCTTGTAACTTCGGATCGCATAATACATAGTGGATCGTGGATTATGGTGAATGGATAAAACCTCATCGAAGAAACATATTATGGAATAGGAAACGGTATGAATTTGAACAACATCTCGTGCGGACACGGGACGATTATCTCCTCTGTGTGCATCGTATTCCGGGTGTAATCAAGGACGCGGAATCAGCCGCAAACCTGCCCATCGAGAGCTTTGAGAGTTCTGCGCGAGGCAAAGGCATTCATGTCACGGACAATCTCAAATTCTTTGATAAACAGTTTCCTCCCGTTCCGAAAGGCCATAAAAAACCTGTCGTCCTACTTTATCACGGCTTCTTGATGTCGTCCGAAGTATGGGTCTGCAACGTCGATGAATATCGAAACCTGCCTTTTCTGCTCGCCGCCAAGGGCTACGACGTCTGGCTCGGTAACGCACGCGGTAACAAATACAGCCAGACACATTTGTCGCGCAACCCTCGCCATCAGGCTTTTTGGGAATTTTCACTCAACGAATTTGCTATGATCGACTTGCCCGATGTGGTGGATGTAAGTCTAGTATATATCATATTATTATGGTCACATCTTTATCCAAACATTTCAGCATATTCTGCGAGAAACAGGCGCTCCTACGTTAACCTATATTGGCTTCTCACAAGGCACGGCTACTGCTTTTGCAGGCCTGTCTGTTAACACAGACTTATGCAGGAAAATCAACCTCTTTATTGCCCTTGCGCCAGCCACAACTCCGAAAGGCTTGCATCATCCACTCATCGACGCTTTTGTCAAGGCCACACCGTCCGTCATCTATCTGTTATTTGGTCGGAAAACGCCACTCAAACTTGCCCTGTTCTGGCAGCGTATTATCTCGCCACCCATGTTTGTCAAATTGATAGACGGTAGCGTGGGTTTTCTTTTCGGCTGGACGGGGCGCAACATGTCGGCCAGTCAGAAGCTGGTCAGTTATCAGCATTTATACAGTTTGACAAGCGTCAAATCGCTCGTGGTAAGTTCAAGCGTAGAATGAAAATGTAGAATGACTAAAGGTATGATTTCGTCCTTTATGTGTGCAGCACTGGTTCCAAATTATCCGCACCGGCATGTTCCAGATGTATGATGAAATGCCAAGCCGCTTACCGTATCACACGTCGAATGTGGTGATGGACCACGTCCCGCCCAAGTTCCCAACCAAGCAGATCACGACCCCGATTGCTATTTTCTACGGTGGATCGGATTCGCTAGTTGACTTTGATGTACTCTCGGCGGATTTGCCGCATCCTCTGGCTTATGTCAAAGCCGTCGAGCGCTGGGAACACCTGGACTTCCTGTGGGCTGAAGGCATCGAGAAAGTTGTATTCCCTGATATTCTGAAGCTCTTGAACCATTTCAATCCTCCCGTGGACGGCAAACCCACCATGCTCATTGATACGATCCACCGCTGGAGCGAGATAGACAGGCCGCTGAGTATCAACAGCGAAGGCAGTTCGTCTGATCAGGCGGACAAGAAGCGTTCTGAGGAACTACTCTAGATTACCAATTGCTGTACAAGTAGTAGATATTCTGTCACTGTTGCGCTATACCAATAAGCATACAATATAGATAGCAAGGGAAGTTACATAATATATTTACTAGTAGGGATACTAGGAGCCCGCCTTCTAAAAGTAGTCCGAGTACGGAGAGTTGCTACCATAGGATCCATGTACAGGACCAGCTGCACGGTGCCCAGGTAACGGAGAGGGTTGGTGGTGAGGTGTTTGCGGGACATGACTATCGTAGATATGTTCCTGATAGTTCATGGAAGGTGTGGAGGGAAACGGCGAAGCCTGCTGGTGATGCTGATAAGGAGATTGCAACTCAAAGTAGGAAGCATCACTCTGCTCGTAGCTGGGCGGATGATAGTTATGGTTCACCTGTGGCATGGGAGGTACTGGTGAGTTGTAATAATCGTACGACCTGTCTGTGTATGCCCTCCGTGGCGGGGGAGGATTGTAAGGCGAGGTAGGATAGGCAGGTTCGCTGTAAGGTGTCCGTGGAGTCTCGCTGTAAGGTGTGCGCGGTGTGCCTATCGCGATCTTGTTGGACGCACTGTTGCTGGAACCATGAAGCAAGTTGGAATGGTCGTCGTCCAGATTGTAGGACATGTGTTCTTCTTGGACCGGGTCCATTGCAGCGGCCAGTTTCTCGGCTTCTTGCTCCTTTTTGCTGGGTTTCTTTTTGCTGTTGTTCTTTTCCTGCGCACGCAGTCGCTTTTGTCGCTGTTTCTCCAATATCTCGGTAATGCGCTTGTCGATCTTGTGGCAACAGTACTCCTTCAAGTTGCCCTGGATGCGTATAAAGACGGGAACGTACAAAACACAGGCGACTCCAAGATCAATGATACTAAGGCACCACAGCAAGCAGGTGAAACTCATAGAGATCAATGCGACACGCTGGGGCCAATCGGTGCCATAAACATCCCAGTCGGTATCGAGGTGGAAACTGCCGTCTTTAGCTGTCCATGCTGATTTGAGGAGTGCGTACACGGTGATACCGGCAATGATCTGTCGGGGACCCTGAGCAAATAATAATCGTTTCCAGCCTGCATTGGGAAATTGTCGCTGTTATTATCCCATTTCTGTACAACCTCTGTGCTTATATACCTTTGAGGGTGTAAAACACATAAAAGGCCCACATGTCGTTGCGTTTCCGCGAACTATTGATTTTGCGGAATAAGCAAAACTTAGAGAAACTGCGTGCTGAATAGTAACGATAGGCCATCACATTGGTGACACCCAGTGATACGTCCCGCGTACGTACAGCTGCCCGCGCTTTCCACGTATCCCATGCAAGCAAGAGGAAGGACAGGATAATGCAGCCGACAAAAATCCATTTACTGATGTTAAACGGTATTTTTGGTGGCGTGGATAATGACCATCGCTGTTAAAGAGAGAGCGTATGAGTGTATGGACAGGGTGTGTATAAAATATTCCACTTGCGTCAAACGCCAGCAGGGTCACTGTGGTCCATATATCAGCGAGATAGACCAAGCTGGAGATCATTATGGTGCACCACAAGATCAAATATCTAATATACTAAGCTGATCAGCGGATTTGACGTATTCTTCTGAAAAGATGTTTACCGAATACAGTTGTAAAAAGATGCCTTTCGAAACTCTTCGACATCAAGGTAATCGAATTTATGGTCAGGAACAAGCTCGCGTTTCCATTTCGGACCCTTCTGGATCTGGATGAATTGGCTTGCGCGCTGTTGGATGATACGACTGGTGCGCTTGGCCGACCGGCCATTTGGCATGTTGTATAGTATATGTAAAGGAGAGGGAAGGGAAGAGATAGGATAAGGGTTTTAAAAAATTAGATGGAAGCTAGAAAGCAAAACGAAAGAGAAAGAAATAGCTGCTGATTGTTCGAGCAATGCGTACAAAGAAACAGGGAGCAATAATGTTTGTGTTACCGCCCGCTGTTACACCCTAAAGTCTAATTTTGGTATGGAACGCGCCGTTTCGCCCAAGCTGCTAGTTGTATGGATCACATATGACGCTAGTATGGCATATTGAACGTCTCAGCTCGGTAATTTCAGACGCCCTACTTGTCTACTCCTTTGCATTTGTTATATTATTGGAGGACGTATCTCATTTCTAGAACCATGAAATGAATAAAGAAAATGGTACGTGTTCGTGCAAGAGTCCGACACCTTCTCGCCCCAAATCCAGCAAAATCCCACACTCTTTTCAAGCCTCTATTTTGGTTTTGAGGGTGTCGACATCTTTTGTGCGCCATGGGCACTAATTTGCCGCAAGTGGCGCAGGTACGCGCCTTCATTGGCCGCTTAATGTTCCACTTTCCTCTCTTTTTTCTGCGCTATTGTTTGCTTGCCGCTAGTGTGTGGAATTGTGCTTTTATGCCTCCCATCCCTCCATATATAAACGCCCTATATGGTGCTTCGTATACGTCTGTCGCCGAGATTTTGGCGAGTGACAAAAGGCTATATCCCCCTTTTTTAAGGGGAATGCAGATATTGTCACTATCAACAGAACGACAATAACAAAATAGCAGGAGTTGTAGGCGGGTCTCGCCAAAATACATGCTCCTGCTGCTGATTTAACGTGCGAGCAGAATTTTAAGGGGCGGAGTTCTCAGCGTCGTCTCTCGTGGATCTGGACATTTGCTAGAACATTGGGTATCTTCCCTTGACAATAGCCTTGTGTATGTGAATCAAAACGAGGGATCAGAAGGAGCTACAACGCACATCATACCCACTATGGCAGGGTATGTGTATCACTTTAAGGAGTAACTGAGCAATATGCTTTTGCTAATCCATATAGGTGGTTTTCCGTCTTTGAAGATGCAAGTTTTACATTTTTCATTTTTCATTTCAATGAGCTGTCTGCATCCATTAAAAAGCTGTCGGCCGCCAATTTTACCAAAAACAGATAGAAATATAATCACCACCCTCTCATTTTCGTATAAATAACTGAAACAAAAGGTCTCGCCTTTTTGTTTCGGCAATTTCTGGTCGCCTCCATATTAGGTTCTTCAGTCGTGGTACTTCAGTTAAACCTCCAATATACGTAAAGCAAAAGGGATGGTTTGAAATCATGGTATTTTTGGTATGTTAGCGCTATGAGCTGTCTGTACTTCATAGTGTTCTCGCGCAGCCAATCTACTACTTTGCGAAATCAGTGGTACGCGCCCCACAGTGCGCGTTCTGATAGGGATGTATCTTATAGGATGCGGAAAGCTATTATCAACGAGATAACGAAGACAGTACGCATTTTGATTGATAGCTAGACATGATGAAAACGAGTTTCGACATTGATGATGGCTTGCACTGTCTGTCGCGTTTTGCAAGGGATCATTTTGAGAACATAACGCTGGATTTATTTTCATGCCAGCACTACCAGAGAGAGTCCTTGTCAACAACGTTATGTTTATGTGATACCTATTTAAAAGGATTTTCAAGCGCATATCGTACTGGAGCAAAGTTCAAATTGTTGATGCTAGCAGACTACTATCGAGGATGAGGTGACTCGTTTGCATTGATTCACATGAAACAAACTCAAAACCGAGCGAGTCTACGCGCAGCATCAGCGTCTCTTTTTGCTAACTTTCTTCACTGCCCTAACTTTTTTAGAATGACCACTTGGAACTCTTTTCTCAAGTCAACAGGCTTGGCCAGCTATGACAATTATATCGAGCCGCGACTGTCCATAGGCGATTCAGTGCCCAATCGCGAGTTTTCGACCGGCCATTTCAAAATTCAAGTCGATTCAGAAGCACTCGCGCTCGTCATTCGGAATGGCGCAGGCATGATCCTATGGAAGTGTGAGCGGTCTATATTGTCATTCCTTGATAGATTATTAAGTATAATGCAGCGATACACAATCTACCTTTTCTATTATCCAGCTCGGGGCAAGATGATATTCATCCTTCTGCGGACGACAGCGGTGTTTTCTCAATTCGTGAAAGAGACGATCAGTCTACGATGCTGCAGACTGTTACGCGTATAGAGAAGGTGGACGACGAGACCGTACGCATTTACGGTGGTTTAGGCCACAGGATCGTGCCACCGACGCATCTCGACTATGAACTGAGCCTGCATGAATTGAGCCAGTCGCAGCTCCAATTTTCTGCCCGAATTGTCCGGCGTGACCCTTCAATGGCCAACTATCGCCGACTTATACTCACTTTCGAATCTCGCTCAGAGGAGTGCTTCTATGGGTTTGGTGAGAGTCCCTCCCATATCAATTTCAAAGGCCACAAAGTCCCTGTTTGGATTCGGTAAGCAATTGTTTATATGAATGACTTCCGTCACTGAAATTAGTACAGAGAGAACGCACAGACACTAGGAAAGAGGTCGTCGACGATCATTGGAAAAACATACGGGCTTCTGCCTGGCATGGATTTATTCATGGATAATGCAGATAGGGCTGGGATGCCATCCCATGTATGCGTCCCACAATTTATCACCTCTGATCGGCGCTGCCTCTTCCTTGAAAATACAGAGTACAGCAGTTTCGATATGCGGAACCCCGATCGCGTCACCATTCGCGTGAATGCTGACCACGTGACAGGGCGTCTACTCTATGCCGCTTCCATGCTCGATCTCATTACGGGCTACACTGAGTACTCGGGACGCATGCAAACCTTACCGGACTGGGTTACCGAAGGCGCCATCGCTGGCATCCAGGGCGGCCATCAGAAAGTGTTGGACATTGTCCTGAAGCTGGTGCAACATCAAGTACCTCTGTCGGCCGTATGGATACCTGACTGGTGTGGTGTTCGGCGGCAGAAGCGCAACGATATGACAGTACAACATTCATGGTGGAACTGGGAAGCCGACACAGGGCTATACCCATTCTGGCCTTCTTTCGTCGACAGCCTTTACCGCGAGCATGGTGTCCGCGTACTGTCGTACATTAACCCATTCCTGGTGGACAAGCCCAATGCCCGGAGAAACCTGTATCGAGAAGCAGCTGACAATGGCTATCTGGTTCAGAACGCGAGTAGCCAACCGTGTCGGCTAAGTTCCTCCGAATGGGATACAGGACTTCTTGATTTGAGTAATCCCCAGGCTTGTCTATGGTTCAAGCAAGTACTTAAGGACCAAGTGTGGCAGGACGGCGTGGCAGGTATGTTATTCCCTATGCGACTCCCGTAATACTCATAGCTCTGCTGCTTCTGTCAAGGTGTTATGGTGGATTGTGGTGAAAGCATGCCGAGCGACCCAGAAAGCATTAGGCTACATGGTCCTATTCTACCGAGTGCTTTTCACAATATTTATCCTACATTATGGAGCCAATTAAATCATGAGGTGACGCAAGAGCTCGATTATGCCGATCAAGCTTTATGTCTCTATCGTTCCGGCTTTACACAGTCGCCTGGGAACATGTCTCTTCTGTGGACGGGTGACCACACCGTGTCGTGGGATCAGCAAGGCGGTATCAAGAGTGCGGTACGCATGTGCCTGTTTACGTCTCTAATGCAGAATATCTTACATTTTGTTGAAGCTCATAGGCATGCTCTCAGCGGGATTCTCTGGATTCTCTGTCAATCACTGTGATATTGGCGGTCGCAGCACCGTGGGGGGCATATTCAGTGGGGCGGCTGTCGTACGCTCGAAGGAGTTGTTACTCCGTTGGATGGAGCTAGCCGCTTTCACGGCGGCTTTCAGGACACACGAAGGATTACAACCCGAACTACACGCGCAGTTTTACTCTGATGAAGGTAATAGAGACATCTCTTTTCTCCATCGACTAAAATTATAATCTCAGACACATATACGCATTTTTCCCATACGGCCAAACTGTTCAAGGCATTGTCTCGCTACCGGAAGCATCTACTCCAGGAGGCTCAAGAAAAGGGCTGGCCTTTGATGCGTCATCTCGCGCTGTACTATCCTGAAGATCCAAACACTCGCGAATTGACGCATCAATTTTTACTCGGTGAACATTTGATGGTTGCTCCGGTGCTGTCACCTTCCACCACGTTTGTCAAGGTATACCTTCCCAAAGAGAGTGAGCAGGTGTCATGGCGCAATATCTGGACGGGTAAATCTTTTGAGGCCGACGGCAAATACAAAGTCGTAGACACCCCCCTGGGCCAGCCTGCTGCCTTGATCAGAGAGCCCCGTCAAGACGGAGGACTTTTGAATGACCTAGTCGATTTCGCGAATGCCGCGTCTGCCTACAATGTCACATCACTAAAGTAGATGGAAAAAAATAAGCATTATCTACTGGGTTGTTGGATGCAGTTCCGATTCTCTTCATTTTTCTGCAGAGACGTACCTACTGGATGATTACCTTCCAGACGATGATTACCAGAGGACTTAATAGCTTATTGGCACAATGACAGTATATTATCACTAAACACGAGTTTCATAAGTTTGTCCTTTTTCCCTCAGTTGTAGCAGCTTTGCATGGGTCGCGCTACGCACAAGGAAGGAATCCCCTAAGTAGGAATAACAGCGTCCACAGAGAAAAATAATGTCGTTTTCACGCCGTACTTCGTCTTTCCTCAATTTCATTATGTGGGTCACACGAGCAATACCATGAATCAAGAGTTCCTTCCTTGGTTAGACACACCCATTTCGCTTTTGATTCAAGGCACAAGATATTTGGCGGCAGTAGTCAGATAGCCTGAATCTGGAAGAGCAGCACACCACCATGAGTTGATGGAAGCCCCGCAATAATAGAATGTCCAAACGAGTAATTGGCTTCTGAGCGTCTCCACCATACAAAGGAATAAAATCATACGATGTAGGCGTAGTTGCGGGTTATATCATACAGAGCACGATGCGCTCGGCCAGAGCGGTGATATTAGCCTCTGCAGGTTCTTAGTACGCATTTATATGGCTGTGGTACCGATATACGATGATACGACAACGTTCGTGCCACGCATACTAAAAATGACCGATGATCTGGATGTTTACATATCTTGAGCATATGAAAGGTGGCGAATAGAGAAGACTCATATGTTATGCGCAGCTCTTTATCAAGCCGTACTCCATAGAATATATATATGTCAGATAAGATAGCACAGAATTTATAGTACGTCGACATTTTCACGTACGCATAGAGGTTGCATTGGCCTTAAGCACCAAATATGATAATCTCAGATCCGCATTTGCGACAGACCACTTAATGGGGCTGGTCCCAAAAAGCACGAAAAATAAACAGGATCCTCGTGGAACAGTAGACTATTTTCTCTTTTTCGACCATGGCAACTTCACCGAGTACATACCCGAGACCAGCAATATATATATAGCTTGCTTGTACAGGCCGACATGTATGCGCCCGTCAGCGAAGGAGGAGCAGCCGGTGGTGGCGCTAGACCGTACGCGTCCAATAGAGTACGTGTGAAGTCCTGGAGATTGCGTGCGTTTCGCTGCAAGTCATGTTTCAATTGGACAGAAAAAGGGAACCCGCGCCCGAAGGTTTTGATCTTTACGAGTTCCCGGGATTCGACCTGACAAAGCATTCAATCACCGATATCATGCTTTTTGGGCGTGAGGGGTTTTTGCTACTCCACTAACTTTCAAGTCCCCCATCTATAAAAGCAGTGGCGTAATTTGCCTTCTGAGGGATGTCTGCCTTCCGTTCATATACTTACAAAAGCGCTATTATCAATAGTATGATTTTCACTAAAATCACTACAATCATGATGACCCTTGCACTTGGTGTTGCTAAGGCTCATGTACATATTGACCCTAATCAGGCGAAGGTAGATATCCCTTATTTGCTACGCTATGTCTAAAGAGTAGTGCGGTTGATTGATGGCGATTGATATGTTAGCCTGGATCCACTTTCAACACTTCCTTCACGGTGCCTCATGGCTGTGACGGGTCTCCAACCGTAGAGATTGACGTGACCGTACCGCCTGAGGTATTGTCGATCCAGCCTGCGCAGGTCGATGGCTGGGTAAGTATAAGATAAAGAGGATAAGTCGGCGACTTACAGTCGAGTATCGCACCTAGAAATTAGATGTGCATTACCGCGATCTGTCCAAGCCGGAACGTGTCAATGGCCAAACGATCAATCGCACTATAGCCAACATTACCTGGTCGGGCAACCAATTGGCACCTACGGAGAAGCAGCTTTTTGGCGTCGTCATTCAGGTGCCTCAGGTAAACCTGACGGAAAGCAATTCGAATGTGACGCTTTATTTTCCTGTGGTTCAAAAATGGTAGGTAACCAACGCTTGTTCTGATAATCTAGTCACTTATTCCGTATATAGCGTCAATGGTACGAGTCTATGGACTGACACCTCAGGCAAAGGCGAAAGCACGGTGGAAGGCGCCCCTGAGCCAGCTCCCAGTCTTGTGATTACGAACAGTCCGGCGAATCTCTCGGTGTCCACCAGCGCTTCAGCTAGCAGCAGCACGGGGACAAGTGGCGCGGATACCTTGCTAGCCCCTGTTAGCATGTCTTTGGCAGGCTCTTTGCTAGCGGCTGTCATTATGTTGTAAATGAACTTATGTTATAGCATGCCGCCTGCTTGTAGATCTTTATTGTATGCAGGATGGCTCCTTTCTCGTAGTCATTTACCGTATGTGTTGTAACAATTAATATTAGTGTATTAAAATGAGCTATGTATAGACATATTATACTAGATATGTATACAGCCAGAATAAAATGTCACCAGATAATTCACCGGAATACGTGGTGAAAATATTGAAGATGCCTTGTTTTCCATAGCAACATTGGACTTCTAAAGGTCACTGACATGTCCATCCATGTACCCCCTTGGAATCATATATGCAGATGCGCGGTCATCACTATAGAGGAGAAGAGAGGAAGTTGCATAGTTGTTTGGGAATCGACAAGTTTTGCTATTCAAATCGACCTCTACTTGGAAAGAAGATATGCGTCCGGGGAGGTGCATGACCGATACACCACTGGGGTTTGGGCCGTATCGATTACCATAAATAATAAAAGCCCTACAAAAGGACTCTTTGAAAAGACCCAATTTCATGTCGCAGTATAGTGCCTCTACGAGGTATGTGGAGGCTGGTATCCGTATATAAAATCGCCTAGGGATATATGCCAAACTTTTCGCTCCCAGTGTTCATTATTGCTAAAGTTTGTAAATTACCGCTAGCATGCAATGCTTCTTCCCCATTTTCTATCAACTTACTAGTATATGACTGGAGCAAAGAGCACTATCATCTCAGATGACACCCCATACTTAGTCAAGTTATCATAATCCTAATATGTGACCAAAAGTCAAGCTACACGCATGGAATCTCCAGCATTTATTTCAGATATGCGGTGGCAGGGGCACCCACAGATCTGCTTCCATATGTCATCCAAAAATATACTGTAGAGATATATATTATGTACATAACTGTGGATGGCATCGATGTATATGACGCCCCTCTGGTCGATTGAGGCACGTCCAATGACGCCCAATATAGAGCCAAAGGACGTTTCTATCTTTTCTTTCGAGCACTTGATTTGATCTCACTGTACGGCACCCTGGGTTCTCCGGCGGAAGACTGGATACTGAGTATGACCGCCGCTTACAACAACACAGCCATGAAGCGCCTTAATGACTTAGCAACAACCGAGGCATACATAGAAGTCTCTCCCCGTCTGGACGCTGCGGGACAGATAGACAACCCGAACAGCTTGATCGCGTATCCGGAGGACAGCAATATCAAGTTATTGCTACCTTGATGTCGATGAATCCGCCACTGCGAAACACTTTATTAAAAAACAAGATACATATGGTGGCAAGGTTATAGAGGCGACTGGTCTCAGGCACTTGTGCTAGAGAGTTCTGAGGGAGAACGTGAGATGATTACGTCTCTAGCGAGAGACCTCAACGCACTCTTCCGGGCAAACATCATCCACAATTTCGTCCCAAGGTCTATTCCTTGATCAACTGTCTTTTGGCTGAACAGGCATTAGTTCCGAGGGGCTAGCCAGTGGATGATTCCAACAGTGTCTCTTCAGTATGATCAACACAGATGCTGACGTGTGTCGAAGTCTGCTTTCCCATTACAAGGATCTACCGTCCGGTGCGGTAAAGTCAGTTTCCCGCTTTATCATGCGTTGGTCGCCGCCGACATCGTCCGAAGGATCTCGTTGAACTTGACTATCAGCTGAAAATGATGGCCACAGTACCTGCAGGATGGCCAGAGCACAATTCACTTGGGGCATACATCTTTGCTTCTGTCTTCTGTGTGCCACCTCATACGGGCCGCGGCATTATGCCTAGTCAAGAAAGCCTGCTATCAGCAGAAGATGCTGCCAAAGAGCATCAACGAGTTCAGGAAGCAGTACAAGCGTACCGAGAACGGATGGAGCGTCTTTTTGGCGCAAATATCATTGCGCGCGGCCCAAAAGAGGCCATCATAACGGAAGGCTTTGACCTCTACGATGGCCTGGGGTACAAGCGTCCGTCGTTGGATTCTCCAGAATCTCTGCAACCCGCAAAAACGAAACAAGCCTGCTTTTTCGAAAAATTTTATCAATCCTGTACTGGCTGCCGGTCTCTCCCCAGTGTGTATAATTTTTAGCGAGAGCTAGCTGAGTCCCATGCCCAATCGCATCGACTTCGTTAAAGGTGACTACAAAGCTTGTCAGAATGCTACAGACGATGAAGAGGAAAAGGTAGGACAGATCCAGGTGGTAAAAAAGGAAACGCCATACTGATCCAATATCTTTTGATCAGAGCGCTGTCAAGTTTATCTTGTTGGATATTGGCGTCAGACCAGTACATCATAAAGAAGATATCAAGCTAAAAACCGCCCGTACGTCTTGAAGAAAGTAGTGCCAGGGACTCGAGAAGCAGAGTACACACCGCAATCATCCTTTCGCACGGACGGAATCAAAGTGATACAAGGGTACACAAACTGGCTGCAACCTGCCGCGAGAGGCACAATCAAGCGCCAGCCCATCAGCATTAGTCAGTAAGTATCTGCGAGACAATAACGGTATCAAGGGAGTATTAAAAACCGTTTTGGCGCTCGATTGCGGTGAAGTTTGTCCTGTGGCGTCGTTCGCTATGCCCATCTTACCAAGCGGAGGTTCAGAGCGCGGCTTACAGCCTTGGCTGCGTCCGCAGGAGGCCTACAGCCTCACAAGCCCAAATGCTCGCTGGCTAGAAGACAAAAAAGACCGCGAAAAAATCAACGACATTGAGGCCCATATCTCAAGACAGAGTACCGGGCGCAGGCCATCCACATGCATATATGGCAAAACTGAGGTCTTACCAGTTAAATGGTAATAAAGACGCCTTGACGAGCTTTTACTCGACGCCATCTGTTCTCCGGAGGTCCTGGGAGGTACAGCGTTCCATCCGGTTACGTCTTGACAGCATCTGCGATCTGATGCTCGGGTCGGCGTCGGCATGGATGGCCAGGTTGCGGGACCGGCCCGCAGAAATGCCAGAGCAGGCGCCTATGATGCGAAATTTCTGGACGCGTTCGAACGAAAAGCAAGGAATCATGACTTCCCTCGCGTCCCGCTTCAATGAATATTGCACAAAGCAGATTTGTCCCCGCTGCCTGCAGTTGGGGAAAGAAGTTTTCACCGAATACCTCAAGCACTTGCCCTCAAACCCCTCGCCAGAAGCTGAACTTTACGCCGTAAACCGCATAAAAACATGCCCCGAATGCCGTACGTATTTTCACCGTGACGGCATGGCTGCCCAAAACACGGCGCTTATGATGGAAAGTCTTTTGGTCGCGGGCGGAGAAGCCCATGTGCTTCATACCGCCTTTTCTCAGAAGGGGTCAACCAAGCAGCTCTGGTTCGAGCAGGAGGAGCAAAGGGAAGAGGAAGGCGTCCGCTGAAGAAATCGACGAGCAGTTAAAAAGAGTAGATTAGTGTGTGTCCCCTTAGACGGGGTGGCTAGGGCCGAAAGGCCCGTACAGTGTCAAACTTGTAGTCTCTATATAGAAATAGGCAATTCTTCTCTTTTTGTATCAAGCCAGCGCCAGTTCGACATAATGATCCTCGGGATTGGAGTGGACATTGTACACCTACCACGCATCGCCCATTTGGTGAGACGACGCGGCACACAACGGCTTGCACGGAGGATACTGAGTCAGCAAGAATTAAACGAGTTTCGACTTTTTGCTCCTGCGATTGAGGAGGAGACAATAGCACACAAGTCGTTGATTTATTTAGGCTCCAGGCATGGGTAGACTGAGTGGTCCTCGTTTCGCGTGCTCATTGTATGATAGATGGTGCATTAAAGAAGCAGTGTACAAAGCTCTGTTTCCCGTGCATCGGCTGGAATGGAAACAGGTGACGGTATACAAGGAACAAGGCAAGTCAGAGCTGCGCTAAACATTTTTCCTAATAAAACTGAATAAAATGATAGGCAAGCCGATGTTGTCCATTGCCAATAGTGCTCAGTATGGTATTGCGCGATCACATGTTGCACTTTCGCATGATGGCGAATACGCAGTGGCGCAGGTAGTGCTGGAAAGTGCGTGATACTTGTATCCGTAATATCTGCATACGGAAAAGCCAGCCGAATAAAATACACTCTTCCCCATACTCTCTATTTTTGGCTCTTACACGCGACTGTGCGCTTCCTGGACCGGATTGCTTCGTCCCTGGCGTGTCACTCTTTTCTGTTCTTCTCCCTTTTTCAACATCTGCTACTACCATAATCCGTTCAGCCTGCTGTACGCATATCCAGTTGTAGGACCTATAGACAGTTCAGAGGGAGAGAAAAGAAGAGGAAAAGACTAGTGGAGACACTCGGCATAAAATAAGATAGGCCAACTGCCATTTTTGTTCCTTTTTCCTCGAGGGCCAGATCAATTCGGTCTACCAAAAAAACCCAACAAGCGAAAAGAGCAAGGAAAAAAAAAAGAGTGTCCATATATACATCTCTCTCTCTCTTCCTTCACCTTTATTATTTTCCCACTTTTTTGCCGTTTTCCCTTTTCACTCTACATCAAACAAAACAAGAACGGAAAAGAAAAGAGCAGAACACTCCCCGAGCTGTCTTTTTCGTCCTTTTACATACACATTCTATCATTTCATTTACGTACGCAGACTGTTAGTCGTTTCTTTTGTTATAAACATTTAGAAGCGACTCAGTCCGTCGGTCACTGAGTGAGCCAGTCAGTCAGTTGAGCCAGTTGTCGCTGTACTGTCTCTCTTCTTTCCTATTCTTATTCGTGTCGTTATTACCATACCATTATAATTATTATTAGCAGTAGTCGTCGTCGTTTTCCTTCCTTCTCTCTTTTCTTCATCCGCAACTTATCATCCTCTTCATGACGACGAGCGACGTGCCATCTGCCGTGGCCGTCGCATCCCCACACGGTTTGCCTGCCTGTTCTCGCTGTCATCGTCCACTTGGCAATCAACTCGTTCGAGCTCTCGACGGCACCTTCCATCCCGAATGTTTCACCTGCATGGTACACACCTTTCTTTAACTTTTTCTTCTTCTTTTACTTGGACAACAATCGCTCACTTTCCTGAAACTCTCTTCCTTCTCTCCTTCTTTTTTTTTTTCTTTTTGTTTTTCATTTCTCTCATCAGGATTGCAACGCACCTGTTGCAGCCAAGTTTTTCCCGTACGATAACAACGATGGTCAAATCCAACCTCTCTGCGAACGCGATTACTTTCGAAGGCTCGGCCTCGTATGCGAACATTGCCAAGAAGCACTGCGCGGTCCTTACATCATAGCGCTTGATAAAAAGTACCATACGGACCACTTCACCTGCTCGGCATGCTCCACTGTATTTGGGCCAGAGGATTCCTATTACGAGCACAATGGGCAGGTCTTTTGCCATTTTCACTATTCCACTCAGTTTGCTGTCAGCTGTGCAGGCTGTCAAATGGCTATCCTCAAACAGTATGTCGAGATCGACAAGAAGGACGTTGTTGAGCACTGGCATCCCGAATGCTACATGATTCACAAGGTACCGTCCTTTTTTTATATTAATGCTTCGTCCAAGTAAAATGTAGATATTCATTGAAATAATAGTACTGGAATGTACGTATCTCCAGCCCTTCCTTGCGCGACGGTGAGGTCGTCCTGAGACATGGTAATAGTTTTGCTGCATCGCAAGCCGAAATAAGAACGATATTCACCCATTATGTAAAGAGGCGCCACCGAAAAACCCAGCCGAACTGGTCGAACGACAGAGGGAGATGGAAGAAAAGGTCTATCGCATCTGGACAGTCCTGTCAGCTTTTGAAGGTAAGATTATGGCACAGGAACTCATATTTTGCTCAGGCTGTATTGCTTTTCTACTCGGATTTAGAGTCGTCTGCGGTCTGTATATCGGAGATGCTGCTGCACGTGTCAAACGGTGCTTATGTGGAGGGTATTTGTTTATCGGAGCGTTTCCTTGTACATGTGGAGGCGCTCTTCTCCGGTGTCGATGAGCTCGACCGCATTCACCGTGAATATGATCAGACAGGCAAGTAACATCAAGTTAAGTGAATAGGATGCTTATAAGTCCTCAGATTTCAAGTACACCCGCGAGGCCAAAATGCTGTGCAAGAAAATTATCAATTTCTTCTCCCTCCTGTCACGCACCCAAGAAATGAAAAAACCCGGCATTACCCAGGAATTGCTCTCGCTTGTTACTGGTCTCGCTCATTATCTAAAGATCCTGATCCGCGTTGGCCTCACCACTGCTCTTCGACTGGTATGCACTATTTCTGATACAGATTGTGTACATATAACTTACACAGAGTATATCATGCCAGGAACGTGTTGTGGGGAAGAATATTGCGGTCTCACGCCTACTCGCCAAGTTAATGGAGGTCGCTGGCAAGGAAGGTCATAGTCGGGATAGCCAGCGCCTCGTCAAAGCAAAGCAGACTTCCGATCTATGTCATGTCTGCAAGGCGACCATTGAGGACCAGTGCATCAAGCATGGCGAATATCGCTGGCATGTCAATTGCTTCTGCTGCCGCCAATGCAAACGCAATCTAAGCCAGGAACTGTCGCAAGTCACATTTAGCTCTGCTACGCTTTCAGCTGTTTGTGCCCAATGTGCAGGTGTGGGCGAGAACCAGCCCGAGACCTTTGAATATGTCACCAAATTGACGCAGTACGCTTACTTATTGCGTGTTGCACTCAGCCGCCTTTGTAACTTCTTACAAATCACAGGTAAAGAAAAAGATAGACATCCTATGAGAAACTGACCCCATCTGTAGATAACCAATTGTCGTCGATGGACTTTAATATCAAGACCAAGACGCATCTCCCCAAGGATATGCCATCCACAAAAGAAGTAACGTCATCACCAACCGCGTTGCATACCGGCAGGGCTATACCAAGCGACGAAAAGAGCGCTTTACCATCCTATCCGACTCATATTAGCGATGTCAAACACGTACAGGCGACGAATCTGAACCGGAAAGTGTCACGATCGTTCAAAACCGCCAAACGGAATACTATCATGGGTAATGCCGAAAACAACCCTCGTCTCTCAACGGATACGATTCCGGAGGACGAGGATGGCAACCAGCACGTGCCTGCGCGTCATGACAGTCTTCTGCGCCGTCTAGACCAGCACAAGGTTCTTCCGCCCCTACCTGCGGAAGAGCAATACCAATACCAGCAGCAAGAGAATCAAAGGCAACTCCGCCTGGATGATCTACCCAAAGTCGCCGCCAAATCGTTCGGTGAGAATCATCGGCCTTCGATCCATGACCAGCCGTCAATGAAGATGGGCGGTGTGCTGATCAGTCAGACGACTGGCAAACCCCGCGTGTACTTGTCCGAACTGTCCGCCTTGCAGTATATGATCATCCGGCACGTAGCTGTCGTACATATCGAGCCCTATGTGCGGGAGCACTTTTCGCTGAGTGAGTTGCTCAACCTTATCGATACCAAAAAGGCGTCCATCTGGGGTAAGTTCTTTACGTCCCTCATGCATGGTGCCAAGAAACCCGCCAAGGTCAAGGAAGACGGCACGTTTGGCGTGTCCCTTGATGTCTTAACTGAAAAAACGGGCGTCGAATCCAATTTGGCGGCCAGCCCATCGCCTGTCCGGGTAGCCGCCTTTATTGATGATGCCGTCACTGCGATGCGTCAAATGGGTAAGCTACATCTAAACTCAGCGGAATGCGCGCGAAGAAAGGAGTGCTCATACATACCTATCTTGAAGACATGACTATCGAAGGTATTTTCCGCAAAAACGGCAATATTCGCCGTCTCAAGGCCGTGAGTGATCAATTGGACAAGAACCCGCATGATGTGGACCTTTCCTCGGAGCCACCTGTCCAGATTGCAGCGCTGCTCAAAAAGTTCTTGCGTGAGTTACCGGATCCTCTGCTCACCTACAAGCTTCATGGACTCTTCACGTGCGCATTGCGCCTGGAAAATCCAGTGGCACGGATACGGGTTCTGCATTTGGCGTGCTGCATGCTACCGCGGGTGAACCGCGACACTATGGAGGTTCTTTTCCTGTTCTTCCGGTGGGTGGCAGGCTTTTCGCATGTCACGACGGATGTAGGCAGCCGAATGGATATCCCGAACCTCGCTCGTGTAATTGCACCCAACATACTGACGACCAACTCCAAAGACCCGCTCAAGGACGACTCGTTCACATCGATCCGAGTAGTCGAGCAAATGCTCGAATCATTTGACGAGTTATGCCTGGTACCCGAGGATCTGGAACCGTTCCTGCAGGATCCAAAGTTCAAGGATGGCAAGGCGGATTTATCGTCTAAGGATTTCCTGAAAAAGGTGGAGCAGATGATGAAGCACAGCAATAAGTCGTCAATGATGTCGAGCGCTTCGCCTTCGACATCGTCGTCGATTAATGACGTACGGTATCTCGAGATCCAGCAATATCAGCAGCAACAAAGCCAGCATCATTCCCCCACAAGTATTTATGCGCAGCAAGGATACCTGCCCTATCCCAATCAGCACCCACAGTCCGACTTCAAACCTCCTCAGCAGGTCTCTCAACGTCAATCCAGCTTATCCCAATCTGCGCAAGGACACCCTGGGCAGACCAACCTTTCTCAGGCGGCTGTGCCGAACCGCACCTCCTCCGCAGCGGCTACTACCGACCTATATGGTCCGCCATCTCCTCTAAAACATTCCGCATCCCCGGAGCTCCATGGCGGGCTCTGATAGATTCACATCACACACACGACGTACACACTCGCACTCCATTATTTTCCTACATTCTATCTCAAAAGAATTCGCGTACACCAACATGTTTACCCAACTTGTTTTCGTCTGACTTTCCCTGCGCTGGCGCTTCACTGCTCTCCTTGCCCAAATTCAAAGTCATCTTTTTCTTCCTCTCGTTTTTTCTTTCGCTCTCTTCTTCGCTCTCTCTCCCTTTTGTCCTTTCTCGGTCTTTTCTTTTCCTTCTTCTTTCTTCCTTCCTTCTTTCTTCGTTTGTTCCTTTGTTCCTTTCTTCCTTTCTTCCTGTCTTTTTCCTTCTTCCCTTTTCTTTTCCTTTCTTTTACTTTGGCCTGACGAACAAAAACTAAAATTTATTTCGTGCTCATGCAGCAAAGCGACCGGCACGATCGGCTACGTTGAACTTGACTTGGACGAGATCCTGAGTGGCTGAAGCTGGTCTGAGGCCGGCAGTGATGATATCACCTGCGAGAATAGGGCCGACACCTTTCGGAGTTCCTGTGAGCAGAACATCTCCCACTTCGAGCTTCATGATGGAAGCGACATAGGACAGCAAAAAGGGAATATTGAAGATCATGTCTTTAGTGTTTCCCTGCTGTCGGAAGGCGTCATTGACCTTGAGCCAAAGGTCTACGTTGGATGGGTCAGGGATACTCTCCTTTGGAATGAAGTCACTAAAGGTAATTGATTTTGGGGTTATTCAAATGTGTTTGTTAGATTGCTTAATTATTTTACCTTATGGGAGTAAAAGTATCAAATCCTTTGGCAGTGCTCCAAGGCAAACCCTTATTCTTGGCTTCAAACTGAAGATTGCGCGCGGTCATGTCGATGCCAAGCGCGTATCCTGCGACATAATCCATCGCTTGTTCTGGGCTAAAATCGCGGCCATCCTTGCCAAGCACCACCGCAAGTTCAACTAGAACGGTGTAATACAAAGATTAGATGTGAGTATCTGAAGAAAATACAGAGTATCGCATTTCTTATGTAGCATGCATAAGTACCTTCATGATGGACCTCGCAACCTTTGGGAATCTCGACTGTTCCACCGTCAGAAAGATATGAGGAAGTCGGCTTGAGAAAGAAGAAAGGGGCTTTAGGTACTGCATTGCCAAGTTCTTTGGCGTGCTCGCTTGAGTCGTACCAATGAGATGAGTATGTCCTTTGGTGATTTATTGTTTCAAAACTATATCTCACCTGAAGTTACGGCCAATGGCCACAATCTTTCGCCCACTAGTTAGGAAGTTGCGTGCCGACATGGGGAAGAAACAAAAGGGATCGAATTCATTATACGTGGTTTCCCTCAACCGGGGTTTTGTGTGTCCGTGTCCGTGCAACTTGAATAAATCCAAGATCTGAGAGATAGGCCTTGGGAGAGAGGTACCCTATATTTCAGGTCATGCGCTTGCGCAATACCAGTTGTAAACCGTTGCTAGACTTGAATCTTTCGGCTGCAGTACTGTACCTGCAGAGAGAGAGTTTGCATGCAGTATATGTTATACATATCTACGATCTGCTGTCATTAATCTCCTTGGCGACACCTTTTTTGCCGTTCTACTTGCCGTTGGAACGTCCTATCTATTTAAGCGCTCAAACGCCGATAGAATGCGCGTATTTTTAATAGACCATTCGCACTACCGTTTCTACTTTTAGTCTTCTTCTGTTTGTTATCTTAAGAATGAGTTTTGGCAACCTTCTTCATATACTGGAATACGGCTCCGCTAGAAGCTTAAATGAAGAACTAATGTTATGTAAAACAAGATTCCCCTCCACCACAGACTGGGAACCGGACACCCCCCAAAAGTAAATACATGGCATCAGTGCGCAGCATAATTTGTCGAGTCGAAGATACAGCACATCCGATGTTACACTTCCTGTTTCAATGTATATCATAGCATGCCGGCTATTTTAGTCACTGCTCCCCGCCCGTTTTCTGCTCCGTTCGCGCCTTTCTGACCAGGGACTTTCCATTTCGCGTTTTCGTCTTCCAGTACTTGGACAAACCCGTGTATGCAACACGGATATCTAACATTCAACTGTAGTGATTTTTGCTCCATTTATCCCCTCGTCTGTATCACCTCCTTATTCTCGTCTGCTTTTCTTCTGCGTTAGCTTACGTACGACTCGCTGTCACGCTGGAAGTCTACATATACATATATGTGTCATGCGTTCTTCCCATGGAGGACTTACTGACATCCATTTTAAGCCGTAAGTCAAAAGTGATTTGGCCAGATAGTCATAGCAGAGGACAGCCGCCAGCGAGCTATTGGTGCATACCAACAACTCCAGCGATAACTTCGAAATGACTCTGATAGACCAGTTACTTGATGTATATACCATCTCGGAATATAATAGACCTCGAAATAATGATTTTCAATGGTTATGATTGACTGTACTGCTGGCAGCCAGCCTCACAAAGACTATACATACAACTTGTATTACCAAATGGAGAACATGGTCTGACGAGGAAGTCCGTGTGTGCATATGCAGCACCTGCTATGTTCGTACTCACGTTATGCAGATGTAATTAATGTCGATCATTAGGACGATCTGTTCTAAGGAAAAGCTCGTCAGGAATTTCGTATTGGCGAAAGAAATTTACGCCTACTGTGATATGCCATCAAACAAAAATGCAGTTGGGCCCGGTCCGGGTTTGCAGCGTCTTTATATCTGCTGCTGTGTAAAAGCTCGGATATCTGACTTACGTACAGATACAAACGCCAAGACGCTTAATTCAGCACTGTCATCAATTCTAGCAAAGAGGAGCCACAGGATATCTCCTATGCTTCGCCACAGGGTTAGAGCTACCCGTCGTTGCCAAAGAAGCAAACAGATAAATTGCGATACGTATGTGTCAACGTAATCTATAATACTGCTTATTGGGGGATCCGCACGTCAACTAGATGAAAGGTCAAGCAAAGTAGTTTAAGCAGGTTAGTAAGGGCTGACCCTGTCGGTCGTGTGTGTGAGCGCAAGCCGTAGAGTTCGCGAAGTAACGCCCCTTGTGACACACCAGCGGCGTACATACAGCAACATATGCACACACCCAGAAAAAAGAAAGTGATGTGTTTCAGGCATTATAAATATATCATGCCCCACTTCTCCCATTTCCTTTCCGAGATCATCTTTTCCCCTTCATTGGGATCAGCGTGCTGGGGACTTTGGTACAGCTGTCTTTCTTTTCTTGTTTTCCGTTTTCCTTCTTCTTTTCCTTCTTTTCTTCTTCTTCTTTTCTTCTTTATATTGTTTCTCTTTATTTTGCCGTTGTGCCCCTTTTCGCTCTCCTCTTGATATATTTCCCCTGTGTACCGCGTATATGGCCTATACTCGTTCGCCGTATTTCCTGGATCTGGACTATGCAGCTTTTGACATGCGCCGTGGGCTGACTGCTACTGACGACAGCCACAAAAGGAGAGATAGCAGTTGCAAAGGCAGCGAAGAAGAAGCAGTCATGCCGCCCACCGCGACGGCTACTGCTGTTTCCATAACTCACTGGCGCTCGATCGAAAACGATTTGGTCACTACTTCGACAGCCAGGCCTCTCCTGAATCGCGACAATAATAGCGATGATCGCATGTCCTATCCTGGCATGACTATGCCAGATGATCAAGGTAACTATTATACCTTGTCTTTCAGTTTCTAGTAGAAGAAAAAGGATAAAAATAGAGAGACAGAGCAGAAAGTCCCGTTCAACCTATTTGATTTATGTATTCAAAACAGTTAATCCTGGATAATTTTATTTCGAAATGCACACAGACGCGTCGCCCGCAAGTTCATCTCCGTGTTCCCCGCAATTTAACAGCAGCTCAGCGAGCTCGTGCTCACGTGCCTTACCACATGACTCCATGAAGGATGATCATCGTGACCAGCCGAGCAATAAACGCATCAATGTGGCAAGCCAGACCGCAGCCGCTGAAGCAGCTGCACTCGCCAACCTTACCATGGAGCATAATACAACATCTAAGACTCATTCGATGGTAGATATACAACCGGAACGCATCAAACGGACACCAAACGCCTACCTCTTATTCAATAAAGATGTTCGGCACCATATCCAGGCCTGTCAGCCGCATCTGACGGTGGCAGAGATTAGCAAACAGGTATCCGAGCGCTGGTCTGCCTTAACAAGGGAGCAGCGGGAGTACTATGACCAGCAGGCCGCTCATCTGAAGCAGCAGCGCCATCTCGATCACCCTAATTTCATCTATACTCGCCGATCCAAAGCGGAGTTGCTCAAAGCTGGCTACACCTCCAAAAAGAAACCAACCAAACGGAAACAAGAGGATATGGATGACAGCGCAAGTGGGACTAGAAGCAGGAACAGTGGCAGTCGCAGTATCAGTCCACGCTCTACTGCGTCTGTAGCAAGCGACGGTGATACTACTGCTAATAATGATAATAGCACTACTCATGGTGAACGTCCACGGGACCCACGAGGACGCAAGAAGAAGCGGTTGCACAACCCGTGTGCACCAAAGCACCCGATGTCCGGATTCCTATTCTACTCAATTGCGGTTCGTGCGCAGGTGGCGGGCCAAGCACCCAAGGCGGCCACGGTTGGTGAGATCTCTAAAAGGATATCGGCGCAGTGGAAGGCGCTCTCTGATGCGGACAAAGCGCCTTGGAATACCAAGGCCACGGAAGACAAGGCACGGTACGCCCGTGAACTAAGAGCATATGTAGCGGCACAGCGCCAGCAAGATGGAACTGACGGGCTCACAGCAACAGCTGGAAATCATAGCAGACATACAAGTCGCCATTTGCATCATCATCCTGTTAATTCCCTTCTTGAAGATCTCGATATTCACACAATTGCTACTGTGGCTCAGATGGTGAACCCACTTTCACGCCCTGACTAAGTCGAAAAATTAATACATAAAAATACGGAAAAAAAGAAGAAAAAGAAGAAAAAGACAATGGAATGCAGCATTGGGTGCTTTAACGCATGATCAATCCCAGGAAAGGGCTTTGCAGTCATCAATTCATACGCCACATGATACAGGCGGAAATCGCCGTCAGTTGCCGCGCAGATATGTGAAACTTACGATTGTGAGGACATAATACGTTAGTAAGGTGTACAAAAGTCTATTACCCAACCATCTAAATTGTCCCAACGCCTCGCAAATAAACTTCATATGATAGAAGTTGAGTCCTCGGCATTTGAGAGAAAATAACCTCCTGCGCAAGGGCGACCGGCGTTCGCAATGACCGTCAAGAAAACCAGGGCCAGACATTAGGTCAAATGGCTGCCAACTCTTCGTAGCATTGTCACGTGTATCTCCCCCCAATCCATCGGCACATTTAGTACCTTTCCGCGTCATTCTAGGACTCATTACCATCAAGTGCTAAGGTAACGCGGTTTACATTGAGGTTCTCCTGCAGGAATACATTATACAGTAAATTCCCTCTAAATATACTAGTCATTAATGTCCAGCAAACGCAGGCAGAGCCTTCAGCAGCTTCATGAGTGGGAAAAAGTGACCCGAAGGCCAGCTGGGGCCTATGACGACACGAAGTCGAACGCGGAGAGGCTCGCTCATATCCGAAACGATGATCGAAGGTACGCATACTGCCAAGGCATTCACGAAGTCCCGCACGTGAGGCAAGTTTTGAATCCTGGCTGCTCCATGGTAAAAGCTTTCCGTCGTCCTCTATCGTCCGACGAAATCAGGTCCCAGAATTGTGAATTACAGGATCAATACGCGACAGTATCTTGTCTTGCTTGGCAGCAGTCTCTTTTCCTACTAATTCTTTTGTCTTGGTTACGCGAATATCGTGACGAGGTATCGAAAGGGAAAGACTACTCGCGTGGCAAGGAATTGGCGAAATGCCTGGCAAACTTTTGTCATTTTAACAATGTCCACCTACTGGGTTTGCCACACCCGTGGTTCTCGGCCAAGCACGTAGTTCTCTGCCACGCATGTAGTCTTTGATACGCATTTAATCTCTATTTCGTTGTTGGTTTCTTTTTTGGGTACGTGTATATACTCTTGTTCTTTTGACACGCACGCATTTCGCGCTGCACGTTCTTGGTTCAGAAACAGCCGTGGGTCTCAACCAACAAGACCAAAATGTTCATCACGACCAGGCTGTCAATATTTGAAGGATAGCAAAACATTGGTGACGAATGACACCCTTAATGGAGATAATAACATTGCTGAAGAGGGCCTGACGTTCAAGTCATTGAAGTCAGTGGACTCTATAGGAAGTACGCATATTGTACATTTTTTCTTTTCCCCATTCGTCGTATCACATGTAAGTACGAATCGTACGTTGCTTGTGTGAATAGCATATATGCAAAAGCTACTTCATATGTGGCAAAGAACTAAATGCGTGGCAGACCCAGTGGGTGGATAATTGATAAAATGACAAAAGTTATGCCAAGCATTTCGCCAATTTTTTGCCACGCGTGTGGTATTTCCCTATGGAAAAGACATATAAGATTCCTGCTGTCTGACACCACTTCCGCGGAACGCGACGATATCAACTCATATTCTAGACGGCCTTTTTTTCCTGCATTTCTCCATTACGGCCAGTCCATGGAATTGCATGGAAGTCGTTCGGGGCGGGCCAGTCCATTTTATAGAAAGACGGCTGTTCCTGCCACGTCGACTTATGCTTCTTTGATTCATTTGTTCTCTTGAAAGTCTCTCGGCAAGTACATTCATATAATATTATGGCTGTTAGAAGATAAACTAACAAGCTCACATAGAGAAGTCGATTCTCGGTCGGCTCCCTCTTCACCGGTTGCACGCCCATTGGGCTAGGCGTAGCACTGGTGTGCATGGTAGTAAACTATCCTGTTAGGTAATTGATACGCTCACCCTCTCCAGGCGATTATATTCACCCCCCCTTTCCTAAGTAAGGATCGATTTGAACTACAGCACCCGTCGTGCTACTTTTAGTCCACATCTCTATACTGACTACGCCATTCCTGTCGTGCGAATGTCGTGCGCTTCTCCCAGGAGGGGGGGGGTTATCCACAGATATCGGCTCAAAGGAGATGCCAGAATGCCAGAGAACTAGTGGAAGGAAGGGCGTGCTCGCGAGTGAGAAGCGGTATCCGTTACGAAGATCTTGATATTCAGCGTTGTCAAAAAAATGAGGGCCTTCCGTAACCATTACAGTCATCTTACTTATATAATTTGGACATCCAATACAAGTATATTATCTCGCTATTAATTAAAGTATGGATTAAAGCATATCAAATCTTTATATCGATATCTTTACAGGCGCCCCGCCCTCCCCGGGGAGAAGCGCACGACAGGAATGGCGTAGTCAGTATAGAGATGTAGAGTAAAAGTAGCACGACGGCTGCTGTAGTTCAAATCGATCCTTACTTAGGAAAGGGGGGGTGAATATAATCGCCTGGAGGGGATGAGCGTATCAATTACCATCCTGTTAGTAAGTTTTTGCTTCAAGAAGTGTTTGCGTCTCTCTTCTTTTCCTGCCTTCTTCTCCTGCCTGCGGTTTCCCCTTTTTCCTGTGCCAGTAAACTAAATAGATAAAATGCACACAGTTAAACTGAGGCATTGATCTGGATTCAATATCACTCTTTTCCTAACTTTGAAGTTCATCTTTTGCAATTAACACTTATGTGGATGATAATATGAAACCCGTGACCCAACACCTCGCATTCTGTTCCAGGTCAGGCGATAGCCAACACGCCGTGAGCATGTAGTGTAACGACCCCGGCTCCGGTCACTTAAGTAAGTAGAAAATGTGAATACGAGTCCACAAAAACTGATTCCGGAACGACAAACCCATAGGTCGGTTTAGATACATTTGAGCAGTCCATATCATACAGTGGTATACATGAAGTCTCGTACATAGACATACTATATATAGGTAGAAGACAAAACAGCTATGTATGATTATATCTGTGCAGCAATGCTTGTCAATGATGCATAGAGAACAGAGCGACAGAAAACGTGCAGGACCAAGGGGAGGCCGTCTGATACGACTGTTCAGTCGTAATAGATGCGTTGGAGGCCGAGGATATGGCCACGACAAATGGCACATTCTTGAAGCTTGCTAACGCAGTCATGACAGTAACAAGAATGGAAGCACGGAAGAATGGCAAACTCGATGGTGCGGTGTTGGCAAACACAACATTTGATATCGAAGCCCGAGCGTCTCCGGTGTCTTCTTTCCTGGATTAGGTTCCGAAATTGTTGGCGTTCCTGGACGCTCGAGGCCATTTGGACTTCGAGCTGCACAATGTCACGCTGGACCGTCCGCCGCCGCTCATTTTCAGTTTGCAACAACCGTATCATGTGGTCATGTTCGTTCTGGACGGTGCGCGCGGCTGCTTCGGCTCGTTGGGTACGCGTTTCTTGCTCTTGCAGACGCGTTTTCTGGCGAGCGACCTGAAGTTGTAGACGGCGGAAATCAGAGTCCGTTTCGCCCACCGCGGCTGAGCGTTTTATCATGTCGTGGGTGCGCCTGGCCACGGCCTCCATCTCGAACTGTACGTCTTGGAGCCTCTTGAGGAGCGAATCGCTCGCGCCTTCAAACTGTTTGTGGATATCTGCGTGGTTCTCCATGTCGGCAAGGGTTTGTCGGGTGTGCGGGTAGTCCAACATATCATCCTCCTGGCTCGAGCCGCTGTCAGTCGGGACGGGCTGCTTTCGGAATGTATCTGGCTGCGATGTAGGTGAGCGCGGTGGTGGTGGAAGCGGAAGAGGTATGATGGAAGCCGGAGATGATGAAGGCGCCGGAAACGAAGAAGAAAAGGACGAAGAGGAAACAGCGACGGCAGAAGACGACGACGCAGATGAGGACGCAAGGGAAATCGCAGTTGGCGGGTGGGAGCTTGTTTCATGAGAACCAGCGTTTCTGTTCCGGCTGGCTTGGCATGTCTCAGACGAGTCGGGTATATTGCTCAAGGGTAGGTCGGGCAGGTGATCTGTGAGAGAACACGGTGGGGTGCCATGGCTGATACCTTCCTGGCTGTAGTCAGCATAATAGCTGTGTGGAAGATGCGATATCCGGTGGAAAGGTACTTGCTCAGCCCGTACTTTGTAGCTGCATTTGGGACGCGCACCGGGCGTTTTAGCGTTGGGACACCGGAAGGTCAATGTTGCAGAGAAGTTGTCTGGCTCGGATAGGACCATCGGCAACCCACAGAAGCATTTGGTGACGGGTGGCGTGCGCTTTGCATAGGTGTTTGTCATGCCTAGCAGAGCACAGGCAGTAAAGTTGAAATAGGGACATACGGTGAGCTCAGGATCTTGCTTGTCAATGTCCTTTCCTTGTTGCAATTGACGGCGAAACTGGTCGTAGACTTCTTTGTGAATATGGAACCCGCAAATCATACCGGAGCATCGCACCCCTCTGGGAAAAGCAGCATTGTCTGTATAGTGACAGTCGTAGACGGTACCGAGAATGACATCTTGGGTTCTGTAGGCTTGTTTGCCGCAAAAGCACACTGGCGGATCCTGCAAGGCCAACAATTTTCTTGGAATAGAACACGCTGGAAATGATGCTTTGTCTTCGCCTTTATCTTTGTCTTTGACTTTGGGCGGACACGGAATGTCATAGCTCTCGTGTTCATTGTCATCGTCACTGGACCAAGCAATGGTTTGTTCTTCTTGGACCTGCTGCTCTTCCGGACTTCTTCTTGTACTGTCGTGCCAATCCACGTCGACATCAGCGCCTGTTCCATCTTGCCTCAAAAAGCGCCCGCTGAGAGACCCTCGCGAGTCGCGCGTTTTCGGCATAACCAAATTATACTGCTGGTATTTATCGTTGAAGAAGGGATTACTGCATTAAAAAAATTAAAATTGGGGAATCGGTCAAAGTGTCTGCCTTTTTCACCTGCTGTTTCCCCAGTTACACAGTTGTACAACAGTGCATGCCATACACAGTACATGTACAGTGTACTGTATAGCATTTACACTTGTAAGTCGTTTCTCGATCTCTTTTCCCATATGCACGGTTATTACAATCCTGTCGCCTAGCGTTAACTGGTTGTATCCTGGCTAACTCTATCAACTACCGTTTATTTTGCTTCTTTGTTATGCATCTGTGCATTGACTTTGTCGCCATAGTCATAATTTCCATCTATCGAGCTCTCTGCAGACTACACATGCTTGCTACAAACAAATGACCGGGACCATATCTTCTACACGCTTCGATTTTTAGACTGGTTTATAGATATGTTCATTCTTAATAGTACTCATCAGGCCTCCATCCAAGGGAATATAGTGGGCATAGGGAATGACAAAAAATTCTATGGTATTGATTCGGTGGATGAGAAGAAAACACAAGTTGGCATACAACACGCTAAGGGTAAAACAACACAAGAATAAGGAAGAGCGGACAAGAGATAACAACAAATGATCTATCGTTGCTCCTGCTGCTGATTGATGATAGCGTGGTAATTTTCGGAATTGCGCTTGAGAATTTCAAGAACGGGTCCCAAAAGACGGGTGAAAGCTTTTTTGCCGAGAGAGGCGCATTTGAGCCGACCTTGTGCCACAACAGTCGCGGCACGCGGTGTGTCGTTGAGCAATGCCAATTCTGTATATACATTCGACCACAAGAGAAAAGAATTAGTGCGGGCACCAGCATTTCATCGATACATACCACCAAAGTAACTCCCCCGTTCAAGACGGTTGACTTCCTGTTGCTGAGCCATATCACCGTTGCTAACCTTGTATACGCCGGCTGATCCGGATTCAATAATGTAAAAACGATCGCCCACATCGCCCTCTGTCACAATGGCCTGGCCGTTTTCAAAATAAACAGATTCCAAGGCATCTGCAATCTTATGCCGCTCGTACGGTTCGAGAGATTTGAGGAGGGGCACCTCTTCGAGAAACGCCTCATACATGCGTCGCTTGCGCGACGTATTTTCCATTAGAATGGTACGGAATGTGAAACGGTCAAGAGCCCAGAGAACAGCATCCGATGTAGCAATGATGGTCGCCGCGCGTGGAGCATTGTACATCAGTGCAAGTTCACCGAAGCTACCACCCGCCTCGTAAGATGTCACCTTGGATGGGGGACCGTCGCCTTTGGAAACGTAACAATCAAAGTTGCCAGACTCGACAACATAGAAGAAGTCGCCCACAGCGCCTTGTTCAATGATGGTATGGCCTCCCAGCACGCGTTTCTCTTCCATCGCATTGACAACGTCCTGATACTGCTCCTCGTCCAGATTCTTGAACAGGAAATTGTTGCCCACGCTAAGACGGATGCGGTCGCACTGATCTTGGCCTTTGGGAATCACCTTTTTGACAAAGTCTCGTCCCTGGGTAGGAGCCATGGATTCGGCACTCACCGACGTTCGCCTGTCGCGGTTATAAGAAGGCGGTGGCATGGCAGAAAGAGGAGCAGTTGTGAACTTGTCAAGCACCTCTTCGTCAAATTCGTCCTCAAAATCATCGTCGTCTTCATCGTCCTCATCCTTGTGGTCGTCACTGTCCATAAGATGTCCCCGAGAAATACTACCGGTGACCGCGGCATCATTTCCAGCCAATGGATGGTATTCGTCAGCGGCTAACAAAAATGCAATAGACGATTTCAGTAAGAAATCAGAAGAGCGGTCAATGTATACGTGTATATGGGCCTCTGGGCGTGTGCGTGTGGGTGTCTGTGTTTATACCTTGGTATACAGGGCCAGCGTGTCCAATGCGGAAGGCAGCACGCTGTTCCTCGAGTTTTCTTGCAAAGAAATTGGCACAGTATTGCAGAACATCCTGGGGTTGGTCGCGGCAGTAATCCGTGTGAAGCTCCGTCAGTAGCTGCGTGTACTCATCCGCGTATGAAAACGTAAAGTTACTGTCTATCGTCATTTGCAAAAGACTGAATTGGAGTGGATTGTATGACCAGACTGTACTGTCTTCTTCTATAGCGAGCTCGGGTAAGTCGAAATTTGAAAAAGGAGCAATTGCTATGCGAGACAAACCGCTGGGATGAAAGGGAAAAGGGTCTCAACCTTTTCCAGTTTCGTTCTTTCGCCTTCCCACTTAACGCCGTCCTTTTTCATCTACGTCATTGCGGGCATTAAATTATCAGCCCGTACTGTATTACTGCCATATTAGCTGTCGGTATTCTTTGATCTAGGGAATCACTACCCCCACACCAATTTTTAGTGAATTTATAAACTTTTCCTCTGGACATAAATTTTGCCCAATCAGACCCTAAATAGTCGAACAGGTATTGAACACATTTATGGTTTATATCCTCTTCGAAGCATCCGCGTATAAAACTTCCGCTTCCTTTTCTATATCATGCTAATTAAATTGCGTAGTAGCCTGTGTATATGTAATTTCTGCGACTGTGATGTACACACGACAATGAATATACTTGTATTAATGAATATATTTCACAGCAAGTTACGTAAAGTGTGATATATATCACGCTGTAGATAAGTAATATAATGGCACGAAGACATTTGATTGTTCGCCTTGTTATATATAGCTACCTACTGCATAGAGCTTTCCAACTTTTTATTCCTCATTGGTAATTGATACGCTCCCCCCCTCTAAGCGATTATATCCAACCCCCCCCCAAAATAAGTGTTGGTTTCAACCACAACAGCCGTCGTGCAACTTCCACTGCCCATTTCTATATTGACCACACCCTTCCTATACGTGCATTCACCCCCCAAGCAGTGTCTCTAAAGATACAGTGATTCCAGTTTAAAGTTGCAAAAATCGGGGGTCCCCGTTGCAAAATGAAATTCCAACTTTGTAAAATTTGATAGACTGTTGCAATTGAACTCCATTTGGTCCCACTCGGCAATGCCTTATTGTGCTGCGCACGGCCAGTTGAGATATATGGGTAGGTAAAATATAAGTAAAATGAAGAAAGGTAAGAAAAAGGTAACAGAATGAGTCTGTGAGAATGTGTATAGGTTCTTTATATGAAAGGTAGTTGTAGAGAAATCAACTAAAGCTACTTGGGTTCTATTTTCTACCCTTTATATACACTTCTTGATATCATGTTTAAGTGCCGTGATCTGGGTACTCGGTCTAGTACGAACCAATCGGTTATTGAGTGAGTAATTCGGGTATTTCTGGATTGATCTAGGTCATGGTCCATCACCATGTTCAATGTCAGGCACCAGTGTTATTGACGTGTCAAGTGTGATAATCAATGCTAAGGAAGTGAAACCTGCTAATTCAGGTACCCTGTCCTGGTGCTAATCTAATAATGGATGCTGACCTCACTTAGCGTGGGTAGTTGACTAACCGTTGCTATCTCAGATGTACTTGTCTCGGGAATACTATTTTATTTTTATTCTGGACCATTTGCCTCGGTATTATTATTAGGCAAGAGAGATTGAGAGCAACCGTATCTAAGACTAAGTAGTGACATTTACCACATTAGCCCCTTCCAGGTTGCGACCTATCTTTTAATTGCACCTGTAGTTGAATTTAGTTTTCGTTGCGTTTGGATATACGTTGTGATTTTCGTGTAGGTAGATCTTGCGCAACAATTTTTCTTTTTGTGGGGTTAGTGCGTTGCTTATTGCCTTTAAGGTTATCATTGTTGTTCATGCTAACGTTCCTCTTAATAGCTGCTTTAGCTGGCTGTTCTTTGGTGTTAGGTTCGTCATTGCCTGAACGTTTCCAATATTCTGTAATTATACTTCTTTGCGTAAAACTAGAAGCTGGTTCCCCTCATAACCTTTCCGTCTGACTTTATATTCATATCTACCAGGGCCCTTTTCCCTGTGAGCTAAAATACTATCGACTTCATACAATTCATCTTTAGGTACAATATCATCTTGTGAGATTAATTTCAATGCAGAAAGTGGATAGTCTCTTGGTAGCGTTTCACCCTTTTCATCTTGAAGAGAGTGAGAGCCGCCTCTTGTCTTGCGTGTGACGGTATAAGGTCCTTCATAGATAGGATCTAATTTACCGTGTTGCTGTAGTTTGACCATCACTTGACTGTCGACAGGTATATCAATGATGTGATGCTTCTTGTCAAAACTCTGCTTCTGTGCATTCAGAAGAGCTTGAGTTCTTTCGCTAATCGCGGGGAAAACTATTTCTTCCATATTCGTAATTCTTTGTTCCAAATCTTTTTGGCTTAATGGTTGAATTCCCGTATGATTGCTATAGTCCTCAAATCCGTTAAGTTTTCTTGCAGACATGAGCGTATAAGGCGCTGTTTCGTGTCTCTTTGAAACCTTCGCGTTTAACGACAGCTGCACTGCTGGTACGAAAACGTCCCAATCCTTAACGGCACCTCTGATACACTTCTTCAGTGTTCTGACTGCAGATTGCACCCATCGCTCCGCAACACCATTTGCACGCGGGTGATATGGCGTGACAAGTCTATGCTCGAAACCAGTTGCTTCAGCTAGTTTCTTCGCAAGTGAGTTGACGAACTCAGTTCCATTATCGCTCTGTAGATATCTGGGGAAACCAAAATCGCAGAATGTCTGTACTAGCACTTTTACAATTGTGTCTGACTGTTTATCCGAGATAGGTCTAAGAATGCAGAATCTTGTGCATACGTCGATCAATACTAGTAAATAATTATTACCCGTAAATGTCGTTTTGAAGGGTCCTGCTAAGTCTATAGCCCAATGATCACATGGTAAATATGCGCTGATGGGTCTTATAGGATGGTAGCCCTTTTTGACAATGTTGAATTTTTGACACTCGTGGCATTGTTTAATAATTTCTACGGCGTCTGCTTGCATTGCTGGCCAATGTATACCGTCGCTCTGTAAGGCTTTGGTTACTGCTTCAGCACCAAAATGTCCAAATGCATGTGCTTTGAGCAAAAGGTCTTTTCGCTCTTCTTCAGGAGGTGTGATCATATTCTCTGGATCAGGTTCTTGCGTGTGTGTTACCGCAGTTTTATTTGTTACATGCGAATCTTTATGTTTGACGGAGTCATCACCCCCTTCCAGCTCTTTTTCCGTAGGGAAAAGGCGTGAGAGTTGATCAGGCAAAATATTGTCGAGACCAGGTAGATGCACAATATCGAAATCATATTCGAGGATTGTGTCGAGCCAAGTGATCATCATAGCATTGGCGACTCGCTGCGTGTGCAGATATGTGAGAGCACGATGGTCTGTATACAATGTAAATTTATTGCCCCAAAGGTACTTGTGAAATTTATGGAGGGCGAATGTGACAGCAAGCAGTTCACGTTTAGTGGTGGAGTAATTGCGTTCTGACTTTGATAAAGCGCGTGCCATGGATGTGGCGTGTCTCATCGTTGATCACTTGATAAAGGACTGCGCCTATACCTGTGTTGGAAGCGTCCGTGGCAACACTAAAAGGCTCGTTTATGTCAGGGTATCTGAGTATGGGCACTTTGAGAAGAACATGTTTGAGAGCGTTAAATGCTTGCGTATGTTGGCCCGTCCAGACGTCGTGTAATTGATCTTGAAGCCGTAGCTCGTCGAGGGGAGCTGTGAGCGTGGAAACGTTTGGAATGTTCCCGAAAATAATTGATAACGCCGAGCAAGCGTTGTATATCTTTACCTGTTTTCGGTTGTGGCCAGTCTTGGACGTTGGATACTTTACGTTGGTCCAAGGAGACTCCACGGGAGGACACACAAAAACCGAGTAGGTAAACGGAAGCTTGAGCAAAATGACACTTGTCCGGATTTAAAATAAGATTTGCTGCTGTAAGTTTGGCAATTGCTTGTTGTACATGATCGACATGTTCTTGCATGTTGTTGGAAAATATAACAACGTCATCAACGAAGCAGAGTACAAGAGGCATACCATGAAAAATAATACTCATTACACGTTGAAATTTGGAAGAGATGGGTTTTAAACCGAATGGGCAACCTCGAAACATGTATTGTCTTCCTTTGAAAGTAAACGTGGTCTTTGGTCTGTGTTCAGGATAAATTTCAAATCGATGGAATGCGCTCTTGAGATCCAAAGTGGTGAATACTGCTGCACCTTGCAAAAGATGGAATAAATCGCGAATCAGTGGCAAAGTGTGATAAACCATCACCTGTCGGGTGAACTCGTCTTTGTGAAAACGGTCTATACCCGCAGCTGTGTCCAATCATTGAAACGGTTGCTCATCAAGAACGTCCTGAATCCATCATTTACAATTCAGACATTAGTCTGATTTGTATTTAAAGAAAAGAGCGCTACTGCGGTTTCACCTGCACAATATCATTGGCAGTGTCTCTTACCAAGAAGTGTCTGAATAATAATTTATCTCAGGAACCTCCGTTCCTAATTAAACATGGACATCGTCACAGTGGATTGGTTCTAATCACTCCGTCCTCTGAAACATCGTCAAATCTATAAAAGACGTACATAGATCATAAGCGGATAGAGTAATCAATTCTTTACTTTTATTTTCCAGTAAAGACCAGTCTCACGTATTCTTTTTGTTACCTGTTCTACTTTGCCTACATCACAATGGGAGAGCCTAGATGTGGATATACAAGCTACACTTTTATGTGCATTTATTGATTTTTTTGTATTTATGTTATCGTATGCTGCTGTTATATCAGGTATACTTTTGAATAGCTCTGGTAACTTTTTTTCCTAATGATAACGTTTGTCTTGAATGTAAAATCAAACGGAACCTCAAACATGAAGTCTATATTTTATACAATTATAAATGTTATCGTAGCCATATAGTACGATATTAGAAAGGCTTCGTATACTCTTCTTGGCGAACTTCCAATATACACCAAAGACTAGGTTTTTCTTTGTTAAATAAATATTATATCAGAAGTTTATCCATGGACTAACGTTTAGAGAAATATATATATATATATACTGTATAGAAAGCTAAAGTGTTTTGAGATCAAAGCAACATTATACTTACCACGTTACCTGAAGTAATACAGTTCCGTCATAGAAAAATCCAGAACCTAGTTTAAGACCGGTAAATATCATATCATAAAGTTGGCATAATATATAACCAATGCAGATGACCGTGTATGCGAGTAACCAAGACAAAATTTGTCAAAAACTTATCAATATCCTTTATGATAGCTGAATATTTGGAAGATGATAATGAAAAAATGGACAGAAAAACGAAGTAGAAGAGAAAAAGAAGGAAGAAAGAAAAAAAAAGAAAGGAAAAAAAAGGACGAGAAAAGAATAAGAGAGAGGGAAGTCTATTCAAGACTAAGCTTCATCCACGAGTCCGTTAGCATCAGAATCCGAATTTTCTCAGAAGAGAGCCGATTGCGCGTATATGGTAAGATCAGCCGAGCAGCAGAAAAGCAGCGTTCCGAAGGTGTCGACGTGGCGGGGATGGCAAGGTGGTGTTTAGCCATGAGTGATAGCTGCGGCCAATGGAGAAGTTGGCCCTTCCAGAAAGACAACTCCAGGCAGACTAGTCTATATAGCACTAATTTATTAATATCTGTAGATATATTGCAATATATAGATAGCATCTATAGATATGGATATCGGACTTTTTATATGGATTTGGTCAGACAAATTAAAACAATAATTGAATTATACATAGTGTGGTAAATGTCACCACTTAGTCTTAGATACGGTTGCTCTCAATCTCTATTGCCTAATAATAATACCGAGGCAAATGGTCCAGAATAAAAATAAAATAGTATTCCCGAGACAAGTACATCTGAGATAGCAACGGTTAGTCAACTACCCACGCTAAGTGAGGTCAGCATCCGTTATTAGATTAGCACCAGGACAGGGTACCTGAATTAGCAGGTTTCACTTCCTTAGCATTGATTATCACACTTGACACGTCAATAACATTGGTGCCTGACATTGAACATGGTGATGGACCATGACCTAGATCAATCCAGAAATACCCGAATTACTCACTCAATAACCGATTGGTTCGTACTAGACCGAGTACCCAGATCACGGCACTTAAACATGATATCAAGAAGTGTATATAAAGGGTAGAAAATAGAACCCAAGTAGCTTTAGTTGATTTCTCTACAACTACCTTTCATATAAAGAACCTATACACATTCTCACAGACTCATTCTGTTACCTTTTTCTTACCTTTCTTCATTTACTTCTATTTTCCCTACCCATATATCTCATTTTTTTCTGTGAATTATGTCTTCCCCTATCCAAACTCCCAACTCTCCTACCTCTTCTGTCGCCAGTGCTCTCACGCAGCAGACCGCCCAGTCGCAGCAGCAAGAACACCAGCATCAAGCTACCCCCATGGACCTGGATGACAAGGCTCCACCTTCTGCTGGTGAGCACGGACAAGGCCAAGACAAGGAGCAAGCCACGACGGTCACCAAGGACGTGACTACGGTTCCTTCCACTGCAAATGGTGCAGCCAAGCCTAATGAAGGCTCAAAGCAAGCTGATGAAGCCTCTGCTGGTCCTCCGCGATCTCCACGTCGCCCACCTGGACTGCCCAAGTCTCACTTCACCCTGGATCCATGGGAGCCACACCAGGTAGACTTGCAGGTAGACCCTTCCTCGCGACCTGTTCGCCGAGAAGAACTAGACGCGTCGGCCCCGCCTGAGCTCGTTATTCAGTACCTGCGCCAGCAGACGGAAAAGGCACGCGTTGCGCTGAACTTCGCGGTGACCGCCGACAACGAAACCTACCGACAGCACGTCATGGACCACGACGAATGGCGTCAACGTCTCAACACATACCTGGCTATAAACGACCGCGTCGCCCAGGACAAAGCGTCCGCCAACACGGCTTCCATGTCTGCCAGCAACTACGCACCACCCAGCCGCACAGTCACTTGCCCCTCTCGCACATGACAAGGCCTACTCCACATGTTGCTCGCCAACACGGTGCTATCACGAACCCTTGCAGCTTCTGCAAGGTGGCACAGCACCATTGGGAGCACATGTGCGAACCCAAACGCAAGCATCTTGAGCAGAAAAAGATTCGCAACCGAATGGCGGTTACTCAAGACAACATGATGGATGTTGACGCAGACGAGCTCATGAACAGCTCACGCAGAGGTAATATTTTTATTCGAGCAGTCAAAGATAAAGCATCTAACGACTCTTCTATCTATGTGCCCATTACCATCCAGCATGAACGGATTCTAGCACTCCTAGATACAGGTGCCAACAGATCCCACATAGATAGCACCTTTGTCAACAATAAAAATTTACTTATTACGGCAGTTCATCATGGTCATATTGTGTTAGCAAATAATACTACCACGAAAAGAATAGGACAGGTTAAGGATTTGTCTTTTGAATACAATCAAAAATTTTATAAACACACTTTTGAAGTCATGGAACTATCTGATAATGTACAAATGAGTATTGGAACGGATCTTCTTTCACAATTAGGAATTGGCATCACAGGTCTTGCTACATCTTGGTCAGGCGATAATCCCAATGTATACAACGACGCCATTGATGATAGAATACCTGAACCAAACGAATCACCTGTCGGCACACAAGAAGACCAAAAATTATTTCACGAAGCAATTAAACCTTTAATTATGGAAAACGCAAAGATCCCAAAAACATCTTTCTGCACTGTTCCGGAATCTGTTATACGTATTGATACACCCAAAGACGCTGCACCTATTTTTCGCAAGCAATACCCCATACCAGTAAATTTGGAACCCGTTGTTCAGGATACCATTGACACGTGGCTCAACGATGGCACCATAGAGCCAGCGCCCGTTAACACTGAATGGAATAGCCCTATTACTTTAGCACCTAAAAAAGATGCCTATGGTAACTATACAGGCAAACGACCTTGCCTTGATCCAAGACACATTAATAAGCTGCTACAAGATGATCGCTTTCCTTTACCATTGATTCGCGATTTATTCCATCTTTTGCAAGGTGCAGCAGTATTTACTACTTTGGATCTCAAAAGCGCATTTCATCGATTCGAAATTTTTCCTGAACACAGACCAAAGACCACATTCACTTTCAAAGGAAGACAATACATGTTTCGAGGTTGTCCATTCGGTTTAAAACCCATTTCTTCCAAATTTCAACGTGTAATGAGTATTATTTTTCATGGTATGCCTCTTGTACTCTGCTTCGTTGATGACGTTGTTATATTTTCCAACAACATGCAAGAACATGTCGATCATGTACAACAAGCAATTGCCAAACTTACAGCAGCAAATCTTATTTTAAATCCGGACAAGTGTCATTTTGCTCAAGCTTCCGTTTACCTACTCGGTTTTTGTGTGTCCTCCCGTGGAGTCTCCTTGGACCAACGTAAAGTATCCAACGTCCAAGACTGGCCACAACCGAAAACAGGTAAAGATATACAACGCTTGCTCGGCGTTATCAATTATTTTCGGGAACATTCCAAACGTTTCCACGCTCACAGCTCCCCTCGACGAGCTACGGCTTCAAGATCAATTACACGACGTCTGGACGGGCCAACATACGCAAGCATTTAACGCTCTCAAACATGTTCTTCTCAAAGTGCCCATACTCAGATACCCTGACATAAACGAGCCTTTTAGTGTTGCCACGGACGCTTCCAACACAGGTATAGGCGCAGTCCTTTATCAAGTGATCAACGATGAGACACGCCACATCCATGGCACGCGCTTTATCAAAGTCAGAACGCAATTACTCCACCACTAAACGTGAACTGCTTGCTGTCACATTCGCCCTCCATAAATTTCACAAGTACCTTTGGGGCAATAAATTTACATTGTATACAGACCATCGTGCTCTCACATATCTGCACACGCAGCGAGTCGCCAATGCTATGATGATCACTTGGCTCGACACAATCCTCGAATATGATTTCGATATTGTGCATCTACCTGGTCTCGACAATATTTTGCCTGATCAACTCTCACGCCTTTTCCCTACGGAAAAAGAGCTGGAAGGGGGTGATGACTCCGTCAAACATAAAGATTCGCATGTAACAAATAAAACTGCGGTAACACACACGCAAGAACCTGATCCAGAGAATATGATCACACCTCCTGAAGAAGAGCGAAAAGACCTTTTGCTCAAAGCACATGCATTTGGACATTTTGGTGCTGAAGCAGTAACCAAAGCCTTACAGAGCGACGGTATACATTGGCCAGCAATGCAAGCAGACGCCGTAGAAATTATTAAACAATGCCACGAGTGTCAAAAATTCAACATTGTCAAAAAGGGCTACCATCCTATAAGACCCATCAGCGCATATTTACCATGTGATCATTGGGCTATAGACTTAGCAGGACCCTTCAAAACGACATTTACGGGTAATAATTATTTACTAGTATTGATCGACGTATGCACAAGATTCTGCATTCTTAGACCTATCTCGGATAAACAGTCAGACACAATTGTAAAAGTGCTAGTACAGACATTCTGCGATTTTGGTTTCCCCAGATATCTACAGAGCGATAATGGAACTGAGTTCGTCAACTCACTTGCGAAGAAACTAGCTGAAGCAACTGGTTTCGAGCATAGACTTGTCACGCCATATCACCCGCGTGCAAATGGTGTTGCGGAGCGATGGGTGCAATCTGCAGTCAGAACACTGAAGAAGTGTATCAGAGGTGCCGTTAAGGATTGGGACGTTTTCGTACCAGCAGTGCAGCTGTCGTTAAACGCGAAGGTTTCAAAGAGACACGAAACAGCGCCTTATACGCTCATGTCTGCAAGAAAACTTAACGGATTTGAGGACTATAGCAATCATACGGGAATTCAACCATTAAGCCAAAAAGATTTGGAACAAAGAATTACGAATATGGAAGAAATAGTTTTCCCCGCGATTAGCGAAAGAACTCAAGCTCTTCTGAATGCACAGAAGCAGAGTTTTGACAAGAAGCATCACATCATTGATATACCTGTCGACAGTCAAGTGATGGTCAAACTACAGCAACACGGTAAATTAGATCCTATCTATGAAGGACCTTATACCGTCACACGCAAGACAAGAGGCGGCTCTCACTCTCTTCAAGATGAAAAGGGTGAAACGCTACCAAGAGACTATCCACTTTCTGCATTGAAATTAATCTCACAAGATGATATTGTACCTAAAGATGAATTGTATGAAGTCGATAGTATTTTAGCTCACAGGGAAAAGGGCCCTGGTAGATATGAATATAAAGTCAGACGGAAAGGTTATGAGGGGAACCAGCTTCTAGTTTTACGCAAAGAAGTATAATTACAGAATATTGGAAACGTTCAGGCAATGACGAACCTAACACCAAAGAACAGCCAGCTAAAGCAGCTATTAAGAGGAACGTTAGCATGAACAACAATGATAACCTTAAAGGCAATAAGCAACGCACTAACCCCACAAAAAGAAAAATTGTTGCGCAAGATCTACCTACACGAAAATCACAACGTATATCCAAACGCAACGAAAACTAAATTCAACTACAGGTGCAATTAAAAGATAGGTCGCAACCTGGAAGGGGCTAATGTGGTAAATGTCACTACTTAGTCTTAGATACGGTTGCTCTCAATCTCTCTTGCCTAATAATAATACCGAGGCAAATGGTCCAGAATAAAAATAAAATAGTATTCCCGAGACAAGTACATCTGAGATAGCAACGGTTAGTCAACTACCCACGCTAAGTGAGGTCAGCATCCATTATTAGATTAGCACCAGGACAGGGTACCTGAATTAGCAGGTTTCACTTCCTTAGCATTGATTATCACACTTGACACGTCAATAACACTGGTGCCTGACATTGAACATGGTGATGGACCATGACCTAGATCAATCCAGAAATACCCGAATTACTCACTCAATAACCGATTGGTTCGTACTAGACCGAGTACCCAGATCACGGCACTTAAACATGATATCAAGAAGTGTATATAAAGGGTAGAAAATAGAACCCAAGTAGCTTTAGTTGATTTCTCTACAACTACCTTTCTTATAAAGAACCTATACACATTCTCACAGCCTCATTCTGTTATCTTTTTCTTACCTTTCTTCATTTACTTCTATTTTCCCTACCCATATATCTCACATAGAAATAAAATATTGATTATTAGTATTTTTAATAAACCTAATAGATATAGCTTTAAGGTCTTTATATTTTGGTACTTTTTAATAATGGATGTTGACAATAAATTTGAAAAAGCACTTAGAGAAGAAATTGAATCTCAAGTTGCTAATTACTGGTATTTTTATAATGAGCCTTGGAAAAATATTCAAAACAGATATAATCATAGAACAAAAATTAAAGAATTTAAAAATAATACTGTTACATATATAAAAGATTATCTTTTAGAAAGATTAGGTTATACTGCTGTATTCTTTTTTATCAATGTTTTATTTGGTAATAAAGAGACACCTGGTCCTTATAAAGAAGTTGAAAAAGCTCTTTTGCTTCTTTATCATATTGTATCTGGTGAAAATGGAACTGAAATGGGTAGATTTATTCCTTATACATCTTTTTATAGGCTTTATAAATGCTTTTGGATTGAAAGATATGCTGAACTAAATAAAATTGTTAAATATGATATGGAAAATTTATTTTCCAATATAAAAATTAGAATATTATCTGCCAGGCTATATAATCCTGATTATCTTGAAAATGTAACACTATTTATTGATGGTGTGGATTCAAAAATTAGGTTAGGAGGTATTATAGGTGACGAAATAAAATTGAGAAAAATTAATAAAGTCTTATCACAGTATTTTTTATGAAAATATTAAATTTACATAAAAATTTCATTTTTATCTTATTTTTAGATTTATATAAAAAAAATACATATTAACATATTTCTTAATTATTAATAATATTTTTATTTTCTTATAATACTATTAGTTTTAAATTATTTCTATATTTACAGGTCCTCAGACATTGCTGAAGATTTATTAGATTTATTATTTTTTAAATCATTTGTATTGATTTTTAATTTATTTTTATTTTTATCTTTATTCTTATTACTTTTATTTTTAGAAGGTATGGTAGAATACTCATCTACCATAAACTTATACTCATATTTAATCTTATCACATTTTAAAGTATATATAATAATATTATTTTTACATTTTTTTATATTAAATTCTTTTATATTAAAATCATTATTTTTTATTATTAGATCTATTATATAACTATTATTTATATTATTTTTAAAATTGTTATCTTCAAAAGGATTCATTTTTTTATAATAGTTCATATTCTATAATATATGTATAAGCATGTTTTGGTAGTTTATACCTAAATTTCTATATTTGCATTTCATTATTTATTGTAAGTATCAAAAAGATAAGAATATTTCATAATTTCATAATTTAGTTTATAATATTTGAATAGAAATAATATTTTTATAAAGAAACGGATTTTTAAATCCGTATTTGAGAAATTTATTATATTTAATATTCTCAGATAAAATTAATTAATATAATATACTTTTTTAATAGATTACACATCAAAAAATTGAATTTTATATAAAAATAAAATGATTATGGATGAAGCAAAAAAGTTTTTACTTAGCTTAGTATTATACAGACAAAATTTTTATAAAACTACATATAATAATAATATAGTATATGAGTTTAATTTAAATAGTAGATATAATGAAATAAAAATATATATAATGAAATATTAAAAGATAAAGTATTTAATGAAACATTTGATGAATTCATTCATAAATTGAAAATATTTATAATTAATGAAGAATGTTATAATCTCTACCTAATTGAATTTGGTATATATGTAAGTTTAAACGATTTTATTGATGATGATCTAATAATATTTATTGAAGACTATATTTAAAGATCTTGTAATATAAAAAATACAAAAAAGTAATTATTTGTCAAATATATTAGTAAGTATTTTTTTCTATAGATATAATTCATATTGACCAGTATATCTAAATATTTAGTTATTGATACCACTTTTAAGAAACTCTTTGAAGATATCTTTAGATTTATTGTTATTTCTCCATTTGAACTCATTAAAGTGTTTAATCAAATGTTTTCTACCTCTATATTGGGGCTTAATTTTTCTTTTTATTAAACCCCACATATTCTCAATATTCTGTGTATGAATACTTTTATTATTTTTATCTACATAATTCTTTGAATGGTTCACCATTTTATGATTGTATCCAATATTTTTCAGATTATGATAAGACTTGAAAGAATCAGTATAAATTATTGAACCAGGTTTTACATTTCTTCTGATAAAATCTTCACATGTTTTTCTATCTCGTTTATCAACTATCTCAATATGGTAATCTTTTTTAGGTTGAAGGGTAAAATAACTGACGAGAATTTTTATCAAAAATTATACAATTTAAATAAATTTTAATAATAACTACTCCTGCATATTGTTACACAAAAAATTTATCGTGCATACTTTTAGGTATAAAATTGATTTTTTAATTTTATAAAAAAGTTTTATTATTATATTATATTTATAATATTTTTATATTTATTAATACCAGTATGAAATCACACAAAATCACTAAGTTACAAAAATCTAAATATGACAAAAATTATCTAAAAGTACATCAACCTATGAAAAGATATGATATAATTGAAAATATGAAAAATATGAAAAATATGGAAAATACGGAAGTTATGCAAAATATGGATTCTATGAACAAAACTATCATAAATAATATAAAATATGCTAAGATTCTAAGATATGACAATTGGACAATTTCTGATATTAGTAGGATAGAACGTAATTTGTTAAAAGATGTTAAAAGGAGACGTAAATATCAAAAACCTAAACAAGAAATAATAGAAAAAAATATCAAAGTAACAAAAAAGCTTGATAATCTATTTAATATTGAATCATATCATAATTTACATGAAATATTTATTGATGAAAATAAAGCAATACAGTATCTATTTGATAAAGGCTATTTAAATAAAAAATCTAAATGTGAGAATTGTAATAATGAATTAGGTATATATTATAAATCCAAATTATATAGATGTAAAAAAGAAGGATGTAGAAAATCTTTTTCAATCCTAAAAGGTACTATTTTTGCTAATCAAAAGCTACCCATAAATGAGATTCTACATATATTGTATGAGTATTTAAAAGAAACACCAAGAAAAAGTATATATTCATCATTAGTTAAATCACCTAAAACTATAACGAAATATAGCAATATTTTTAGAGATATATTTCAAAAAAGTAATAAGAAAGTTATATTTGGAGACTATAGTGAAATTGATGAATCTATGATGTCCAGAAGAAAATATAATAAAGGTAGATTACAAAAAGGTCAAACATGGGTTATTGGTATAACTAATAGAAAGAATAATAGTAATAAAAAAGATTATCATATTGAGATAGTTGATAAACGAGATAGAAAAACATGTGAAGATTTTATCAGAAGAAATGTAAAACCTGGTTCAATAATTTATACTGATTCTTTCAAGTCTTATCATAATCTGAAAAATATTGGATACAATCATAAAATGGTGAACCATTCAAAGAATTATGTAGATAAAAATAATAAAAGTATTCATACACAGAATATTGAGAATATGTGGGGTTTAATAAAAAGAAAAATTAAGCCCCAATATAGAGGTAGAAAACATTTGATTAAACACTTTAATGAGTTCAAATGGAGAAATAACAATAAATCTAAAGATATCTTCAAAGAGTTTCTTAAAAGTGGTATCAATAACTAAATATTTAGATATACTGGTCAATATGAATTATATCTATAGAAAAAAATACTTACTAATATATTTGACAAATAATTACTTTTTTGTATTTTTTATATTACAAGATCTTTAAATATAGTCTTCAATAAATATTATTAGACCATCATCAATAAAATCGTTTAAACTTACATATATACCAAATTCAATTAGGTAGAGATTATAACATTCTTCATTAATTATAAATATCTTTAATTTATGAATGAATTCATCAAATGTTTCATTAAATACTTTATCTTTTAATATTTCATTATATATATTTTTTATTTCATTATATTTAGTATTTAAATTAAATTCATATACTATATTATTATTATATGTAGTTTTATAAAAATTTTGTCTATATAATACTAAGCTAAGTAAAAACTTTTTTGCTTCATCCATAATCATTTTATTTCTATATAAAATTCAATTTTTTGATGTGTAATCTATTAAAAAAGTATATTATATTAATTAATTTTATTTGAGAATACTAAAAGTAATAAATTTCTCAAATACGGATTTAAAAATCCGTTTCTTTACAAAAAATATTATTTCTATTCAAATATTATAAACCAAATTATGAAATTATGAAATATTCTTATCTTTTTGATACTGACTATAAATAATAAAATATAAATACAGAGATTTAGGTATAAACTAACAAAACATACTTATACATACATTATAGAATATGAACTATTATAAAAAAATGAATCCTTTTGAAGATAATGATTTTAAAAATAATATAAATAATAGTTATATAATAGACCTAATTATAAAAAATAATGATTTTAATATAAAAGAATTTAATATAAAAAAATGTAAAAATAATATTACTATATATACTTTAAAATGTGATAAAATTAAATATGAGTATAAGTTTATGGTAGATGAGTATTCTACCATAGCTTCTAAAAGTAAAAGTAATAAAAATAAAAATAAAAATAAGTTAAAAATCAATACAAATGATTTAAAAAATAATAAAACTAATAAATCTTCAGCAATGTCTGAGGATCTGTAAATATATAAATAAATTTAAAACCAATATTACAATAAGAAAATAAAAATATTAATAATAATTAAGAAATATGTTAATATTTACCTTTTTATATAAATCTAAAAATAAGATAAAAATGAAATTTTGATGTAAATTTAATATTTTCATAAAAAATACTATGATAAGAATTGTTAATTTTTCCCAATTTTATTTCGTCACCTATAATACCTCCTAACCCTTTTTTATTACTATTAATCTTTCTATTAGTTATACCAATAACCCATGTTTGACCTTTTTGTAATCTACCTTTATTATATTTTCTTCTGGACATCATAGATTCATCAATTTCACTATAATCTCCAAATATAACTTTTTTATTGCTTTTTTGAAATATATCTCTAAAAATATTGCTATATTTTGTTATAGTTTTAGGTGATTTAACTAATGATGAATATATACTTTTTCTTGGTGTTTCTTTTAAATATTCATACAATATATGTAGAATCTCATTTATAGGTAGCTTTTGATTAGCAAAAATAGTACCTTTTAGGATTGAAAAAGATTTTCTACATCCTTCTTTTTTACATCTATATAATTTGGATTTATAATATATACCTAATTCATTATTACAGTTTTCACAATTAGATTTTTTATTTAAATAGCCTTTATCAAATAGATACTGTATTGCTTTATTTTCATCAATAAATATTTCATGTAAATTATGATAAGATTCAATATTAAATAAATTATCAAGTTTTTTTGTTACTTTGATATTTTTTTCTATTATTTCTTGTTTAGGTTTTTGATATTTATGTCTTCTTCTAACATCTTTTAACATATTCTGTTCTATTCTACTAATATCAGAAATTGTCCAATTATCATATTTTAGAATTTTAGCATATTTTGTATTATCTAACATAGTTTTGTTCATAGAATCCATATTTTGCATATTTTGCATATCTTCCATATTTTTCATATTTTTCATATTTTTCATATTTTTCATATTTTCAATTATATCATATCTTTTCATAGGTTGATGTACTTTTAGATAATTTTTGTCATATTTAGATTTTTGTAACTTAGTGATTTTGTGTGATTTCATACTGGTATTAATAAATATAAAAATATTATAAATATAATATAATAATAAAACTTTTTTATAAAATTAAACAATCAATTTTATACCTAAAAGTATGCACGATAAATTTTTTGTGTAACAATATGCAGGAGTAGTTATTATTAAAATTTATTTAAATTGTATAATTATTTGATTAAAGTTCTCGTCAGTTATTTTACCCTTTAACCAAAAATTAAATATTATAAACCATTTGAGCAAAAGAAAAATCTTTATAGTTATAAATTACATGGAAAAGGTATACGTACACAATTAGTTTGTGATGTTAATGGTATGATATTATATACAAGTAAATCTGAAAAATGCGCTGTTGGTAATGATGGTTCTATGTTTATAAATATGGGTTTACATAAGAAAATTAGTTCAGCTGATGTAATTTGTGCAGATGGTGGATATACTCAACATATAGATAAATTTATAGAAAATGCCATTAATGATGGATATGATGAATTTAAAACCAGAAACTTTCAAGTACCTATAAGAAAAGAAAAAAATAAAACATTATCTAGTAAAGAAATTACAATAAATCAAAAAATAGGATCTTTTAGATCCCATATGGAAAATCAGTTTCAACAATTAACTAGTATATTCAAAAGGTTTACTAATAATAGGTCATCTTTACAACCATCTGATATAAAAGTATATAATCTTCAACTTAGGGTAGCATGTTTATTAAAAAATATCAGATTCTTCATGGAAAAATTTGGTTAGAAGGTATTATAGGTGACAAGTGTAATTCAGTAGAAATATCAATTATCTTATATATAAAAAAAAACCCACCGCCGAAACTCAGCTAACTTTTTTACTAGAATACAAAAAAGGAAATTTTTAGGAATAAGCCATCAAAACACACACACAAAGGCTCCAAAAAAGCGAACAAGCTCCTTATGATCACCCCGGTTTTTCTTACAGAATCGTGTTCTACATCATTGAAGCTATCCTCAGTGCAAGTATGAGGTCGGTGCGTTGACTTTGACCCATGTGACTCGCAATCGTCATCTCAAACAAGAGCGGCCTTCTCAGCCAAAAGTAAGAATTCTGCTTTTATCCGTTATGAATACACTTTTCTTATGATCACCCCACTTTTTATTACAGAATCGTGTTTTACATCATTGAAGCTATCCTCAGTACAAATATGAGGTCGGTGCGTTGACTTTGACCCAAGTGACTTACAATCGTCATCTCAACCGAGAGGGGCCTTCTCAGCCAAAAGTAAGAATTGTGCTTTTCTCTGTTATGGATACACTTTTCTTATGATCACCCCACTTTTTATTACAGAATCGTGTTCTACATCATTGAAGCTATCCTCAGTACAAGTATGAGGTCGGTGCGTTGACTTTGACCCATGTGGCTCGCAATCGTCATCTCAACCGAGACGCGCCTTCTCAGCCAAAAGTAAGAATTGTGCTTTTCTCTGTTATGGATACACTTTTCTTATGATCACCCCACTTTTTATTACAGAATCGTGTTCTACATCATTGAAGCTATCCTCAGTACAAGTATGAGGTCGGTGCGTTGACTTTGACCCAAGTGACTCGCAATCGTCATCTCAAACAAGAGCGGCCTTCTCAGCCAAAAGTAAGAATTCTGCTTTTATCCGTTATGAATACACTTTTCTTATGATCACCCCACTTTTTATTACAGAATCGTGTTCTACATCATTGACGCTATCCTCAGTACAAATATGAGGTCGGTACGTTGACTTTGACCCATGTGGCTCGCAATCGTCATCTCGACCGAGGCGCGCCTTCTCAGCCAAAAGTAAGAATTGTGCTTTTCTCTGTTATGAATACACTTTCTTATGATCACCCCACTTTTTATTACAGAATCGTGTTTTACATCATTGAAGCTATCCTCAGTGCAAGTATGAGGTCGGTGCGTTGACTTTGACCCAAGTGACTTACAATCGTCATCTCAACCGAGAGGGGCCTTCTCAGCCAAAAGTAAGAATTGTGCTTTTCTCTGTTATGGATACACTTTTCTTATGATCACCCCACTTTTTATTACAGAATCGTGTTCTACAGCATTGAAGCTATCCTCAGTACAAGTATGAGGTCGGTGCGTTGACTTTGACCCAAGTGACTCGCAATCGTCATCTCAAACAAGAGCGGCCTTCTCAGCCAAAAGTAAGAATTCTGCTTTTATCCGTTATGAATACACTTTTCTTATGATCACCCCACTTTTTATTACAGAATCGTGTTCTACATCATTGACGCTATCCTCAGTACAAATATGAGGTCGGTACGTTGACTTTGACCCATGTGGCTCGCAATCGTCATCTCAACCGAGACGCGCCTTCTCAGCCAAAAGTAAGAATTGTGCTTTTCTCTGTTATGAATACACTTTTCTTACGTTCACCCCACTTTTTATAACAGAATCGTGTTCTACATCATTGAAGCTATCCTCAGTACAAATATGAGGTCGGTACGTTGACTTTGACCCATGTGACTTGGAATCGTCATCTCAACCAGGAGGAGCCTTCTCAGCCAAAAGTAAGAATTGTGCTTTTCTCTGTTATGAATACACTTTTTATATGATCACCCCACTTTTTATAACAGAATCGTGTTCTACATCATTGACGCTATCCTCAGTGCAAGTATGAGGTCGGTACGTTGACTTTGACCCATGTGACTCGCAATCGTCATCTCAAAGCAGGAGGAGCCTTCTCAGCCAAAAGTAAGAATTCTGCTTTTATCCGTTATGAATACACTTTTCTTATGATCACCCCACTTTTTATTACAGAATCGTGTTCTACATCATTGACGCTATCCTCAGTACAAGTGTGAGGTCGGTACGTTGACTTTGACCCATGTGATTCGCAATCGTCATCTCAAACCAGGAGGAGCCTTCTCAGCCAAAAGTAAGAATTTCGCTTTTCTCTATTCTGGATACACTTTTCTTATGATCACCCCACTTTTTGTTACAGAACCGAACTCTACATCATTGAAGCTATCCTCAGTGCAAGTATGAGGTCGGTACGTTGACTTTGACCCAAGTGACTTGCAATCGTCATGTCAACCAAGAGGGGTCTTCTCCGGCAAAGGTACGAATTGTGCTTTTTTAAGAATGCACTTTGTTTATTATTGGGCTGGACTCTGCTTTGGATTCTGTGGTCGATGATTCGTAAGAGTGCTGCCTGTAGGGCTATGATGGCCCGATCGACGTTTGTGACATGGGTGTCATGTGTGGAAAACAGTCATGCGAATAATTCAGGAACAATAAATATGATTTCATGCTTTATTTTATTTACTTTTTTGCTCTTCTCGGTTCTTTTCGTGTCTGAAGTACATAATATCATGCCTGCCCAGCGTAGACCGTGCCGTTGCGGTTCGATAAATCACTCTCGCATTTCTCATCAGTCCTGCCCTTTGAATCCGGTTAACCTCAGGACGCGTCGTTGTCGCTGCGGTTCAACGACCCACAGCAGGGTTTCGCACCAATTCTGCCCACTTAATCCTGCGAATGCAGTGATAGATAACGTTGTGGGCGTTGCAGAGTACGTTTACCTAAAGGAATACTATGTGCAAGCACTGACATTAGCATTGACATTGTCTTCATCAGATCCCCGATCGTCATCGCTCATGTTGATTCTCAAAGTGATCCTGATGCTGATCGAGATGAGGAAGGGCATAGAGATCTACTTTGCTGCCGCTGTGGTTCGAGCACCCACCGACGAATCTCTCACCGCGACTGCCCGCTAAATTCAGCGAATTTGAATGAAACCGCGATCGAAGCTGCAGAAATGTAAGTCTAAGCGTTGCTTCTGTTATTCGGCTGGCAATTAACAGCTTTAAATCTGCAAAATCACTATAGTCAACGCCGACAAGATAATGTCCTTTTGGAATCAGCATCCATGGAAGATATTCAGTACATGGCTGATGACGATACGGCCACTGATGGGTAAGTCAATATATCTAGCGATCGAGTACTTTATGGCTAAATCGATATGAATCATGTAGGGATGCAGCAGTCGAGGCCGACGCGGTTTTCAGCCCTAATTTCCCAACCTTCTATCGCGTTGCCCGCCAAAACGTATTCACCGAAGACGTTGTGACGGGATCAAACGTCAACGACGGACGCCATATTCTGCCTGTCCACCTGAAATCGTGTCCTTTTTGTCATGCTCAGCTATTCTCTTGGGAAAAGGTCAGGGGATCAGTCGATAACCCCATCTTCAACATTTGTTGCCAGTCTGGGAAAGTCCAAATTACTCTGCCCGATGCCCTGCCGGACCCTCTTCCCCACCTACTTACATCCAGCTCGCGCGATGCAAGACTTTTCCGGCAAAACATACGCCGGTACAACAACATGCTCGCTTTCTCATCCATTGGCCTCAGCGTCGATAAATCTGTCTCGAATAATCAGCATGGAGCGTATTGTCTACGGGTTATGGGTCGCGTTCATCACCGGATCGGTCCACTCCTTCCTGCTACAAGTCAACAAGCCCCTGTCTTCTCGCAAATTTGGATTTATGACCCGGAAGATCAAGTCGGTCATCGCATCTCCCAGTTTCGTGAAGACAGCATCGATCCTTTGACGGTACAAAGACTCCAAGACATGCTGCATACTGTCAATCCTCTCGCTTCACAGCTTCAGTCGGCAGCAGAGCGCATGCGCATCCACCCTGGCGACAATTTTGCTGTTCGCATTTCAGCCAATGCCAGTAGGCAACAAGGACGGCAGTTTGACGCCCCAACGTGTGCCGAAGTTGCCGTTATTTTGCCGGGCGAGATGGATTCAGAGCAGGCAGCTGCTACCAGGGATGTCATTTACATGACCAAAGAAGGGGATCTCAAGTATATAAACGAACTGCATCCATTGTACGATCCGCTGCATTACGTCCTCCTATTTCCTCGTGGCGAAACTGGCTGGAACACGCGCCTAGGTTTAAATGGTACCATTCTTCCTGAAAATCATTCTTCGGATTTTGGCGACCTTCATACTGCTGACCACGACATGCACGGCGATGACGACGGCGACGTTCAGGATAGGGGCAGCCGGTCGCGTCTGACAACTCGCATGTACTATGCGTTCATGGTACAAAAGCGGCACGGCCAGTTACTCATCAATGCCGGCCGTTTGCTGCATGAATACATCGTGGATAACTACGCCAAAGTGGAGACACAGCGGCTGCGATATGCTCGGCAACAGCAGTCTCGCCTGCGAGCTGATTTATATCAGGGAGCAGTGGATGCTGTTTATGAGGCAGATGGTGCCCATGTTCTCGCGCGGCAAGTCGGATCTAGGGTCATCCTTCCTTCGTCATTTACGGGTGGTCCTCGATACATGCAGCAGCAATTCCAAGACGCTATGGGTATCGTTCGCGCACTTGGCAAGCCAGATCTTTTCATTACATTCACATGTAATCCAAATTGGCCCGAGATTCAGCAGAGCTTAGAGCCCGGACAGATTGCCAGTGACAGACCTGATCTCATCTGCCGCGTCTTTAATGAGAAAGTCAAATGCCTTCTGGAAGACCTCAAACAGAAGGAGATATTCGGGACTGTACTTGGCGCTGTGCATGTCATTGAGTTCCAGAAGCGCGGCCTTCCTCACGCGCACATACTTTTGATTTTGCACCCTCGTGACGAACCATTGACAGCCGATGACATAGATGCCATCACCTGTGCTGAGCTGCCGGACCGGGCTACTGAGCCAGCGCTTTACGAGACTGTTCTGGGTAGCATGATCCATAGACCCTGTGGTTTATTCAATCCGAATTCACCATGTACCGATGGCAACCGCTGCACGAAAGGATTTCCAAAGCCGTTTTCTACACATACCGTCATTGACGAAAGGGGTTACGTCCAGTACCGCCGTCGAGATAATTCTGCGCAAGCTATCCCTCGGTCCAACCGCAACCATCCCCCGATCGATAACTCATGGGTCGTGCCGTACAACAAGTACATTTCATTGAAGTACAACGCCCATGTGAATGTCGAAATTTGCACGACAGCTCAGTCTGTAAAATACCTGTACAAGTATGTGTACAAAGGCATTGACAGGGCATCTGCGCGACTGGACAACGATGAACAAGACCTCGACGAAATCCGCCAATGGCAAAATACTCGATACATCTCGGCTACAGAAAGCATTTGGCGTCTTTACTCCTTCCGGCTCCACAACCAGTATCCTACCATCTGCAGACTAGATGTCCATCTTCCAGGAATGGAGAGAGTCTATTTCCGAGATGACGATGATGTCGCCCGGCTCCTTGATCGACCGCGCATCACAAAGCTTACCGCATGGTTCCGTTTGAACGAGTTAGACGAAGAAGCCCGGCAACTTGCCTACGTGGATATCCCCAAAAATTATTCTTACGATCCGCGAAACAAACGGTGGATAGCCAGGACCAATTCAAGATCGGCAATTGGACGATTATACTTTGTCCAGCCTCGAGATTTGGAGCGCTATTCTTTGCGCTTATTGCTTATCAACGTCAGAGGTGCAACATCGTGGGACTCTTTGAAGACTGTCGAAGGGTTTATACACCCAACCTTTCAAGCTGCCGCCATTGCCATGGGTCTTTTGGACAACGACCAGGAATGGGAAGATTGCCTAGATGAGGCATGTACATTCCAAGTTTCAGCCGAAAAGCTTCGGCAGCTGTTTGCTATTATTTTGACGTTTTCGAATCCTGCATCACCTGGCCACCTTTGGGAGCGTTTTCGCGACCACCTTGCAGCTGATCACATATATGCGCAGCAACGCCTTAATGACAGCAATGCCGACGTTGACCACCAGCTCGCGTACGATGTCGCTTTGCACGGTCTTGATGAAGCACTCCATGAAATAGGCAGCTCTCTTTCCGCTTTTGGTTCTTTGCCGACTCCCCGCCCGCTGACCAGTATCGCGACAAGTGCCATCGCATCACAAGCAGTCCATCGCACTCCTGAGCAAGTAGCTGAAGGTCTGCCCGGCCGTATTCGCGCTTTGAATGCTGATCAGGCCAACATATATCAAGAGATCATTTGCGCATCCCTGACCGATAGCACGTCGCAGCCGAAGATATTTTTTATCGATGGTCCAGGTGGCACGGGCAAGACATTTTTGTACAACGTTTTAATTGATGGTCTCTACGCCGAGGGCCACGAGACGACGGCTGTTGCTGCATCCGGTATCGCTGCTCTCTTGCTTACCGGCGGCCGGACAGCGCATTCAACTTTCGGTCTTCCTCTGGACCTGAACGAGCACTCTACTTGCAACCTACAGATCCAGTCGGTCAAAGCGGGCGTTCTCAAGAGAAGCAGGCTGATAATTTGGGACGAGGCTCCTATGATGGATCGTTTCGCAGTTGAAGCTGTCAATCGCTTCTTTCAGGATTTGATGGGTAGCGTTGATCGGGCCTTGGAGCAAGTACCATTCGGGGGTAAGACAGTTGTCTTTGGTGGCGACTTTCGCCAAACGCTTCCTGTCATCCAAAATGCCGACAAATCCGGTATTATTGGTCGCTGCATAAAGAGCTCTCCTCTGTGGCACCACGTACAAATACGTCGTCTCCAGCAGAACATGCGAGTCCAACGAGCTGTCTCGAGCGGTCAAGATCCCGCGATAATCCAGCAGTTTGCTGATTATCTTTTGCGCATTGGAGATGGTCGTGAGCCGCACGTTGAAGGATCCATGATACCATCAGATGACTTTATCTCGCTCCCGCGTAATTGGTGCACTTTTGTTGCTCGCGATGACTATGATCGTATCATCGATCACACATGGCCGTTCCTTCGCACACACCAACAACATCAAAGGAATCATGCATTCACATCTGCCGCAATCCTCAGTCCGTTAAATCGAGTGGCGGCGCACATCAACGACCGCGCAATGCAGCTGATGCCGGGCCAGTCTCGTGTATTTACAGCAATTGACACACCAGTTGATGCGCAAGATGGAAATCTGTACCCACCTGAATTTTTAAATACGCAAACTCCATCCGGCATGCCGCCTTACAAACTCGAACTAAAGGTTGGCCAACCTATCATGCTGCTTCGGAACCTCAAGCCCCAGCACGGTTTATGCAACGGTACAAGGTTGATATGCCGACAATTCCTTCGCTTCATCATCGTCGCCGAGATTGCAGTTGGTGAAAACACAGGCATGTACTATAGACCATTTCTACTTTTGTTCATTTGATTTATTAATTCTGATCGTCTTGCAACAGGTCAAATCGTACACATACCTCGCATCAAAATGCGCACAAAGGACACAGATCCCATTGCATTCCAAAGAAAGCAATTCCCTGTACGGCCTGCCTTTGCCATGACGGTCAACAAGAGTCAGGGACAGACGCTCGACAGTATGAGTCTATTCCTTCCTTCGCCTGTTTTTACTCATGGCCAGCTCTATGTCGCACTCTCCCGTGTCTCATCCCCTTCTTCCGTTCATGTTTTCCTTACGCTACCTGATTCACAGAATTCGACCGCCACTTTACCACCACCTAACATTACCCGCAATGTGGTATATACTGAGGTTCTTAATTAGTTCTCCATATCTTAAATACAATATCACAATTTTCAAAGAATACTTCAGCACTATCTTTTAGATCGACCATCTATGAAATTGTCTGTCCCGCCGAGATACAAAAACGCTACCCTCTGATTAAGAAAACGGGGGTTTGGGGGCTGGCCCCAACAAGCTTTGCGACGCGGGAGGGAGCAAGCCGAAGATCAAGTGGAGGTTGTGATGACCCGGAGCCGCAGGCGAAGGGGCTCAATCACACCCGGAGCGCAGTTCGAAGGTTTGCGGACGACCGCAGCGAAGCGGTCGCAAAGCTTGTTTATCATAAAAGTTTTTTCGAAATAAATCCAAATTATAATTACAGATCAAAAATAAACCATTTTTGAAATAATTAGAACTTTTAACAAAATATTATTTCATGTTATCATTTGAATTTTATGTTAACAAAATATATTTTACATTTATTGAAACAATTTTAAAATTACCCTTTTTATTACAAATCCTCTGACATTGCAGAAGATTTATTATTTTTACTTTTATTATTATTGATATCGTTTGTATTAATTTTTAATTTATTTTTATTTTTATTCTTATTTTTATTCTTATTCTTATTTTAATTTTTATTTTTATTCTTATTTTTATTCTTATTCTTATTTTTATTTTTATTTTTATTCTTATTTTTATTTTTAGGTTCACTAATATTATATTCTTCTAACATAAATTTATACTCATATTTAATCTTATCACATTTTAAGGTATATATTATAACATTATTTTTACATTTCTTTACATTAAATTCTTTTATATTAAAATCATTATTATTTATAATTAGGTCTATAATAAAACTATTATTTATATTTTTTTTAAACTCTTGATCTTCAAAAGGATTCATATTTTATTGAATTTATTAATTTCTATTAGCTAACCATATATAAGTTTACACGGTTTATTTCTAAATCAGATATTATATTTAGATTAATAATGGGACCAAATTAATAATATTATATGTAAATTTTATATACAGTAAGAATAAAATGAATATTTATATATCATATAGAAAGATAAAAGTATTTTATATAAAAGAACGGATTTATTAATCCCTTTTTATAATATTTTTATTTTTTGTTTCTGTTGTTATACTTTTGATAGCCATATTCAATATCTTTATATAACTTACCGTATATTTTTTTCTTTATTAACAATAACACAAGGTAATTCTGGGTGTTTTAATTTAAAATAATTTCTTTTAAAGTATTCTTCAACATTTACGTATCGTTTTCAACTATTATTGTAATGCTTTTATTATAGGTATATCTACTAAAATCTACTATTACATTATAAACGCTTACATATAATCTTTTAATATCATTATCACTTAAAAAATCTTCCATTTTTAATATAAATTGATTATATTCATCATTATAATCATTCTCCATCATATTGTCATCATAAATATCTTTAATTATTTCATTATGCTCTATAAAATTTATTTCATACAACTTTTTATTATTATTTTCTGCTAATAGTGTAAATCTATCAGTATTAAGAGAAAGATCACCTAAAAAAAGTTTAAATTCTAATTCAAAAGGCATTTTTATTATTCTTTACTAGGGTTTCTTATCGGTCGGTTCGGTTCGGTTTTGAATCGAAACCGAAACCGAACCGAACCGAACCGAACCGAAGCAGCTGCGTGTGACTGCTTGTGGCTAAATAATAACTTGCTAGGTTCTGAAATAAAGATGTCAATCTCGTCTGTCGAAGAAGAAAGAGTGTCCTGTCATAAGTTCATTGATAGTCACTTGATACAGTCCAACAAGGAGGCGATATCTTTCATATAATATCGCATTATGTGCGCACTTCCGATTTTCGGTTCGGTTCCGGTTCGGTTCCGGTTCGGTTCCTCGGTTCGATTCGGTTCCAAAGCCGAAACCGAAACATATTTCGGTTTTTCGGTTCGGTTTCGGTTTAGGCCAGAACCGACCGAAACGATTCGGTTCGGTTTTGAGTTAGAACCGAAACCGAAAATTTTCGGTTTTTTCGGTTCGGTTCGGTTTTCGGTTATTTTTCAGAAACCCTATTCTTTACTAATAATAATTATTTTTATTTTATTTCAAAATTCAATTTTTTGATCCAGAATCTATTAAATTAGTATATTTATACCTAAAATTATATATCCTATATTAGATATCTTCATATATCTAGTTAGCTGTACTATTGCTAAGAAATTCATTAAATATATCTTTTGATTTATTCTTATTTCTCCATTTAAATTCATTAAAGTGTTTAATTAAATGTTTCTTACCTCTATATTGTGGTTTTATTTTTCTCTTTATTAGTCCCCACATATTTTCTACATTCTGTGTATGTATAGATTTATCCTTTTTATCTACATAATTCTTAGAATGGTTTATCATTTTATGATTATAGCCTATATTTTTTAAATTATGATAAGATTTAAATGAATCCGTATAAATTATAGATCCAGGTTTTACATTTCTTTGTATAAAATCTTCACAAGTTTTTCTATCTCTTTTATCAACTATCTCTATATGATAATCTTTAATTTTATTATTAGGTGATGTTCTATTAGTTATACCAATAACCCATGTTTGACCTTTTTGTAATCTGCCTTTATTATATTTTCTTCTAGACATCATAGATTCATCAATTTCACAATAGTCACCAAATATTACTTTTTTATTTTCTTTTTGAAATATTTCTCTAAATATATTACTATATCTTGTTATTGTTTTTGGTGATTTTACTAAGGAAGCATAAATACTTTTTCTTGGAGTCTCTTTTAGATATTCATACAATATGTGCAATATTTCATTTACAGGTAATTTTTGATTAGCAAATACAGTATTCTTAAATATCGAAAATGATTTTCTACATCCTTTTTTCTTACATCTATATAATTTTAATTTATAATATACACCTAGTTCACCATCATCACAATATTCACATTTCGTTTTTAATGATAAATAATCTTTTTGAAATAGATACTCAATAGCTTTTTCTTCATCTATAAATATATCATGTAAATTTTTATATGCTTCAATATTAAAGATATTATCTAGAGCTTTTTGCTTATATATAATTTTTTCTTCATTTACTATTTTTTTTATTTTTTCTTTATTTTCCTTTTTTTTTGTTCTTTTAACATTTTTTAACATATTGCGTTCTTTCGTACTAACATCATCAATACACCAATTATCGTATTTTAATATTTGACCATATTCTAAATTATTTTTCATAGTTTTATTAATGTTTATCATATTTTTCATAAAAGCCTTAGATTTATAATTAGTTTTCATATTTTTCATAGATTTTTGTGATAAAAGAAGGTGTTTTGATTTCATTTTGAACTGGATTAATAATAAAAGTAAAATATATAATAATAATAATTTTTTATTAAAGAAATAAAATCAGTTTTATATATAAAAGTATGCACCCCTTTTTTTGTGTAACAATATTAAGGAGGTGGTTTATTTTAAAATTTTCATATTATTATAATTTTGATAAAAATAGTTTGTCAGCTATCTTACCCTTTTACCAAAAATTTGATATAGAACCTGATGAAGTACATAAGCTATGGTATAGTGAGTCTTTTGAATTCCCATCTAAAACAAATAAAATACAGGTTGTATTTAATAATGAACAAAAAAATGATGCCAATTATAATGAAATTTTAAATATACAAGAAGATATATTAAAGATTAATATAAATGAACTTAAAAATAATAAAAAAGACGAGAATCTTTCAGATTCAGATTCAGATCATGAAGGCAATATTCCTGAAGAATATATTTTAGTAAATGGTAAAAGATTAAAAAAGGCTAGAATTGAAATACCTGTTCAAGTATATTAGTATAGTCTCCTTAATTTTAAGGGGTTGTGTAACAATCATGCATACATTTGATATATTTTTAGAAAATCTTTTCTATATAAAAAAACGGATTAATAAATCCCATTTATAATAATTATTAAATTTTTGTTATTATGGAAAGAAAAGAAATTAAGTTGAACTCTAAAGACAAGATAGGTATTAATATTGTACCTAATAAACTGTATAATAACTTATGTGAGATAATGGAAAGTAGGTTAAATGATATAAATGACAATATAGATATAGCAGAAAAGCATAATCCTGATAAGCTGGAAAAATATAAACATTATAAAGAAGCATATGAAATAATAATGAAAGATATAAATGAAAATTTACATAAGAATAGATTTTGGCAAAATTCAATGGATTATGGCCATTGTGATTATGTAATGAAATCTGATCCTAATGTTATTTGTAATAAAAAGATAAATATTGAAGTTTACAACAAATATGGTAAATGGAGGTGTGCTAAACATGTTTCAAAAACACATTACCAACCTTCTTGTAACACAAGAAATAAAAATAATCTATGTATAGGAATTTCAATTAGAACCAATGAATCATGTGAAATGCCAAGACAGTATGGTGATTTTTGTATATACCATTATGCAAGCACTATAGGTATAAATAATTTAAATAAAGCAAGAGAATACTATCAAGAATGTGAAACATTTATTAATATTGATATTGAGTAAAAACGGAGCAGTCCTAATATAGGTACAGATCCAATTTTGAAGGGGTTCCCGTGGTCGTACAGACTCGGTATATAGATCATCCGACTCGAAAAAAATCGAATTTTCGTATGGTGGTACTTGCGAGGCATTTGTGTAACGTGCCGAGGAGATATGCTCCGTCAAAAATTAGGCCTTATTTCTAACTAAAGCTGTGCCTCGGCAAATCACTGCATACCCTTCATACTTTGCCCACAGGTGCATACGACCGTTGTAAATGTTGTGTAAAAGTATGGAAAGTAATGCGCTACTGCAGTACTAGAAACAGACCGTTAAAGATGAGCACACAAAATCAAGCCATTAATTTGCATATATTCTATACAGAAGTGGTATTTCTGGTATGCCTGTGTGGATAGATATACATATTCGAGAAGTGCCAGTAGCGTCGCATCGAACGACAGTAATTGTGGGATCTCTGGGGGTGACCTTCGTCCCAAATGTGTGATTGCAGTGTCAGCAGACATAGCCATCTTTCCAGCTTCATTATGCGCCCCACATATGAGCCACGGCTACATAATATATATTGATCTATAGTTTCTGCTCTGTACTACAATACGTACTATACTTATGTATAGCTCCGACGGTTCTCCCGCCAGGTATAGACCCTCAAAAACGGCGTTTTTACATAAAAAGTCAACTTTGACTGATCATTTGGGCGAATTTTTGTACGTTTTCCAAGCTCTTTCTCCCAGATCATATAGCTAGAATATGTTAAACTATATAAAAACAAAGTTTAAATTGTTTTTCACGACTTTATTTTTTGAATTTGTTTGGAAGTTGTAAAGTCGTATCAAATCCAATGTAACAACATTGTAAAATATTTGAAGATATCCAAATACGACATGTTTTATGTCCGCATCCAAAATGCAATAACAGAATATAGAAATAGAGATCTCAAGACGTATATGTACGCTGAAAAAATGCATGGAAGATAGAAAAAAAAAGCAGAAAATCACCAAAAACAAAATTTTGACGTCGTCCGGAATCGAACCAAAAACCTACTAACATAGACCCCCATTCGAGTCTGAGGTCTATACCACTATGCCACCACCCTTAGTTCTAACTACTTACTGAAAATGTAAATATACATGCAAATAAAACGTCGCTGTATCACCTTTTCGCGACCGTTTTGCAGTCGTTTTCCCCTTTCCAAAGTAAATCCAAAGGTATTCAGCAGTACCCATAGCTTCAAGTATGCTTTACGCGTAACACGTGAGCTCATAAGTGCATAATTTGGAACAAAGTCTTATAAGCTTTCTTTATTTCTGTCTTTAATTATCCTCATGTCGTCTGCGCACACCTTGAATGGCAGCAAGCGCCGTACCAAGCTCATGCAAAGTTCTATTACATGTTGTCTGTAAGTACTCCAGTATCATTAGAGTAATATCAAAAGACACCAACCTGGCACGTTCTTCAGGCGACTCTTCATCATGAGCGCCGGTGACAAGCACCTCTTCACCTTCCGCTTGCTCTTGGATTCCTTCAGTAGCTTCAGGTGTCAACAAAGGCCGTTGTCGCCGGTACTCGCCTGGGGCACGAGTGGGGAGACCCACTGCATCATCGCGCCGAGAGGCAGGGATCCTAATGGTCGGCACGCCTGTCCTATTGATGGTGCTCGAGAAGTGGGTTTTCTCGAGGCACTTGACCATGGAGTACCACCGGTCGCGCTTGTGCTTCCAATGCCAGAGAAATTCCAGAAGCTTCCAAGGCATTGCCTTGTACGTGCGCTAGCGGGGGGTGACTTTCGCCTTGACGTTCGACCACATGCCTATAGCAATGAAGCACAAATCGTGTGAGTCAATGCACAGTACTTGCAACACAACATGTAATGCAAAATGTAGAGCTTACCCTCAATCATGTTCGTGTCGAACGTCTCCCCGGGATGGTAGCCATCCATGTCTGGCCCGCGATAGTGCTCGCTATGGTTGACACGGACAAAGTCATAAGCGTCCATATCGCGTAAGGGCATGTACGCCCGATGGCCATCGGTCTGGATCAGCGTACCACCCCTGACCCGCTGCATAATGAGAGGCACGATGACCTCGGAGGACTGCGCCGGTATGGTGCAGAAAAAGCACTTACCGGCTTTCCCATCTACCTTCTCCACCATGCCAAGGACCCAGACGCCCTCCACGCGATGACCCTGGTGGTACTTGCGCTTCCCAAACTTACTCTCGTCAATTTGGACGCAAGTAACGCCGGGGCCACCTTTTGGAATATGATTAATACCAAGCATAGTAAAAAGTATCTATGCTTACCAAGGCGCGAGTCGTCTTCCTCCATTTCCTGACGCATCATCTCATGAAAGTCATGGTATATCTGTGATACCGTCTCGTAATGGAGGTCAACGGCCATCTGGATGCTTCTCATGGTCGTAGGAAAGGTGAGCATGTCATACAGGCACCAAAGAATTCGCGTAAATGATGCCTTCCGATTGAAGAAGAACGTTCCAGTAGTACCAGACTTCGAACTAGCCTTGCATGCGCAGGTGGAGACGCAGCGCCAGTAAAAAATGTCTTTGTCGGTTCGTTCCCAGACCTTCATTTCTTTTCCGGCGGGGCAGAGCATGGCAGAAGCCCACACATGTCGATCTTTCAAGAACCTTTAAAGAGTACCAGGTTACTGAATTGAAATTTAGAGCCAGATCATGTGTATAGACTTACTGGACAATCTCCGCTTTGCCACGAAGCAAATTACCCATGTCTTCTTGGGATGGCTGGTACTCCTGGTGTTCAGGGTCGCGCCTAATATCGGCCTGTGTGCGATCCTCACGGCGAGGACGACCACGGCCACGACCACGAGCTCGACCACGGCCACGACCACGACCACGGCCAAGTCCATGATTAGGTAGGGCATCATGGGCAGCTTGGACACTGTCAGATGAACCTGCTGCATCAGCGGCTTGACGACGTGCGGCACCAATACGAGAGCGAGTAGTAGGAGGCATAGAGAAAACGTGAGCGAGATAAGAGGAATGAAGGCAGGAGAAAGTGGAAAGACCCCCTTTATATAGTTTTAGGACTGAGGAATGCCTAATCTTTCTCGCACGATGCAAGGCGTTTTCGACCGATGATAATCGCTTTTTCACATGATATCAAGCCTTTTCGATGTATGATAATCTCTTTTTCAAGTGACACCAAGCTTATTTAGGGATGATAATCTCTTTTCAGATGATTTCATCTCTTTTTCATATGATGCCATTGCATGTGTTCATCTGTCTTCATATGGCGCAGCCCCCCCTACGTACTGTATGACGCAATATCGACTTTATGCCATGCTTAACAAATGATGCATTGGAGGTGATGCTGACACTCGTATAACCACATGGCTCGACAGGCTCCAGCCTTGGATACCGGCCATCAGGCTGTCGTTGAGGGAACGTCCCTCGATCAGAACCTTTATGTTTTAGTCTTGAACCTATGCAAACTTCTTTAGAAAGTACAGGCTTCCTCGAAGTTGCATTTTCAATGGACAAAGGCGTAATCTCAACGCATATTTAGGTGCAGCATGGGCACCAATGCGAATACAATACCTCGTCATGATCAGCAATGTTCATGCGTCTAGTCTGTAAATCACCCTACTGCCAGAGCGACTTTAACTAAAACCACTTGGTTCATGCTGAAGGAATTTGGTTTTGGTTCCCTCCTCATAGTACTCCAGGCAGGCTTTCGAGATCCAAAGTGTTTTACAGTCAAAACACCTTTTTCCACAAAAAATTTCCTAATAGGGAAATAAAAAATCCTCACACTTTCAGATTTCAGGAGCGAGTATCCTGGAAGAATCAGGTTAATCATGAACTTAAGCTGGTCTAATACTAAACTTAGCTCGTCGTAATTTACGTTTTTAATAACTCCTCACCACGTCGTTGGATTCTTACAAAACTTGGCATAATGCTTTTCAACGTTTTTGTGTACCCATATACCAATTTTCAAACTCCTACCGTGTCTATATGAAGCCTGCCATGCATTTGAAATAGGCCCTATATTTTGACGGAGCATATCTCCTCGGCACGTTACACAAATGCCTCGCGAGTACCACCATACGCAAATTCGATTTTTTCCGCGTCGGATGATCTATATACCGAGTCTGTACGACCACGGGAACATCCCTAAAATTGCATCTGTACCTATAATGGAATCTAGCCAAATCCGTTCTTTTATATAAAAATAATTTTTATCTTTATAATAAATGTAAAATTAAATAGAATATATTCTATTATTGAATCTCCGATATTTATATGATGTATTACTAATACAGATATAAATAATTCTATCAATAGTAATTTGCTATATTACTAATATTAGCAAATCATATAGACATGAACTAGCCTCCCAGGTCTGGCACCGCATTGGGAAGAGTATAACCGGCAGTGGTGTACTGATTTAGATGGTCTTGCTCAAGAGGGCTGCCAGCTGTGATACCATAAGAGGCAAATTCGTCCATCATTTCCGGGTTTTGATCGTGCACCGCAACAGGGTCACAGCGGTATTCCTCCCAAGCACTAAGAACATGACCCTTGCAAACCTCAACCCATGTCGGCTCCCAGCGATTGACGGTCCACCAATGGAAACGAGCACGTGGGTCCATGGCCGTAGCCACCGAGTACAGGTGCGTGTCGTCAGTCCTTCCATAGTACTTCACGAGAACCTCCCGGCCAAGGTCGGCAGCATTGCGTAGCTGTTCGTGATTACCAGTATTGTCGCGAAAACCCTCAAGATGGTCCATCATACGATTATATGAAATCACTGTACGGCTGATGCTTGGATAACGGGTGCTGGAGGACAAGGTAGCCGTGAGTCTCGTGAACAGACGAAGTAGAGAATCAAGCTGCTCCAAAAACAGCCAATCGTCTTCGCAGAGGGCAAAAGGAGACATGTAAGACTCGGACAGACAGAATGAATTATATGCCCGCTTCACCAGCAGGGCCCGAGAGACCATCTCCTGTGTGGAGTTCCATCGAGTGCGCACATCCCGAATAAGCGCCAACTCCTTGCAGTTCGAGACGCGACAACAATGATAATACATGCTTAGGCGTTGAGGAGAAGATCTGTCATGTAAAGTTAGACACATGCTGCCGATCTTAATCCAAATACAGTACACATACCTAATCTTTATGATGCCTTTGCGCAGACGCGTCAAGCATGTCGTTACGTCGCCTGGAGGCGCAACATCTTCCTCCGAATCTTGCGCGTCTTGCTGGTCATTTTGCAGACGATAGTCGTCGTCGTACTGGGGCGCCGCCGATTGCAGACCTTTGCTGATTATCTGTTGGACCGCAAGATTGATGACATGGCCAATGCAAGAAATATGGTGGGTCTGGGCACGGAATGGCCTTTATATGAAATAGAATTAATAAAAGTAAAAGTACAAAATGCATTTTCCTCACCATTTGTTTTCGATTGCATGCTTCTCCAGAACAATGCACATCTTACGCATATTGGACGCGTTGTCGCTCGTGATAGTGAAAAGCTTTTGTCCCAGGTCGTACTCATCCAACAAACGAATCAGCGCAGCAGCCAAGTTCTCGCCAGTATGCGAGCCTGTAAGACTCTCGAAGCCAAGGATGATCTCTTCTTGTTTCCATTCATCACTGATCCAGTGGGCCGTGACACCCAAGAAGTCTTGCTTAAACGGACTAGTCCATGCGTCAATGGTAAGGGAGATTTTTTGCAATCCTGACAAACGGTGCTTGACAAGGTCTTGAAGTTCATAAAAATACGAAGTGATCTAAAAATATATGACATGCGTCAGTCCACGTACACAATTAAAATATATATGTAGCACAAATACCTGAGACGAAGCTGTATCATTGCTGAACAACCTAACAGAGCGAGTATCGGGCGCTGACGAAGCTGATTCGAGCAGTTCTTGAAACTCGGGTCGTTCGACGACGGAAAAAGGCAGCTTGGCTCGAATAGTAAACTTTATCAACTTTCTCTCAAACTCGGCACGAACAAAGACTTTGGTTCGTTTTGCTATAGACCCAAGTAGGTCATCGATTGGTCCGTTTCGCTTGATAGGCTGACCGCCATTTTTTGGTGACGAAGAAGTAATGCCGTGGATTTTTTTGAGGTGGCCAATAATGCCGGAAGTGCTGCCTTGATCGGCACTGTACTTGCTGCGGCAGTTGGGGTAACAGCAAGAAATAAAAGGTTGCTCCTTATCGTCGGTGGTGCGCTCACCCCAGCCATTCTTGATTACCCACGAGCGTGCATTCCTGGACTGTGTTTTTTCTTTGGGTTGCTGGGCATTAGGGTTGACATTGTCGACATCGGCGTCACCAATGGCATCGCCATTGACATCATCGGCATTCCGATGTTCGGAATTCTGGAAGCTGGTGATTGTGAGCTCGGTATCTTGCGAGCTTTCAAGGGTAAAAAGAGAGTCGCTGCGCTGAAGAGGCTCAGAAGACGTCTAGAATAAAAAATACAAAAATAACTTTAGAAAAAGTTTTATAACCCACAATGTACCGCAATGTCGGATGACAAACTACAATGTACCTGCGATGGTGGAAGCATTCCGGTAAATGTTACGTTTGCAGTAGGAGTATGGAAGAATAATATGTTTCTGCTAAAGTGGCAAGTCCAGGAAGCACGCTCAGTGGAAAAAAGTGAGGAGAAAGAAGGTAAAAGGGAATTCAAAGAAACTTTTTCTTTCCGTCACGAACTAAGCCACAAATTCGCTGCAAGCCGCTTAGCACGCAAATATTTCGGTTCGGTTCGGTTCGGTTTCGGTTTCGGTTCAAAACCGAACCGAACCGACCGATAAGAAACCCTACCTCCGCCCAGCCATAAACCCTTATCAACACCGCACTAGGTATAAATACCTTCGTATTTGTCAAATAACTCATCATCAGATTATCCTGTCTTCTTCCTGATTTCTGTAAAGTCCCATCAGTCTTGTTGACTTTTGTTCTGATCGTCTGTCTTGTCATTGTCCCTGTCAAGCCCTAAGGATCCCTGTGTCTTGATCAAGTCCTTGGCCGAATATATATCTCGTACTTCCATACATCTTGTCTGTTCAATCAGTAGAGCCACATCTTACCGGTCCTGCTCGCCTCCTGTTCCTGTCTCTGGCCTGATTCGTATGTCTTCATATTAGTATCGAGAATGAAGGTCTTAATACGTAGTTTGTAGATTAGTCCCTATCTCTTGCCCACGTTTCTATCTTGTATTCATATCACACATCTTTGTATATCTTGTCTTGTCATCGGTATGTTGTATTATTCCTTATGTCGTCGAGTAGTGCCTGATACCTTTCTTAGTCTAGTCTTGTCTTGTCCACACCCCTGTCCTTGCCTTTCTGCCTCTTGTCCGCACTCTGTTTCCGACACCCAATTCGGTTTGACGCGTACGACTCCCTCTATTTTCGGTCTTCACAAGAAGTTTACCTTTTTCGGATTCCTTGACCGAAAGACTCTTTCAACTCACTCCAAAGATATTACCATTTCCTCTTGCCCTCCGTACCTTGGCACATTCCCTTTTTATACATCACAACCGACTACCTATGTCATAGCTTTCTTTCAGGACCTCATCAATAGTATAAATACCCCTACGTTCAGTCAGAATAAAAGGACATCTTATCCGCCCTCTTCTATATTTCCACAATCCACCTGGCCTTGTGTTATACAGCCAAAAGGATTACGACAACGTCATTTGGAGGGAAAAGATGAAGGGAGTTTAACTCCCGAGGGGCTGCCAAGCAACTCTCGGACCGGGAATTGAACCCGGGTCTCCCGCGTGACAGGCGGGGATACTGACCACTATACTATCCGAGAGAGGTGTACCGTTTATGAAGAGAGTGGGATTCGAACCCACGCCTCCGAAGAGATCAGGGCCTTAACCTGACGCCTTAGACCAACTCGGCCATCTCTCCGTTGCTTACCGTTGACACGGGGCGTCTAGGGTTTACCGGCCACGCTCACGTAGTCCCAATAACGCATTATCACATTCATTCGACTCCATTCCTTTGTACGAACAACTTCTGTTAAGCGAGTGGGATGTCATTGCATAGTCATTTGTGGGGGAAAACCCCACAAAAAGATGTGTAAATTTCATCCATCACCATGCTTCAATTTCCGACGACATCAATTTCCTTGGTCCATTTCAATTTCCTACCCTAGATAATTTCCGCCATTTGATTGGCTCTTTTTTTTAACTCGCATATGTTTTCTGTCACCATAGTTTGTCACTTAAGATCGTTTCCTGTCACACATAACACATCCTCTCCCCATATATAAGGTGTTAGCCACTTTCACTTATGCTAGATCGCTTTTTGCTACTCTTTTTCTTACGCACATTTTTCTGTTATTTTATTTATTCTTATATCATCACCCCAAGTGATTACCACTTGTTCATCACCTTATTTTTCTCTCTGCTGTATTTTCGTTCCCTGGATACCGAGCGCCTCATTTGGAGAGCTGCAAGTTGGAAACGTTCGAGAGAAAGTAAGACGGAAGCCTTATCCGAAGCCTGTCCGTGAAAGAATTATATCGAGACGCTACACACACATCGCGACAACCTCGCAATAGTTGTTTACAAAAGACAACACCCACACACTTCTATACTTCACACGTGTCACCGTGACACGGACCGTGGGAGCTTTTCCGGCCTCGCTAACTGCACGCAGGAAGTTGACTTTACACTCTTTTTATTCGACCAACATCACCAGACGTTTGAGTGATGTCATAACAGGTCGCCTCATCTCTTTCGAAATGATTTTTCCCTTTCGTGTGCCGCCAAATTTGATTGGCCACACCCTTTTCCTCACCCTTACCGTCCCCACACAACCAACGAGAAACGTTTCAAATAGTGTTAAAATTATAATTACACAATATCCTATATTGTTAAATAATTTTATGTTTTGGGTGAATAAAATATCTGCGTAAGTTGCAAAAAAACTTACGGCAGTGCTGTTTCCAAAGATAAGTTCTTTGGTTTTTTTGTTACTTTTTAAACAAAAAGTAATGTGAAAGAAATATTGACTACCAATCGTTAAAATTTTAATTTTATAAGTTGCAACAGGAAATATTTCAAATGTGAATTAAGAAATATACTGTTATTTCATAAATAACTATATTTCTAAACTAATTATTATTTACAAAATAATGATTATTCTCTTTTTATATATTAATTGCAAATTTTATATTTGCTGAAATAATCTAGATAAATATTAATAATAGAATAGCATTCTATTTATTATTTAACGTTGCTCAAGGCTCATTATAAAAATACCAGTAATTAGCAACTTGAGATTCAATTTCTTCTCTAAGTGCTTTTTCAAATTTATTGTCAACATCCATTATTAAAAAGTACCAAAATATAAAGACCTTAAAGTTATATCTATTAGGTTTATTAAAAATACTAATAATCAATATTTTACTTCTGAGCAACGTTAAATAATAAATAGAATGTTATTCTATTATTAATGTTTATTTAGATTCTTTCAGCAAATATACAATTTGCAAATAATATATAGAAAGAAAATAATCATTATTTTGTAAATAATAATTATTTTAGAAATATGGTTATTTATGAAATAACAGTATATTTCTTAATTCACATTTGAAATATCTCCTGTTGCAACTTATAAAATTAAAATTTTAACGATTGGTAGTCAATATTTCTTTCACATTACTTTTTGTTTAAAAAGTAACAAAAAAACCAAAGAACTTATCTTTGGAAACAGCACTGCCGTAAGTTTTTTTGCAACTTACGCAGATATTTTATTCACCCTAAACATAAAATTATTTAACAATATAGGATATTGTGTAATTATAATTTTAACACTATTTGAAACGTTTCTCTCTATGTATAATTCAATTATTGGGTTAGAAGGTATTATAGGTGACAAGTGTAATTCAGTAGAAATATAAATTATTTATCATAAAAGTTTTTTCGAAATAAATCCAAATTATAATTACAGATCAAAAATAAACCATTTTTGAAATAATTAGAACTTTTAACAAAATATTATTTTATGTTATCATTTGAATTTTATGTTAAACAGAATATATTTTACATTTATTGAAACAATTTTAAAATTACCCTTTTTATTACAAATCCTCTGACATTGCAGAAGATTTATTATCTTTACTTTTATTATTATTGATATCGTTTGTATTAATTTTTAATTTATTTTTATTTTTATTTTTATTCTTATTTTTATTTTTAGGTTCACTAATATTATATTCTTCTAACATAAATTTATACTCATATTTAATCTTATCACATTTTAAGGTATATATTATAACATTATTTTTACATTTCTTTACATTAAATTCTTATATATTAAAATCATTATTATTTATAATTAGGTCTATAATAAAACTATTATTTATATTTTTTTTAAACTCTTGATCTTCAAAAGGATTCATATTTTATTGAATTTATTAATTTCTATTAGCTAACCATATATAAGTTTACACGGTTTATTTCTAAATCAGATATTATATTTAGATTAATAATGGGACCAAATTAATACTATTATATGTAAATTTTATATACAGTAAGAATAAAATGAATATTTATATATCATATAGAAAGATAAAAGTATTTTATATAAAAGAACGGATTTATTAATCCTTATAATATTTTTATTTTTTGTTTCTGTTGTTATAGTTTTTATAGCCATATTCAATATCTTTATATAACTTACCGTATATTTTTTTCTTTATTAACAATAACACAAGGTAATTCTGGGTGTTTGAATTTAAAACAGTTTTTTTTTAAAATATTCTTCAACATTTACATATCGTTTTCAACTATTATTGTGATGCTTTTATTATAGGCATATCTATTGAAATCCACTACTACATCATAAACACTTACATATAATCTTGTAATATCATTATCATTTAAAAAATCTTCCATTTTTAATATAAACTGATTATATTCATCATTATAGTCATTTTCCATCATATTGTCATCATAAATATCTTTAATTATTTCGTTATGCTCTATAAAATTTATTTCATACAACTTTTTATTATTATTTTCTGCTAATAGTGTAAATCTATCAGTATTAAGAGAAAGATCACCTAAAAAAAGTTTAAATTCTAATTCAAAAGGCATTTTTATTATTCTTTACTAATAATAATTATTTTTATTTTATTTCAAAATTCAATTTTTTGATCCAGAATCTATTAAATTAGTATATTTGTACGTAAATATATATATTTTGTATTAGATACCTTCATATATCTAGTTAGCTGTACTATTGCTAAGAAATTCATTAAATATATCTTTTGATTTATTCTTATTTCTCCATTTAAATTCATTAAAGTGTTTAATTAAATGTTTCTTACCTCTATATTGTGGTTTTATTTTTCTCTTTATTAGTCCCCACATATTTTCTACATTCTGTGTATGTATAGATTTATCCTTTTTATCTACATAATTCTTAGAATGGTTTATCATTTTATGATTATAGCCTATATTTTTTAAATTATGATAAGATTTAAATGAATCTGTATAAATTATAGATCCAGCTTTTACATTTCTTTGTATAAAATCTTCACAAGTTTTTCTATCTCTTTTATCAACTATCTCTATATGATAATCTTTAATTTTATTATTAGGTGATGTTCTATTAGTTATACCAATAACCCATGTTTGGCCTTTTTGTAATCTGCCTTTATTATATTTTCTTCTAGACATCATTGATTCATCAATTTCACAATAATCACCAAATATTACTTTTTTATTTTCTTTTTGAAATATTTCTCTAAATATATTACTATTATAAGGTTGGTGATTCCTTCAAGGCACGTAAGTAGGTTCGGAGTATAAATAGGCTGGATACGAATTATCCAGGTAAGTAAAAAAGGTTAAGAAGTGTCAAAGGGAAATAGAGTGAGCACCAGTAAGGTTTTGTATAAAAGCCTTACGAAAAATGGGAAAAAGGGTTGAATAAAGGATGAAAAGGTATAAGAGGTTCAAAAGAAGTCACAAAGCAAGAAGTTTGCGAGTTGAGGTTGACGATGTACTTTGACAATGTCAAGAGATGGAGTTGTGCAGACTTGTAGTTTACGGTGGTGTCTTAGTGCAGGACCAACGGAGACAGATACTAGACTTGTTCTTGAGGCTTGGAAATGGTCTTGTAGCGACGTGCAAGCAGTTATAAAAGAAATTGAGTCTATAAGAGATATGACTTTATTGTATAGTCTTTGAGTATAAGATGTCTAATTTATTCTGGCTGGAAAACTTGAGCCTATTTATGTGATTTCTAAAGCTAAGATGGATATTTGATATTTCTAAGTTACGTCTGTTAGGTATACCAAAATGTAGGAGGATAAGAATATGGGGGAGTGTAAAATAAGGTGGAGATACGAATGTGGGGGAGCACCGAAATTGTTGAGGATACGGATTTGGGGGTGTACCATGAAAGGTGTCAAAAGGAATATGGTATGACACACGTATATATGGTAATGTGTGTCACCATCCTTACACTATATCTTGTTATTGTTTTTGGTGAATTTACTAATGAAGCATAAATACTTTTTCTTGGTGTTTCTTTTAAATATTCATACAATATGTGCAATATTTCATTCACAGGTAATTTTTGATTAGCAAATACAGTATTTTTAAATATCGAAAATGATTTTCTACATCCTTTTTTCTTACACCTATATAATTTTAATTTATAATATACACCTAGTTCACCATCATCACAATATTCACATTTAGTTTTTAATGATAAATAATCTTTTTGAAATAAATATTCAATAGCTTTTTCTTCGTCTATAAATATATCATGTAAGTTTTTATATGCTTCAATATTAAAAATATTATCTAGAGCTTTTTGCTTATATACAATTTTTTCTTCATTTACTATTTTTTTTAATTTTTCCTTTTTTTCCTTTTTTTTGGTTCTTTTAACATTTTTTAATATATTACGTTCTTTTGCACTAACATCATCAATACACCAATTTTCATATTTTAATATTTGACCATATTCTAAATTATTTTTCATAGTTCTATTTATATTTATCATATTTTTCATAGATTTTTGTGATAAAAGGAGATGTTTTGATTTCATTTTGAACTGTATTAATAATAAAAGTAAAATAAATAATAATAATAATTTTTTATTAAAGAAATAAAATTAGTTTTATATGTAAAAGTATGCAACCCTTATTTTTTTGTGTAACAATATTAAGGAGGTGGTTTATTTTAAAATTTTCATATTATTGAGCAACGTTAATAATTAAATGTATTGCTCTTTAATTATAAACTTTTAAGTTTATTCTAAATATATTAATAAAATATATTTAAATATTCTAAAAGAAAATAATGTTTATTTTGCAAATAATATTATTTTTGCTAATAAGAATATTTTTTCTATCCACATTTGAAATATTTCCTGTTGCAACTTATAAAATTTAAATTTTAACGATTGGTAGTCAATATTTCTTTCACATTAATTTTTGTTTAAAAAGTAACAAAAAAACCAAAGAACTTATCTTTGGAAACAGCACTGCCGTAAGTTTTTTTGCAACTTACGCAGATATTTTATTCCCCCTAAACATAAAATTATTTAACAATATAGGATATTGTGTAATTATAATTTTAATACTATTTGAAACGTTTCTCATTATAATTTTGATAAAAATAGTTTGTCAGCTATCTTACCCTTTTACCAATTATTGTTTTAATTTGTCTGACCAAATCCATATAAAAAGTCCGATATCCATATCTATAGTTGCTATCTATATATTGCAATATATCTACAGATATTAATAAATTAGTGCTATATAGACTAGTCTGCTTACCTTTTCCTTTGCTGCCGAACCCATCCACGGAGCTGATACCACTACACATTGCACCGCACGAGTCAAAAAGAGAGACGACAGCTTGGCCGAGCGGTTAAGGCGTAAGACTCGAAATCTTATGGGCTATGCCCGCGCAGGTTCGAGTCCTGCAGCTGTCGGTTTTATGTCGGGAGATGAACTTCCCTCATCTTTTCCAAAATGATATCAAGTGCTGCGCACGGCCGCAGGCCCGCTTTTGGAATACTTGAAGAAGTACCACCCTTTTCCGGTGTCGGCGTAAATCACATTTGGGATTGATCGTTTCACGACATGTCCTATTTAGCTTTTGTTCAAGAAGCCTTCCATATTCATCTTCTCACCGAACGCATAATTGTGCCATTACCTTTTCCTGTCCTTTCCCGTTGCCTTCATTACATACCTTCCTTTTCCACGTCACATCCGTCCATTGTCCCCTTTCATATCTTCACCGAATCCCCACAGTATAAATAACCCCGAGGTCATCATGAATAAAAGAGTATCTTATCCACCCTCTTCTATCTTTCCACAATCCACCTGGCCTTGTGCTATACAGCCAAAAGGATTCCGACACAGCCAAAATGAATCCGACGGGCGGAAAAGAGGAGGGGAGTTCAACTCCCGGCACAAGAAGGGAGCCGGGAAATGTAGGGTCCAGTTGCGGCCAGTGTGGATTGAACACACGACCTTTAGATCTTCAGTCTAACGCTCTCCCAACTGAGCTATGGCCGCAGTACTTGTTTTTAACAAATCTATAATCAATCCTCCGGCCAAGCTAGAACGTGACTCTCCTCTTCCTCTGCGAGTTGACGTCAGCCTCTTTGTGTTCTCTCACTCTTCCCTTTTATGGGAGTACTCTTTATACTTCCATTTCGGGTAGTGTTGTCTTTGCCCGTATTTATTAATTAATTTCGCCTTGCTTCCCTTCTTTTCTCTGATCGCTCATATACGATCAGAATAACCTTTAATTTTATTTCTGCTTTCCTTCTTTGTCTTTATTTTTCGTTTCTACTGTTTTCGACTTAGATGAAAAATCATTCGTATCACACTTGGAAGGTCATGGCTAAGATATAAAAGAGCCAGACCGACCAAGTGAAATAAACATCTTATTGTGATCATATTTTATTGTCCCTCGGATTGAAAGGTTGATTTGGACTGTACACGACGAACTGTGTACGGCGACCTGGATTTCTTATTCCTTATTTTATTTCATTCTATTTTCCTTACCTTTTTCCTTTGCTCCCGAACCCATCCACGGAGCTGATACCACTATATTTTGCACCGCACGTGTCATTTTGACACGTGACGTGTGCAGTTTACTGGCCACGCTCACGGAGCCCCCAAAACCGATTTCACACTCTTTTTCCTCCATTCCTTACATCAAAAGTATTTATTAAGTGCGTGGAACGACGTCTCGTAGGCAGTGGGAGAGTGATTCTCTCCAGAAGGATGCCCTATTTCCATGCAGTATGACAATTCGTTTTCCGACACGACCAGATTCATTGGTCCACCCTAACACGTACCCCAGCAATCTTGCCACCCTATTCCTTTCCCGCAATTGAGTTCTGTCACCTTAGTTTCCCTTTTTCACCATTTTTTCCCTTCCGCACCTATGAGTTACTGTCACACACCTTGTCACTTGCCCTTTAAAAAGAGGTGCAAACTACCTTATAATTTTTATCTATCTTATTCTTGATCACTTTATTCATTTTTTGAATACACCCTTTTCCTTCTTTATTTCTTGGACCTCGTAATTGGTGTGATAAACCATCACCTGTCGGGTGAACTCGTCTTTGTGAAAACGGTCTATACACGCAGCTGTGTCCAATCATTGAGACGGTTGCTCATCAAGAACGTCCTGAATCCATCATTTACAATTCAGACATTAGTCTGATTTGTATTTAAAGAAAAGAGCGCTACTGCGGTTTCACCTGCACAATATCATTGGCAGTGTCTCTTACCAAGAAGTGTCTGAATAATAATTTATCTCAGGAACCTCCGTTCCTAATTAAACATGGACATCGTCACAGTGGATTGGTTCTAATCACTCCGTCCTCTGAAACATCGTCAAATCTATAAAAGACGTACATAGATCATAAGCGGATAGGGCAATCAATTCTTTACTTTTATTTTCCAGTAAAGACCAGTCTCACGTATTCCTTTTGTTATCTGTTCTACTTTGCCTACATCACAATTGGTATTTTGGAAGACGTGCGCCTCGTTGGGAGAGCTGCAGTACATAACGAATTGTTAAGAAGACCGTAACGGGAGCCTTATCCGAAGCCTGCCCGTCAGAGAACCCTTTTTCTACAAACAAACCACTACACACAGCGATCAACTCGCAAAACCCATATCCTACACCAGGATACGTGCAAAAACTCACACAAAACCACACACCACACGTGTCAGTTTTTGACAAATCTATAATCAATCCTCCGGCCAGGCTAGGCACGTGACTTCCCTTCGCCTTGTCCCTTGACGTCAGACGCCGGTGTCCTCCACTTTTCCCTTTTTGCGTAACCATTCTTTATACTTCCATTTTTGGGAGTGTTGTCTTTTCTCGGGACTTATTGTTTAATTTCACCTTCACTTTACTTCTTCTTTCTGATCGTTCACATACGATCTTATTTATCTTTTAATTTCATTTCTGCTTTCCCTTCTTAGTCCTTATTTCTTATTTCTGCCCTTTTCAATTTAGATGAAAAACCACCCTTTTAATTATTGGAAGGTCATGGCTACAATATAAAAGACCCAGACCGACCAAGGAAAATAAATCATCTTGTGATCACATATAGGGTTTCTGAAAAATAACCGAAAACCGAACCGAACCGAAAAAACCGAAAAGTTTCGGTCGGTTCTGGCGAAAACCGAAACCGAACCGAACCGAACCGAACCGAACCGAAAACCGAAAACCGAAACCGGAAGCGGAAAACCGAGAGTTCACAGAAAGAGTGACGTTATATGGAAGACACAAGCTTGCTATGAATATATAATCATGATGTATGGACGCGCCCTATCTTCATTTAGATGGATGGATATGATTTATGGATGGATGCAACATTTGCGTGTGCAGATTGGATGGATGGATATAAATTGGCGGATGCACCATGCCATGAATTGTCAATCTTCAGGGTGCTGATTTTATTTGTCAGTATTGAAAATCAAAATTGAGGACGTCGGTTGAGCGTTACGGAGCGTAGTCTCTGGCATTGCAGGGTGTCTAGGCACAGGTTCAACTCGTGCCTCCTCGCAATTTGCGGGTTTAACTGCTGACCAATGGGAGAGCCTAGATGTGGATATACAAGCTACACTTTTATGTGCATTTATTGATTTTTTTGTATTTATGTTATCGTATGCTGCTGTTATATCAGGTATACTTTTGAATAGCTCTGGTAACTTTTTTTCCTAATGATAACGTTTGTCTTGAATATAAAATCAAACGGAACCTCAAACATGAAGTCTATATTTTATACAATTATAAATGTTATCGTAGCCATATAGTACGATATTAAAAAAGCTCCTTGGCGTATACTCTTCTTGGCGAACTTCCAATATACACCAAAGACTAGGTTTTTCTTTGTTAAATAAATATTATATCAGAAGTTTATCCATGGACTAACGTTTAGAGAAATATATATATATATATACTGTATAGAAAGCTAAAGTGTTTTGAGATCAAAGCAACATTATACTTACCACGTTACCTGAAGTAATACAGTTCCGTCATAGGAAAATCCAGAACCTAGTTTAAGACCGGTAAATATCATATCATAAAGTTGGCATAATATATAACCAATGCAGATGACCGTGTATGCGAGTAACCAAGACAAAATTTGTTAAAAACTTATCAATATCCTTTATGATAGCTGAATATTTGGAAGATAATAAGGAAAAAATGGACAGAAAAACGAAGTAGAAGAGAAAAAGAAGGAAGAAAGAAAAAAAAGAAAGGAAAAAAAAGGACGAGAAAAGAATAAGAGAGAGGGAAGTCTATTCAAGACTAAGCTTCATCCACGAGTCCGTTAGCATCAGAATCCGAATTTTCTCAGAAGAGAGCCGATTGCGCGTATATGGTAAGATCAGCCGAGCAGCAGAAAAGCAGCGTTCCGAAGGTGTCGACGTGGCGGGGATGGCAAGGTGGTGTTTAGCCATGAGTGATAGCTGCGGCCAATGGAGAAGTTGGCCCTTCCAGAAAGACAACTCCAGGTCTGGCACCGCATTGGGAAGAGTATAACCGGCAGTGGTGTACTGATTTAGATGGTCTTGCTCAAGAGGGCTGCCAGCTGTGATACCATAAGAGGCAAATTCGTCCATCATTTCCGGGTTTTGATCGTGCACCGCAACAGGGTCACAGCGGTATTCCTCCCAAGCACTAAGAACATGACCCTTGCAAACCTCAACCCATGTCGGCTCCCAGCGATTGACGGTCCACCAATGGAAACGAGCACGTGGGTCCATGGCCGTAGCCACCGAGTACAGGTGCGTGTCGTCAGTCCTTCCATAGTACTTCACGAGAACCTCCCGGCCAAGGTCGGCAGCATTGCGTAGCTGTTCGTGATTACCAGTATTGTCGCGAAAATCCTCAAGATGGTCCATCATACGATTATATGAAATCACTGTACGGCTGATTGAGATATATGGGTAGGGGAAAATAGAAGTAAAATGAAGAAAGGTAAGAAAAGGTAACAGAATGAGTCTGTGAGAATGTGTATAGGTTCTTTATAAGAAAGGTAGTTGTCAAGAAATCAACTAAAGCTACTTGGGTTCTATTTTCTACCCTTTATATACACTTCTTGATATCATGTTTAAGTGCCCTGATCTGGGTACTCGGTCTAGTACGAACCAATCGGTTATTGAGTGAGTAATTCGGGTATTTCTGGATTGATCTAGGTCATGGTCCATCACCATGTTCAATATCAGGCACCAATGTTATTGACGTGTCAAGTGTGATAATCAATGCTAAGGAAGTGAAACCTGCTAATTCAGGTACCCTGTCCTGGTGCTAATCTAATAACGGATGCTGACCTCACTTAGCGTGGGTAGTTGACTAACCGTTGCTATCTCAGATGTACTTGTCTCGGGAATACTATTTTATTTTTATTCTGGACCATTTGCCTCGGTATTATTATTAGGCAAGAGAGATTGAGAGCAACCGTATCTAAGACTAAGTGGTGACATTTACCACACTGATGCTTGGATAACGGGTGCTGGAGGACAAGGTAGCCGTGAGTCTCGTGAACAGACGAAGTAGAGAATCAAGCTGCTCCAAAAACAGCCAATCGTCTTCGCAGAGGGCAAAAGGAGACATGTAAGACTCGGACAGACAGAATGAATTATATGCCCGCTTCACCAGCAGGGCCCGAGAGACCATCTCCTGTGTGGAGTTCCATCGAGTGCGCACATCCCGAATAAGCGCCAACTCCTTGCAGTTCGAGACGCGACAACAATGAAAATACATGCTTAGGCGTTGAGGAGAAGATCTGTCATGTAAAGTTAGACACATGCTGCCGATCTTAATCCAAATACAGTACACATACCTAATCTTTATGATGCCTTTGCGCAGACGCGTCAAGCATGTCGTTACGTCGCCTGGAGGCGCAACATCTTCCTCCGAATCTTGCGCGTCTTGCTGGTCATCTTGCAGACGATAGTCGTCGTCGTACTGGGGCGCCGCCGATTGCAGACCTTTGTCTGATTATCTGTTGGACCGCAAGATTGATGACATGGCCAATGCAAGAAATATGGTGGGTCTGGGCACGGAATGGCCTTTATATGAAATAGAATTAATAAAAGTAAAAGTACAAAATGCATTTTCCTCACCATTTGTTTTCGATTGCATGCTTCTCCAGAACAATGCACATCTTACGCATATTGGACGCGTTGTCGCTCGTGATAGTGAAAAGCTTTTGAGCAACGTTAATAATTAAATGTATTACTCTTTAATTATAAACTTTTAAGTTTATTCTAAATATATTAAAAAAATATATCTAAATATTCTAAAAGAAAATAATGTTTATTTTGCAAATAATATTATTTTTGCTAATAAGAATATTTTTTCTATCCACATTTGAAATATTTCCTGTTGCAACTTATAAAATTTAAATTTTAACGATTGGTAGTCAATATTTCTTTCACATTACTTTTTGTTTAAAAAGTAACAAAAAAACCAAAGAACTTATCTTTGGAAACAGCACTGCCGTAAGTTTTTTTGCAACTTACGCAGATATTTTATTTACCCTAAACATAAAATTATTTAACAATATAGGATATTGTGTAATTATAATTTTAACACTATTTGAAACGTTTCTCTTATCATAAATGATTAGCTGTATTTAGCTGTATTTAGCTGTATTTAGCTGTATAGATAGCTGTATACTTATTTTATATATTCATATTTATATTATATATATACTGTATTTACATTTATTCTTAATCGTTGTTACACAAATATTATAATGGACAGATATTACTAATATAATTGATATTTGGATAGTAATAAAAAACTAAAATAAAATAAAATAAAACATTTTTAAAGAAAAACATCCATTATGAGTACTTATGAAAATTTATTAAATGCTGAATATAAAAATATATATGATGAAAATTGGAATTTTATGAATAATACATATAAAAGTAATATTGAAAAACAATATAATAGATCAAAAATAGGAAATTATAATAATATTCAAAAAGTTAAAGAACATGTATATGATTTGTTAGGAGCAATTCCTGTATTTATATTTTTGACAGAAATATGTAGTAAAATAAAACTACCATCACCTATATTTAATATTGAAAAAGGAGTTCTTTTACTTGAACTTCTATTAAATGGTTTTTCTATTTCCGAAATGAAAATATATGATCCAAATGATTCCTTTTATAAAGTATACAAAGCTATATTTATTGATAACGCTAATTTCTTGGAAGATTGGATTGAATAATTTAATGTGTAATTGTTTTAGTAATAATGATTCCAGACTTTTATATAGTAAAATACATAACCCACCTAATTTTGAACATATTACTTTATTAATGGATGGTAGAACTAATAAAATAATAATAGAAGATATTGATCTAAAGAAATCGGATTTATATAGTTACAAAATTAAAAATAATGGTTTAAATACACAATTTGTTTTATCAAGTGAAGGTTTTGTTATATATGTCTCTGAATCATTACCATGTAAATATAATAATGATGATAATATGTTCATGTCGAATATAAACTTAAATACATTTTTTAAATTAACAGATTGTCTAGTATTTGATGGTATATATCAAAACGTCGTTAATGAAGTAATTGCAAAATATAATAATGTAGGATTGGATATATCTTTAGATAATTTTTGTTTTCCTATAAAAAAAGATAAAAATATATCCTTAGGTTTAGATGAAATAAATTTCAATCAACAATTAGGTTCATATAGATCAAAAATCGAAGCATTTTTTGGTAATTTTGCGAATACATTTTCTAGATTTGGACCAAGAGCTAATGTAAGAATTACAAAAGAAAGAACCTTTAATATTCAACTCAAATTAGCTTGTTTATTATATAATATTAAACATTTTGTTAAATTAAATAATATAGAAGAAACCCCTTATTATAAGCTATGGTTGGATGAGAATTTTGATTTCTTTAATAATGTAGATAGTTTTAATACAATTGTAAATTCTCCTAAAACTTTATATAAAAAAGAAAACATGGATAATATGAAATTAAAACAAAAAGAAAAATTAGATCAATTACTATCTCAAAAAAATATGAAAAAAAATTCTCAAAAAAATAAAATGATTATAGATGATGAAACTAACAATGCTCAAGAATATGAAGTTCAAAATATATTACTACATAAAGAAAATAGTAATGGTGTTATGGAGTATTTTGTAAAATGGAGGAATCATGGTAAAGCTTTAAATAGCTGGGTTCCAGAAACCGATTTTAATTCTAAAGAAATTATTGATAAATACTGGTCTTCAATCAATAAAAAATAAAAATATTACATATATATATATGTAATATTTTTGAATAAATTTTGAAAAAGGGTAGAAATCTAAACATTATATTCATTCCAGATGTACTTTATCCAGATCCCTTACTAAATAAATCTTCCCTTTTACAATGATTTAGATTTCTTTTATATACAATGTAATATACATAATATCCTCTTTAGGTATAAGAAAATTTATTCTGTTTCTGATTTAAACAAGATCTTAAATATATTATGTAATATATAGCTTGGCATTCAATGTTTTATATTTATTATTATTTAAGTTATTATTAATACAAGTTTTGAATATATTTTTTAAAACTTATTTTTATATAGGAAACGGATTTTTAAATCCGTTTTTATAAAATTATAATTTTTATTATGATTTATAAATTAATTAGCATATTTGTTTTTTATTTCTCAGTAAAAGTAATCATATTATCTGTTACAAAATCATTTAATAAAAAAGTTATTTCATAATCAATTAAAAATACGTTATAAAATCTATTATCTGTTATATATTTTTTAAATTTAATTATATATTCATCAAAATTATCATTAAATACTTTTCCCTTTAATATTTCATTATAGATATTTTTGACTTCACTATATTCATTATGAGAAACGTTTCAAATAGTGTTAAAATTATAATTACACAATATCCTATATTGTTAAATAATTTTATGTTTAGGGTGAATAAAATATCTGCGTAAGTTGCAAAAAAACTTACGGCAGTGCTGTTTCCAAAGATAAGTTCTTTGGTTTTTTTGTTACTTTTTAAACAAAAAGTAATGTGAAAGAAATATTGACTACCAATCGTTAAAATTTTAATTTTATAAGTTGCAACAGGAAATATTTCAAATGTGAATTAAGAAATATACTGTTATTTCATAAATAACCATATTTACAAAATAATGATTATTTTCGTTTTATATATTAATTGCAAATTTTATATTTGCTGAAATAATCTTGATTAACATTAATAATAGAATCTCATTCTATTTATTATTTAACGCTACTCTATTAAAATTTATTTTATAGATTTTATTTTTATTTTCTGAATATTTATAAAAATTTTCCTTAAACAACACTAAGCTTAATAAAAATTTCTTTATATCGTCTATATTCATTTTTAATTTATTTTATTATAAATACAAAATTCAATTTTGTTCGGTAAAATCTATATATTTCGGAATATGATTTTACCTATAAAAAAGATAGGAAACTCTTGAATGTGTAAGAGCAACGTTAATAATTAAATGTATTACTCTTTAATTATAAACTTTTAAGTTTATTCTAAATATATTAATAAAATATATCTAAATATTCTAAAAGAAAATAATGTTTATTTTGCAAATAATATTATTTTTGCTAATAAGAATATGTTTTCTATCCACATTTGAAATATTTCCTGTTGCAACTTATAAAATTTAAATTTTAACGATTGGTAGTCAATATTTCTTTCACATTACTTTTTGTTTAAAAAGTAACAAAAAAACCAAAGAACTTATCTTTGGAAACAGCACTGCCGTAAGTTTTTTTGCAACTTAGCAGATATTTTATTCACCCTAAACATAAAATTATTTAACAATATAGGATATTGTGTAATTATAATTTTAATACTATTTGAAACGTTTCTCTTTGTCCCAGGTCGTACTCATCCAACAAACGAATCAGCGCAGCAGCCAAGTTCTCGCCAGTATGCGAGCCTGTAAGACTCTCGAAGCCAAGGATGATCTCTTCTTGTTTCCATTCATCACTGATCCAGTGGGCCGTGACACCCAAGAAGTCTTGCTTAAACGGACTAGTCCATGCGTCAATGGTAAGGGAGATTTTTTGCAATCCTGACAAACGGTGCTTGACAAGGTCTTGAAGTTCATAAAAATACGAAGTGATCTAAAAATATATGACATGCGTCAGTCCACATACACAATTAAAATATATATGTAGCACAAATACCTGAGACGAAGCTGTATCATTGCTGAACAACCTAACAGAGCGAGTATCGGGCGCTGACGAAGCTGATTCGAGCAGTTCTTGAAACTCGGGTCGTTCGACGACGGAAAAAGGCAGCTTGGCTCGAATAATAAACTTTATCAACTTTCTCTCAAACTCGGCACGAACAAAGACTTTGGTTCGTTTTGCTATAGACCCAAGTAGGTCATCGATTGGTCCGTTTCGCTTGATAGGCTGACCGCCATTTTTTGGTGACGAAGAAGTAATGCCGTGGATTTTTTTGAGGTGGCCAATAATGCCGGAAGTGCTGCCTTGATCGGCACTGTACTTGCTGCGGCAGTTGGGGTAACAGCAAGAAATAAAAGGTTGCTCCTTATCGTCGGTGGTGCGCTCACCCCAGCCATTCTTGATTACCCACGAGCGTGCATTCCTGGACTGTGTTTTTTCTTTGGGTTGCTGGGCATTAGGGTTGACATTGTCGACATCGGCGTCACCAATGGCATCGCCATTGACATCATCGGCATTCCGATGTTCGGAATTCTGGAAGCTGGTGATCGTGAGCTCGGTATCTTGCGAGCTTTCAAGGGTAAAAAGAGAGTCGCTGCGCTGAAGAGGCTCAGAAGACGTCTAGAATAAAAAATACAAAAATAACTTTAGAAAAAGTTTTATAACCCACAATGTACCGCAATGTCGAATGACAAACTACAATGTACCTGCGATGGTGGAAGCATTCCGGTAAATGTTACGTTTGCAGTAGGAGTATGGAAGAATAATATGTTTCTGCTAAAGTGGCAAGTCCAGGAAGCACGCTCAGTGGAAAAAAGTGAGGAGAAAGAAGGTAAAAGGGAATTCAAAGAAACTTTTTCTTTCCGTCACGAACTAAGCCACAAATTGGCTGCAAGCCGCTTAGCACGCAAATATTTCGGTTCGGTTCGGTTCGGTTTCGGTTTCGGTTCAAAACCGAACCGAACCGACCGATAAGAAACCCTATCACCGACGACCTTGGCATCCAACGGATTAAAATCGTCTGCTGTCTTGACGCCCTCCTGACGCATCAGCTTTTTCAAGCTAGGGGTATACGCCAGGTGAACGAGCAGAGCGATGGTTCCGCGGGCAGGGAAGCTGATGTCGATGATGCGGCTCGTGGGGACCTTGACAGCGCGCAGCATGTCACGAACTTCGCGGAAGCGGAGGTGGCGAGCCGAATTTAAATACACATATGTGTATTTAGAGGGGCCTGCGGATTCTTGCAAGGCACGAATAGCTTGCGCCTTGGAGGGGCGGTTGCGGCTGGGATGGGTGGTGGGTGCGTTGGGTGAAAGCTTTGGAGCTGGGTGTGGGGTTCGGGCGGCTTTCTTCTTCGAGGCAACAGTGGCCCAGGTGGGTTGTGGCACGGGCGCAGGCTTTGGTGCCGATTTAGAAGTTGTAGGCTGTTCTGGCGCGGGCTTTTGGTTTTTTTTGGGTTTTTTATTTTTTTCGTTTTTTTCGTTGGTTTTGTGTTCTTGTGGGAGGGCGTTCTTGGTCATCATCGATCGCAGTTGACCGAGTTCCTGACGCAACGCGGCATTCTCAGCCGTGAGGTAGGCAAGCTGGTCCGCAACTTGTTTGCGGAAAGTTGCGAAATCGGCGTCGATGGTGGGCGGCGGCAGAGCTGTCGCACCAAAATTGAAGTCGGTGGGACTCGTGAGGGCGGGTGGCAAGCGGGGTTTGGAATCGCCCAAAATTTTTGTTTTTTGGAGGGGTGTTCCTCCCCCAGGGAAAAAGGCAGACGGCCAAGGGTGCTCCTCACGGCCGAAGTGTGATCATCGCGTATCTTGCGATTCCCCAACACAGACGGGTTTTCTATGGGCGCAGTCGGGATCGGTGAGCCCGAGAGGGCAGCGTGGGCAGCGAGGGCTTCCTGTAGCGACACCTTTACACGTAAGGTTGTTGCCATTCCGGAATCGTTGGAATTAATTTCTTTGGTATTTGGCGTTTCAGCAGGTTTTTGCCCCTTTTTGTCATCCAATCGAGCTGGAACTTGGTCAGTGGATGCAGGGCGCTGCTGGCTATCCCCAGGTAACGTTTGGGACGGATTGGGTGCCATGTTGACTCCCTCAGTGGGGATGTTACTCTCATTTTTATTATCCATCGCAAGAAAAAGTGACGAATAGCAGAACAAGAGTGGTTTCGTGATGTAGGTCAAAGTGTTTATTGTGTACAGGCATTGGACAGTGGTCTAAAGTGATAAGTCTTTCGCCTTATTGATCTATGGGGTGGAGGGAGACGGTATTACTTGGAGGCAGAAACACAGAATGCCGAAGTAGCAGAACAGTGGTGAGCGGAGGGAAAACGTAAAAAGAAAAAACCATAAATGGTAAAAAGGTGGGGAAATGTGGCCTAAGCGCACAGGGAAGGAGGACAAGGTGAAAAAAACTAGCGGTGCCAGAAAAACCTGAGTAGTTGGATCTATGGAAGTGAAGCATTAGTGATCAGTCATAACATAAACAGAGTTAGCGAACAAGAAGGATCAGATGGTCATGGGCTACCACAGCTGTGGTATGCAGAGATGAGAGATGAGAGCGGCTCCGATCTGTGCTGGTAACGAGAAAGAAGGTAAGCGGAGAGGAAGGACGTACAAAAAGGGTAACGGTATAGAAGGGGAAGTGTGGAGCAAGGGATTAAAATAAAATGAAGGTAGTAAAACAATAAATAAAACAAAGGAGCGGAAAGGAGGGGAGAGAGATGCGCTACCCATAGAAGTCAGCCATGTCCAGATTATTAATAAACTGGCTTAGGCTTTCTTCGGGTTCTGGAGCAAGAGCGGGAGGAAGGAGGAGCTTGGCACGCTTGGCGAGATGAGCTTGGTGTCTTGCACGGCTTGCCTCCAACAGGAGTTCACCTGCGGCTGGTTCTGACTCGAACTCGCTGTTAGACGTGACCTGGTCAATGCGCCGCAGGAGCGAGAGCAGAGCAGGCCAGAGAGTCTTCCATGGGCCAAGGGAAAGGGGCACGGTCTTCGGTAATTGGTTGAGGACGTGATCGATGGGGTTTGCTGCGGTTGGAGGAGGGGGATCGAGCATGGCTGCGAATGACCGAGCGTCTGGGAGGATGAGCGGGCATGAGGAAAAAAGGTGAATGCGGGTAGCTGCGGGAGCGCCACACTCACAGGCGACGACTGGCTTTGGTGGTAGCCACGAGATACGCCACTTGATGAGGCGGTGACGCTCCTTTCGCGTGCAGGGGAGGTACAAAATCGGGTTCCGTTCTACGCGTGTGAGGCCCCGCTCAAGTGTCACATGGGTGTGAATTTCTCGGTCCATGATTAGCTTGAGGTGATGTTTGAGAGCCTCATCGAGAGGGTCGGCTTTGGGATGGGGTGGGTTGCGACAGAAGCGACGGTAGGTTGCCCACGTGTCACTGCGAAGCAAGTTGGCCCATGGGCTGAGAAGGAGGGAGCGTGATGGTTGGTGGCGGTTGCGGATGATGGAGCTGAGAAGAGTATCGGGAGGGAGAGAGAGAGCACGAGCAATAAACAGGGCTTGGAGCCTGCGTCGACGGTATGCCATGGGCGGTAGGCCAGACAGGGTAGCGACGTGGATCGTACCCATATTTGACTGGTGACTGCGCGCCATACACAGACGAAGACATTGACGTTGTGCGCGCTCGAGGCGTGTGGTGTCGTGCTGCGTGTCGGTGAAGGAGGCAATGGCAATCCCATACTCGATGATGGGGCGCACAAAGACTGGTATGCGCGGGTAGCAGCACCTAGGCCAAAGCCGTAGATGTGCACGCCGAGCTCGCGCAGGGACCGCATCGATGCCACGGCTTTCTGTGTAGAGTGTTGCAGGAGTGCCGTTGTGTCAATGCCCTCTTTGTTGAAGGGGATGCCCAAGTACTTGAAGCTCTCACAGGTGGGCAAGGGCTGGTCATAGAGCTGGAAAGTGACGCCAGGGGGTGCATTCAGGACCATGCATTTGGTCGGGCTCCAGCGGTATCCGAGGATGTTCGAGTGAAGCTCGGCCATCTCCAGCATGCGTTGCACATCGGAAGGATGGCCAACAAGGGCCACGTCGTCTGCGTACAAGAGGCAATTGACCGGGACATACGAGAGGTGGGCTTGCGCTTCTTCATCATAGTCGTCGGTCAGGTATGGGTTGTAAGGCTGACGGAGTTCATCGCGCATGAAAAGGAAGGTGGCGTGGTGCATACGAGTGTACTCATAGGTGAAGCGAGTGCTAAAATTAAGAGAACGCTCAGTAGCAGGTGTAATGGTGCGAGTGAGGTATGGGAACTTAGATACGGAGCGAAGGAGGCGGGGGAGAGAATCGATATAAATCGAGTACAAAAAGGGAGACAAGATGGAGCCCTGTAGGACTCCATGTCTTGGGCAGAAGGTGCGAGAGGCCACATTGGCAATAATCACTTGGATATGCGTGTCGTCGAACAGGTTCTGCAGCAGGCGCAGTAGGGCGGGCGAGACAAAATGACGTAGGTTTTCCCAGATGATTAGGCGATTTGCACTATCATAAGCTGCCTTAATGTCCAAAAAAGCCACGACCGGAGCTTGATATGATTCAGGCTCTGCTGCTGTTGACACTGTTCTGCCTTTTCCTCTTGTTTTTCTCTTGCCATCGTCACGGTAATGGGCAACCATTTCGGCGAGACAAAGAGCCTGGTCGAGCGTGCCACGCGATGCACGGAATCCACCTTGTGCAATGTCGAGTTCCGGCATCGTTGACAATAGCTCGGGGCACAGCACACGTTCCAACACCTTACGAAAGACCGAGGTCAAACTTATGGGTCGAAAATTAGCTGGGTCGCTTCTTGAGCCTTTCTTATGAATGGGCACGACCTGCGCAGCACGCCAAAAAGATGGTGTCCACGAAGCTGACCAGCAAAGACGGAAAAGGGCGTCCAAGACGCGAGCGAGGAGGGGACAGAGAGGCTTGAGCATTTCAGCACGAATATGGTCGATACCCGGGGCCTTACGCGACGGTAGCTGTGCTATAGCATCTGCAACATCTTGACGGGTCCAGGGATATTTCTTGACGACTTCATCGGCTTCAGGGGTGTCGAGGGCGTTCGGGTTGAATTGTGCGGGAGAAGATCGAGCGTGGTAGGGGCCTCCGAACACCGTTTCGAGGTGATCTGCCATGGCGTTGGCTGCTTGTAGTGGGCCGTCCGGCATGGACAGTGAGCCAGGGTCCCGTCGTCGTTGTCTCATGCGTTTGACGGCACTCAACATTTCAGTCGGGTCTTTGCTCAACTTGTCACAGAACGTGCGCCACGAGTCTTGCTGGGCTTTGCGGATGGCGATGTCGAGTTCATGGCGAGCTGTTTCATACTCCTTACGCCGGCGCAGACGAAGAAAATCCCCGAGACTACGTCGCCAGCGGCGAAAGAGTTGTGCACGACGGTCGGCGAGAAGCTGCAATTCCTCTGTCCAGTACCAATTCCAGTCTTTCGGCCGGGGCTTGGACGGGCCAACGCTGTTGTCCAGCGCGAGGTAAATAGCCTCGTTGAGCTGGGTCGCCAGCGTCTCAATCGTGTCGGGACTTGCAGGCTCGGCTGCAGACAAGTGATTAGAGATGAGGCTGAGGACAGGTTTGGCGTAGGTAGCGAAATGTTCTTGGTAAGATTCCAACGCTTGGGGTTGAGCGAGGTGGTGGAGGCGCCATTGGCGGCGGGCAGCAGTTGCTTCTGGCAGTGGCGGCGGAGGACTGGTCATCGCAAACGCAAACTCACACAGGAAGTGATCGGACGAGAGAGGAAGGTCATCTCGTATTGTGAGTGAGGGGTTAGTAAAATTGATTTTTCTTGAGATAAAAAAATCAATTATGCTTGTCCCACGGATACCGTCAAAGGTTGGCTTGCCGAAGGCCAAAGGAACATTCCAGAGGGTCATGTCGTTTGTGGTGAGCCACTCGTGGAAAGTGGTGTGTCTCGTGTTGGAACGAGTATCACCGGTGAACGGGCCAAGGCGGATGTTGAGATCCCCGAGGACAAGAGTGTGGTCATCGACTGGCAGGGTTTTATACACCTGCGCAGCGTCACGGTCCCTTAGACTTGGTGGGAGGTATAAGCCGTGAAGCTTATACTGTCCAATCTGGAGAGAGAGTGAATAATTATTTTTCTTGGGGTATACATGTACGTGATGAGGGAATTTAGGGCGAACAAAAAGTGACAAACCACCCTCAGCCTTTTGGCGTTGGGTTGGGTTACCGTTGCGATCGATCGGTTTACCGTGTTCGTCCACTCTCATCTCTGCATAGTTATGGTACTGTTGCCACTTGCAACGGAGCCTGCCTTTGGTCAAGTAGGTCTCTGTCACAAGTAATATATCTATATGATCTTCGGTGCAAGCATCAAAAACATCTGTTAGTTTGTTTCTGATACCACGTGCATTCAGCAAACCAATTTTCAAACTATTCATTGTTGATCTGTTGGCGTGCTGGTGGAGGTGGGGGCGGGAGTAGAGGTGGTGTTGGCCGGCGGGTCAATGGCCATGTCTTCGGGATTTTGTTGCGTGTGCTTTGGCTTGTGAGCAGCCAGGATATCGTTAAACACGGCCTCCGGGAGCTGCAGGTCGCCTTCTTGCTCGAAGCAAAAAAAGCGCGCAATGCTGATGGCCAGGTGTGGGCGGTGTCGTTGGGCGGCGCAGGTGGCCTTGATGCGTTCGACGTAGAAGTGTCGAGCAAGGGTGCGTTTCTCATCGTCCGGCTTGGCCGCGTGCCGGGGATCACCGACGACCTTGGCGTCCAGCGGATTGAAATCGTCTGCTGTCTTGACGCCCTCCTGGTGCATCAGCTTTTTCAAGCTAGGAGCATACGCCAGGTGAACGAGTAGAGCGATGGTTCCACGGGCAGGGAAGCTGATGTCAATGATACGGCTCGTTGGAACCTTGACAGCGCGCAGCATGTCACGGACCTCGCGGAAGCGGAGGTGGCGAGACGAATTTAAATACACATACTGTATGTGTATTTAGAAGGGGCCGCGGATTCTTGCAAGGCGCGAATGGCTTGTGCCTTGGAGGGACGGATCCGGATGGGTTTGTTGTTGGGTGCGGTGGTAGTGTTGGTGGGAATTTGGTGGGGAGGGTGTGGGGTGCGGTCGGCCTTCTTCTTTGAGGCCACAGTGGCCCAGGTGGGTTGTGGCACGGGCACTTGCGGTGGTGTCCTTTTGGGTGCTGTGGGCTGGTTGTGCTCGGGCTTTTGGATTTTTTTGGTTTTTTTATTTTTTGGGTTTTTTTGGTCGGTGGTTAGTGCTTGTGGGAGGGCGCTCATGGTCATCAACGAGCGCAGTTGATCGAGCTCCTGACGCAGGGAGACATTCTCTGCCGTGAGGCGGGCGAGTTGATCTGCGACTTGCTGGCGGAAAGCCTCGAAGTCGGTGTTGACGTTGGGCTGCGGCATAGCCGTGGCACCGAAATTTAGGTCGGGAGGGGATGTGGCAGCGGGTGGGAGGCGGGGTTCGGAATTGGCGAAAAATTTTTGCTTTTTCCATGGAGCGTCCCCATTCTGAAAAATAGCAAGAGGGCCAAATAGACCCCTCAAATCCTGTTGTTGTTGTTCCGGTTCCTTTCGGATTGCCGGTGCCAATTTTGGTGCAGGCGGTAACTTTGTCTTCGTGTGCATCGCGTAGGCAGCCATGGCAGCTCCCAGCGTGACTTTTTTTGGCAACTGTTTCGCCATTGCGACAATGTTGTTGTCAGGTTCTGGTGTATTTTCCGTTGCAGCCTCTTTTTGGGCCTTTTTGGCCTCCAATCGAGTCGAAACTCGGACAGGAGCTACAGTTGGCCTAGGGCTACCTGCAGGTATAGTTTGGGATGGGTTGGGCAACGTTTTTGGTACCTCTGTTGGAGGAGAACTCTCATTTTTATTATTCATCATAGAAAAGAGTGATGAACAGCGGAACAAGAGTGGTTTCGTGATGTAATGGTTAGCATATGAGACTCTGAATCTCATTATCCGAGTTCGATCCTCGGCGAGACCTGTCTGTAAGTTGCTGTTACCCCGGTAATAGTGGAGTGCCGGATTATTTTAGCTAACGCCTGTCGTGATCCTTTTGGCTGTCAGGTGTCGGGAGTTGAACTCCCCTCCTCTTTTCCACCCAAATGACGTCGAGTGCTGCGCACGGTTAGCCATCCGCATTTGGAATCAATCTAAAGAAGTATTCATCCTTTTGCGGATGCGGCACCGAACACTCTCTTCTCTCTCTCTCTCCGACCTCTTGGCTATGACGCGATCCTTTTGTATATTTATCCCCTTCTCGCAGGCAGTTGCCAAGATCTTAGAAAAATATAAATACGCGAGAAGTAAAAAGAATAAATCATCATCTTATCCACCCTCTTCTATTCTTTTGTACATTCATCCACCTGGCCCTGTCCTTACAGCCAAAGAGCAACGTTAAATAATGAATAGAATGAGATTCTATTATTAATGTTAATCAAGATTATTTCAGCAAATATATAATTTGCAATTAATATATAAAAAGAAAATAATCATTATTTTGTAAATAATAATTATTTTAGAAATATGGTTATTTATGAAATAACAGTATATTTCTTAATTCACATTTGAAATATTTCCTGTTGCAACTTATAAAATTAAAATTTTAACGATTGGTAGTCAATATTTCTTTCACATTACTTTTTGTTTAAAAAGTAACAAAAAAACCAAAGAACTTATCTTTGGAAACAGCACTGCCGTAAGTTTTTTTGCAACTTACGCAGATATTTTATTCACCCTAAACATAAAATTATTTAACAATATAGGATATTGTGTAATTATAATTTTAATACTATTTGAAACGTTTCTCAAAATGATTACGACACAGGTACAAGGCCAGGCGGATATGTAGAACAAAGGATAGAAGAGGGTGGATAAGATGATGATTTATTCTTTTTACTTCTCGCGTATTTATATTTTTCTAAGATCTTGGCAACTGCCTGCGAGCAGGGGATAAGTACTGTATATAAAAGGATAGTGTCTATTATGCGTGAGGGATTACAGCGTGAAGTCGGTGTCGCATCCGGAAAAGGGTGGTACTTCTTCAAGTATTCTAAAAGCGGGCCTGCGGCCGTGCGCAGCACTTGTATCATTTTGGAAAAGATAAGGGAAGTTCATCTCCCGACAAATCTACGCCGCCAATAGCCAAAAGGAATCCTACAACATTCCTTTTCCAAGTACTCTCGGACCGGGAATTGAACCCGGGTCTCCCGCGTGACAGGCGGGGATACTGACCACTATACTATCCGAGAGAGACGTTGTCTGACACGGACCGTGGTGGCCTTTCTGGCCTCGCTAACTGCACGCAAGAAGTTGACTTTACACTCTTTTTATTCGACCAACATCACCAGACGTTTGAGTGATGTCATGACAGGTCGCCTCATTTCCTTCGAAATGATTTTTCCCTTTCGTGTGCCGCCAAATTTGATTGGCCACACCCTTTTCCTCACCTTTACCGTCCCCACGCAACCAACTTACTTTCGTTTCCCTTGTCTATGTATGAAACCCCGTCACCATTTTTCCTATTTATATTGTACTGTCACTCTATTTCTTTTATTTCGTTTCCTTACTTCCTTCCTCCATTTGAACCATGTTTTCCTTACACCTACGGAGGCTAGCTCAAATACCACTAGCCTGATATTATCTATGGATTTGGAAAGAATCTATGAACTACCTTTATATTACTGGATTTTAAAATTATTTATGGGCAGAGAAGCATTATATTGCACTGCGCAAAAATTGATCCTGTAAATAAATGATTTCTCCTTTAAATACAAGTTGTGTCATGTCTTCCCGGTAGAACTTCTTTAATTCCGCAATAAAATTGAAGGATCAGGATGAGATATAGCCTTGATTCCCAGGATTAGATAGAATGCAACTTATACGGGATGTATCCTTTATTGTCAGGACCATCTGCCGGATTGATCTAGTACATAAAACGTATTTCAAGGATTGTCAAATCGAGCACATTTGGAAAAAGGCGATGTGTAAGTGGAATGAAGGAGTAACCATGCACGGTAACCAGAAGCTCTAATACAGTTTTGACATGTCCAAGCCAACTGCTGATATGGTTTCTTTTGTCGACTTCATGCCTGGCCAGATACAATAATGCCTGTAGGGGCTACGATTGCGGCTTGCCGTGAGTAATCCGAAGTACCCTTGTATGTTCCTTGAATCCACAATCATGAATTTGCCTTGGGCTGAGGGCTGTATGTAAAGCATTTGAGATCGCCCATCAATATGGACTTGGTAAACATATACTAGCGTCAGGGCTAGGGCTCTATCGTCGGTAATGTGAGGCCTATACTCCATATGCAGATATGCTTTCGCGAAAAACATCTTAGCAACGGGCTTGTTCTTGCCTTTTCTATGGGCATTTTCGTCGATCCAGATCTTTATCCTTAAGTAATATCCAGCCCTCTTCTCTCGCTTGTTGAGTTTGCTGCTGTATATTGTTCCATCGATCCAGACCCTGGCGTTGAAGCGGAATTCAAGGTTGTCGATGACTTTTATCTTGTTCGCGCTCGTCTCGAGAGTACGCAGAAAGACCTCCATCCGCTCTTTGATTTTCAACCCGGTAATATTTTCGACTATGGGCCAGCTCGACAGCATATTTCCAGTTCGCATACGCCCGTAGTATTCTGGAGAATCTTCGTCACCTTCGTCTATCGGCGTAACGATCTGCTTTCTTCTTTTAGAGCTTGCTACAGTATGCTCGTGGCGCGACTGCGCGTGCGCCTTGAGAATGTTCGCGGCATCTGCGCCTGGGTTCGTACTCGATTTAATCTTACGTTTGTACTCGCCGATTGTTCTTTCCATGGAGCGTGCGCTGTACATCCGCAGCGGACCGAGCATCCGTATGATATCCGGAATATGATGCAGATAATGGTGATTTACGGTGAAAAACAAATTGTTTATCAGTTCCGCTTCCCTGAGCTTATACAGGTAGCTGGACCAGTCGTTGATGTCTTGATGCATCTCGTCAACTTCAGACGCTTTGATGGAGTACTGTAGCGCATGCTGACAAAAGCGTACAAGGCACATGGTAGCGCGTGCCGCTTCGGCATCCTGAGCGATGGAAGGCACGACAAGTGCTGGAACTGTATATAATAAGAATTCGATCCAGTCAACGGCTCGCTGCTTCCCCTTGTCAAGAGATTTCCATTGGCTGTTGAAAACTACTGGTATCGCGTTTTTTGACATCTCAATGTCGTACATGATGGTGGATAGCTTCTTCCCAGCAGTGATGTTGAACGGGTTCCCATGGTTTTTGCCATCAAAGTCACCTGGAATATTTCATTCAGACGAAACAGATGTCAGATGTCCATTGACAGCTTATTCTATAGTGTAAAAAATACCTTGAAGCAGTCGAAAGAAAAGAGTCGCAATTCCATGACCAAGACAATGCATCTCGTCCAGTCCCCAGAACGCAGGCCCAGTGAACGTCGGTAGACACGCGAATGGCGTAGGACCGTTCATCCCCACATCCTTGCCTGATTCAAATTCGGCCTTCGTTCTCCAAATAGATGTCGCTGCACCCTGAGCTTGCGGTGGGTAGTATTTACCACTGTTTGAGTTCCCTGTATTAGGTCCGATAGCTCCTGCTTTGCATATACGACATCCGTATGTAGCCATATGACCCTTGAGCAGAGCCATAGCCGAAACCGCAGGGATATCGCCTGTAACGAGTAATAAATGGGACTTTGCTTGAATCTGGCTTCCGTCATCCAAATCTACATTGAGACCGCTGCTTGCCATCTCTTGCAAATCTTCGAGTACCGGCCGCAGGAAGCTGTGTAAATCATGCGGATGCTCGGGTCCCGGGATGATGCAGACTTGAAGCATATTGTGCAGTTTGTAGCGTTCCTCTGGCGGAAAATTCAATACAACGATATGGACTATTGTCATCGATCTCTTTTGGCGGTCAAAAGGTTGAAAGCCGTCTGTGTACAAGGCCAAAGCAATGTCATATTTGCCTTCGAAAAGTTTTTGCTTCTTGAACTGTTTGTATATGTTGCCATCGAAGATATCTTGGTAATGTCCTGCAAGATTCAACCTGTTGGCTCTATATTCGAGCATACGACGTGTTTCTTTATCGTGAAGAAGAAAGGCAAGCTGAGCAGAAAGAGGCAGGACCTGGAACCTCTGGGTATTCGGTCGGGGATTGATACTATTGCCATTGTCAATGATGCGAGGGGCATAGCAGACTTTGCATTCTCGTTGTCGCCTGTCGTAAAAAGCTTGGCAGCCTTTGATGCACATATCAAAACACTGAAATTCGAGAGCATACTTTTTTCTCTGTATTTGGCGAACCATATGTGTCGAGATTACGTGCTCATGAGCAGGAGCGATTTTGTCTATCATTTTGTTGATGAGGTCACGATACTTCTCCTGAGCCCTCTGGGGTATAGAAAATTCGTCTGCTACATTCTGCAGAGCGATGCTGGCTTCCGTGACGCCTGATGGTGATATCGGCGCGGTTTCCTCGTTAAAAAAGAATGTCCTTGGGGGCTTCGATGATGAGAGAGACTTGACAGTATCATCATCCCTTGCTCGATGTCTAGCGGGAGCTGATGCGATGGCAATATCGCTGCCATTATTCCCCCGATCGATTCAGTTACAAATAAGTTTTCATGGCATCTCTCCGAACTTGAACATACATACAAGGGTGAGTTTCGGTTTGTTGTTGGAGGAGGCTGTTCCAACGGAGACAATAAAATGTGTTTGAAGAAACTGTTATTGAAGTATTGAATATTGGATTTGGGGTAAAAAGGGAGTGGGTATTTATACTATTTTTGAGAGTTTTCTACTGATGTTATGGAATAGGGGGAGAAGTAGTGGAAAAATAAAAGGATACGACTTAAGTCGTGGAAGAATGAAAAGATACGACTTAAGTCGTGTAAAAGATAAAAGATGCGACTTGAAGTCGTGAAAAAAATAAAAGGTACGACTTAAATCGTGCAAAAGAAAAAATGCGCGAGTTCTAAAAAAGGGAAAACGAAAGAATGGCAAAAAATTCTATGAACTATACTCATGAGACTGAGCAGTCTCACACTGGTACTTGTAGTGGTTTCAAAAAACCGGCGGGTGCTTGGTGAGATGGTTTGGACCGGTTGCAGATAGAGCAGTTGAACACATATCGGTTGATGAATTCTCTCATCCCTGGCCAGAAGAATTTCCTTGAGAGTAATTCGCAGGTCTTTGCCCGTCCAAAATGGCCCGATATCGGCGCGTCGTGATGGTCTTTCAAAAGTTCAAGCTTGAGATCATTGTTGTTCGGGATGTATACGCCGCCATCAAAAGACATGAGGCCAGTCGTTGCCTCCACCTTATAGCGTTTGAGTTTGGCGCGCATATGGCGAGGTGCGCCGGACGGTTTGGTGACAAATGTTTTTATACGTTGGAAATCTTCGTCGCTTTTGGCATTATCAAGGATTTTCTGCTGTAATTTTATGTCGATAGGGCACGTGGACGTACCGTTCAAGGAAACCTGGGTGCTGCGAAATATGCTTGTAACCGGCTGCTTGTCTGTACTATTCCCCCCTCCCTCAAAGGCCATGTCCGAACGTCGAGTGAGGGCATCGGCCTTAGGGTTTTTAGATCCGGGCCGGTACGTGACAATGAGGTTAAATTCGTTGAGCTTCAAGGACCAGCGTGCATGTCGACGGTTGAGGATTTTGGATGTCATGAAATGCTCTAAGTTCTTGTGGTCGGTATACACCGTGACGATGTGCTTTGAGCCTTGCAAATAGTGCCTCCATTGACCGCAACAATCCACGATTGCTAAAAGTTCTTTTTCGTATATGTCGTAGTTTACTTCGGCTGACTGGAGCTTACGACTATGGTAGGCGATCGGATGTAAATTTCCATCTGCATCAGGTTGATTAAGCACACCCGCAATTGCCGAGTCTGATGCGTCTGTTTCTAGGAAAAGAGGCTTGTCGGGGATATAATGTTGCAGTATGGGGGCAGACGTAAAGAGTGATTTCAGTTGAGCGAAGGCAGCATCTTGATCGGGTCCCCAATTAAATGGAGTGTTCTTCTTCAACAAGGAGGTGATGGGCACTGTAATCCTGGAGTATCCAGCAATGAAACGACGATAAAAGTTTGCAAATCCGAGGAATACTTGGACATCGTGGACCGATTTTGGTGTAGGCCACTCACGGATACTGGACACTTTTCCTGGGTCCATGGACACACCAGCGCGCCCAACTCGGAAACCCAGAAATTCTACTTCGTCGACGTCGAATTCGCACTTTTCGGCTTTGGCATAGAGTCCTGCGTCCCGCAGTTTCTTGAGTACAAGTTGTACATGATGTTGATGGTCAATGACATTGTCGCTAAATATAAGAATATCGTCGAGGTATACGACAACAAACTGGTCCAGGAATTCTCGTAAGACGTCGTTGATCAAACTCTGAAAAGAGCTGGGCGCGTTCGTTAACCCAAAAGGCATGACTTGGTACTCATAGAGGATATATCAATAATAGTTGATAGTTTATAATCTATAAATTTAGGTTCAAATAGTAGGTATTTATATAGCAATTAATATGAAAGTACTATAAATAGTTATATGGACATATAAGAAATGAAAAAGTCATAATAATATTTTATGGTATAATATGTATAATATCAATTTCTAAAGAATTTCAAAATAATTATAATTTTTAAGAATGGGATTTATAAATCCGTTTTTTATATAAAGAGAATTTTTATCTTCCTGGATAGAAATTTATTTAAGAATGATATCTATATTTAATGTCCGACATTATAAATTGATGTATTACTAATGCCAAGACTATGTTATTAATAAATCTTTTTACCAATATAAGATTAAGATTTACACCTGTATAAAATATAAATTTAAATATAGCCTAACCTACCTACTTTATTCATTATGAATGAATATACTTTATGATACTATTTATATAATCTTAGATTTCTATATTATTTTTAGCAAGATAATCATTTAGCAGGTCTTTTTTGGTGAAATTTTCATATGGAATGTATGAATTATGTGTTTCATCATAATACATCCATTTAATTAAGAACATATATTGATTATCTTCATATTTATGTCCTAATATAGCCTCCATTTCATAAACTTGTTTATTTTTAATAGCTTTAACTTTTCGTTTCTTTTCATTTGTTTTAATATTTTTACCTTCATTATCAGAATTTGAATCTATATCTCTTAAATCATTATCATCAGGATTATATTCATCAGAACTAATTTCTTGATTAATATTTTGATTATTAATATTTTTATTTCTTTCATTTTGCTTACTAATCATATTGTTAAATTTAATTCTATTATCGTTTTCATTAGAAATTGCCATATCCATAATATTTGTTTTTATAGGAAATTGAAATTCACTATCCATCCAAAGTTTATTATGAGGTAATGCATCAATGTGAAACATATCAGTAAATCTTTGTATGTTATACATTAAGCATGCTACCTTTAGCTGTAGATTATAAAAATGATAATTATCCATCCTAACAACAGAAGCATTATTATTAAATCTTTTGAATTTATTACCAATTGTACCTAACGTATTTTCAATTTTTGATCTAAATGAGCCAAAAACATTATTAAAATGTTTATCAACTTCAGTCATTTGTGAATTTACTTCTTTACGTATAGGATAGACAAAATTATCTTCTGAAATATTAACTTCTTTATTTTTACATAATTCAATTATTTTTTTGAACAAAAAGTGTATAACCACCATCAATACCTAATACATCATATTCATCCATTTTTCTATATAATCTCATATTTAGAAACATTGTTCCATAACTAGCATCTGAACATAAATTTGATTTAGACACAAATAAGATCATATCATTAATATCTGTAATAATTTGTGTTCTAATACCATTCTTTTTAAATTTGTAGCTATACATTTTTTCCTTTTTTATATTTGTATTAACGTAATTTAATCTTGAATCATGACCATCACCTAATAAAGTAATATGTTTAAATAGTTCCGGGTTAAATTTTCTAGCACAATTAATACGTAAATCTACATTTGAGAACATATTTTTTAATGCATCATCAACAATTTTATTTATTCTTTTATAATTTTCTTCATACATCCAAAACTTTTTATAGAAACTATGAAAACTACTATACGGTAGATATCTTTCTATTTCATATTTACCAGATATACCACTTACTAAATGAAACAATAAAAATAAACCTTTTTCTAATTCAAAATATGGACTTGGATATTCTACAGATGCATGTAATACATTCAAAAAGAAAAATACTGCTATATAACCTAATTTTTCAAATAAAGTTTGCTTAATAAACTCTATTTCATTAATACAGTGGCCGTCAAAAGTGGCCAAATGTTTCCCACTTTTGGACATTTTCGGTCTTTTCTCAGCGACTACGTACGCTACGGCCCTGAAAAAACATTCCTAGCGTAGCTGCTGCTATCGTCTACAGAATGCCGTAAAGTTTGTTACACAGAAACGAATTAGGAAGGTGTAGCGGGCATTCAAAGACAGATTGTGCATTTGGCCACTTTTGACGCGCTGTTTTATTTTTGCGAAAATCACCCACAAGTTGCCCATAACCCTTGGTATCCATACGTTAGCTGCGTCTGCCTTAATGCAATGTCGCACAAACATCACCGGCACTTTTCCCAATCTTTTTCTTAACAAATCGGTATCCAAAGTCCTCAATGAAGCCAATCTTGCAGAGCAGTGAAAACATTATCAAGAAACACCTTTCTGATGGACTTTCTCAGCGTGAAGTCGCTCGATACACTGGCTTTAGTCGTGGCACAGTTGGACGAATTGCGAAAACGGCGCCTTCCAATCAAAAAGCAGTGAAAACGGGCCGTCCAACGAAGCTCTCCGCCCGCGACGAAGCATTTTGCGTCCGTAGCATTACCGCTGGCGGCAAGGAGAACGCTGTACAGGTTCAGAAGGTTTTGGAGAGCGAGCTAGGTGTCTCGGCGAGTCAGTCTACGGTGCGGCGTGCGCTTCAGAAGAGTGGCCTGGGGGCTTTTATCCGTCCAAAAAAGCCATTACTGAGCCAGAAGAATATCAAGGCGCGATTGGCTTGGGCAAAAGCCCACGTGAACTGGACTATCGAGGACTGGGCCAGGGTTGTTTGGTCAGACGAGACCAAGATTGATCGCTTCGGGTCGGATGGCAAGCATTATGCGTGGAAACGGGACCATGAGCGCCTCCTACCACGTCATGTACAACAGACGGTGAAGCATGGCGGTGGCAACCTCAAACTTTGGAGCTGCATTACGTGGGAGGGCCCCGGCTACGTCGTCAAAATTGATGATGTACTGGATAAGGACCTCTATCTTACCATTTTGAAGGACGATTTGAGAAATACCATGGAGGAATATGGGATTGATTCCTCCAAAATGGTCTTTCAGCAAGACAACGACCCAAAACATACAGCAAAAATCGTGAAGGAATGGCTTTCAAACCAGGATTTCGATGTCATGGACTGGCCCGCGCAGTCCCCCGACCTCAACCCTATCGAAAACATGTGGTCGGCGCTCAAACAAAGGCTCTACAGGGACTACGAAGCCCCTCCATCGGGCATGATCGAGCATTGGGAACGAATCCATGAAACATGGTATAAAATCACGAAAGAAGAGTGCCAAAAGGTTATTGCAAGCATGCCTCAGCGTTGCCGCGATGTTATAAAGGCAAAGGGATACTGGACGAAGTATTAGTCATTCAATAAAGGACATTTTAAAAATTTTGGATAAGCGCGTCAAAAGTGGCCAAATGCACCATCTGTATTTGAATGTCCGCTACACCTTCCTAATTCGTTTCTGTGTAACAAACTTTATGGCATTCTGTAGATGATAGCAGCAGCTACGCTACGAATGTTTTTTCAGGGCCGTAGCGTACGTAGTCGCTGAGAAAAGAGCGAAAATGTCCAAAAGTGGGAAACATTTGGCCACTTTTGACGGCCACTGTATGTTTTACCTCAGTTCTATGTTTATACTTATTTTCATTCATTTTCCAAACATCATCTATAAAAGCCCAATAGTTCTTTTTAATACTTTTTATTTCATTGTTAATATTATCATCTAAGTTATTATCTTCTATAATTAATCTACTCATTATAAAATTTATACTTTAATGTATTATTAATACAGATCTATAATATTTATATTCTAAAAATACAAGGTTTATAAATAAATTCAATTATTTCTTAATAATTATTATTAGATATAGCTTTATTATATTAGAATGCTATATTTTATATCAAGATATATTTAGTCTAATTTAAAACTTTTATCAAAATAAAAGAACAATATGATTTTATTATACATAAATATTCAATTTTATCTTTAGAACAAGTTTACACTATATAAACAGCAGAAATTCAAATCCCGACTAGTAGATAAGTATCAATAATTTATAACTAATATTCTAGATATAGGTATATCTCCATAGTGGCCGTATCGTGTTCGAAACGCAGTCTTCCATTCGTCTCCTTTTGCGATCCGAATGCGATGGTATGCATTTCTGATGTCCAGCTTAGTAAAGATGCTCTTGGCAGATAATCGATCTAGCATCTCGTTGATGAGGGGAAGTGGGTATCGATTCTTTGTAGTGACCTTATTCAACCCTCGGTAATCAACACATAGACGTAAAGAGCCGTCCTTTTTCTTCACAAATATTATCGGCGCCCCGGCAGGGCTGGACGAGGGGCGTATGAAACCGTTCGCCAGGTTGGTCTTGATGTATTTGGATAGCTCGGATAGCTCGTCTTGAGACAGGGGATATATGGGGCCGAATGGAGGCTGCGCACCTTCTTCTAAAGGTATGGAATGGTCTGCTCCTGGCCGATGGGGCGGCAGAGTCATGGCTTGTTCTTCGCTAAACACGTCAAGGTAACTGTGGTACTTAGAGGGTACCTGCGCCCGTACGTCGCCGTAGGTGTCGAGAGGACTAACGTCTGCGTTGGCAAGGATCGTCATTTCGCACGGGCGTACCTCATATGCGTGACTACCTTCCTCGATGAGGCGTCGCGCTTGTCGCGGCGTGATGTTTTTGATGTCGGTAGTATGGATGCTGGTCGGAGAGTCGAACTGTTCCGGTAAGTCGGTGGCTATGGGGGATGTAGGCATGCATTTTCGAGCGCAGAAATCAGAATTGAAGATGATCTTGCGTGGATTACGCCAATTGATGGTAGGATTATGCTTGTCTAACCAGGGCGTGCCTAGGACAATCATCTCCTTCCCTAGCGAGGTAGGCCTTAAGACAATCTCCTCCATGTGGTCTCCCAACTTCAGTCTTAGCTTGCATTCTTGAGTGACGATGCCTGACGCAATAGACGATCCATCGATAGTACACACTTCTAGAGGAAATTTACTCGGTTTCAGGGGAAGTTGGTGGCGGGATACAAAGGAGATATTGATGAAATTCTCCATTGCGCCAGAATCGATCATGGCACTTGCGGGTACGAATCCATTGTCGACCCCTACTTGGGCAGCGAGACAAATTGGTTCCCGGCGGGGAATGGGGGCTAACCCAATGCTATCGGAAGCAGAGCACGAAACAGCAGGACAGAGAGATTTGGATATGGTGATACCATGTTTGTATTTGTAATGATGACCCAGAGAATACTCTCCTACAGACTCTGGGTAGGGGCTTTTCCCTTCTTTGGGCATACTGCTGCTGTATGACCGGATTCGCCGCAATACAGGCAAAGACCTAGCTTTCGCCGACGCGACTTTTCCTCCGGGGTCAAAGGGATAAATTTTTTGGCACGGGCAGCATCAATATCCATTGGCTGCGGATAGGACTGGGGTGTTCCTTGGTATGGGTTTCGTACTAGGGGTGCAAATCTGGGGCGGGGACGAGACTGGCGCTTGGCTCCCTCTCTTTCTCGAATGCGATTGTCGAGCTCGATAACTCGACCCACAAAAGACCAAATATCATCTGGCATATCTCTCGCGGCAAGCTCGTCCTTCATTCGTTCGGATAGACCATGTCTGTACAAGGCCAACAGGGCTGCATCATTGAAGTCTGTGCGCGATGCGAGGCGGCGGAACTTGGTGGTGTATTCAGAGGCAGCGGACGAACCTTGTCGCAAGGTTATCAGCTCTTGCTCTGTGGCGATAAGTTCGTTTGTTTCTCCGAAAGTAGTACGAAACTCTTCCAGAAAAAGTGGAAACGAGGTCAAGCAAACGTCCATGTCATCAGAGTCGATATTCTCCAGTAGCGGTTGTACCCAGTCGTAGGCGATCCCGGTCATGAAAGACGACATATAACAAATTTTAGCGAGGTCGTCTTCAAACTGGCGTTGGTTCATGCGGATCGCAACTTTGACCTGCGTGACAAAAGACCGTACGTCCTCGGCTTTACCCGAGAACGGAGTGGGGTCATTGATGCGGAGCGAACGATGGTTGTTTCCGTGGACGTGACCGACGTGATCAGCGCGATCATTGGTATTTGATTCGATGGATAAGTTTCGTATACCCTCGGTGACACTGGCAGACGCTGCAAGGGTCTGGGTTGCGGTGTTTTCAGAAGTAATTTCTTTAGTGCTGTCGGACATGGTGTTTATTCCTCAGATAGACGAGGCGGGTGATACAGCGTGATCAGATTATAATGTCGGAAACAGATTGCGGACAAGAGACAGAGAGGCAAGGACAGGGGTGTGGACAAGACAAGACTAGACTAAGAAGGGTATCAGGCACTACTCGACGACATAAGGAATAATACAACATACCGATGACAAGACAAGATATACAAAGACGTGTGATATGGATACAAGATAGAGACGTGGGCAAGAGATAGGGACTAATCTACAAACTACGTATTAAGACCTTCATTCTCGATACTAATATGAAGACATACAAATCAGGCCAGAGACAGGAACAGGAGGCGAGCAGGACCGGCAAGACGTGGCGCTACTGCTTGAACAGACAAGATGTATGGAAGTACGAGATATATATTCGGCCAACGACTTGATCAAGACACAGGGATCCTTAGGGCTTGACAGGGACAACGGCAAGACAGACGATCAGAACAGAAGTCAACAAGACTGATGGGACTTGACAGAAATCAGGAAGAAGACAGGATAATCTGATGATGTTTTATTTGACAAATACGAAGGTATTTATACCTAGTGCGGTGTTGATAAGTGACAAGGGTTTATGGCTGGGCGGAGGTGGCAATATCTGATTTTTATGTGATACAAATCACTGGTCGGATTTCGTTCATGACATCCTCCCCATTTCTGCTTGTAAGAGAGTAACCTGTAGCAAATAATTAATGTCATGCTATGTAGGCTCACGTATCTTTTGCCGCATACCCGTCGATGTAGCTTTTCAGCTCTCGGGATTTCGTAGTGGTGCTGACAAGCTGGCGATAAGCTTCGATGCTGTCATCGAACTCCTTCATGGTACGGCAGGTGACCATTGTGCCCACTATAGAGTCATGCTCCTTGCGTTGCTCCGAATCATGCTTGAAACAGCCAGAAGCATGAGCCTCGAAATTCTTCTTGATGTGCCACATGCACAGGGTCTGGGGCGTGTCTGGGAAAACCGTTCGTAAAGCAGCACCGAGAGCCTTATCGTCATCGGTGACAAATATGCCAGGACTGCTGCTGTTGAAGATGACGTCCTTCAACTGCTCAAGGACCCACGTGTATGAAACTTCCTTTTCGTTTGAGACGAAGGCGGATCCAATGTAGAAAGACTGAAGGGAACTTGTGGACTTGTACATGGAGCCTATGTTATGGATGCCGACGACATTGAGCAACGTTAAATAATAAATAGAATGAAATTCTATTATTGATGTTAATCAAGATTCTTTCAGCAAATATACAATTTGCAAATAATATATAAAAAGAAAATAATCATTATTTTGTAAATAATAATTATTTTAGAAATATGGTTATTTATGAAATAACAGTATATTTCTTAATTCACATTTGAAATATTTCCTGTTGCAACTTATAAAATTAAAATTTTAACGATTGGTAGTCAATATTTCTTTCACATTACTTTTTGTTTAAAAAGTAACAAAAAAACCAAAGAACTTATCTTTGGAAACAGCACTGCCGTAAGTTTTTTTGCAACTTACGCAGATATTTTATTCACCCTAAACATAAAATTATTTAACAATATAGGATATTGTGTAATTATAATTTTAACACTATTTGAAACGTTTCTCATTGACCATAGGTAGCTTGGTCAACGAGGTCTTATATGTGGCATCCATAATGACCACCTCGCTGAACCGCCGTGCTCTTTCGATGCAAACTGGATGGGTAGCGAAAAGCATGCTAACAGTGGTGTCGTTATTGTTGACATGATAACGCGAAACGTAACCGCGAGCAAGCAGGAAATCATGCAAGTCCAATGCCTCGTGACCGCTCGACTGCGCGCGTGCAAGATCATTCCGTCTGTTGTAAATGTCTTTGCGTATAACTGCAGCTCCATCCACATCGCTCTTGAGCCTGCACTCAATTCGCGCTGGCGTCAACATGTCTTCTGTCATCTCCATGATGGCAGCTCGTGCTTTGGGATCCTTGATACTGCGATTTGCATGATAGTACAAGGTATTGCTCGGCTTGTCATGGTTATGCTCTCCATTTCTGAGCTTCGCCCTCCACAGCTTGTCTTTCTTGCTTTGGCTGGCGTGCACTCTCCAGGGACAGTCCTGTCGGTTAGAGCGACGAGCAGGCTTTTTCTTCTGGACGCCATTTTTGCAAGCATAGAAGCCTTTGCCCACGGGAGGCTGAATTGTTGCATTAGTCAATAGGTTACATCATCTTATCAATTCTATGTAGTGGGATGAGCCTCTTATATGCCAACCTTTTCCGCTGTCGTATCAAGAATCTCTTCTTGTTCTTCATGGTCATCGTCTTTTTCCGAAGTTGTCTCGGGCTTTGACTGGACGTATTTGCCACCGTGGATGCACTTGAAGTAGCATCTGACAGTGCCCTTCTCTGGATTGAGATTGCTACCCTTGGCGATGCTCACGGTGAAGTTATCCTCTTTAGCCATGGCTTGGAGGTCACGGTAAAGCTCGTCGCGAGATTGATACGTTTTGGCGATGATGTCTTGGATTGATGGCATGTTGCAGATGTAGAGTGAGGTACGGAAAGAATATAGAGCAAAAAAAGGATGAAAGGATAAATTGAGACTTATTTATATCGAAACAACTGGAGAGGTAAGGACGTCTATCTATCAGCGCTTGATAGGAGCGAGCTATGTTATTGTTATGCTGCCTTCCCTTTTCAGCGCACACATCTTCATATTGTTATTTGTTGTTGCTATTGTTATTGCTAATATTATCGTTAAAAGCATCGTTGTTATTGTTGTTATTATCTGATTCTCGCGTTTATGGCTAGTAAAAACATTATAAGGGTAGGGATTACGGGTCGACTTAATTAATATGGCATACATAATACTGTAGTCATCTAGAAGGAATCAAATGTCTTTTTAAATGACAAAAAGCCATTGTTTTTTATATGAAATTCAGTGATCAAAAATGTGATTGGAGGAAATTTACCATGATGGAAAAAGATTCCAAAATCACTAGCAAAAAGGGGGGGCGCGTAGTAATTCCCAAGTCTAAATAGAATAAAGACTTCATCATTCATTTATAATTCATGGAGACGAGTAAAAAGAGCTGGTCGCTATACACTGTACATTATAGGTTTTAGACTTACTGACACATACAGCTTGATGTGTACTGCTACCATTGCTTCGCGCGGGGTCGGTGCAGATACTTCTTTGACGTATAGCATGAGATGCCTTTCACCGGTAGTAGAGAAGTTTAACGCAGCAACAGCAGAGTGACTGAGTGCCATCCGTAGCAGACTTTTTCAAATAATTACGATACCCCTGGACCAGATCAAATTCAGGGTTTGGAAGTATAACACGATTAAGGACCGCTTTCAAAAGTCTCAGTCACAGTTACTAAAAATCGAAGTCACTCCGTCGTGTCTTATCGGTCGGTTCGGTTCGGTTATAACCGAACCGAACCGACCGATAAGGAACCCTATTTGGTGCTGAAGCAGTAACCAAAGCCTTACAAAGCGACGGTATACATTGGCCAGCAATGCAAGTAGACGCCGTAGAAATTATTACACAATGCCACGAGTGTCAAAAATTCAACATTGTCAAAAAGGGCTATCATCCTATAAGACCCATCAGCGCATATCTACCATGTGATCAATGGGCTATAGATTTAGCAGGAACAAGACTGCATTCTTAGACCTATCTCGGATAAACAGTCAGACACAATTGTAAAAATGCTAGTACAGACATTCTGCGATTTTGGTTTCCCCAGATATCTACAGAGCGATAATGGAACTGAGTTTGTCAACTCACTTGCAAAGAAACTAGCTGAAGCAACTGGTTTCGAGCATAGACTTGTCTCGCCATATCACCCGCGTGCAAATGGTGTTGCGGAGCGATGGGTGCAATCTGCAGTCAGAACACTGAAGAAGTACATCAGAGGTGCCGTTAAGGATTGGGACGTTTTCGCACCAGCAGTGCAGCTACCGTTAAATGCGAAGGTGTCAAAGAGACACGTAACAGTGCCTTATACGCTCATGTTTGCACGAAAATTTAACGGATTTGAGGACTATAGCAATCATATGGGAATTCAACCATTAAGTCAAAAAGATTTGGAACAAAGAATTAAGAATATGGAAGAAATAGATTTCCCCGCGATTAGCGAAAGAACTCAAGCTCTTCTGAATGCACAGAAGCAGAGTTTTGACAAGAAGCATCACATCATTGATATACCTGTCGACAGTCAAGTGATGATCAAACCACAGCAACACGGTAAATTGGATCCTATTTATGAAGGACCTTATACCGTCACACGCAAGACAAGAGGTGGCTCTTACTCTCTTCAAGATGAAAAGGGTGAAACGCTACCAAGGGACTATCCACCTTCTGCATTGAAATTAATTTCACAAGATGTAATTATACCCAAAGATGAATTGTATGTAAGTCGATAGTCTTTTAGCTCACAGGGAAAAGGGCCCTGGTAGATATGAATACAAAGTCAGATGGAAAGGTTATGAACCTAAAGATGACACATGGAAACCAGCTTCTAGTTTTACACAAAGAAGTATAATTACAGAATATTGGAAACGTTCAGGCAATAACGAACCTAACACCAAAGAACAGCCAGCTAAAGCAGCTACTAAGAAAAACACTAGCATGAAAGATTGGTTCTGGCAACGCAGTCCGCTGAAACAATAATATGCGTATATAAGTAGATTGTCATGACATAATTCCAACTCCTCTCCTAGGTCTTGTTCGTGACACATATCCACCCATTATCACACCGCCATCACCTATCATGATAGGTCTAATATCTCATTTTATATCTCCACCATAACTGTCGTCACCCTTTAGAAATAATATAAATACGTACGTATTTGTCACAATAAAACATCATCAGATTATCCTGTCTCTTCCTCTAGTCTCTCGTTCCATCTTGTTGACTCTTGTCTTGTCTCTGGTCTTGTCCTATCCCCATCAAGCCCTCTAAGGATCCCTGTGTCACTTACCAAGTCCTGATCCATCGTCTATCTGGATATATTCCGAGAGCCACGTCTTGCCGGTCCTGCTCTCCTCCTGCTTCTTGTCCTTGGTCTTGCCGTATGTCTTGAGGAATATCCACAGTGATAGTGGTCTTAATATGTAGCTCGTAGATTAGTTCCTATCTCCTGTTCACATCTGTCTTGTATCCTGCCACATATCTTCGTATCTTGCCGTGATTGGTATGTTGATTTACTGTTATCGATGCGTTGCGCCTGACTCCACCCTCTAGTCTAGTCTTTGTCTTGTGTCTCTCTCTTGTCCAGCATCTCATTTCTGACATAGATAGATCATAGTCGGTAGAGACAACTAAAGAGCAGTCTCACTTTATCCGTTGTCTGTTCTTCTTCTTTGTTCAGTTACCAAGTATACTTCAAGCTGCTTGTGTTCAAATCGACCTCTATTTGGCAGGGGGTGTGCGCTTGCCGGGGGAGGGGGAGAGCGTATCCTTTACCCAAACAAAGCACCGTAGTAAGAACAACGAAAAGAATGTATCTACTACAGATATGTATAGACCGCTCCACCATTTTTATCCGTATAGCTGACTATTAGACGTATCATTAGTTTACGACACACTTTGCTTTGTCACTGGGGAACTTTCGATTCCAGGTACGAATGAGCCCGTTCTTCTGCGGATTCTGTCATCACAACACATACGCTCGGTCTTCGGGCTATTCGTCGTACCTAGCTGCCACCGAGGCCCCGGAACAATTTCTGGAACGCTATGGAACAATTTAAGTTCTACAAGATATTACAGTGCGAATTGGTTTCTCCCGGTATCTGTGTAAGAACAACGTATAGGGAAATTTTCCTACGGTGATTTCCCTATTTTTGCTTGTATTTTGGGGAAAAACTCTTCCGCGTTTTAATATATAAAAAGAAGTAACGAATGAAGAGCAAAGTCACCAATCATTCCGGTATCGCCCTCTCATTCTGCAACGCATATTATCAATAGGCATGAGTCAGCCGTTGCGTGCAGAAATGGGGAAAGAGCATTTTTGTATAAACATTATTTTATACAGGACATAAAAGATAGCATAGTATGCTGTTTATCAACCGCCGAAGCCAAAGAATTTGGAAAGAAGACCTGACGGCTTGGCACGTTGGGCAAGCGAGGAAGGGTATTGGACATAGTTGGCGGCTAGATCAAAGTAAAACGGCTTGGAAGACACGGCGTCGAATCTAGGCGGGATATCGACTAGTAGGGTCTTCTGAGATACGGATGACGGATAGCTATCGAGGTCCTGAAGCAACGCATCCTATAGTGGAAACAACCTATTAGAGCATCAACCAGATTAATCACCAATCGAGCCTCACCTGTGCCTTGCTCTTGGGTGTCTTTTCAATGTCCGGCTCTACTTGCCAGCCATGCGCCAGAGTGTATGCCGCGCGCGCCTTCATGGAGCTATCCCGAACATGACTTTCAAACGAGGTCACCGCTTTTACGTCGACTGACAAGAGCGCATCAGGTGAGAAGCCTTGGAAAGATTGCAGCGTCCGTTTCGCTTGTACACAATATGAGTGGGCGCGCTGGCTGAGCGCCATCGATTCTGGCACACGGTCCATGCTGCCATAAGTGTCAGCTACGGCAAGGCATCTGTTAGGGATTAGCCACTGCCCAATCATGCATGTCGTGTACCACGCACCTTTTCGCGCGGTAGAAGGAGTCAAGGACGGCAAGCTCGTATTCAATGCGATTATCCTGTTCCGAAACCATCTGCAAAGCTTTCATTGTCTCCAAATTCTAGCATAACAAGGGCAGATCAGTATAAGCTACAGTAAAAGCATATTGATCAGTACCATGAGGATATCATCGTAAAGTTTGACAACGTCCTGAGGCCGTCCGTTCTGACGCTGAATATGATCAGCTAGGCGCTGGTTGCGCTGAATGGAACGGCTGTAGAGGTTATAAGCGACGTAAGCATAGATGTACTGCAGGTCCTCGGTCGACTTGGCGGATTTGGAGGATGTAATCTCAGCTGTGGCATCCTTGTCTTCCTGGAGGACCCTTTTCGCCAATTTCTCCGCGTCCGCCCAGTGGGTGAGGGCTTTTTCAAAAAGTGCAACAACGTCTTGGTCAGTTTCGTTCTTGTCAAGAAGTTTTGCCGACGTTTGGGCCTTGGAAAGGAGTTGTGCAAGGCCATCATGCTTAATGGAGCACTCTCGCTCGCGCCATTGGAGTCGCATGACTTGCTGGTCCGTATTGTCTGCTTGGATGGCAGAGAACCGGGCGTCAAGGTCTGAGAGCTGCTGTCCCTGGAGCTCCCTGACGAGAGAGGACATGTCACCCGAAGACGAGACTTCGCCATTGTTAAGCTTGTAAGCGCAGAAACGAATGTTGGGGTCAATCTCGTCAATAGCCGAGTTGCAGAGCGCTTCTTGACGAGCATTATTAAGGGTCGAGGCAAAACGATCGTAGATGGTACGTGCCGATATGAAGGCGTCCAGAGCTTCCTTCCAGGTTTCTTGTTCGAAGAAGAGGTAGCCGGTCATAGTCTCATAGTAAGCTTTGACATGCAAAAGTGTGCGGGTGTCTGCATTGTACTTTTCGCAGAGATCGCACAAGGACTGGGCAATGGCACTCGCACGCTTGAGACGCTTAATCCAGTGGTGCCGTTTGCGTAGACCTGAGCTCGACGAAGCATCCTGCTTGAGCTCCATGGCGTAAGCCCATGCTCGCTCAACATCAAAGATGAACAGATGAAGGTACCGCGGATCATCGGTAGCCTCGGGCAGCTCCTTTTCTTGCTTCATCTTTTGCTTATTGGGCTGCGCGAGTCTAAGCATTTGTCGGAGGCGGTGTACACGATGAGTGCAATATTCTCTGCAAACAGCCATGCGGGTTTAGTTTGAATAAATCAGACGTGATCCATGGTTACCGATAACGTTGGTAGTCCTGATGGCGTAAGCCATAAGCGAGACGCGACTCATTAATAAGGCCGAGGACTATAGGACCATGTCGTTGAGGGGATTGAACGTGGCAAGCAAGAATAATAAATACCGTCAACTGTCAGAGGATGATTGCTGTCCATTGAGGTAAGATTTAGTTACAATGGGGAAAAGAGACGCGCCCGAACAAAGTCGTCCAATTGCGTGTAGTTTTGAGGACCCGCTGCCAGGAAGGAAGAAAAAAAAAACATTTGGGAACCTCATAATTCACATACATTTTTCTTTTTTTCCCTTTTTGACAGCTTTATACCTTTTTACTCTAAATTATACTACTGCATACGTTTTGCTCTAATAACACATGCACTTACGATCCGCTACTCGTACTCTTAAGAAGGTTACTCCTCTTGTTTCCTCCACATGCAGTGGATATGCTCGTCGTCCTGCGCTCGTCTGCATAAATCACCACTATCCTTCTCGACGATTGTTCCGCAGTTCCGCAACCAATGATCCCCTGGGAGAACCTGCCTTAACAGAAGCGGTGACTGAGCTCCTTGGCAAAAGGGAACGAACTCCTTCCCAGTGCAGTCGACTGCAACTGGGGGACTATGTTGAAGTATTTAGGCACGTAGCCCGGTTGATTATTATTATTATACGCGCTTTGACTGACCTCCACAGACAGAAAAGGGCAATACAGTGGTGTGGTCGTAAAACAACGTGCTGCGAGTGGTAGCATGCAACAGATTGGTATTCTCCTACGGAACGGCCGCGTGATTGAATGCAAGAGCGATTCAGTAGCGTACGTTATGCCGCGTTTTTCCGAGTCAGACATGGTCAAGAAGTTTGCAAAGAACCTGGCGTTCGATCCAACTGCACCGGAAATGCCTCCAGATTACCCTGTGCAAGAACTGGCGCGCGCCATAAAAGAATACCAGCATCAGTTGCGCTTCCAGAAAGCCATCGCGTTCCGTCAGCTTGATAACCTTTATAACCAGCTTGAAAACGACCTCGATCAAACATTCACTCTTCTCGACATGTCCCGTCGTGCATTTGACACACCGTCGCCCGACCCTGTACAGAAACACATGACTTTTCTCCATCTCGTCGGTGAGAACGTGCGCTTTATGCCCGCGTCGGACTGGCTTGAATCCGGGCGGTGGCAGGCCCGGCCTCGTGAGGACGTCGACGCCTTGTCCCAACTGATTGACTGGATCCGGGCTCGCGACCCTGTCTACAGCAGCTTCTTGGCCCGAGCTAGAACACTCGTTCAGTTTGCCCAAAATCATGCCGATCCCAAGTTGGGCACGTTCACCCGCTCCGATCTGGAGGTCGGCAAGGCGTTCATGCGAGATCTTAGCGACACCGACAAGCGATTCATTAACTTTATTGCGGACTGGGTCAAGACGCCCAAGATCATGATTGAGTCTCCACACGAGGTTTTTGCACCGACAATCCTTAAAAGTCTAAAAATCTATGACCAGACTTTTATCGATCGCCCGCTCGCCATAACGTTCCTCAAGCAAATTGGCATGTACAAGCCCTGGGACAACTTGGCGCTCGTGACTCACCGTGCTATCGCGCATGAATTCTACTGGTCTCCCAAGGCCGATCAAAACGCGATGCTGATGACCAAGTTCACCGATGCCTTTTTAAAGCCAGGGCATGTCTCGCAAGACAGCTGCGAGGGTCTACGACACCATTTTGGTGACTTGCCTGTATATACCATTGACGATCCAACCGCCAAAGAAATTGACGACGGTGTATCCGTCGAAACCGCCGCAGACGGCACGTGGCTTCACGTTCACATTGCGGACCCCACCACGCATATTACACCCAATCACACACTCGCCTCTACCCTTCAGGATCGCGTCCAGACCTTGTATCTGCCGGAGATGCATTTCCCCATGATGCCCACCGAGCTCTCTGCCAAAAAGTTCAGTTTGGGCGCCACCGCTCAGACTTTGCCCGATGGATCACAGTATGCCATGACGTTCAGCGCCAGACTCGGTGCTCAAGGTGATATTGAAGAATACCGCGTGCGTCCCAGTCTCGTGCGCAATGTGCGCAAGATCTTTTACGACGACCTCGACGTGCTTCTTTCCAAACATGCCGATGGCTTTCTGCCGAAGCAGGACGAATCGTCGACCCAAGGCCTGAGGCTTGTGCACCCCACCTTGACCGACGCGCTACTCAACGAGGATGAGCTTCCACATGAGTCGACGCTCGACGACGTGCGACGTTGCGAGAACGACCTGCTTGCTATCTTTGGCCTGGCAAAACAGCATGCTGCTTTCCGAGTTCAGCAAGGCGCACTGACATTTATGCGTCCACAATGCAATATTGCCCTCGACCCGTACCCGCTGCCTTTGCCTGCTCTGAGCTTTAACGAGCCAAGCTATGCGACGTCGCTCCCAGCCGTGCGGCTTTCCTTGGATCGCTTCATGACTTCGGCTGCGCGCACCATGGTCGCTGAGACGATGATCATGGGCGGACGTGTCGCAGCCCGGTTTGGTCGCGACACGGGTATTCCGCTTCCGTACCGAGTCCAAAAGTGGCGTAGCCTATCCAATGCGGATGAGGCGCTCAAGAACCGTCTCTGTGGTGAGATGCGTGACCCTCGGACGGGCTGTGTGCCTTTCCGATCTATGATCCAAGTCATGCACCTCTTGCCCCCGGCTGCGATCCATCCTGAAAGCGGCCTGCCGCATGTCATGATGGGCCTTCCGGACGGCTACACAAAGGCGACTTCTCCGCTGCGTCGCTATCTGGATATGGTTGTCCATTGGCAGATCAAAGCTCAGCTTTTGGGCGAGGATTGCCACTTCAGCTTAGATGATCTCAAGCAGATGGCGCCCAAGATGGAATTCCGCGAGAAGCAGCTGCAGATGGTGCAAAACATAAGTATCCAGTACTGGGCTCTGGAGCTACTGAACCGTCTTCAGGTCGAAGGCAATATGGCTATGATGGAATGGACATGCGTCGTCAGTCACGAGACACAGACCATGTTCTCTGATCTTGGCGGTGCAATGCAGGCTGCGTCTGCGACTGTGCTGGAGCTCGGCGTACGTGGCCGTTTGATCAAGCTCAATGACTCACTCATGCCAGGTGATAAGGTCAAGGCCCGCATCCATGCCATTGATGCACTGGCAGGCCGTCTAGATCTAATTGTAGTATAATTCTCATACAGAGATAGATAGATAGACAAACAGGCCAATAGATAGATCGATAGATAGATGCATGAATTGTATAGTATAAAACTGTATATACAAAACCTCTCTTCCCCTCTTTAATCTATTAAACCAAAGGAATCCAATCCCGAGGCGTTTTCAATACGTTCACCAGATCTTCTTCCTTGGAGCTCACTTCTGGCTCATTCATGTACTCCCAGCGGGCGGTGAGTGGCAAGGACATCAGGATAGCTTCGATGCGAGCGCCTGGAGTCTGCAGACCAAATTTGGTTCCGCGATCCCAGACAAGGTTGAATTCGACGTAACGACCGCGGCGTAGCTGCTGCCACCGCTTCATCTCGTTGGTGTACTTCATGTTCATGCGCTTCTTCACGATAGGCAGGTACGAGAGCGAGAAGCGGTTACCCATCTCTCGAACAAAGCCAAAGAGCTCTTCGGCAGGCTTGTCGTCAAGGTCATCAAAAAAGATACCACCAATGCCCCGAGCCTCGGCACGGTGCTTGTTGTAAAAGTACTTGTCGCACCACTGTTTGAAGGTGGAGTAGTAGCGCTTGTCGGTCTTGTCGCAGCCATCCTTGAGAACCTGGTGGAAATGGATGCAATCGTCTTCAAACAAGTAGGACGGGGTCAGATCGGACCCACCGCCGAACCACCACATCTTGGGCGTACCGTCGGGGTTCTCGATCTCAAAGTAGCGGTAGTTGAGATGCACGGTCGGACAGTTTGGATTATGCGGATGCATCACGAGCGAAATGCCCGCAGCGAAGAAGGGGACGGGGCCATCCGCGCTGATATCCTTGCCTCGATCATGGCGCATCTGTTCCACAGCCGCCTTCGGAAGGGTACCATACACAACCGACACGCCCACACCGGCCTTTTCAAAGACGTTGCCATCCTGGAGAACGCACGTGATACCTTCACCGCCCTCGGGGCGCTGCCATGTCGTGCGCGTGAATTGTTTTCCGTCGAGATTTTCAATGTCTTCTACGATACGTGTTTGCAAGCCTTTAATGAATGCCTCCATGCGCAGGCGCATCGGGTCGCTGTCTGTAATAGGTCCTTCGGATTTCTAATAATTATAATGAATGCGTGAGTCGGAAAGGTGCTGCCCTAATGTATTATAAGTATGGGGTATGCCTTACACGCTGTTTGTCGTCTTGCACAGCGTCACAATACACCTTTAGTCGTTGCTAGGGTCAGATAGGGAGCTCGTGGATTACAGCAGCCATAAAAACCTACTTTATCCTTAGAGGCGAGGCCATACATGAGAGCTCCTGTGGTAGCAGCGACAGCGACAGCCCCTGCTGTAGCCAAGTTTCTCCGTTGACGTGTCGACGCAACAGAAGCACCCGAGGTGAAAAACGCGCGTTGGTTTCGGATGCTACTCAAGCCGAAGCCAAAGAGGAAAGCAAAAGAAAAGAGAGAAGGAATCAAGTCAGGCGGGGAATGGGTATTGTTATTTTGTGTTGTTATTGGCTTACATTGCCTGACTCGCAGGATACAGAGGTACGCGCTGCTTCAAGGACCTGAGCAGGGATGCCATTGGGGAAAGGGTTTCGGTTGGTTGACTGGTTTCTTATAATACTAACAAATGGTAATAAAAGAAAAAAGCACCAAGTAATGTCCGATGACCAAAGCAAGGGCAAAAACAACGAAAAATATGAGCTGACAACGACTTCTTTTTTAATAATTGGGAATCAAGCAGCGGAGTCCATGTTTGTCTTTCTTTGCTTTGTGGCGTGACATTCAACGCAAGAAGATAATTGTGGTGCCACCATGCCATGCTCGAACCACGAATCTATGGACTACGAATACGACCACCCTATTCACACCACATATACATATAATGATGGTACTCTATCCTCCTATCTTTCTATATCTCTCTTCAACTGACCTCCCCATTGTCCCCCTTTTCGTAGATCAGGCAAATGGACGTGATCTCTTTCTGCCCCGCTCGTATTTCCAAGGAGCCGATCGAGAGACACAGCAACTGAGCTCTCTTATTTCCTCGATTGATCTTGACAACAATGCTTATATGGGCGCACAGGAAGATACGCACACAGGCACACTTACAGACACTCGTCCAGCAAAATTGCACGACTCTTCTTCTTCTTCTTCTTCTTCTTCGTCCGCTTGTTCTACCTCCTCACCTCTTCCTCTCCCCGCCTCGTCTTCTTCACCTGCACCTGAGTTGGCTTCTCCTTCACCTTCAAACCATACGAAAACGAACATTAATACAAATGCGGCAATGACGGAGTATACGACGTACGAAACCAACGCCGAAAGGGCCCCGCATTCACCTAGTCAGCCTGATATATACCCTATACCTCCTCCCTTGTATACAGCACCCACCGATCCATATAGCCACTGGCGATTCTTTTTGCAATTTCTTGCTGCGTACGTTAGAACAGTATATCGGCCTAGAGTGGCTCAAGTATTTACTGGTCCATAGAGTTGTCCAGGTGACCTGCAAGATCGTATTCTACACCGCCCTTGCCTACGCCGGCGTGCAATTAATGATAGCTCTGAGACGCGACGTGTCCGAAAAAGTGGTACAATATGAGCAATGTAAGTACCCACCGTGCCTTGTCTGTAGCAGCCATTCACCTTTTTTTGCATCTCGATAATAGCCACGCTCGATGAGCACTTTTATTGCAGCACAGAATATACCCGGAATGAATGTGATCCGTCCACACGTGTGCCAGCCATGGACGACATGTGTCGCGAATGGCAAAAGTGTCTTTACAGGCCTCTCTGGGTCGGAAGGTAAGCCCTCATCAAAGTTATTTGAAATGCCCCACATATATTGGGATGTGAAATCGGGCTCACTCGTTTCTTCTTTTTTTTTTTTTTTTTCTATTTTTTCTTTTCCTTAGGACACGCGTCTTGGCTGAAACTATCGCGGACGTCACGAATGGCTTCGTGGATACGATATCTGCCAAGACAATGGTTAGTTCTTATTATTCCATGTGCGATACTTTTCCAACTAATATTTCATATAGGTGCTCTTATTCTTCATGATATCTGCGTACTGCTGGGCATATGCGGTGCGCTCGCGGCCGACATTAACATCCTCACATCCTTTCACTATGGACCCTGGGTACCAAGCAAGGTATCCCGCGCTACCAACTGTCGACGATCCTAAGCGTATTGGTTTCAGCTGATAAGCTTTACTATTCGATCTATTGTTTTCATTCACTGTAATCTATTAAACTACTGCATACTAGCATGGCTGTGCAGCCTTGTCGTTTAAAAAGAAAAGCGAACAAGACTCATATTTTTACGTGTTTCGCACGTTCTAATCGGTGTGGTATAGTCAACGTTCAATAAGATATTGGAGGCATACAATAAGTACGACGGTCGATGAGTTATAAAACGGCGAGACTCGGAGCATGAGCCACATTTGCAGGTATCAAATAAATGCAATTTGTGGTGCGATCGGTTCCTCGCTTGAGACCATGTCTACCAAAGCATACGCTTCTCCTTACAAGATACTACGCTAGCGGTAAAGCAATGCTCTTTCTATTACCACTTATGTTCTAACTTTCTTACAGCTTCAAAAGATTATGGCATTCAGAAAACCCGCAACATTGGCATCATTGCCCACATTGACGCAGGTCAAGATAAACTTATGCTGTTTATGACCCAAACACTCACGCCTCCCTTTAGGCAAAACAACCACCACAGAGCGCATGCTCTTTTACGCCGGTGTTACTAAGCGGATAGGAGGTAAAATGCTCTTTGTTGCAGTAATAGACACAACAAATTTACCTGTAATTTTTGTGCCAGACATCGATGATGGTGATACCGTCATGGACTATCTTAAAGCTGAACGTGAACGCGGCATCACAATTAACAGTGCCGCCATCACGTTTGGCTGGCAGGGCCACCGCATCAATCTTATCGATACGCCTGGCCACGTCGATTTTACCATGGAAGTCGAGCGTTCGATGCGTGTCCTCGACGGCGCGGTAACAATTCTTGACGGCGTCGCTGGTGTCGAGGCTCAAACCGAAACAGTCTGGCACCAAGCCGACCGATACACGATTCCGCGCATCGCATTTGTCAACAAGATGGATCGTACCGGCGCTGCGTTCGGTCGCACCGTCCAGGAAATGTGGCGCAAACTGCAAACGCGTCCTGTCGTTCTCCAGCTCCCCGTCCAGTCCGAGGAGGGTATTCAGGGCGTTGCCGATCTTGTAACCATGGAGACGCTGGTTTGGAAGGGCATCGACGGTATGGAAATCGTCAAGGAGCCTCTTCAGGAAGGCCATGCACTCTATGCCGAGGCTGTCCGGGGCCGCACCGCTTTGATCGAGACTCTCGCCGAGTTGGACGATGCTATTGTCGATGTGTTCTTTGAAAATGCCGAAGGGGACCATATGCGCGTCCCGCAAGACGCCATCAAGGCCGCCCTGCGCCGCGCCACACTCAACAATGGCGTTGTTCCCGTCCTCTGTGGCGCTGCATTCAAAAACATGGGCGTCCAGCCTATCCTGGATGCCGTCATTGACTACTTGCCCAGCCCTCTCGACCGCCCAGCTGCCATCGCCAAGTATCATGGTCGCAAGGATGAACTGATACCTTTGACCACGAACGGGAAGCTGTGCGCTCTGGCTTTCAAGGTCACCCACGATGCGCGCCGAGGGCCGCTCGTCTATTGCAAGGTTTACTCGGGTAGGTTAACAAATACGTCTGTCATCCACTTCTCATCCACCGTCCTCCTCGGATAGGCACGCTTGGCTCACGGATGACGCTCTACAATACAGCGAGCGACAAGAAAGAACGGATAAGCAAGCTGCTTCAAATGTATGCCAAAGATGTCGAAGAAATTCCTAGTATCGCGGCAGGTAATATCGGTGTTATTGTCGGTTTGAAACATACGCGCACAGGCGACACGCTCGTGCAGGCCAACGATGCAGCGGCTGTCAAGAACGGCATGCAGCTCAGTAACATTGATATCCCTTCACCTGCCTTCTTTACTGCAATCGAACCGCACTCGATCTCGGAAGAAAAGCACGTCGCCGACTCGCTTGAGAATCTCTGCAGAGAGGACCCATCACTCAATGTCTGGACGGATGAAGATAGCGGCCAAATGCTCATAAGTGGTATGGGCGAACTTCACCTTGAAATCGTCAAGGATCGCCTCCTCAACGAATTCAAGTGTAAGGCTGATATGGGCAAGATGCGCATCTCCTACCGCGAGTCCTGCCAAGCCTTTGGCACCGCCAATGCAAGCTATGACAAGGAGATCCTTGGCAAACGCGCGCGCGCCGGCTGCAAAGTCGAGGTTGAGCCGTACTCAGACGGAGACGACAACGGCGAATGGATCGCTGAAGCCGGCGGCAATCGTATTTGGGTGGACACGTCCGACTTGCCGGAGGACGCAGGTCTTGACGCGAGCGAGGTGCGCCGCGCAATGCATGTCGGCGTTCAGTCGGGTTTGGCTCGTGGTGCGATCCTTGGATTTCCGCTCACAAAAGTCAAGGTCAAGGCAGGTCAGCTTAAAACATTCGGCCCAGAATCCACCCTGGGCGCTATCTCGGCAAGTGTTGCTTCCGGTGTTTTTGAGGCGGTCAAGCAAGCCTCGCCGTGCTTGCTCGAGCCCATGATGGAAGTGCACGCGCAGATCCAAGAAAAGCATATCGGCTCCGTCGTCAGCGATCTCAGCGGCACCCGGCGTGGTCACGTCCTCAGCCTTGAGTCGACCACGACTGAAGTAGAAGCAGATGACGCGCGGGATGTGTTTATTCCCAGGGACACCTTGTTATCCCAGACGAACGTTGAAGGGTTTACACCTAGGCAGATTGTCAAAGCCCACGTACCGCTCAGCTCCATGCTGGGCTACTCGAGCGCCCTGCGCAGTCTCACCGCCGGCTCAGGGAGCTTCTCCATGCGCGTCATAGGCTATGGTGAGATGAATAAGGATCGCGAGGACGCTGTAGTGAAAGAGATGCGTGGCTTTTAATTGAGAGAGAATGTCATTATAGTCGGCATATGTAAGCACACATATGTCCTCTCAAGACGTGTACATATGACTTGGTCAATACCACTCCCCAATTTGTTATAGATAGAAAATGTACAGTATACATGTAATGTACCTTCTAAACATATGCAACCCCAAAGATGCGGATACAGAGCAAAAGAAGGTTGTCATGTATTGACTGAACATGAACCGCTCGATACATGCATACATTGTACCTGTGCAAACTAAACACGCGAAGAAAAGTAAAAGGACCAAATAATTTATGTTCGATATCAAAATCGTCCGTCGGTAACGCTCGTCTGTACGAATGCTGATTTATGGTCGTTTTCCTTTACACGCAGCCGGGGCTTACTATTTAAAAGGTGGCAGTTGATAGCAGTCCAAAACATCCATCATAGCCACGATCATTCTTCGTGGCCCAAAACCTCGGTATGACTCGCAAAGTGAAAATATGGAATCTTATTGTATATTTGCATCGTCAGGAGGTATACGTGAGCAGAGGCGCACAAACATGGGATGCGTTCGACCCGGGCATCCTCAGCCAGCGGTACGGCTCCAAGAGAGAGGAAGATAGAGCGACCGATCGGATTTGCAAGAAAAAAAGCAAACAAAGCAAGCAAGCAAGCAACGAGCAACGCAAGGACCATGCTACGCAGGAACGAGGCAATGCAAGAATGGTGCGCTTCTTTCAAGCTTGCTACCGCAGAGGCGCTACAATGACAGCACGAGAGAGACCACCATTAAAAGAGAGAGACAGAGATAGAGAGACACACACGCACAGAGAGAGAGACGAAAGACGTAGAGAGTGAGAGCTAGACCATTGATTAGAGATATATATGGATGTGCGCCTGAGCAAACATGAGAAAGCAAATCGCGCAGATTGCGCAAAAGACATATGATTATATCTTCTGAGACAGCACATTGAGATGCGTATCATCCTAATCAGTCGCAGCAGGAGGAGTGCGGGAGCGGGAGCGGGAGCGAGAGCGATCTCGCATGGGGCTTCTAGAGCGGCTAGGACTACGTGAGTCGCGACGGGGTGGAGGCGAACGGGAACGAGAACGAGGCGAGCGAGGGGAGCGAGAGCGGTCGCGCGGGGCAGGGCTACGCGAGCGACCTACGGGGCTACGGGAACGGTCACCGGCAGGAGGAGTGCGAGACCGATGGCGACGGGGCGAGCGGCTACGTCTACGGGGGCTGCGCGAACGGGAGCGGCCACGACCACTGCCACGATCGCTGTGAACGGGTAAGTATATTTTAGGGAAGGGACTCATCTTTTGTATACTTACGGGCAGTCACGGGCCATATGGCCGACCTTACCACAATCACTATATCACAAAAGGTATCAGTACAACCTTCTGCATCCATGATAAACTTACAAGCAGCGATTCTCATCGAACGCCATGGCACGGTCGCCTCTGCCCTTGGGGATATCACTATTATGTCGGTAAATACGCGCAGCTGTCGCATGGCATCATTCACTTACCATTCTCTAGCGCTATACACCATGACAACATTGAACGATTAGCTTATGGAGTTTCATCTGTGTTAGTTACTGAGTTACTCACATATGACCTAGCAACGAAAGGGGTGAGTGGTGAGGTTTAATTGTATTGAAGTTGCTACATACCTGACTCGCCGCAGTTGTAGCAGCGGTCTCTCATTCCACCACGAGTTCTGACACTCAGAGGACCTCGTTTGGCATACTCAACCTGTTTGAAACTGTGAGTAATCGCTTTGGGTGCAATCCATCTTGAGCGACTTACAACGATGCGATCGCCTTCCATTCTCTTTCCATCGAATTCTCTCACAGCGATCTCTGCATCTATAAGAAGAAGTGTCAGCATGGATACCAGAAGAGGACAGTGCCTTTGCTACATGCCTCTGTGATCCTATTGAGAACAAGGCAGTCAGTACAGTCAATCAATCAATCAATTAGCAGCAGATAGAAAATAGCACTTACATCATACTCAACGAAGCCAAAGTTTTCCTGCAAGACACAATGGAAAGTGTGAGATGAAGCAAAAGATTATACGACTGGAGATAATTACAAAAAGGTCAAAGTCACGAAGCCGACCCACACGTTCAAAAAGGCTTCTCAGATCTCTTCCACGCACGTAACGATTCACGTTGCCTTTTTATTTTTTTAGTTTTCATCTTGTGAGCTCATGGAAAAAAGGAGCACGATAATTCACCTACCAACATAAAGACGGCGCAAGCGACTTCCTCCGCGTCTGTCACGATCGTAGTAAGAAGACATTTGCAAGTCAAGGAATGTAAAGAGGAGAAGAGAGAAAGAGAGAAAGTGAGAAAAGAAAAAAGGAGAACAAAGAGGAACGCAGACGAGAGAAGAAAAAGCGGAGGTTTGAGAGGCCGCAACGTGCACATAATCCACACACACGCGTGCCGTGCATATCCCAACCCCTCATCATTCATGTAATGCCTGTGGCTTGGTTCATCCCAGCTGATAACTTAACAATAGCCACGCCTGTTGTTACCATGTTTCTTTCAAAGCAGCCTCTTCAACTTTAATGGCTGAAAAAGATTCAAGCGTGTATTTTGGTGTTTGCTATTTGCCCAAAAGTAAATCCGTTTAGGTCACATTTGCATATTGGGCGGGTGGCAAAAATGTAGCATTTTTAAGAGACTGGCAAACCGATACATAGCCAGACCATATTAGCCAACGCTATCAGCCTGCAACTAGTGGCATGCGTTACCATATGTAGCGCTTGAGTTGCTCATATTCTGAGTTCCTGCAGCAGTGCAAGATGTTTACAAAAAGGGGCCAAAGGGCAAAAGGCATAGCGAGACAGTCTTTTTGCAGCACATAATGTATGCATATCTTTTCTCAACTGCAGCTATGATTCCAATGCAGTATCCAATTTAAGCAGCGCCCGTCAAACTCTCTTTAATCCTAGTCATGGCACGCAGAAAAGGCAACAAGCAACAAAAGCAGGAGGAAGGTCTGCTTCAATCACGCGTTAATTCGGTTCCTTCTCCTTCTCACGCGTATAATAGAAAAGTCGAAAACCGACGGGCAACCTCAAGAAAAGAAGCAATCTAAAACATCCGAGATTGACGACATTTTTGCGAGCAAGTCTAAGAAATCGGACAAGCCCCAGTTACAAAATTCGATCGAGACGGTTACCACTGACAGTACTAATCAAGGAAATGAACAAGAAGAAGAACAAGACGAGGAGGATGGGGAAGAGGAGGAAGAGGAGCATTTGGAAGAAGGATCCGCAGTAGAAGAGGTCGTGTTTGCCGAGATCGCTGCTGTCAAACAATTGAAACGGGCACGGCCGCCGCCGCCGCCTGTGGACAACGACGATGATCGCTTTGCAGATTCTAGAGGAAAGAAAGCGAGTAAGTCCTGAAAAATGTGACAGTAAGGACAAGCATCAATCGACTATCTTCTGTTTGTAGAACGCACAACTGAGGAAGGTTACCCGCTTTACGACGTCAAGGATTTGCATATTGGCGAGGGCCAAGGTAAAATGGAAAGAAACGGTTATATCTATGGGATGTATCACTCACCATCACTGTAGATACACCCGAGTGCCCCTTTGACTGCAAGTGCTGTTATTGACATGTCTTGTTTATTTCATTTTGAACATAAGCATTGAACTCCATAGCTACACCACAAATAGAACCCTCAAAGCAAATGCGCTGGCATGATTGTATATGTATAAATTCATAAAATATATAGAATGCAAACACATGCTTTATATGTGTATGTATATATCGTATAGAGGAAAGTTAGGCCTGGTTCGAGGAGTTTGATGGCATCAACTGGTTCAAAAGATGCACGTCAAGATGGCTGCCCTTGGCTACAAATAGAACGCACGATTGCATGTGTATAAGATAGCCATACTCTGATGTAGCTATAGAACAATCCTGATATATGTTAGTTATGCGTATCTTGGCTTCTGCTAAAAGAAGATAAATGTCCTTACAAGAGCCTTAAGATTGAGCAACAGTGCTATAGACGATCCTATCGCGGATGCTTGTGTCCGTTCTCGTGGCATACTTTGTATTACCTAATTTCACAACTTTTTTTTATCCATATGTCTTTTTTCTCGCTCTCGGTAGACATCCACCTTTACCATGCAAGATCGCACATGCAAGAGCACGCTGGGGCTTGCAGGAAAAAGAACCTACTCGAATGGTCTCTATATGCTATCTAATTTGTTTGTATTTTCAATTACTAATTATACTTTCATATATCAGTTTTCAATCATGCTGCCGCTTGGACTAGACGAGAAAGTCAAGGCCCATGTCCCTCGAATATGGACATACGACATACGTATCTTAACTTATTTCATATTGCTCGCGTGAGTATCTTGTCTGGGACGGCGTCCTTACGTACTGTGTTGTTAGGTGGCATATATAACACGATACAAGATACGAGGTCTCCTATATTAGATATGTACAGCTATATTAAGCGAGGAAGCTTGGATGGGCTATCCGCTTACGACTAAAGAAACATGAATCTCGGCTTTTCTCCAGTGCGTGTCGAATTTTTGCCGAAATGAGAGACCCGCTGTCATTTTTTATTGTTTCCTTGCACGAAAATAACACACCACTTCCTTTTCTTTCTGACATGTCCTTACGATTCGCCTCGCGCCACTTGACCTTGCGCGTAAGACACCCAATCACAACCAGTCGACCATGGCGACCCATACGCCGCACCATGGCAACGTCAAATAATAACAAATACGATGTGGTCATTATTGGTGGTGGAGTGTCTGGCACCGCCCTCGCTTGTTCCCTCGGTAAAGGCGATTCTGTTTGTGTTCCTCCCTTCCTTCCTTTATATACTCATTGCTACTGGTATTGCTATTAGCTGCGAACCCGGCATTGCAAGACTATCGAGTAGCGTTGGTCGAGGCCATGGACTTGTCTAACACAAGAAACTGGACACCGTCGCCTGACGCCTACTCGAATCGCGTCGTGTCCCTCACCCCGGCCTCGATGCGCTTCTTGGAAAGTAAGACCCAGCGTACAACATAAACGGTTTCCTCACTACTTTCAACAGAGATTGGAGTCGCCGAGCACTTGGATACCAACCGTGTACATCCTTACAGGGAAATGCACGTCTGGGACGGTGTAACAGACGCACGGATCGACTTTGATACCCGCCTGTTGCATGGCATCACGGCAGATAAAGACGCAATTGCGACTATGGTTGAGAATACGCATCTCCAACACGCCATGCTCAAGCGCTTGACGCATTCCAACGTCGATATTTTTGAAAAAGCACGCGTCGCATCCATCCAAAAGGGAGTATGGCCCACGGTCCAGCTTGAAAACGGAGAGGAACTCGAAGCGCGTCTTTTGGTCGGTGCAGACGGCATCAACAGCCCAGTACGTCAGTTTGCCAATATTCAGTCGCTGGGCTGGGACTATGACATGCAGGGTGTCGTCGCCACCTTTGAGATTGCGTCTCGCCCCAATGACGCGTCATACCAACGTTTCCTGCCTTCCGGCCCGATCGCCATGCTTCCTGTAAGTCCTACAAAAATGGGCGCTATCCGTTTTCTCACTTGGCCTTGTATTAGCTCGGAGATCGTTTTGCTTCCATCGTCTGGTCCATTCCACCCAGCAAAGCCGCCCTGCTGAAAAAAATGCCCGCCCAGGACTTTTGCACGCTCGTCAACAGCGCATTTCGTCTCGACCTGCCAGACCTTAACTACCTGTTTTCTCAAATCGATCCAGCCACGGGTGAGACCCGATGTGATTTTGGTGCCGAATACACGTGGCGGCAAGACGTCGCTCAGCATGGATTGACCCATCGCGAGCGCGACGCGCACGAGGCACGTTTTCCGCCCTTTCTAGAAGCCGTCGATGCTAACAGCCGGGCGAGCTTTCCCTTGCGTATGCGCAACTCGCAGCACTACTACGATGATCGCGTTGTTCTCGTCGGGTAAGCGATCAGAATGCCTTTATTTTGCCATTATCGTTAGGCTCATGACGTATTAGCGACGCAGCCCACACGGTTCACCCATTGGCTGGCCAGGGTTTGAACCAAGGCTTGCTCGATGTCGAGTGCCTTTCCAACCTCATCGGGCGTGGTGCGGGCGAAGGACAGGATATTGGTAATGTTCATTTGTTGCGCGAGTACGCGTCGGCGCGATACGTGCGCAACATCGCCATGCTCAGTGCCTGTGACAAGCTCCACAAGCTCTACAGCACCGACTTTGCACCAATCACATGGGTGCGGTCTCTTGGCCTCTCCGCTGTTAACCAGCTCGACTTTGTCAAGGTAAATTTGATCTATGGTTGGATTCCAAAGTGCTCATGGATAACTAGGCCGAGATCATGAAATACGCCATGGGCATCGAATACACAGACAGCACAGACGTCGCTACATTACACAATGACGCAACTGCAACAGTTTAATAATAAAACCTACAGCTGTATAGTTCACATCATCTTTTTATAAAGTTCATAGTACGAGAAAGGCGAAGAGAGTGTATACAAAAATGGAACAAACATATTTACGGAGTAGTTAACAAGATATTGTTCTTTTCTTAGTGCGCAAGCTCTTGCAGGATGGCACCCGCGCCCAAATCGATTAGCTTGTTGGCGATGCGTACCCCGAGCTCGGTTGCTGTCTGCTCCTTTTTCTCTGCGTCTCCTTCCAATACAACCTGATCCTCATGCTCTACAACCTTTTTCCCGTCTAGGCTAGCGACAAGTCCGCGCAGCTTGAGTGTATCATTATCCAATGCGGAGTGGACACCGATGGGTACGCTACAGCCACCCTCAAGGGTGCGCATGATGGCGCGCTCACCCGCGGTGGAGATCCGGGTAGGCTCGTGGTTCAGGCCTCGGAGAAGGGCAAGCGTCTTGGCGTCATTTTCGCGACATTCAACACCGAGCGCGCCCTGCGACACGGCGTGCAAGCACTCCTCCGGATCGAGAATGTGCGAAATGCGGTGGCCCTGGTTGATGCGGACCAGACCAGCCACGGCGAGGATAATGGCAGCATATTCACCCTGAGGATCGTCCAGCTTGGCCAAGCGAGTGTTTCTAGAGCCTATTTTAGTTGCTGTTGTGCCTACTATTTATTTCGTCTTTATATAGTTAATCACTTACAAGTTACCTCGCTGATCGCGCATTGTATGGAGAAAAAAAAAAAAAGGAAGAGGTGGGCGGGAAGGAAGAGTCAAGAAGTTAAACGACGAATAAAATAAATGACTCTGGACATACCACATCTTTAATGACCAAGTGCGGGTATCGACGTTTAAGCTGAGCAACACGACGCAAGCTGGAGGTACCGATGACGGAACCTGGCGGGAGAGTGGCGAGGGTATGGCCCTTGGAGCGTTCGGAAAGGACAACGGCGTCCTGAGGATTTTCACGCTCTAGGACGGCACCCAAGACCATGCCCGGTGGCAAAGTCGTCTGGAGATCTTTCAAGCTGTGCACGACACAATCGACACGGCCGTCTTCTAAGGCCACCTCCAGCTCCTTTGTAAAGACAGACTTTTCACCAATCTTACTCAGAGCAACATCGAGGACTTTGTCGCCGACTGTGGTCATGCCCTCGATTTTAAAGGTATGCTCGGGGTAAGCCTTGGCCAAACAATCGCGCACGAGCTCGGCCTGAACCATAGCTAGCTGCGACTTGCGGGTGCCAATAGTGAATGTCTGACCAGGCTGTGACATTATTATTATTAATGTTAAAAAGGGCGGAAAATGGGGGTGGTGCGGGGATATGCCTTTATAAGAAAATCCCTATAAGAAGGAGGAGGGGTGGACTCGAATATAGAAGAGTCACAGTGCCATATCTCATGCAGCACCACACATAAAAAAGAGCTACTCCTAATACAGGATTACCAATGGCCACCTTGTTCTTTCTTCAACAGGATATCTTCTGGAAGTAGCTCCTGTTTGCTCACTGAATTGTTCGTCTTTTTATTGATACTGCCTTCCTTTTCTATATCGGCAACTAGTACATGAATATTATCATATATTATTGATCATACAAGTATCGATGATTATATCTTCCCTGTAGTATATCCGTCGTCAATTATGATAAAGCATGTCTATACTAATGTCGTAGCAGATTGAACAAGAACTTCGTTAGAGTGGCTCCAAGTAAGCTGGCTACACATGCTGTACACTAACAATGCATGATTTGGGGAAATATTTCAAGATTTGATTTTCTATTCTTTTTTTTTTTTTATCCTTTTAGGTCAAGATACTTTTTCTCTGCTTAACAGTTTAATGGCTGCTGAACGACACCCTAAAGTAGGCGATGTGATCTTCAGCCGAGGAAGCAATACGGTACAACAAGAGTGAAAAGTTGGTCTCGGTGCTGCGACTCATGCACAGTTTGTCCAAGGACGACGGCGATGCTTGGGATGATACCGAGCTGATTGAAGCTTGGGATGCTGCACTTGCGGATTACAGGGTAATCAACTCCATTTGAACCTACACAAGTATTGACATGCTGTTGCTGCAGAGTCACCATAGTAAAGAAGTCAAGGATACCGTGGCTCCTTTTAGTAGCATGGCCAAAGCACTCGACACGAAAAGAAAACACAAAATGGAGAGGTACGCTCAAGGAAACCGGCACGCGTTTTGTGATATCTGACCTCGTCTCTTATATATATATTCAGTGCACAGCAGCCAGACGCGAAACGTGTTCGAACTGAAGCTGAAGAGGACCTACTGCAAGCCGATGCAAATGAGCTTCAAAAAAGTCGAGAAAAGCACAAGGAAGCACAGATGGAAGACGACGAGAAAGACGAAGAAGACGACCAAAAGGAAGAGGAAAGAGTATATCAAACAGAAGGGGAATACCACGAAGAAAAGGAGAAAGCTGGCCATGAATACGAAAGACAGGACCCGTCTTCTTGGTATGGTTACCAGCATCAGCAACAACCAGGCTATTCAGAGGCTGCGGCAGCACCGGGCATACCTTCTTTACCTACGGATAACCAAGGTAGATACCGCTATGCACGAATTCTCGTAATGGAAGCTGACCCTGAGATAGATCTGTCCAATTTGATCATGGCATGGTACTATGCAGGCTACTACACAGGCTACTATCAGGTAACAGAGACAGTATTATGTAAGTCACCAGACATAATCCATACAATATAACAGGGCGCGCGTCGTCGATGAAGCAGCAGCAAATCAGAGAGGGGGAAAAAGCCGCGAGAAAGAGGACGAAGGGGACTGAGGAATACCCCCCCCCACCCCCGCACAAAAGTAAAACAAAAAATAAGCGGGAATTATTCACTTCACACGACCACATAATGACTCTGCACAACCAGTCTTTTTTCTTTTCTTTCCACTTTCCAAACCATGCTCCGAACAACATTTGCGCGTACAATTGCATCCCATAATAAACGGAGGGCATTGAGCATGACGGCTCTGCTCAGAAACAAGAATGACCTCAAAGATCCTTATCCGGACCTCAGCGTGCGCCATGCCCCTCAAATGGACATTGACACGCCCTACCCGAATCTGCCTCCCATTCCTCGCCCAAACGAGCCTCTCGAGAAGAAACGGGCTCGCCTCGTCTACCAGTCCCGCAAGCGTGGCATTCTCGAGACCGATCTGCTCCTGTCGACATTTAGTAAAGAGAACCTCCAGTCTTTTGACCTGGCCCAGCTTGAAGAGTATGACAAGCTCCTCGATGAGCCTGACTGGGATATCTTTTACTGGGCCACCGACAAGAAGACTGTACCCGATCGGTGGCAGAACAGCCCTGTCCTGGCCATGATTCGGCAGCACGCGAAAAATGAGAAGAAAGTGGTACTGCGCATGCCCGAATTGTAAAGTGAAGGGAAAAAAGACTGCTGTTCATTGGTGACTCATTGTAGCATATTATTTTATCTATCACCAAAATTGAATCTAAATTTTTGACACATTCGACATCTTATCTATCTCCTCTTTGATTTCTTTTTTCCTTGTCGTCGTCTTCCTTTCTATCTCTCTCTCTCTCTCTCTGTCTCTGTCTCTGTCTCTGTCTCTGTCTCTCTTTACTCTCTTCTACATCTGAAATGTCGTCAGCTCATATCACATTCATTGGAGCGGGTAACATGGCCGAGGCTATCCTGGCGGGCTTACTCAATCACGGTCACCCGGCCTCGCACCTGCGGTACTCGGAACCCTCGCCCGAGCGACTGGAGTACATGCAAAAGAAGTATCCTGCCATTACACAGGTCTTCCAGGATAATGCGCAAGCTATTGAGGGTGTAGATGTGGTTATCTTGGCCGTCAAGCCGCAAGTGATGGGGAACGTTGTCAAGAACCTTCCGGTCACGTCTGATCAGCTCGTAATCAGCATCGCAGGAGGCATTGCCACTCCAGACATTTTGCGCTGGCAACCTCAGATCACTGCGCTCGTGCGATGCATGCCCAACACACCTGCCTTGATCGGAGAGGGTGCTGTCGGTCTCTTTCCAGCCGCTCAAGTGAACGACCGCCAACGTGCACGCGCCGAGGCCATTTTACGCGCTATTTCCAAGCAGGTCGTCTGGGTGGACAAGGAACCCTTGATGGATACCATTACAGCTGTCAGTGGCAGCGGTCCCGCCTATTTCTTTCTGGTTATGGAGGCTATTCGTAAGTGACAAAACGCTTTGATCTATGCGGCTTACTTACTTGAATATTCTACCGTAGAGAATGCTGGTATCGCATCGGGCTTGACGCCTGAAGAGGCGAAAGCCTTAACGGTCCAGACCTGCCTTGGTGCGGGTCGTATGGCTCTCGAGTCGGACGATGATCTGGCCACGTTGCGCACAAAGGTCACCTCGCCGAATGGCACCACTGAAGCTGCCTTGAAGTCTATGGAGAAAGACAATATCCGCAAAATCCTTCATGATGCTGTGATGGCCGCTGAGAATCGCGGTCGCGAGATGGCTGAGGAATTTGGCAACAAGTTGTAAGCTAGGAAGGCATTTCCTCGTTCAGATGCACATGTACCATACTACACACCCCCTTACCCAATCCATAGCATAGAAAGGATGGCTCACCAATTATTGTATATGCTAGAAGCAATCCAACCATAGATAATGCACCTTGATTTATAATTCTATTTTGTATGAGTGATGGATTATGGTCCTATATCACATGGTGAATGAGCTGAAGAACGCTCTCTATCGGCCTCGAAGATGTCACGGCGAGCGATGGCGTTAGGAAGACAGAAAACAAAAGATGAGGGCAGAGCACAACGTTGCTAAATGCAGGGGCTTGACGTGGGCTTGCCTGAATTGCATACAGCGCACTATATCCACATCTTCCGTACGCTCTCTGATATAGCCATCAAAACAACAGTAGCCATTGGAAGTCAACGAGCTTCGCAAAAGTCAGCCCGCTCTTCATGCATTGCTAGATATCTCCTTGAAACACAAGCATAAAGGAAAAGCGAGACGACATGGTGGAACGTCCGACAACTTCCGTCCGCCATTAATCAGTCACTACGACCTCGAAGATCTCTACAAGAAATAAATGGAGCACAGAGATATGCGGACAAACACGAATGTGTACACTCCTCAAGCAGTATTTTATTTCATGCCGACGTAGGAGCGCCAGCCGTTTTTCGACAGGCAGGAGAAAGAAAAGAAGATGTCCAGGGGGCTGGATTTATCCAATGAGCAAGAGGACAAACCATTTTTTGAGGGGTTTGAGATGATCAAAACGTCCAGTGTAGTAAGAGGGTGATTGCAAGATAGCAAAAAGAAAAAAAAAGAAGGTCGAGTGAGAGAAGAAGAAGAGGAAAGGCCGGTATAGCGCATGCACGCGCAAGAGATGTGCATGAGGGTGTACGCTATAGCGAAAAGAAGACGTTCCTAGTCATCGCGTGAAGACTGCTGCTGCTGGTCCTCCTTGGATTTGTTTTGGTTCAGTGCAGCTGCACAGAGCTGGGTCAAGCGTTCAAACTTGGTCGTCTCATCATCTTCGTTCGTCTCAGGTGACGTCGTTCCCGGCGTCGAGGCAGGCGACGATTCAGCCGGCGTGTCCTTTTTGTTGTCCTTCTCTTCTTTGCCATTCTGTTGGTTCTGGCCGATCATCACGGGATAACTGCCGAGCTGATAGTTTACCACAAAAGGGTGCTGCATCATCTGATCTTTCGAGTACGTAAAGTAGGTGTTATACGGAGGCTGGCCATACTGATCGAGGTTGCTCGGATAACCAAAGGGCGGCACTGAAGCTGCATTTTGAGGTTGCTGCTGCTGATGTTGCTGATGTTGCTGTTGTTGCCGATTTGTTTCTTGCTCGTCATCCTTTCGGTCGCTGTCGTTTCGATCGGATCCAGAATCACCACCTTTTGCCAGGGACTAGATGAGTATCATCTATAATAATAATAGCAATCCCGTTCATTCCACTAACCATTTTTTTGTCTTCTTTTGTACGGGCCACGCTTAATGCCTTTCTTGCGTTCCTTTCGCACCGAGTTGACGCAGCTGTCCTCCAATTGATACTTGACACAACGAGGACAGGGTCGCGCGTCATCACATTTCTTGCATGCCTTCTGGCAGTTGGCTAGATCATATTAATTTTGTTTTGTGAGCATCAACAATAACAAAAAGAAACCAAACGAAGAAAAAAAATTTTTTTTCTTGTGTGCACACAAAAGAAAAATAAAAATAATATACTTACTGCATGCGTTCTTGACTTGCTTACGCTTGCCGATAGTGGTGTTGATCTTGGGAGCGGCATTATTATTTTTCGTGGCGGTGTTTGCGTTGGCAGCAGCAGAAGCCAAAGCCTGAGTCACGGCGTCGACCTCACTCGGCGTTAAACTGGTGTAAGCTTGCCCAGAAGCCGATACAGATGGCTCAGTGGTCGCTGGATACTGGTAGTACTGCTGCATGTCCTGTCATTGGGGAATCAGTCAAACTCATTTGCGCAGATGGGTCAAGAAAAAGTTACAAAAAATAAGCGAGAGTCTTCTTGCGCTTTTTACGGGGAAAGCGGCGCTGGAAACTGACTTTCTCAGAAAAAAAAGAGAGAGGCGGGCGGGGAAGAGAGGAAGGGTAAAAAAAAAAAGGGAAAAATATGTTTCATAGACACGCGCTTGATAAAAACGAGAACAAACGAGCAAGAAGGCATAGAAACAACAGAAAAGCTTGTGTGCATGTATATGACTTACCCTTGGCGGTATTTTTGTTAGAAAGAGAAGGAAACACTTGCACCGGAGGTCGACTGCGTGGCCAGGACTTGTACAGAGAGAACTCGTCACTCGGAGATTGAAGTTAGATTATTTAGAAAGTCCGCTTGCGCGTGGTAATATTGTCATCCATGACCCAATTACAAGCTGATAGAAAATAGGCGCGTCGTGTCAAATACAGGACAATAACCCGCCAGCCAATCATTTCAAATAAAAAAGAACATATCTGTTCGATACAACAAGTGCATGGCCACGTTTTTTATCCCCGAATAAAAGAAAGTTTTATGTAAACTAGCTTTATACTTACATTAGGTCTATGCTTACTTGAAGATGCTTTTTGCGCTTTTTCTGCGTGTTGCCGTCCATATGGAGAATGTGGGTATAGAGACTGTCTAATCGTAGTAGTCAGTCAAAAGGTAGCCGCTCTAATTCTTTCGCGGTGGATAGGCTACAACTTAGTCTTGCGACAGAATATGCCAACATAGTACATGAGCTATATAGTCGCTAATACCCTGTCTTATTTATCCTCATAATTACGATCACTAATGCTCTTGCCCTGTTATTTTTTTCTTTTCTTTCTTACTTCTGATCGAAAAAGAGATGTTCTTTTTAAAGCAAGAAAAATAATGAAACATTCGCCCAAACGTCCGTGCTCTTCTAAGATCCTTCAAATAGAGTCGACCGGTTGAATTGAAGCGGGATACGAAAAATGAAATAGGGTGGCAACTCATGCCATCAACAAAAAATATTCCTCCTGTTTCCTTTCAATGCACCCTCCATTAACCGAACACCAGCATCCAGGCTGTTTTGACGTCATTCTGGCCCTTGAGCAATGTCATGAGGCAGGTTTACTCAACAAATTTACGGGAGCATGTAACGACAAAAAGAAGGCCGTTGACCAATGCTTAAAAGAAGAGGTAAGCTGTCAACGAGTATGGTACCTAGGTTGCTGAGCCTTCTTTTAAAGTTCCTAGCTCAACGTGCGGTCAACAAGGTCAAGTCAAAGGAGAAGCGTGCCAAACTTGAAAAGATCTGGAAAGACATGGAAGAGCCTCCGAGCACGCCGAAATAAATATCTGACACTTTGTACATACATCCATAGATACATGCATTCATAACTGTATTTCTTTCTTTCTTTTTTTTCCCTTTCCCCTGCTTCCTCATCCGATTTATACACATCATCTTGGCTCAGTCATTGTCCTTGTCTGCTTTAGCTGATCTTGATACCGTCATTCGCAATGTATCTTCATCCACAGCTCGTGACGTCCCGATCCCGTTCTCCAGTTCCAGGTCCAGGTCGTCACTTGGTACCTGCGTATACGGATTGTTTGGATACGGCCGGAATTTGTACCTGCAAAGGAGTTGATGACACTGTACATCACCCGTTCCGCTTACCCTATAAAGATATAAAATGACAGCGTCGCCATTTCGCTCACAGCTTCACCTAGCCAGCTCACATACCGGAAAGGGAGCGAGGCTTGCAGCAGTTGAACCAGGACACGTGTGACATAAATATAGACCAAGGTGATCACATAAAACGAGGACCATAACTTGTATCCGTTGACAATATTCCGTTCTAACACATCGATCAGCTTAACGAATGAACATGACGCCACTTAAATTACCTTTGCCTTCGGCTGCGGAACCGGCTGTACTCAAATGCTTGCGCGTCTGAAGGATTGTCCAGAGTACAACGCCGCAGGCGGCAAGATCAATCAAGGGAGGAATCATGTTCTACCGTATCATCAGTTATTAAGTGTGCCATACAATGTCCTGGCTTACCCAGAAGGAATAGTCCGTTGAGCCGACTGCAGCTTCGTTGCCGATGGCAGATGCTATATTCGCAACGACCTAAGCCCGAGGAATATATCAATGACAAGACTTTGGCGGATCAACCATCCACGAATGTACCTGAAGCGGGATGACAACAGAAATGATCCGCTTGTCTTTGACGGAGAGAAACGGCTTGATGAACATCCATCCAGAGGCCAAAAGCACTTTTCACTGGTTTAGCATAGAAACATACGCCAGGATAACTTAAGCTCACCAATGATAAGAATACTCAAGAGACCCTTGAGACTGTGCTAATGTAAATAAATTGCAAACCATGCGCTTATGCTTTACCTAGCAAAGATATAGAATCCAATCCGCCACCCTTCAGTGAGAATGCCGATCATCTTGTAGTAGTATTTAGCCGACTGCAACGCTTTGTACACCAAAACACAGCAGACGAGGACGAGCATCAACCAATGAGCGCGGAACACCTGTGCATCCCGGCGGAATAATAACCACGTCCAATATGCAGCCACAGCACCATAAGATAGCGCCGATACAGCGTATACGACCGGGAGAGGAGTATCGCCTGCAGACAGGTGGTTATTGTTCGGGTTGACCTGATCAATGTGGATATGGCCCGACATGGTGCTCTCACTGCAACTAATCAAAAGGATCTGCCACACGCCTTCGTCTTTGATGTCCACCGTGGTGTTCCACACTAGCGATGTTTCGCCCTGTTTGAGTTCCTGGATCACGGCCGTGCCGTCTTCAACTTCATTTTCAATGTAGCTGTTGTCGAGAAAACATGCCTGCAGCGGTGCGTCCTCGTTCTCGGGCCCTTGTTCATTCGGATCGCTTCTTCCGTCGCTGTCGTCGTCAAGCATGCGGCGTCCTTTCCGTATATAAAACGCTATTCTGCCCGAATCCTCTGGGTGCGACAGCTAGATACAAAGTGAGTCACAAGCAATAACCGCAAGGTACCATATGTTCATATGTACCTTAAAGTGGTCCAGTTGGAGATGAAAGAAGCCGCCAGAAAGGAAGCCAAAAGTAGCAACCTGAATGGTCTTTCTGTCATCGTCGTCGAGAATAAGATCGCTTGCATGGACACGATGCCAATTGGACAGAAAACAAAACAAAGCCAGGACCAGCCATTGTGCTTTCATTGTGTGGCTCTTCGCGCAGAGGTTTCGGAAAAGCAAGAAATATTACAAGCAGGAATTAACATGTTCTTCAATTTCTCAACGGCGATTCAATTACGCTCTCTAAGGAAATAGAAAGCAGATAGTCTATGTATGCAACATGCGCGTAATACTTGGGGATGAAAAGGGATATGACAGTGTCTGCTATATTTAATGCAGTATTTTACATGTCTTTACCGGTCTCGCTTGATAACCTTGAAGCTGCAATACCGCGGCGGACAACGTCTATCGACGTCGACTAGCTCAGAAATATCGATCTTAACAGGCAAAATCGGATGTCTGAGCCGGAATGGACCGTGAGCAACGTGACATCAAGCAAAAATTGTAGCGCTTCTAACAAGTTTTACTAGCGAAGAGTGCTGTTCCTTAGCACTCGAAGAGCAAAGTACGCGACGGCCAAGCGATCAATGTGTATCCCCAATCCTAGTAATTATGGCAAGATACATACGCCGAAATTTTTTAGCTCCTTTCTGTGCGTGATATGCCTCATACTTTAATCAAATGAAATGTGGTTTGCACAAGAAGCGCAAACGTTACACGCAAACGTTACAGCGACTATATCGGCACAGCACATATACCCCTTCAATTCTCATAGAAGGAATGTAGCGAAATAAATGATTGTGTATTGATTGACGGGTGTGTTGGTATCTAGACGACGTCTACATACCCGTTGTTACGCTTGATTTGCATGCGTCAGGGCAATCCAGGCGGTACTCAGGTGTATGGGAGATATCACAGGCCATGTTCCAAAACTGATAGGCCTTGTCCATATTGCGTGATTCATCTGAGCCTGGCTTTGCTTCCCTCCCCTGGAAGAAGCGGCCTTGGCCCAAAGTATTCGAGGATGTCGTAATGTAGTAGACATAATCATTTGCCGCATCGTCTTCCGAGACAGCAAAAGGCATATAAGACAGAATATAGTGCATAAGCGTGCGGGTGAACCACGAGGAGCTGCGGTTCAAATCGGTTGTGGGTACGAATCCCGGACAAAACGCTGCGACATGGACCCCTTGGACCTCAGGGAGTTGGGCCAAGACACGCATTGTCCATATCTGGGCTAGTTTGGATATTTTATAGAATTGCATAGGGTGCCACGCTTTGTTGCCGTCGAGATTATCCATATCCACGTCGGTCGGCATTCTACTTTGAGGGTCTCCGCCTCCACCGCGCACCTTCGGATCATGCAGAGACGAAGTTACGAAGAGAACGCGCCCCTGGTTTTGCTTCAGTACGGGCAGGAGAAGTAGTGTCAAAAAGAGCGGAGCAACAGCGTTGACAGCCACGGTTTTTTCAACGAGCTCGGTACCGAAGCAGAAAGTACGCTCGGCTGCAATGGTCCCGGCATTGTTGACAACAACATTCAACTTTGGTGCTAATTGCGTGATGGTCTTGGCAGCATCGCGAACAGACTGCGGGTTTTCGAGATCAAGTAAAACCGTACATAGCTGCTCGTCTGAGAAGGGCAAGGCTGCCCGCATTTCAGTGAGCTTTCCTTGATTTCGGCCTGCCACGACAACAGTGTGGCCAGCAGCGAGTAGTTTTTGGGCAGCAGCACGACCAAGGCCATTGGTTGCACCGGTAATGAGAATAGTGTCTGGCATGACAACAGAACTCGCTGTGGAGAGGAAAACGCAAACAATTCAGCCGCCAGAACGTCTTTCTCGGAGTACGAGCAAGAAACGCAATGCGTATGAATCTTTTCTTTCAGGTTATATGCAATTATACCTTGAACATATTAGCAGCAGCATACGGTATGCTATCAACTAGGACTGGGACACTAGATAGCGAGCTATATATATAGGCAAATATTACGTGGCATATCAAAGACCAACGACTACGTTGTATGTACCTACCACCCACTACAGTATCTAAAACCAACTACAGTAACATTATTTCACTAATATATAGTACAGTATCAGCCATTGGCTATAGTCGCGACGGAAAAAGAAGATATGCCTCGCAATATCTTTTATGCTTTCCCCTTACCAGATATCATCTTCTATACGTACATGTGTTTTATTCCATTTTTTCCTCTTTTTATAAAATGCGGTTAAGAGTGGAGAAGCATATGCAAGAGAGATGCGAGCAACAGCTGAAACAAAAGCAATAAGGAAAAAGAAGCAAGAGGCGTGTTCTTAGCTTAATCTACGATACATGTACGTGGGGATTGGACTTCGGTATGTCTGGTAGTGATAGCTGATCCTTTCGGACGCCGGTGAGACCAGGTGAATACAGAGAACCTGTAGTATACTCTACTAGGATATTCGACTGAGACGTGTGCCCCACCACCAATACGTCTTATACAAATATTAGGCCCATACACCGATTTTCACTTATGAGGGTTGAACAATTTAAACATTTTATCACGATCACATCATGTGAGCCTCTTGTCTCTATTATCTGTGAAGCATAGCATTACGCTATCTTAGGGAATTGACACGAGCATATGATGTCATTGACTCGATTGCTAAACCATTAAATTAATAAAAGAAGGGACCTTTCATCTGGTAAAAACGAAAGAATTTTTACAGCTAATTCCGTAAGAACATAAAGCGTGTCTCCCTCTCTTTGACCGTAGTCTAATACCCCTTTGGGCGGATACGACGCGGCTGGGTTAATGATTCTGCTGTTTTTTCGAGCCTAAATGATCTACAACAGAAAAGGCAATGACATAGTATAACAATACCATAATAATAGCCTCAATATATGTGCTTCTCAAGGAAACCCGACTAAATGCAAACTATGAGTCGCGATTTCATTATCTCTCATCTAGATATGTATGGCCCAGTGCACTCCATCGACATCTGTCATCAAGGCGCATATTTATTCTCTAAGCCATCAAGGGAAGGAGCCTGCCAGAAATACGAGAATTAAGAAGGTTATGTGGTCCTATAAGAGGCGGAAAATAGTAGCGAAAGTCGACAAATAATGTGGTAATATGGGAGATATACAACATGTTTGATAACACATCTGAATGGGGAGTTCTCGAGAGCCGAATTTCTATTTTATAAGTAAGCACAACTTCAAAGGAAGAATCAGCCATAAGATGCCTCGAGAAGCAAATAGTGAACGTTATGTTGCCCGGTGCACAGTCAGTAGCTAGCGGTTCGCTCAGGCCACCGAGTTTATCAACCACTTTGCGAGGACGGCTAGTGCTCTTTATTTCTCAGATCTTATCCTGTCACAGACTATTTGACTTCGTATGGTGGAATTAGCACATCGCATCATATATATCTAGATGGCAAAAATGGTGCTCACTCGTCGCTTGATTTATATCCGCTTACCCTTATCATGGGTAATAATAAAATGTGCAAAGGAAAGGTTTCCCCGGAAAAAACGTATATTGCCAAGACGGATCAGCGTGGCCGAAAAACAAAAGTTAGGCTCAGAAATATGACTTAATTTAGTTTCTCAACTGGAAGCCCTGCGCATGCTGCATGGAGATACACTTCTAGACCATCTGGGGGCCTTTCATCTGTACCTGCAACCTTTATTCTTTCCCTGTCTTTTTTTTTCCTTGTAGCAGACAAATAATTATACTTCTTACACTTGCTCGGTCTAAGCGATGCAACAGAAATATATGCATCTGGGGTTTTGCTACAAATTAATCACCATGCGGAAAGCTGGTCTGAAATATACCTTTCTTGGGGCTTCTTGATGTTCAATTGGTTACACGGGATAAGTGTGACTCGTCTCAGCGGGCAAGCATGAAGCTGAAAGGAGTAGATAAAAACGAGAGGAACAGAGGATGTTACCTATATGTTTGTTGTTAGCAAGTCTTAAAGAGCTTTTTACATGATTCTTTCAATAGGTGACAAATAACCCGCGAAAAAACAAAGATAGGTGGTATGTTTCAGAGGCCTCACCTTTTTGTTTATCGTGCTACCAACAAAAAAAATAAAAAGCGCCGCAGTTCCTTCATTTTTGAGTTTCTCTTTCGCTTTTTTCCCCTTTTCTGCGTTTTCTTCCTCCATACTCTGATCCTTTCCCCGGTTGATACTTCGTCGGTCCGATTTTATTGGACTCGTAGTTCAAAAATATGCCTTTTAACGCAAAGGCAGAGGATGACGTTAAAGCATCCGACCCGCAAACGCCTCTACCAAAAACAAGAAGCAAATATGTGAAAAATGCATGCAGTATGTGTAACCATTCTGCTTTTATATACGGATTTATTCACATTGAACGACTTCTTGTCTACAGCCAACTGCAGAAAAGCATCTAGAAAATGCGACGATGCTCGACCGTGTCCTCGCTGTATTAAATACGCCTTGGAAGACTCGTGCGTGAGTTATGTTCGAAGGAAACGTCCCGAGAAGAAAAACGGCAAAAATCAAAAAGCAATTCAGAAACAAAAACAAGTACAAAGTGAAGGTGAGCGTCTTCCAGAATGAGTTCGACAGAAGCACATTGAGATGATCTAATGCGCAAATGAGAAGCATCCTCATCGTCGTCTGATGAAATGACGAGTGGTTTAGAAATCTTAACAACCCCTGGCGCCGAATTTAGCCAAGTTTTGCAAGGCGCAGTGCAGGCATTTAAACAGTGCAATTTCGACCAAGTGGAAAACTGTCTCCGCGATGCTTTACTCGTCGTGCTCCACCAGCGGATCGATACGCTTTACCAATCCCGGTCGCTCGACGAAGCGATGGATGCCGCAATCACTGTCATTAACCTCTACCCACGGCTACCCACGGGTTATCAATGGGCAGGTGACATTTGCTGCGACAAGTGTGACTACAAGACGGCCATCGAATATTACACACGGGGCATTGCGAAAACGGAAAGCGAAACTCTCACACAGTGCCTGCATGCGGCGACGACGCGTTACCATGTCAGACTTGATCCGCTCGCATGTCTACCTTCCGAGCTAATTGCCCGTATCTTTGACTTTTGTCCTGAGAAACGGATCGTGTGTTTCCGGCTCTCCCGTTCCTGGCAGCAAAAGCTACCTCACATCCCCATGTGGTCAACACTCGACGTGGCACTTACCAACAAGCGCAAGACCCGCCATTGGCAGGTCGGTCTGAGTCGGGTCCTCGGCAAGGGACTGCGCGAATTGACGCTAAAGACATGCAAGCCTTTATGCACCGTGGTTGACTTGCTGGGCCAAGCGGAATGCATAAACCTCGGGAAGATCGGTAAATGAAGCAAAGTATATACATGTATTTAGAACATTACTAACTCAAAATTTCTCTAGTGGTCGATGACACTACCCGCTACGATAACGTCGAATACAGGAGCGATTCGACGTTCAGAGATGACACGCTGTTTCGTAATCTAGAATTGATCGGCGGAAACCTGACGCACCTCCAAATCAAATCGCCCATGTTACCCCGCAATGTCCTCCCTGTGTTCCTCGCCCTATTTCCGAGACTGGTCCATCTCAGCTACGACGTGGCAGATAAGAATCAGCAAGAGATGGCACCTTGGGATTACTCCATGCTTGCAGCGCCATCGGTCACAGACCTCGTGTACCTTCGATGGCCCGACCTCGTCGACCTCGCCTCAGTGACCGACCTGTTGCCACGTTGCTGCCCACGTCTTGGAAGCTTGGTCGTATCTTGCCCCGCCGATTTCCAACAACACGACATCAGTCGGCTTATGGAATCTACCCTTGCTTGTCCGGACATGCAAGTTATCCGATTTCAGGCCGGATCGCTGCCCGCCAACGATCCGCAAGACGAGCCTCAGCCAAATGTGTCTGGCCTGCGCCGCTTGGTAGTGTGCCAACAAGCGTTTGTCAATCTGGCAGTCATGAGTCGTATCCTACGCGCCCACGAACAAACGCTGGTGGAATTCAAGTGCGACGAGACCGGACACTTTGATTTTATCGATGTCCATCATGCTCCTGCCGTTTCTTTACACATGCCTGCCCTTACACGGGTCCAACTCTCGAGTAGCATCCCCAACGTGATTCGCCCTTTTTCAGCCTTTCTCGCCAACGCGCCTGGCCTGATTGAACTTGTCCTGAACCGGATGACGATCGACGACGAAATCATGACCGCCATCGCACGTTTGCCACGTCTGCAACACCTCACCTTCAATAAGTGCCGCGGTGACACCGATCTTCTCAGCCTCTTGGTGCGCGAGTCAATTGACAAGGGCGCAGATTGCACGCTCACTTCACTCTGCGTGCGCGACGCGTCGGCCAATATGATGTGGGACGAGGACGTATTTATTGATATGGCGTTGATCATGACTCTCCACCACATTGAAGTGTCGGCTGCGGTTTCGGATCGCCGCACGCTCAGTTCGTTCGCGATCCGCAGCTTTACTGAGAATGCCACGCGGTCTGGTTTGGCTAACCACCTCGAGACCTTGGTCTTGCCCGTTCCTAAACGCAATCCCAACATACGCCATCTGCTCAGTTCAAGCTGTCAACCTCTCACATCCTTGAAACTGATTTCTACATAACCTCATCACCCTTGTTTATCCCCCCCCCCCGCATCTGAACATACTGAAATTGCATATCCTTAATTGAAACAGTAGTAGATATATATCCCGGAACATTTAAATTGTAAAGAATTAATAGCATAACTTCATTAAGTAGTAACAAAGTAAAAAGATAGTAATAATAGTGACAATAAATAATATACAGATTCATCATTAAACATATGGAAACGGTATCGAATGTGATTGATGCGCCAGCTACAGGGTCTAGTAATAGATGATATGTCGCTTCCATACCCCCCCCCTGACCGTGGGAAAACCTCCTAGCGAACCAGATCGCATCTGTGCAAGATAACAGGAGAATATGTGAAGAAAAGGAGCTTATAGCGAATGGCGAGCGATGCGGTCGGATATGCGCAGCCAAAGTGTGTTCAGCTGATACACTTGAAGAAGAAGGCAACTCCCATATAATGACCTGATAACCGAATAATGGAATAGGTGATAGGTGATTCGAGTTGAGTCATGATTGAAACCGCGCGCTTTCGCATCTCTTTTCTTTGAGAGGGTTGCTTTCGGGCGAAACAATTTGACGTTTCTTTCCTCTTTATCGTTTTACAACCCCTCATGGCAACTCTTCGTCCATTCTCGCACCCGCGAACTCAACTTTTCGGTCAGCTCTTTTCCAAGCGTTGCTACAGCGCGGCTGCTGCCCCTGCCGGTCTCTCTGTACGCTCAATACTATATAAACTTACTCTTTATTTACCTTGCCTCAATTTATCGACAGGCCAATAAGCTTCGCGTGCAGTTGACCGACAAGCAGAAACCTCTGGTGCCCAACAAGGACCTCGTGTTTGGCCGCACTTTTACCGATCACATGTATGTCATTTTGTACATTACTCATCAACAAAAGATTGAGGAATAACGTTTGCGTTTCAGGCTCTCCGCAGAATGGTCCCTGGGCAAAGGCTGGGCCGAGCCTGAGCTGAAGCCGTACAGCAAGATCGCACTCGATCCGTCCGCGGTCGTGTTTCACTATGGCCTTGAGTGTTTTGAGGGCATGAAGGCCTACAAGGATAAGGATGGCAAAATTCGTCTCTTCCGTCCTGATATGAACATGGCCCGAATGAACCGCTCCACTGCCCGTATTGCCCTTCCTGTAAGTAATATACAACGTTGATATATATATATATATATGCACTTATGCAAACTCATACACCTGGCGTAGCAATTTGAGGGTGAGGAATTGATCAAGATGATTGGTGAATACCTCAAGGTTGATGAGCGCTGGATCCCTGAGGGCCGCGGTTACTCGCTGTACCTGCGTCCTACGATGATTGGTACGCAAGAAACACTTGGTGTATCGGCTTCGCAACGCGCCCTGCTTTTTGTCATCGGCTGCCCTGTCGGCCCTTACTACAGCACTGGCTTCTCGGCCATCAAGCTGCAGGCCACAACTGAGTACGTGCGTGCTTGGCCCCGTGGTACGGGTGATGCCAAGATTGGCGGCAACTATGCTCCTGGCATGTTGCCCCAACAGCTCGCTGCTAAACTCGGCTACCAGCAGAACCTCTGGCTTTTTGGCGGTAAGTCATCATTCAAGATAAATATCACTTCGTTTTATTCATCCTCAAGTAGACAACCACGAGCTTACTGAGGTGGGTGCCATGAACCTGTTTATTCTATGGAAGAACGCTGCCAACGAGCTTGAGCTCGTGACGCCGCCCCTGGATGGCTCTATCTTGCCCGGTGTTACACGCGACTCTATCCTGTCTCTTGCGCGTGGCTGGAACGAGTTCAAGGTGACCGAGCGCAAGCTGACCATGCCCGAGCTCCGTGATGCTGTTAAAGCTGGTCGTGTCCAGGAAGTCTTTGGTGCTGGCACCGCATGCATCGTCAGCCCTGTCAAGTGCATCGGCTACGAGGGAGAGGATCTCCAGATCCCTCTTGATCCCAACGACCCTTCGTCTCAGGCTGGCCCTTATACCAAGCGCTTCAATGACACCATTATGGATATTCAGTATGGTGACGTCGAGCACCCTTGGTCCGTCGTTGTCAACTAGACTCCCATTTATGGACATATATCTATTCACGCATTTATTTTCTTAATGAATTAAGCGCGCCCTCCCCATGAGATCTATGTTGTCTGCTGGATGTAAACTGGGTGATTTTCATGCGGGACAGCATGTCTCTGACCGATAAGTTCGTTGACATATGTTATTGTTTTCGGTAGCACATATTCATTTCACAGACAAAATCACTGAAATTGTCCTGTATTCCATATCTCTCCAGTGCAGCCTTCCGATATTTCGAGTTGTGCTTGACCACAAATAATCTAGCAGTCGTCATGAGCGAGACATGCATCTTTAGCAGTAAACGCAGATGCATATATTAATTATATAATATACAGTGACAAGGTGGAAATGGGAAGACACATCAGCAGACTCGGGTCGGGCGGGATTTCCATTCGTGTGTTCCGAGTGTCCACACATGGCAATGTTTGCTTCCACCCGATTTGGCTGTAGGATACATCCCTCCATCACAACGCGGACCCACTTTATAATTGCTGTTGTCGCCCACTCTCTCTATTTCTCTTTCTCTCTCTCTGTACAAAGTATAGTCGGGCTATCACCCCTTCAGACTTTAATTCTGCCGCCTGTCGCTCTCTACTTCATTATCTTGCATCACCTCCGTCTTTTCCTTTTTATTTTCCTTCCTCTTTTGGTTTTGATTTATTTACATGGACATCTGGCCAAACGCAGCGATAAGAAACAGATACGTTCATACGAGTCATCAAGCACTACGAAAATGCTGCGGATGTATCCATTTGCGAGTCGGTGCTACGTTTTCATGCTTGCTGTGGGCTGTAAGCGATTACCGAACAATGAATATCGTCGTCATTTATGCTTTTTTACTGCAGGGTCTTTCATTGTATTTCTCCATCATCTCTTTCCAAAGTCTCAGTCGTACGTATCACTTTATATGTGCTTCAAATATCTTATGCATCTGCGTACAGCTTTTTTCTCACATCTCGATCCGCCTCCGCTCATCGTCTTCGGTGTCGTCAATTTATTGCTTACTATGGTAGCTTTTTTCGGCCTCTTCTCCCTGTTTATGGCAAGTAAGTTTAGAGTTATGCTTTCTGTATATTAACGACTTCTATAGAATAGGTGGGAGTACACTCGGCGCTTCTCGCATGCGCTGTGGGGCGCCATCGTCCTGGTTTTGGTGGATGGCCTAGTCAATGTGGTACTTTATCTCACCAAACGAGGCGAATTCCTTAGCTGGTGCGTGCAGCGATCCTCAGATCGCCTTTCCTCTGCCAATAGCACGGCAGCGAGCGCGCTCGGACTCGACACCAACGACTACTATAACTGCAGCAAGCTTTGGGAAGACGAATCCAAGTTTGGTCTCCTGGCCATCTTTATCATGATTATACTCTATGTAAGTTTTGGTATTCCTCTTTGTACACACATTACCTAATCCACTGTAGATCTACTGGGCCGCATGTATCTATTCTTTCAGTCACAAGCAAGGCGCCGTCCGGGTGAGTGAGCAAAAGATGATGGAGCTCGGTGGCATGCCACCAGGCGGTATGATGCAACCCGGCATGCCTCCTCCGCCTGTCGCGCCTCCGCCGCCACCGCCACCCATGGCTGGACCAGGTGCACGCTCCAACGTTATCGTTCTCAACAACGAAAAGCCATCCAGCAAACAGACAACCAAAAAATCCAAACGGTCCAAAAGATTCCCGACTTTCCGCAAAAAATCCGTCCAGCCCAGCGCAGCCATGCTCGGCTTCCACATGGATGAACACGGCAATATGATTGACCTTGAGAGTCAGCATTATTGGCCGGATACGAATTATGAGGATCTAGCAAAAACGTCGAATCATGATCACACGAAGCGTTCAGGATCAACACCTGGCGATCGTTATTGATTATGACTCCTTATTATCATTGCTCCAGTGTATACCCTCAACATCCTCTTCTCTTTTTGTCTCTCCCTTCATCCTTTATCTTTTCCAATCATACGACTTTATAGATTTTTCTGTTACCGCTCTTTGGCATCCAAACGCTACCTTATTGTGCAGTGTCTTATATTGTTTCATATGTATACTCTACCAGTTTCTTCCCAGCACCGCGCTCACGCGAGTACATATAAGAAGAGATTTGCTCAAACAGCGTGGCATCAGGGTGGCGGCATCTTGACGCTTGTGGCGGTCGAGAGTATCGTCATCACAACGCTGGAGGGTATTCTTATCCATGAAGAGGTACAAGCCGTGGCAGGTTGTATCCTGAACGTAGCAAGCCTTGGCCTCACTTTGATTGACCTCATCGACCGTGGCCTGGTCGTCGCGTCTCTGATCTATCAAGCAATCCTCTGTGTCGACGCGGTGAAGCACATGCACAGCACGACTCGCGCCTACACTCCCATTATTTATGGTATAGATTCACTTGCCAACCACTGCATCTTTTTCTTTTTTTTTTTTTAACTTCGCGGATGTAGGTTTACTCGCAACACTTTTCACTTGCCTCCAAGTCCTACAAGATAAAAGCCGCATCGCAAAGTTTCAAGACATCGGTTGCAATTTTGATTTAAACCTTGCCGAGGACTACGCCGTCATGGCGATCAGCATCCTTTTCTACCTCTTGTGCGTGGCCTGCATCGTGTGTATGCGCCACCGACAGCAGCAAGAAACGCCTTTGCCTTCTAGGAGTGGCTCGATGTTGGCGGCGGCTGCGAAGTTAAACCTCTTTTTTATTGTCTCGTACATAGCTCAGCTCACGCCCTCCGGTTTGCTCGGTTATGAGACCAGTGGCCTTGAGGTTACTCTGGTGGCCGCCTTGGCTTGTCTGTTATTTCTTTTGGGCTGGTACGCGTTGTCCAAGCCTCTTGTGCTAAGCACACTCTTGGCATGCGGCGCACTTTCGGTGGGTTACTTTGGTTACCGTCTCGTCACATTTGCCATGCCTCATACCGCCGGTCAAGATCCTTATCAGGTAAGCTGATCCTTTTGGCATCAAACACGTACAGGTTATCTGAGCGGTGCCTCATAGGTGACACGGTACAATCTGATCTTTACCACAGCATGTATCGTGCTCTTGCTCACGGTCACGGTCGGTGCCGGTATCGAGTCCGTACGACGGATTTTAAGAGAGCATTCTGAAGACAAGACGTCTTCGTTGGCTGGGGATGATTTGTGTCTCACATCCGGCACAGATAATCTCACGAAGAAGAAAACGCATGACTCTGCACAGGAGTTTACATGTGCCTGAATGCTTTACATATCAATTGGATCCAGCTATTGAATAAACCAACGGAATGCTGTACTCTTTTATATAAGGCTCCGTCTCTTTGCTATCAGCCCTTATACAAGCGTCGTTTACACAAAGATGGTTAGCACGTAGCTCACAGTCTTGAGCTCATACTCGCGCATCTGTTTGCTGCTTTTTTTTGAATTTGGCGGACGATTATATACACAGACATAAAATATAGTTCAGGCAGCATCTTAGACAATGCGTCAGTTGAATTGGAATACACAAGATGCCAACTAACACTCGGCTATTCTCGTGCTATGCCCACGTGGGATATGTGTATTGAAGCCCTGGAAAGGTACGAAACAGGAAATGAGTCAAAATAACGTTGTGTAACGTGGGCGACCCGGAGGTGCCCTGCGCTGCTGCACACACTCGTCATTCTAAATGACAGTAGGCTAAAGAACAGAAACATTGACTTTCGAATGTCGAGCTTAATTACGAGAAGCATTATTGAGCAGCAGAATGCAGGGTGCAGGATGAGTATCGGGATACCCTGTCTCCGCAACATCTAAATTTTTTTATTTTGGCACCATGTATGGTATTTGTGAATAAGTTCACGCTATATTTTTCTTGAAGAATACACTTGCGCAAGCCTTTTAAGAGGCATTCCTCCTAGTTGGAGGGATGGTGCGGTTTGAGCCACAATTGGCGCTTATGGAGTACTTGTTCTTGATCGTCCCGCCCCTTGGCGTATGAGGTCCTTCCTTTTCAGAACATCTTCGTCAACCTTCCATTTAGGGAAGGGATTTTTTTCGGGTCGCACGCATGTAAGCTCAGCAACCAAAGAAAGTAAAAATAATTCAAATGGAAAAAGGTCAAAGATCATTTTTCTTTCCCTTTCGTTACCATTCTTTTTTCTTTCAAACGATGGATGACACTGACACCAACCTGGACTGGCTATTGCAGCTGCCTAATGACGACATTGAATCGTTTTTGTCGCGAACCGATGCGTTTCCCATGCCTCCAGCCGGGTTTTCCAACGACTCCTTTTTTATGACCGAATACGATCAGCAAAGCACCACGACAAGCAGCAGTAGCAGTCCACCAAGCGATAGTCAGACATCAGCCACGAAGCCAGCCAAGTCGACTGGATCTTCCGTGGGTCTCCTCGATTTTCGTGTCAAGCCGAAACACGACGTCCTGAGCGAGACACAGCTCAAACAAATGACCTCAAAAGAACGGCGCCAGTTGCGCAACAAAATCTCGGCCCGTAATTTTCGTACGCGGAGAAAGGGTAATTTCTAGCCTCATTGTTTTCGCGGAACCAACCGTGTTGATTCAAAGAGTAATGTAGAGTATATCACGACTCTTGAAGAAGAAATTGACTCTCTCAAGACCGAGCGAAGTCAGCTCAAACAAGCTCTCGACCACGCTCATGGTAAGATCGCCGCTCTTCAAAAAGAAAACGACCAGATGCGCCTGGACCTTGCCTTGGTCCAGCACGACAAATACACCCTTCACGCGCCATCTTCCAACCTCGAGGATATTCTGTTTTCGCCTGTTCCGCCCACACCCATCGTTTCGTCGTCCTCATCATCCCTGTCCTCGAATTCTTCTACGTACGCTTCATCGTCACCTTCATCTGTTTCACAATCACTTTCTCCGGGTGATATCTTCCGGGTCGATCACGCTCTCATTCCCAGCTGGGACTGGTCTGCCATAACCGAGAAAGACAAACACAACAGTACCGTTTTTGCTTCGCGGGAGACTTTGACCCGCTATCCTCTGCTAGTACCGGCACTCATGTCCATTGTTCTCGCGCATACCTTGTCCATGAGCGTCAAGGAACTCTCTCTGCTTTCGCCTCCTACGCAGCCAAAGCTTCTCGGCCCTGCACCGCTCACTGAAATCCCCATAGATGTCAAAAATACCCCCATCGCTGCTGAGGACGAGCGTCCCGTATACCCAGAGGAGGAGCTGCCTGAAGAAACAAAGATCACAAAGGAAGAGAAGTCGCTGGAAGAAATGGAGAAGGAAAATCAGGAGGACAAGCCTAAGCAAAACTGCACGATCTTTAATTCCACTGTGTGGGACATTCTACTCGCTTGGACGCCGCCCCATCATCAGCAACGCGAGTCTTGCTCGCTCCGTGCTACCCGAAAATTGCAGGAGAAGGTATGCACGATCGTGTGGTCCAAACTCGCATCCCTTCAGGAGTGTCACCGTCAAAAGAGATATCCCTGTCCATTTTCTTACTTACAACGCAACGAGGAGCGCATTGAGCAAGTTGCCCAGTAAACCGAGCTTACTTTTTGTCATTTGAGCTTCCTATCCTTCATCGCGCCTGTGTACATAATCATAAATTACGTTATTGGTTTCCCTTTCTTTCTGTCTCTTTCTTCTCGCCATTGGATTAATAAACTATTAAAACAATAGAATGGACCGCGGCAAGATGACGGCTTTGCTGGGCGGATAGGGCGCTTTGTTTGGTCTGTGTATTACCCTGAACACGCCTCGTGATCTATCTGTGTCGCAGCGACAAGCTACCACGCAGTGTTCGCATACTTGTATCAGTGACGCTGCTTATTGCCGCACCTTCTTATAGTTTCTATGGGCACGGTCATACTTTCCACACTATTATCGTATCTGGATAATTTCCGCGTACAGCAGTAAATGTCTCGGACATGGGTTAGATCACTATAATCCCCTAAAGGAGACATAGGTATGCAGAATCTAGAGTGATGATTTTTGCGCACGTGATAGCATTCGCGCTAGTTAGGACCAGGTTCCATTCATTAACCATTCACGCGCGAGGGAAAACATGATGATGGATATAAATACATTTCCTTGCCAAGGCTGGCCATACCTGAGCATCTATGGCCTGTGCCAAAAATGAGCAAGTGAGTTGTAAGTTGAACAAGATGGATAATAAACAAACGGTATTACTGTGGTATCAAATCATCCAACCTAGGTCACAGCAGCGCCTGACCCCGAGGAACAAGTGACGGTAACGGCCGGCGCTGGGTGGATCATCTTTACTCATGCTGGATACCTGTATCCCTCATCATAGTTTACCGTCACCATTAAGACGTATAAATATTATTTTGCAACTCAGTCTGTCTTCAGTATATGCAATGTCGTACCGACATGAGATAATACACGTATGTCTTTTAGCGCCTTGGAGCTCGCTAGCCCATCTGTCATTATTTTTGTTGGAAGAGAAGGCAGAGGTCGAGCCCGACCTAGGGCGTCGATACCAGCCGCATATACGGCCGCATCCCAGCAGAGAGAAACAAGTTCGGAATCGGGAATACCGGCCGAAGCTATGCCGAGGTATGGCTCCAGGAAAGACAAAGGTAAAAGTTTATTGCCAAACGCGGCTGATGCGCTTCTCAAAGAGATGATGCATTTGAGCTCCGTGGCGAGCCCCCCGCCCTGAGAACGACTCTACCGCAGCATAGTAACTGAGCGGACCCGCTTCACGACAATTTTTGCGAACGACAACAAATAAAGTCTAGCGAGGTACTTATGCGAGTGGGGATAAATGGAATTACACTCGTAGATGAGCTCAGTCACTGTGGTCAGCATTCTATTTCTTGCTGTCAAGTGCTATTTACATCCGTGTATGAGGCTACGATAATAAACATCATGTTACATTGAGCGAGTGTAGTAATAGTACCCCGAGGTCGGCTGTTAGGTGAAAAACCATTGAATACTCTTATTCTTTCGGCTAATTCTCCCCTCCGTCATATCAGCATCCGCTTATGGCTTTGGCCAAATCTGGAAGCATTTTAAAGTACCCAGTAGCTGAAGTGGAGAGATAATCAGCAGTTCGTTTTGCCTCCAAATGTCCTGATAGTATACCAGCTGTGTATCACATCTGTCAATGTTTACAAAAAGGAAAACGAGAAGAGCTACACTGACCTAAGCTTGCAGAGTTTGTCACGCTTCCTGAGGCAAAGCTCGTCATCAAAGAAGAGAAGCAGGTCGAAGTAGTTTTAGTCACTTTAATATATTTAAAAGTAGCAGTAAGAAGCATCTTATTCGACGGAAGCCCTGGATTAAACTAGCTGCTCCACTGAACGAAGGACAACAAAATTCCTCGGATCGAGCTGTATAGATAGATGTATGATTTATTTTGCAAACGCTACGTCTATATGAATAAAAGAGAGTTAAACTGCTACGTAGCCTCCGCCACCGCGTCGATGAGACAAGACGGAATCCCTGATGTGAGACATCAGATCCTACATATCAATATCAATCCGTGTGTGAGTATACTCTTTTCATGTTCTATGCCGTAACAAACCTTGATCAAGTAGGGCAAGTCCAGCCAAAAATCTATTGGAAAGAAGAACGTGAATTACAGAATAAGATATGGTTGTGATTATTACCACGATGGGGTATCAGGTCCAGGCCGCGTGCGTTGTACATTCTAAAGTTATAGAAAGCGCCACCAACAAAGTAGACACCCAAGAGTACACCGATGCTGGTCATAGAGAGTTAGTTTTGCGTGACCAAGCCATTGCTTCAATGAATGCACTACTTACATGGTAAAAAAGATACCGACACCCGACATACCACCGCTGCCTCCGCCGTTTTCTCCACCATTGTTACCGTCCTTGGGTGAGTCATTATCAGGTACCTTCTCGCCGTCTTTAAGTCTAGGTAGATAGGATGAGTTATGCTAATACAGACAGTATTTATATCTTACTTACGCGCAGGCTTGGACTGTCTTCCATTCGAGTAAGAGCATGCCATTTGTGTAAGAGATAAGCGTCGGCGCTTTGGGGTCATCCTAAACAGATAGGCCGCTTTGGTGAGATCACGCATCTGGGCAGGCCAATCCTTCCTTACATTACGATTTCCACTCTCGTCACATTCAAAAATGATTTGTGCTGACTGCTGCTGCTCCTTCCACTTGCGTCCATCCAACTTCAACGATAGCTTCGTTCCGCCTGCAAAGAATTAGCGGAGTGTTGTAGTTCAAAGTAAAACAGAAAGCCTACTTTTGGTCAGATCCTTGTCTGGTTCGGGCAAAGAGAAGGAAGGGTTCATTTTAGCATCACTAAAATCACCGGCAATGTCCTGGACCACTGCCACAAATGGTTTCTGGTCTTGGTCTTGATCTTTGCGAAGAAGCACCTCCCGCCGGCAGATAGACTAACCCAGCAGTGAGTATCATTATACACCCGTCATGAATTAGGGTACAACATACTGCGCCTTGCTGGCAAAAATCAGCTTCGGCCAGGCCGTCGGGTCGCTTCAAGGCATCGCACACGTTAATGGCAACAGATGTCTGAAGAGTAGTCGGTGGTTGTTCCGTCGTTGCAGTCAGGACGAATTCTCTGATAGTAAGAAGCAGATCGTTGAGAAAAGAAAAGTAACGCGTTCCAATCGAGATGTATAGATTACTTGTTCAATTTGGAGAGATCAAGCTTGTAGTCTGTGTTTTCCAGTTTATAACCTTTGTCACAGTATGCTTGGATGGCGAGAGTGCCGGTAGCTGATAGCAAAAGAGGGATCACACCGAGGAGAAGCCTCATTAGAAGCGCAGGAAGTTGAAGAAAAAAAAAAGAGATACAAGGAAAAGGGAAAAAAAAGAATAGTGTGATAGCACAATGACGGTCCTGGATTTGTTCATGTGGCACAACATGCTCCCATTCTCTCCTCCCCTTCTGACACAGCCAGTCAGTTTTTGACCATGCGACTCCTTTGACACACTTCCATACTACACACACCTAGCATTTTCTATATGATCACTTTCCAACTATTCGTTAATTATGCCCGGATTATGGTATTTCACAGCGTATATATGAGTATACGATGATTATTTCTCGTATTTAAGTCGTAAGGCCGGCTGTGCACATACTGTACTGTAGAATAGCAAAGTCGCCATCCTAAATCTATGGATGGACAAAATAAAAGAATGTGGCGCTATTTTTCCATAGTTTTGTAACTATAAAGTGCATTTATCATTGCGGCTGATATGAGAGTATATATGTGTACATGCATGATTATACAATTGAATAAAACGGAGGGAGCAACCAATCTACCATAAAAGATCAAGAACTAGTCACATTCCTTCGCCATAAACCATGCGATCCTGGATGCTTCTGTCCAGAAGTCACAGCTGCCTTTGGCAGACCGCCCCCAGGCTGGTTCCATGTCAAACGGCTCGCGTCGCCTAACGAACTGTGAAGGAAACATGCTAATCAGTCACCATGCTGCAAGTGCGCTTCCTTCCCTTACCGTGGCCTAATGCAATGTTTTATGGTAAATAGGATGCCTAGCAGGAGGCAGATACCGCCGATAGCCATGTAGGTGATGCCCAGATAAGGGTTGCGCCCTCCAAGCGGCGACGTCGTGGAAATGACGATCCACTTTGTGCCACTGTACAGGGTCGTGTCAAAGTCTATAAATATAAGTTGAGCAACAGGAGATAGAGGTTTTCCTTTAATAACTTACTCATATCAATCGAGATACGATATCTGCCTTGTTCAAGCGTTTGAGCATCGTTTCGTCCCCAGATCTTTCGGAAGTCGGGCAGGGCAGCCATGCGCATCCAAACCATGAAACTCTCGTCTTTTGAAAGGTCTGGCGGAGGATGGGTGTCGTCGTAGCGACCATTCGGGTACCGCGTAGCCCAGTTCGGAGGCGGGGCCAGAGAACTGGATGGGTACTGTGTCTTTCCATATTTATGCTTGTCTGTAGGCCATGCGAGGTTGGTAGTGTCAAACGAATAAGTTGTCATCACATTGTTATCAATACGGGTCAAATTGGAGCGGGTATCTGTGTATAAAGTGAATATAAAGTGTGATTATATCCTAAATAGTATATTCATACCGTTAAACATCGAATTGGCTATCAGACCACACGGGTATATGGGTGTGCCGTCTTCGGTGATAGCGAGCGGGTTGCAGTTTGTGCCGAGACCGCTGCCGGGAACAGGTTTGCCAGAGAGCTGATCGGCATCAAAGCTTTTGATATACTGTCGATGATTCTGATAGAATCCTGTGAGGCGGTAGTAGAGAAAGACGGGCGCTGTCATGGTCTGTGGTATAGTAAAATCGATAATGCACTGTTGGATGGAGAGGTTATTCGGGTTCTGCCAGTTGGGGTTCTGGAAGGATGTCGTGCTCTGTACGTGATATGCTGGAGATTCGTAGTCGGTCATGTTGATGGGTTCTGAGAAATGGAGGTTGTAAAGGGATGGCGCCAGGTACACCGGTGTGCTGTATTTGTTACAGTGGGTGTAATTCAGCATAATCTCAAGTACCTTGCTTAAGGATTAACAAAACCAAGCTTAGCATCAGTAATTGTCACTCACCCGAGTATTGGACCAGTACAAGAGACCACCAATAGGTGTAAAGAGGATACCAATGACAAACAGAGTGGGCAACGCCGTTCGGGGTGTCAGAACAGGCTGCCAAGCAGGTAATCGTTGTTGTCGAAAGGCGCCATCTACGCTTACAATGTCTGTCTTAGCCTAAAGACATGAACGCTAATTCTATCATAACTTGCCAGCCGGCTTGCGCGACTTCTTTTTTTCGTCACCGTCGTCGCTCATGGTCGGTCAAAATGTTGGACTGAGGTATCGGCTCGGTTCGCAGTAAAGATACAAAAAAAGAATTCGAGGAAACATTGAATTGCTTTAATTTTTTGGGCCGAGGATAGAGCAACCCCTCTTTCCACTATGCTAAATAGGGATACACCAGCCGCTGCTAATATATAGAGACTATATACGGGCGAGATGTCCGAGCCACCCTGTCCAGGGGACACACACTAATCTACTCTTTTTAACTGCTCGTCGATTTCTTCAGCGGACGCCTTTCTCTTCCCTTTGCTCCTCCTGCTCGAACCAGAGCTGCTTGGTTGACCCCTTCTGAGAAAAGGCGGTATGAAGCACATGGGCTTCTCGGCCCGCGACCAAAAGACTTTCCATCATAAGCGCCGTGTTTTGGGCAGCCATGCCGTCACGGTGAAAATACGTACGGCATTCGGGGCATGTTTTTATACGGTTTACGGCGTAAAGTTCAGCTTCCGGCGATGATTTTGAGGGCAAGTGCTTGAGGTATTCGGTGAAAACTTCTTTTCCCAACTGCAGGCAGCGGGGACAAATCTGGTTTGTGCAATATTCATTGAAGCGGGACGCGAGGGAAGTCATGGTTCCTTGCTTTTCGTTCGAACGCGTCCAGAGATTTCGCATCCATAGGTGCCTGCTCTGGCACCTTTGCAGGCCGGAGCCGCGCCCTGGCCATCCATGCCGGCGCCGACTCGAGTATCAGATCGCAAATGCTGTCAAGACGTGACCGGATGGAACGCTATACCTCCCAGGGCCTCCGGAGAACAGATGGCGTCGAGTAAAAGCTCGTCAAGACGTCTTTATTACTATTTAACTGGTAAGACCTCAGTTTTGTCATATATGCATGTGGATGGCCTGCGCCAGTAATCTGCTTTGAGTCATGGGCCTTGATTTTTTCGCGGTCTTTTTTGTCTTCCAGCCAGCGAGCATTTGGGCTTGTGAGGCCGTAGGTCTCCTGCCGACGCGCGCAAAACTGTGAGCCGCGCCTTGAACATCCGCTTGGTAAGATGGGCATGGCGAACGACGCCACCGGACAGACTTCACCGCAATCGAGCGCGAAAACGGTTTTTAATTCACCCTTGATATCGTTATCGTCTCGCAGATACTGACTAATGCTGATGGACTGGCGCTTCATTGTGCTTCTTGCGGCAGGTTGCAGCCAGTTTGTGTACCCTTGTATCATTTTGATCCCGTCCGTGCGAAAGGATGATTACGGTGTGTACTGTGCTTCTCGAGTCCCTGGCACTACTTCCTTCTATCTGTAGGCGTAGGGGCGGTCTATGAGCGTGATATCTCCTTTATGATGTACTGCTTTGATGCCAATATCCAAGATAAACCTGACAGCGCTCTGATCAAAAGATATTGGATTAGTATGGCGTTTCCTTTTTTACCACCTGGATCTGTCTTTACCTTTTCCTCTTCATCATCTGTAGCATTCCGATAAGCTTTGTAGTCACTTTTAGCGGGGTCGATGCGGTTGAGCATGGGACTCAGCTGGCTCTCGCTAAAAGTATACACACTGGGGAGAGACCGGCAGCCGGTACAGGATTGATAAAATTTTCGACAAAGCAGGCAGATTTTTCTCCATGTCCAATGTTGCTTCCAGCAGACGATGAGCTTGTTTCGGTTTTGGGGGTTGCAAAGATTCTGGAGAGTTCGACGACGGACGCTTGTATCCCAGGCCATCGTAGAGATCGAAGCCTTCCGTTGTGATGGCCTCTTTTGGGCCGCGCGCAATGATATTTGCGCCAAAAAGACGCTCCATTCGTTCTCGGTACGCTTGTACTGCTTCCTGAACCCGTTGATGCTCTTTGGCAGCATCTTCTGCTGATAGTAGGCTTTTTGACTAGGCATAATGCCGCGGCCCGTATGAGGTGGCACACAGAAGACAGAAGCAAAGATGTATGCCCCAAGTAAATTGTGCTCTGGCCATCCTGCACGTACTGTGATTCTTTTCAGCTGATAGCCAAATTCAACGAGATCTTTCGGACGATGTCAGCGTCGACAACGCATGATAAAGCGGGAAATTGACTTTACCGCGCCGGACGGTAGATCCTTGTAATGTCGAAGCAGACCTTAACGCACGTCGGCATCTGTGTTGATCATACTGAAGAGCCGCAGTTGGAATTGATCGTCCACTGACCAGCCCTTCGGAACTAATGCCTGTTCTGCCAAAAGACTGTTGATCAAGGAAATAGATCTTGGGATGAAATTGTGAATGATGTTTGCACGGTAGAGTGCGTCGAGCTCTCTTGCTAGAGACGTAATCATCTCATGTTTCCCTCAGAGCTCTCTAGCCTAGGTGCTTGAGACCAATCTCCTCTGTATCCCTGCCACCATATGTATCTTGCTTTCAACAGAATGTTTCGCAGCGGCGGATTCATCGACATCAAGGTAACCAGTGACTTGAATATTGCTGTCCTCCGGATATGCGATCAAGCCGTTAGGGTTGTCTAACTGTCCTGCAGCATCCAGGCGGGGCAGGACTTCCGTGTATGCCTCGGTTGCTAAGTCGTTAAGGTGCTCATTGATGTGTTGTTGTAAGCGGCAGTCATACTCAATATCCAGATCCAGGTTTTCTGCTCGCATGCTTCACTAGAGCCAGAAAGAGAAGCAGCCTCATGGCTTTGCCAGTGCAGGGTAAAAACGGGATTCCGCATTGCACTGCCGCGATTCGACTGAAAAAAGTTGCGGTAAACGTGCTGGTTGAGTTGGGGGGAATAGTCTTCCCTGCTGACATCTTCCAGGGCAATCCGTGAAATCTCCAGGGCCATAGACCGCATGCTGTTTGCTTGTTTCACATGGCTCCGCAAAACTGATGTCACAGCTCTCACTTGCTGTGTTGCATATTCATGATTTTCTGAACTACGCTTAAATGCAGCAGATGATACAGGCCTGCGGATCAGGAGCTTGTTGCACGGCTCACAGGATGCGCCTTAGTCAGCTCACCGTCTTTTATCCTTGTTCATGGTGGTATTCATTCATTACAAAAAAATCTGAACGAGCTAGTTTGCCGTCAGTATGTCACGGTTAAAAAGCATATAGTTTAGAACGCAGCAGTCGATGGCATCAATCAAGAAAGCACGTCGAAGCGGATGGATCTGATTGAATACCGTAGCATACTTCCACTCTGGACTTCATCGGTCGGCAGGAATAAATGGTAAGTAGCAATAGGTGTATTAAACGTGATAACGCTGGGTAAAAGCGTTATAATGAGATGCCGAAGGAGCGAAAACAAGGGAGAAAAGATGGCAATAAAGAATTGGGTTCTCATGCTCGAGCCGTCAATTAGCTGCGATATGGAACGAGCCTATCCTCTTATGTGTTATCTGGCTTGCTCTCTCTTCGTTCTTTCGTTTTTTTTTTTTTTTACCTCGGGGTCATCTCATATGTTGCATAATCAGATCATCAGAATGGGAATGAGTCGGTCTATATAAAGCAGGGCATCGAAGTTCCGGAAAAACTCAATATACGCTGAACGGGAAGCTACATCAGTTCCCCGGGGGCCGCGGGGTGTGGAGGCCCAGTACTTACAGAGGCTAACGGACTATGAATAAATTTTTGCGTCTGTAGAAACGTTTACGATAAGAAAGCCACCCTTGGCGATGCGCGTCCAAGGAGAGAACTTGAAAAGCAAAAGAAGGACTTACTGAGTCGATTTGACAGACGAAGTCGTAAGTCAAAGGGAAGCGCGGGCGTTTCAAATGGTAAACTGCTATGGAAACCAAGAAGAGATAGGGTCATTCAAAACGCATGAATTACGTGGGAAAAAGATGAAATGTCACCCAAGGAGCAAACTAAGAACGGTTTAGTTTCTCGTAGATTTCAAACGAATAATCGCCCATTGGTTACCTAAATGCAACCAAGTAAAAAGGCTACCCAAGAAAACGGTATGGCCCTATCAAATATCTTCTTGAACATTTTTGAGGGTCCATATTTCCCTCCTTCCTCTCGCTTTCATCCTCTTCCTTTTCTTTTAAGTGTGCCGACATGAATGGCCTTTATCTCGATGAAAGAAGATTAACGGAAGCCGCCAAAGTCACAAACGCTTGGGAATCGTACGTCCACGAAAAATACGCCACGCCCGTCGAGTTTCGCGACTATAACAAGGCGCTATCGATCCAACCTGAAGTGGCGCGTTTCTACAAGGCCAACCACGAGAATCAAACGCTAGAACATGTCCTTGCAATGAAGAAACGTTACGGTCAGCTTGACAAGGCTTGGATGGGTGTTTGGGAGACGCTGGAGATATTAAACGGTTTGGTTGATGATTCCGATCCGGACATGGGCGATGTCACTCAGATAACCCACGCGTTACAAGCAGCCGAAGCCGCGCGGCGTGAAGGCCTGCCGCGATGGTTCATACTGACGGCACTTATTCACGATATGGGCAAGCTGCTTTATTTCTTCGGCGAACAGCAATGGACGGTAAGATACGATAGCAAATGAATCTTGTCTTGGAACTCACAAGAGCAGGACCCAGGTAGTCGGTGACACGTTCCCGGTCGGCTGCCGATTTGCAGACAATATCGTGCATCGCGAGTATTTTGCCAACAACCCGGACTTTTACGACAAGATCTATTCCACTGAATATGGCATTTATTCGCCTCAATGTGGAATCGATAATGTCCACCTCTCTTACGGCCATGACGAGTACATGTATCAGGTCTGCCAGAAATATCTTCCACCAGAAGCCTTATTCATCATCCGCTATCATTCCTTCTTTGCCTGTCATTGTGATGGCGAGTACGACTGGATTATGACTGACAGTGACCGCGAGAAATTGGAGTGGCTCAAAGTTTTCATGCGATACGATGTGTGCTCAAAAGCGACACCAGAGCCTGACGTCCAAGAGCTCAAACCGTTCTACCAGGCGCTGATCGCGGAATTCTTTCCACCAAAAATACGTTGGTAACAGCTTCTTCAAGAATTGTAACATATTCAACTATATAAGCATCGTCATTTGAAATATATTTTATATACTATTTTGCTCATGTTATATATAGGACAATTATCTTATCCGTAGTCTTTCCATCGTTCGACGGCCTCATGCCGTCTAATCTACTAAATTCTGTTTTTGCTAGGATGAACGCGCAATCAACGCCCTGCTCTACAGCAGTCTCTTATCTACCGTTAGGAGCGAGATTATCTTTTCTTTGATTTTTACTTCTTTTTTGATTGCGCGAGTGCCATTTTCCTGAGATATGGGAAAGACAGACACATAAATCCCCTTAAAAAGGGTAGCCCGAATAGGCCTTTGAATCCTCTGAAGCTTCTATCAAAAAGCATTTGACTTGAGAGCAAACGCCCGATTGGCTGATTTTAAGTCTCGTATCCTTTCACATTGGAGATTTATGCTAAAATGTCGCATGATTAGTGCATATAAATAGATACATCGTGAACACAGACTGCTACTGTGCAGATTTGAGGCATTAATATAGTACCTCGCGATGCAAAGATAGATAAGCATGAGATCGTTTTATTTTGAAAGCAATGACATATGAAAAAGGAAAGAGAGGTGGCGGGATGGCGTATAATATACAAGTAAGTTTTCAAACTTAGATCTTGGAGGTAAGGAGCATCTTGACGACCTTGACTTGGGTGTATTCCTGAAGGGCATACTTGCCCAGTTCCTTACCGAAACCAGACTGCTTGTAACCACCGAAAGGCGTGCTCTGATCAAAGACATCATAGCAGTTGACCTAGATGAAGAAATAAGCAACCCGTATCATCCTATCCCTTGTATGACTTACCCAGATGGTACCAGCCTTGATCTCGTTGGAGACTTGGACTGCAGTGTCGAGGTCCTTAGTGTACACACCGCCAGCAAGGCCGTATTCGGTGTCGTTTGCAATCTCAATAGCCTCCTCAATGGTCTTGAACGTAGCGATCGCAACAACGGGGCCAAAGATCTCCTCACGCATGATGCGCATCTGGTTGTGGCATCTGGTGAAGACGGTAGGCTCAATGTAGTAGCCCTTGTTACCCCAGCGCTTGCCGCCGCAGACGAGCTGAGCGCCCTCCTTTTTGCCAATCTCAATATAGCTTAAGATCTTTTCAAACTGGCTCTTGTTGATCTGAGGGCCCTGGATGGTATCCTCGTCAAAGGGATCACCAAGCTTGAAGCTGTTTTTGGCGTGCTCAACGAATTTGGCAAGGAAAGCATCATGGACCGACTCGTGGACAAGGATGCGCGAACCAGCGTTGCAGCTCTGACCATGATTGTTGAAAATACCGCCGGCAGACCATTCGGCGGCCTGATCAAGATCGGCATCGGCGCAGACGATCTGGGCGGACTTGCCACCCAGCTCGAGCTGGAGCTTCTTGAGGTTGCTCGTCGATGAAGCCTCCATGATCTTGCGGCCGGTGAACGTTGAACCAGTGAAGGCCATCTTGCTTACAGCAGGGTGGCTGGAGAGGTAGGCGCCGGTGGTATGGCCGTAGCCGGTGATAACATTCACGACACCCGCGGGGAAGCCAGCTTCCTTGCAGAGAGCAGCGAACTTGTACAGAGGCAGGGGAGTGACCTCAGAGGTCTTCATGACAACTTGGGAGAAGAATCAATATATTGGCCAATACCACAGCGGGAAACAACTTACTGCAGTTGCCGGCGGCGAGAGCAGGCGCAAATTTCCATGCAGCCATCATAGTGGGGTAGTTCCTATGGTACCAATGTGTGAGTACACTTTCTGACCACCCGGCTTTCCGCATTGCCTACCAAGGAATAACAGCTCCGACCACACCGAGGGCCTCATGACGGGTGTAGCACATCTTGTCATAGGTGGTATCAATGACTTTGCCATGGATCTGGGAAAGAATAAAGATATGTCAACTCAAAAATCCTTTCCTTTCTTCTCCACGCACCTTGTCAGCCCAACCAGCAAAATAGCGGTAGCAGCCAATCGAGTCGGTGATATCAACATCACGCGCAACGACAAAAGACTTGCCGTTATCGAGGGCATCAAGAGTGGCGAGCTCGTCCTTGTCGCGCTCCATGAGATCAGCGAGTCTGTTGATCAAGCGGCCGCGCTCGGCGGGAGCGACCTTCTTCCACACGTTCTTGAAGCACTTGTCGGCAGCCTCGACGGCAGCATTCACATCGTTTTGATCCGCTGAGTGAACCTTGCAAATGACCTCCTCGTTGACAGGGTTGATAGTTTCAATCAAAGGGCCGTGACCAGGCACGAACTCGTTGTTGATGAAAAGCTGGGTGTGCACTGAATAAGAGTGTGAGCTTCTCTGGGATTTTTTCCGGTGGCTGAAGCGTTACCATCGATCTGTTTGCCGTTCGAAAGACGAACAGTCTGAATATCAGGCTGAACCATGGTAAAAGTGAATTAAGGAAAAAAAAAAAGGAAGAGGAAAATAGGTTTCCACCGTTCGGGCTCCACATCTTTTAAGCAACAAGGTGGACGGCTGGGCGAGAAAAAGCTTCTGACTAAACGATTGCCTTTTGTGGCGACACTGCATTGATCTTCTTAGCTGCGCTTGAAACTTTAGTCAACTTCTCGTCATTGGCTCGAGAGAAGCAGCACTTCATTTTATGAATCAGGTGCATATTTTTTTGTTTTGGACTATTCGTGAGAATACCTTATACATAAAAGAGTCTATCATAACGTAATCCCCCGGGTTTTCTTGTGTACGTCACAATCTATCTTCCCTTGTTTTACGCGCTTTGATTATCCGACGTGTGAGTCGCAACGTATGAGTCGCAACGTATAATATAATATTGACTGTGATGTGACCGGGTACGTCTACACCTAGTTTATATGCCCCATGCAACTCGGTGTGGCAGCTGTTTCAACTCAAGGATACATTCGACTATCGAAATTCTGCTTTAGTTGTATGTACAACTTCGTTATCATTTTGTGGAGCGATGTTATATGGCTGGATGATCTTCGACGCCAAAGCAAATGTTTCCACCAGACCGCACTTCAGGCGCCAGCTTGCGTCGCACTGTTTTAATGCAAATTGACTGTGGCTGTTTACATATCCACTGCGGACATCATAAATGAGGGATCAAGCAGCAAGTCAAATTACGCACTGCTCGCTACAATTTTGCTACTTTTTCGCGTGAGAAACTTCCGCGTGGTCCATTGAACTTCAAGGAGCTTCGTCGTGTTCTCAACAAGCTACCGTCGACTTGCCCGTTGTCGACCAAACCAACTATATATATCCCATCGGCAGTACCTACAACTGGAGCATACGCATCATTCATATTTTGCCAGCTGTATCTGTCTCTAATAAACTCATGAATGCTCTGCAAGAAATAAGTTATGGTAGTAGTGAGTTGTATGTGCTTTATGTTGGTGCGGCGGTGCATTCCAGGCACTTCCGTGTTTTAATTTTTTCCTCTGGGTCTAGATGATATCATCCGGACACACAAATCGTATTTCTTCCCCGACATTTCTCGCCATCAGCACAGACACATACATGGTAATGCATCTCCAAACAACAAAAGGAACATAAAGAATCTGCATCTCATCCGTGACATGAACTCAATCCATCATGGGAATAGGGCAACTGTTTCAGTTCAAGAAAGGACAAGGGCCATCGATTAGGCGGAGACAGTAGCGGCGCGACAAACAGCAGCGACAACAACAATAAACCTACCCTTTCGTCGCCCCCTGCTGCGCGTTTGGGTGGTAACAGTACCGGTGAAAGCAATAGTAACACGAACAGCAATAACAGAGAAGCGATGTTGGCTGCTGCAGAAGAACGTCGCAAACAGGCAAGAACCGAAGCAGTATCTCGCAAACAATGAAATACTAATTCGAGCACAGTCAGAGAATCGTGGAACGAGCGGCGGGAAATTGAGCAAACAACTGGCAGAGCAGCAAAAGAATAAGCAAGCACCTGAGCAACAAATGCCAGAGCGGATTATTGTAAGCCGATTATTTTACTTGTACATTTAAGGCACACTCACTGACCTTATTTTCTTTTTTGTATCTGGTATCATTGTATGTAGTACGACTGAAATTGTTCCAGAAAGTCCAAGGAGTCGGGAAATCATTCTGTATCTGTCAGTAGTATATAATCTATACAACATGCATTTATTTCCCTCTCTCTCTTCTCTCCTTCTTTATTTTATACCAATATAATACGACATGACAAGCACTGCAAAACGTCAACAAAAATACTTGAGCGCAGAGGAAAAGCAACAAAAACGGCTGAGCCGACGGCTTACGGTCGATACCCACGAACCCTACGTGAGCATACGGCCTATCATCAGACGTAAAGAAAGAGAAAAATGGATATCCTTTCATATCATCTTTTGACACGATGCCATATAATCACTTGACGACAAAAAAAAGGGGCCGACAAGGAAGCCGCGTGCGTCTTGGCGGATGCATACGTGCAAGAACCTGTCTTGGATTGGCTGGCGGGAACGATCAAGGATGAATCGAAGCGATTGGAGGTGTACCAAGAAGAATTCAAAAACGTGATCCGCGAGGCGGCGCGGATCAGCCGTGAGCTGGCCATCCAGGTGAATGGTTGCAAAGGAGTCCTGGTATGGTCTGAAGGAAGTCTCGGTGGCTTCGGTCCCAGAGCCTTTGTCAAGTTCATGGGCGGGCTTCTCAACATGGTACGATTAGATAATGATTACAAAATCATGAATGATGACGTTCGTGTCAATATGAGATACAATTGTTTAACCGTTGACTATAGAAAGCCACCAAACATCAGCAAAAGCAGCAGCAAAACCTCAAAGAGATGCGGAGAAAGGTCCTCGGCGCACGTCCTCACGTCATGATCCACTTCCTTGGCGTGTTACCCAACGAACGCAACCAGCACCTCGGTAAGGCTCTCGTGAAACATGTCCTGGCCAAGGCAAGAAACGCCCAGATGCCTGTGTTTGCGGAAGTTTGGGGAGATGCCAACGCCAGTTATTTCAAAAAGCTCGGTTTCGACGTCTGTGCTGAAAAACAACTGTCATCCAAACTCCCTACCTTTTACTATGTTGTTCGGGAGCCCACTGATGACATTAGCTCGCCTGGCATCATGAGTCCGGTCTCGGCCCTTCAGCTGGAGCCGCCGCGCGAGGATACCTTACAACAGCAGTAAACATAATGACGCATTTAATGTTACCCATGTTTTAATAGATGTACCTAGTAATGCCTAAAAGAAAATAAGACCGATTCCCGGTACATGGTCTAATTTAAGAACTCTGCACGCATTACATAATGATGACTTGACCAGCGCAGGTTTGCATCCAATGCACAACAGCCTGCCCTTCCAAATACGTATAATCACTAGATATCTTTTGTTATTTTCTCCATCACAGCACGATAGGATGTGTTCCCATAATGCATGAGAAGAAAGAATAGCGTAAAAATGATAGGGAATAATATAAAATGCGACAGTACAGACGAAAATGAGAAGAAAAAATGGAGATGACAACCTATGCATAATGACAATATGCGTTTCCTTGGATTACATGTGGGAAGGGTTGCTAGCGACGCTGCCCGTGAAGAAGGATCCTTGTTCAGGGTCATCTGTCTCAAACAAATGTTCCCATTGGTCGGCTGGAACGAGCGCACCGAACAGTTGAGTCATATTATCACCCATCTACAGCTTGGTTAGGCGCATGTTCAGGCAAACTTCTGCTTCGTCATTACCTTGTCCAGTTCTCGAATAATATCTTCCATCATGGTCACGTATGCGTAATAAAAGACATAGATATGTTCTTTCTCCATGATCGCCTGTGAGTGCACTACCGGTAATTCGCGTAGATGCACAATGAGTCTCTGCCATGCATCCCTTGCAGGTGGAAAATAGGGCGGCAGCGGAGTCTTGAGTCTCAGGGCGGACGCCAACAAGTAGAAGTAGAGGAGCACATTACCGACCATCTCTCGGCGCTCGGCGCTCACCGGCATGATAAAGTCGCGTTGCACGTCTTCAAACCAAGCATCCTTCAGAATCACGGTGCGCATGCTCAAGAACTTGTCCACGATGTTTTGGCACGAGTCAATCATGGCACGGTATGTCGGGGTCGGAAAGGGTCCCTTGAGACGCGGCTCATTCGGGGTCTGGGCGAGCAGCGCTTGCAAGTCAAGAAGCGCGCGTTGTAGACCGAGCTCCATGTCCATGAACGTTTCGCGCGCGAGCTGGCGCTGCATCTCAGTCGTCATGGCCAACATGTGCTCATCACCGCCCTCGGTGCCGGTATCCGCCAAAAAGTCATGGGCAATCAGCTGTGGGCGCGCCGAGTAGCTAGAGACGAGCTTTTGGTAGAGCCAGGCAAGACGCAGCAAGAAATCTGACAAGCCCTTTCGAAGCTCGACACGCGCTTCGTACGGCCACACGTAGGCGGTTGCTATAAGACCAAAGACGACACCGACCATAATGGCGCCGCAGCGCTGCAATGCGAGTACCCATACATCCACGTTGTTGGTGTCACGGTCATTGTATTTGTTGAGCATGACCAAGTTGTAGGCGAGGAGGGTGAATTGACCGAATTTACCGTGTTTGTGGTTCAGAATCAGCCAAAAATTGGGGATTGAAAACAGCCAAGTCGCTACGGGCAGGACGTACATATTGCCGGGGAATGCCATGTACAGAAACATGGCCGTGAAACAACCGAGTATGGTCGAGAATATACGGTAGATCGCGACAATATTAGTGCCGCCCACGGTCGGTGTCATGACCACCATCAACTATAAAATAATAAGTATGTGCTCTGTGCTTGCCGGAAAACGTAGTTTCACTTACAGTAATCAGGGCCCATTCCATGCGCCATGTCCGGAACCAATCACCCGTCGCTCCGATAAAGGCAGGCGCGGCAAGAAGGATGGTGGCAATGGTCGCTTTGGTCGCATAGCGTACCTTTTGCGTCTTGAACAGCGAAAATGTCCGCCACACGCGTAAAATAAACTTGCGCCAATGTGTGGCGGGCTCCGGTGTGTGGAGTGTATTAGTCATGTGCCGCTCGTTGGGAACAAACGCGCCAAAAGAAGATGGTCGTGATTGACCTGAAATTTCTTCTGTTAACTTGAATTCAATTTCATGCATATTGTGTACCTTTAGGTTTGGATTCTTTTCGGGACCAGAAATGCCACCAGGGCACGTGCGCGACATTCTGCTTGATTTCTTCGAGGTGCTTGACAGCCTGCACAAGCGATATCATCTCACGTGCGAATTCGATCATATTGAACACGAAAAAGTAGACCAAAAAGATATCTTCGCCGGGTGCGAGCGAACCATCGGTACGTCGCAGACGACGGCGCTGAAGGCGTTGCACGGCCTGTCGTTGTGAGACCTCAAACAGAGCAATGGCTTTCTGGAGATTGTTCTCGAGAGTATCAAAAGAGGGGACGGTCTTGGCGTGCCTAGCGGGAAGAGGCATGCTGCTAAAATGCTGTTGAAGATGACAGATGGTCTGCTTGCATGTGTAAGCAAGTGACTTGAGGGGCTGCCGGATAGTCCCAATGAACTCGACAAGGCTGCCCTCCATTTCGCTGCACTCGCTCGCCTCGGCAGTGGTTGGATCATCCTCAAAAACTGCCAGGGTCTTTTGGCGACGCATCTCATGTTCTAGCTTGCGGCGTCGATACCCAGCACGAATACTCCAGATCTCAGACTCAGGGTCTGACTTGGCTTTGCGCAGCTTGGCTGTGGAGGAGCGCATGCGGAGATCAGGCTTTTTGTTGATGCGATCAAACTGAAGACCGCAGCTCGAGCGCAGACCGCCAACATGCTGGGCAAGGCGTTGCATGCTCTGCACGATTTCCTCGTAGGCGTGGGTACTGGCACGCATGCGAACGTTCCACATGAGCTCCAGCTTCGCTTCCTTGAGCGATTTCTGCAGGGCGGTGAAACTGGCTCGATGCGAGTTAATAGCAGTCTGCAAAGTCTTGTTGCCTGTAAATTCAGGCAAGTCATCGTCAAGGAGAAATGTTTTGGTAAGCAGTTTCAGAAGCACGCGGTAAGACATCAGCGTGGCTTCCAAGTCCTTTCTAATAAACGATTATGTTTCAGCAAAGGCACAAGAAAAATAAAGATGAAAACATTTAACGTTTCATGTGGACCTACTTCAACTTTCGTGCAGCAGATGAAGGCCAAAACAGGATGCAAGACGAAACCGTAATGACTGTTCCCATAGCAACAGCTGACGTGATTTGCTCGATACGAGTCGTGTCAAAGTCCCCGCGGTTTGCTGAGCCCTCGCGTACGACAATGATGAAAATAATGATGAAACAAAGACTGGATGCTAACATACGAGTATGAGATCAATTAGCAAATAAAAAAAAAAAAAAGAAAAAAGGAAAATGATCAAAATCGGGTATCTAAGCAAGCAAAAAACAAACAAGACGTACCAGTCGCGACAGGCGGTTTGTTCCAGTGTGCCTTGAGGAATGAGACAATAAATGTGGCACCGGCGAGCCAAAATAAGAGCGACAAGAGATGGGCCACGAGATACATGTTCTGATCAATAAAGAAATCCGTCGTCACCATTGATCCTAGGCACACCGTCAGTGCAAACAGGGTATAGCCCCAGCCATACGCAGCGGCTTCCACCATACCACCCAGCGTTTTGGCCGGGTTGAAAAAGACAGTAGCAGTCGCCACCAAATGGCTCGAGACGCGGTTGTTGCCGATAAACGCATTGAGAGCTGGGACAAACGTAAAGAGAGATCCCAAAAAGTAGGCGAAGCTGCATTTGAGCACGAGTTGGCGTTCTGGTGTCAGCGCGAGAGACTTCTGCAGGCGCTTCCAGCCATTTTTTAGCCTAGCCAAACGAGATGGTGGCCCTTGATCGATCGATCGATAACGCCTGCTGGGTTTGCTCCGGTCGTTGGGAAAAAATTCAGACGAGTCGCTTTCTTCGTTGGAAGTCGACGAAGGCGAATGAGGTGCCAAGGTGTGATACGTTTTTCCTGCTGCTGGACCGATGAGAGGTGTTGTCTCGAGTGTTTCCCCACTTGCAAACAAACAACACGTTAATCCTGACGTTTGGGCCACACGCCAGCGTCTCACCTCGGATACCCGCGCGAGTTGTTCTCGTAGCCTAAGTCGTCTTCGTCGTCGGTGGGTTGTGGATCGGGCAAAGTCGATAGCGAAACTGTTCGTTTCTGGAGCGTGCCATCGTCCAAGACGACTTCGATCTCGCTGTAACCTGAGGGAGATCGCGTTGGTATGTCCAGACTTTGACCGAGCGATGGTTGGGGCTCGATCTGGTACGATCCCGGTGAAGTTGAGAGCACCTCAGCCGAAGTAATAAAGGGTATCGGGGCTGCGTTACGCGGTAGTCGCTTTGGACCTGGCGGAGGACTATTGCCGCTCATGGATAAAGAGAAGCTGGTCGATTCAAACAGAGATTGGGAGAAAGGAAGAAGGAAAAAAGATACAAAGAGGGAAGTTGTGTATTAAAAAGACCAACGAAATCTGTCGTCATGCAACAACAGACGCCAAAAACAAGAAAAAGCGGGATTAGGTTTGATATGGCCCACCGCGGACTTTTTCTCCCTTTCTTTTTTTAATAGAAAACATGCAAGAGAATATTAACAACGATATTACCAATCTCGACTCAGATGACGCTCCAGCTCCTGCCGGTTGGCGTTGGAAGGACCAAAAAGTCGTCGATTGTGGTCCATCCGGATACTGTCGTCGCTGTCCATGAGTTTGAAATCATCTTCATCCATATCCTCTGGCTCGCCAACAAATTCTGATCCCATGATCATACCCTGCGCATCGTCCAGAGCCGTGTCCCGCACGGCAATGTCTTTTCCTTGCTGGATCGCTGCCATCGCGTTCAGATGCGCCTCGGTCGCCGACGCTGATTGCGGGGTCGATATGCTGCTGCCTGTGTACCGGCGCCGCGGCCGATTGTCTTCCTCCATCGAATGGAAACTCGGTACACGCAAGCTCGCGGAACGACCCTTGGATTGAAGTACTTCTCGCACTATGCATTGGCGAAGGGCATGTTCGTCCTCAATGAGCTCGAAACTCTCGAAGTCAAACAGATCAGGGCAATCAATTTCCTCGGCGGGGTCCCGCATCTGTTCCACAAAGGGATGTTCAAGTGCTTCATTGGCGGTGATACGACGGCTGGGATCGAGGTGCAGGAGTTGTTTCAGCAGTTCAATGCCCTCGGGTGAGCATTCCGGAAACTGGGCTGCAAAGTCGATCGGTTCGGCGGGCGGGCGTTGACCGTGCGTATCTCGCAAATTTTTGATATAGTCAACCACCGATTCAGACGCGGTCTTGTCCCAGAACGACGTATCTTCTGGTAATCCGAGCACGCCGACAATTTTGTGCAACTGATCGACATAATCTGTTCCTTTAAAGAGTACTTTCCTTCCCAGGAGTTCAGCAAAGATGCATCCCGCGGACCAGAGATCGACTAGGCAGGATATGAGCATGGCATAAAGACCGCTTTTTTTCACAAAAAAACTTGCTTGCTTTGTCATAGCTGTGTCGGCTCAACATGATTTCGGGCGCACGGTACCAGCGTGTCACCACATAATGGGTCATATTTTGTGTTTCAAGTCGAGAGGATGGTTTGGAGAACCCACGGGCCATGCCAAAGTCGCAGATGCGCAGGTCACAGTTCTGATTAACGAGGATATTTGCTATTGGGTGTGCATCAGTAGGGTCTCCAGCCATGAATATGGATTCATCCGCTAACCTGGCTTTAGATCACGATGCAGTACCTGTGCGTCAAAAAAGAAATAATAATAATGAGATGCAGGTACTACTAGCTGTTGTCCACTTACGTTGGCGGAATGGATATATTTGAGGGCAGAGAATATCTGGTACATGAACCATTGATAATGCACCGGTTCAAGCTGGAGACGCGAATGGATAATATCGGCCATGGTGGTATCGCAACAGTTTTGGATAAGGTAAATCTCGTTAAAGTGATGATAATCGGCTAGATCGAGCGATCGCAGGTTTATGATGCGTGGATGATTGTTGAAATGCTGCAGCAGCTTGATCTCGCGTAGGCATCGTTTCGTCACGAGCTTTTTGTCAAATATCCGAAAGCATTTTTTGATTGCAACCACTACAACGATTTGAGTTTACGTACTGTTGTCAGTTAATTGTACCTTCGTTAGTGTCAAGCTGAACAGCGGAACACACTGAGCCATAGGACCCGGAACCGATCTTGCGGATAATCTTGTAGTTTTTGCGAATCGTAAAAGTCTCGTTGCTACCCTCCAGCGCGACCGTGTACCACTCGTCGGCCGGCGTCATTTAAAGAGACGTAGTTGTAGTTTTGGGTTTATGTGAACCGTAAAAAAGAAGAGAGAAGAAACAGGAAAACACTTATACTTCCCTTTTTCCATTTTGTATGGAGCTAAACCTTAACGGCTCGCTTCGCTTTTATCAAATTGGGACATCCATCGTACGACACAATCTTTTTTCCGTGGATTTATTTACATTTAGTTATCTTTGTGTACCAAAGTGTCCTATCCCACTAGGATCCATCAGAGTTGAGAAGCATACTCATGAACTAGCATATTAGAAGGACATTGTGCGGATTCCTGCTCCTCTCCCGTCCATGGTATAATACAGAATAGTATAACATACTCTGTATAGTAACTCTGGCTGGAGGAGTAGCACTAGGACCTCACGAGAAACGACAGATGCATGACAGATACGTACACTAGTTACTACTTTTTTAAGAAAATCACAACGCATAATATGTGTCACGTAGCCCTAGTTGTAGCAATATTACGATACGTGCGTAGCTGATATATCTCGAATGACAGATATCCTTCATGTAGTATAGTCTACCAACTACTGTCATTAAGGTAGTAATAATGCACTGCTCGAGTCTAGCTAAGTCACATGACCTGGGAGTGAAGGCTTTTAGGCAGCAAATTTTGGATGGGAGGGACAGTTTTTAGTGGGAGCGGCCCTCCACCTAGATGAGTCTAATAAACGGCCTTGGTGACCCACCATTTTATGTTCGCTCAGACCATTCATGGCGAGCGAAATCAATTAGTAATTATTCCAACAGAACGTAGTGAAGATAATGTAACAGTGCCCAAGACATGCCACGCATCAACAAGGATAACGGCGCCGTCCCTAATCAAAACGCGGGCAGGCGAACGCAAACGCTTTCACTAGCACTCGAACGCAAAGCAAGACGGTCTACTTCTCGTCCTTAATTTCGCGCACGGTTGACGAGGTCGGAATAAAGCAGATCAGTTCTTGATATCAGATACCGTTTTCGCGGTACGCATTTGACTCGAGCTCATTTCTCAGGAATCCCTTTTTCTTCTTTTGGCTCTTTTGCCTTAGCTGAACATGGGCCGGGTGATAACCCAATAGATCAGTGAATCGTCTGAAACGCGAAAAATAATTGACGTCAATTCTTGTTTTTCTACGTTCCCTTTTTGACTGGTGCACGACCTGGTCCGTGTAATTGCATGAAAGTCGACGACGCATGTCCATTCTATGAAATGGCCCTGCTTTCTCCCTCATCTACTTTTCTTCTTCTTTTACTTTATCTCTTCGAAAGCTCTTCTTTGTAAGTAGCTTCAGTGCAGGATTATATGGCTAGCATAAACTAACAAGGCAATATAAACATACATTTTCACAGTAAGTTCCTTGCCGCCGGTTCACCGCCCACTGACGAATATATTGCACCGGTGAATGATATCAAGTTGTCGCGTCAAATGAGCATAATTTTGGACGTCATTGGCCCTCCTTTAATGTGTCCGTGACTTGCAGGTGTACGTCTGTTCTTTCCTCTTGTCTTCTGTTCCGTCCGCGTCGTCCTTCCTTCTATCCTCTTACGTTCCTTCCCTCCAGGCGGTTTTTTTTTTTCTTCGCTTTTCCCTCTATCAGTAAGCGAATCAGATTCACTGTCTCCATCGCTCGCTCTTATTGCTGTTTGCTCTCTTTCTCTCTTCCCTTTCCGTTCGCATCCGCTTCCCACTCACCATTAGAATTCGTGATACTAATTGAAACTATGATTCAAAATATGCTTTGGTCCCAGGTGAGATGGCAGCTGCTCTCTGCGAGCGTGTGTAGCTTCAGTCGCTTCAGCTTGTTCGGAATAATCTCGTTTAAGGTCAATTTTACTATATACGATGTGATTTCATTATATATATTATTCAGCTTGTTCAAAATTTACAAAACGATGGAAAGAGAGGGAGATCATTATGCGTAAAATCTAAAAAGATAATCAGCCTCTCGGTCATTGTATACCCTCGTTTACACTTACTTCTTGTTGATAAGATAGATCAGTAGATTGACATTGACTTTGACCATTCCGTCTAAGACCTTCATGGTCTGCTGGCCCTCAAACTGGATCTGGAGCAGCTCCTCATATCTCAGATCTACTTGCACCGATGTGATACTCCAGCCCGAGTAACTGCCTTCGATCGTGATGATATTCACATGATCCATCGAAAGAATAATGGAGATTTTGTCGTAGTGCTTTGGCTGGATGCCATCCAGTTCAACGAGGATGCCTCGTTCAAAGAGCTGCTTCGCCGTGTATTTGAACGAGCCAAATTTAGGCTCGAGACCCTGCTTCTTCAGACCACGGACGTGGAAATATTGGCGCGTGAAGGGCATCATGTACCGCGGTCGTTTGCCACGCTTGGTAGCCATGACTTCCATCGACGAGCTAAGATAGCCTTCGTACTGATCCTTCTTTTCGAGGAGATAGCCTTGCTTCTCTTTCAAATGGGCTAAGGTCTGTCGGAGCTGGCTCAGCTCGTGGTCACGCTGCTGCCGCCGTGCGTTCTTGCCAGTAATGTCCCGAGCGATCAAATTGATGATGGATTGATACACACCATCGTCTGCGAGCAGCTCGAGTCGAATTAGATAATGCAGCAGACGCTCGGTGATAACTTTAAGTGCATAGAAGTTGACACTGGTAACAAATTAGCTCTGCGGCCACGGCTTTAGACAGTCTTACCTTTCTAAATCCAATGCAGGATCGTTTTGCCCAAGTTTGACGTAACGTCGCTTGGCTGTCACGGCTTCGCTTGTGCGTCCCTGGGTGGAAAATTCGGACTTTTTCAGCTCCAGCCATAGACGCTCTTCGTCCTCGCCAACGGGGGCAGCCAGGATATCCTTAAGATTCGCGCCGCTCTGGATGCGAATGATATAAATTACCAGCCGCTTAGCATCGGTCAGCACCTGACGCTGGCGAGATGATGCGTCTTCGGAGAGCGGGTCGGAGGGAGCAGATAGATTGACGGAAAAGAGAGCCTCTGGCAGCTCCAAGGTGGGGTCATACGGCGAGGGCCCCAGATTCTTGATCAGCTGGGTGAGAACACCGCCCTCGGGATCGATATCCGCCAAATTTTGGTCCAGAACGTAGTGGAGATGGAACAACTCGCGGGGTGAGATGATGACACTGGGTTTTTGTGTCGTGGTGTGGTCGTCCAGTTCGTTGATATCGAAATACGAAGCAGGCTCTTCGACATTGGTTACTACGCATGCACATTAGCCTACGGATTCCATGCATTCTATACCTCATGTGAAAACTTACGTTCTAAGAGCCATTCAGTGAAGAGCTCTGTGGATTGTAGGACAAAATCATTGAGAGGTGCAAGGAAAATGCCATCTTCTTTAAAGGGCTCGCCACTGGCGATTTTGTGCAACACTTTGGCGATCTAGCGCATGAATATGAGCAAGAAATTCGATAGATTCGGTTATAACGTACTTCTGCCAGATTCTTGCGCTGTACAGGCAGCACAATGGCGTCCACAATGTCATATTGCTCGGGTGCGCTAAGTAAAGATAAGTATTACATCCCTATGGAATATGTGACATCCTTACATGATGGCTGGGTTGAGGTATCGGTAGTAGATAAAGTTACCAATGACACCCAAGATGCTCTTGCGTGGCTCGTTCGGGAACGCTTCTTCTAGAGTTAGTCGGAGCTTGCGGGCCAAAATGCGCATGCCATATGGGACGTCATCCACTGTGGCGAGGATGGCATCCAGAAAGTGACCAGCCATCTCGCGGAGTTGACGCAAGTGCGAAATGAACGTATCACATACGCTCTTATCCTTGAGCGCATCCTGGCAAGTTGCAGCCCTGCTGCGCAAGGTTGAGCGGCCAGTGGCGGACTCCTCATCGTTGATCTTTTTATGGTAAATTGCGACCGGGTCGTTCTCCAGGTCGAGGTATTCGTCGTCCACGATATTCTGGATAAGTGGGCGAAGAAGTTTACGGAAGAAGCGGCGTTCTTTGGCACCCCTATAGAGGAGTGAGGCGCATGTCGAATTGTTGTGGCTTTCTCTTTGTTACCTGTTGGTTTGCACGACGAGCTTCATAAAGGTGTAATTGCTACACATAAACTCGCGCGTAGACTTGACGTGCTTCATCTCTTCATCAATGCAGCTCTTAATATACAAACCATAGTCAGCAAAAGCCTCACATTATATCCATTATGTTACCTTGCACAAGTTGATCAAGAGATACTCTTCGCGTTTGTTGCTGCCATAGCCGAACAAGGTCATGACCGTCTGCTCAATCACCTTGATACTAGCGTACTCGCCGATGTGGTGGCGCCCCGTCATGGACAGCAGGCGCGCGAGGTAGTATGGCTCGGTCTGGAGTACATAGAGCATCTGTTGATAGAGCTTGAGTCGCCTGGCCGATTCTTTGTCGATGCCTGTCAGCGAGAACGGGTTCGTCCTTGAGCTGCTGGCTGCGAGCTCAGACATACGCCGATGCTGCTGTTTCTTTTTAAACGCACTGGTCGTCTTGACGACTTCGTCGATAGTGATGGCATTGCGGAGAAGCAGGCCGATTTGACTGTCGAGGGAACTGACGAGCGAGTCCATGTGCGTGTTTTCTCGGATGAGCTCCACGACTTGCTGACGCATCTCATGGAGAGCTACATGCATTGTGTAAGCACAAGAAAGACGGTTACGCTCGTACCTTACCAATATCGCAGTCAAAGTCAAGGTCATTATCGTTAAGAAGGTGAACGAAGTTCTTGACGGTGCCCAACGACGGATTATTATCGGTTGCTATAAACAGGTATAAGATATCTGTGCTCCACTCGGCCTGAACACTTACTAAGTTTCCGATAAGCGTTACCGGCGAGCTTATTCTTCATGAAGCTCTGGACGCAAATGACTTTATCCATGTTGGCATGGTAATGGGCGAGGGTATTATGGTACCGGTTGCGGCAGAGATATCTGCGCACGACCGCTTGTAACTAGTTCAAAGTCAATTGAGTAAGCAAACAACCAGGTAAATTTTTGGTGCCTCTTACCTTGGTAACCCATTCTTCCGACTGGTCATATATAAATTGCTTCTCTTCCAAATTCTTGCGCATCAGCACACCGCGCGCATGAGCTTGCACGCCTGAGAGCCGAGAGAGAAAGAATGTGGATTGCTGCATGGCACGCTTCTCTTCATATTCGCGGCGTGTGAGCCAATTGCGCACAATGGCTTGACAGCGAACCAGCTTTTGCAGATTGTTGGGGTCCTGCCAGTAGGCTGTAAAATAGAGTGAACATGTGGATTCGTGTCATTACGTCTGCTCTGTGTTACCTTGCTCTCGATCAACGCTAGGGAAGAGATCTTCCTCAGGATCGCTTTCTTCGCCTTCTTTTATTAAATCAGGCGTAGTAGGACTGTCATACGGCATTATGGCTGCGTCGGCTCCCAGCTGCTGGCCGAGATCTACTTGGAGCGCGCTAAAAGGCGGCATTTTAACACCCGAGTTGTCCAGTGTGCGCTGCGTCGCTCTGAGTACGTCATCTGCGAAATGCAACGTGCCGACCAAGTTCTTGATAGTCGGTGCCATGTTACGACGAGCCAATAAATGACTAAGACAGAGATATTTTAGTATTCACAGACTTCCTAAGATCTTAGCGTACCTGAGGGCATGAATGCAATAGATTGCCTTGGGAATATTCTTTTTGTCATATAAATCCGTTGTCTCAAACCAAAAGATCTTAGGTAGGTGTACGACGTTGAGAGCTTCAAAAAAGGAGTTGATATTATCAATGTGACGGAACTGTAGTCGTGATCCCTACAAGAACAAAAAAATTAAAAATAATTCATTTCATATATTTATAATACTTGCTGTGAAAATCTTGCGGACAACGTCAGGCGCAAACCACCCTGCAAGACGCGCGAGGATGATACCATTCCGCATAGACTCTTCCAGCTGGGTGATGGGATCGATCTCGATCTGCAAGCAGTCTTCAATCCACCTAAACCGCACGATTGCTTTTTCTTTAAACAAAAAGTTAAGAAATGTAAAATAATTTGCCGTACTCTTTGGCTTCGCCGATATGGCAGAGGTACTCATATGCCTGCAGGGAGCTGCGTTGCTTGTCCATCCACTGGCTCGGGCCGATGCGGTCATCTTTTTGTAATCGGATACGTCCTAGAAGGGTGTGTGTAGTGTGAGTGGAGCACCGTAGGTTGAATATTAGGCGATTTGCAATGGTATATACCTTGCATTCCTATGAAAGCAAGAATGATTATGACGGCATAACAGTGAGCACTTCAGGGAATAGTCGCGATAGAAAGGGACATCAGAAGAGAGGGAATAGCAACACTTACCGACGACGTCTTCGGCGTCTTCTGTGATGGTGGGAATATGCAGGTCGGTGAGGCCTTTCTTGCCAGCCATGAGGCGTTTTAATGGTGTTTGATTCGCCATGGTATGCTATAATCGTGCAAAGGAGCAAAGGTTGCGTGCACGGTGAGCGATAGCTTAAACTGAAAAATGAAAAGGAAACAAGTAGAGAAGAGAGAAAGATTGAATGCGTCAGTTGGTCAATGGGTTTGTGCTCCCGCAGCAAGCAGTAGGGCCCTGAGAGAAAACTGTCGATACGTTACCGAAAATGGATGAATGATAAACAAGGATAAAGAAAGAGCAACTGGAAAATAAACACCCTTCCTTTAGTGTCTTTCTTCGCAAGTCATCCAGCATTCCATCCATTGTATCATAGCCCGTTTTCGATCTCAAGAGCACATACATGATTCGGCGGTTTTTTCCCTCTCTTTCTTCTTTGCATAACAATCTTCTTTTTGTAACCTCCTGAATCATGCAGCCTTCCCCTCCCCCCATACACATCTTCTGTGTAGACCATCGTTATCTAGTTGACTTTTTCCTTTAGCACGGATGGCACGCCCATGCTCATGCAGATGGCATGATTGCATTACCGGTGGCCTCATCCGCCAGTCGTTCCTCATTTATCTTGCAGTTGCAATGGCAACGGACACCATAAACAGAGACAGCAGGTCTAAAAGTCATCAAAATATCTCCATCAGATACCGTTGTAGTCATTAGGCCAAACGAACATCACGAGCCATCACGTTTATGTGTTGTCATCAGTTTGGAGATTTTTAATTATATTCCGATCCCACGAAACTCTTTAAAAAGCTTACATGAAGAACGTCTAACAAGAAGCTTGTTTCCTTTTTAGGCGAAATTACCTTTTTCGTCTGTGGCGTATAGTCATGTGATTACCCTAGCCTATATATATGCACGGTAGGAAGGGTGAACTACAGCAGGCTGGCAAAAGTATGACGGTTGCTTGGCATGGAAAACGGGGGATAATGAGATAAACGTCGTGAGAAATAAAAATAGCCGGCAGATTGCAAAAGAAAGCCCAAGTGAAATGACGGAGGATCAACGGGCGGCAATGTGGACGTCTCATAATCGTTTTGAGTATTCCAGGATGAAGACTAAACGTAATATGCAGCGTCATGCAATATACTTTTTCAAAATCTAAAGAAGATAACCTTGCAATTCTGTCCAAGGTTGTCCTGAAACAAAATGGTTACAAGCATTCGTATTAATCCGATCAACAGGGCTATATCCAATAGATATAATGTAGAAAGTAAAATATAGTTTGAGGAAAATAGCAAGTCTTATATTATACAGATATATATCAACGATTAAGGTGCGTACACGATCTGTCTATTTGCAAAAAAAGATGTAGTTCGGTTTTGAAGCAAGCGGCAGAGGCTGCTAATCTCCTCAGCTCTTTTTTTTTTTTGGATTTATCTCTATCTTTTACTGTCCAAAGCTTCACTGCATCCAATTTTCTTTTATCGTTTTTCTTTTTTCATTCTCCTTAATTAAACGAAGAAAGAAAGAAAGAAACGGCCCCTTTGCGATGGAAGAGCAAAACACCTCGGCGGTGAGAAACGAAGGGCTCCCGAACGAGATTTTACTTGCCATCTTTTACAATCTCGATGGACCGACACTCGCGGTGTGTGCCACCACATGCCGTCGATGGCGAGCTCTCATTGACGACTACGACTCCACTGTTTGGCAAGCCTGTGCTACGCGGGATTTCGTCTACCAAACCCGTCGACGATTCTGGAAGCTCCATTTCCCCGAGCCCGAGCTTCACAATGCGATTGATCCTCATTCACTGCGGCGGTCGTGGCAAGACATGTACCGCATCACACGCAACTGGTTCACGGGCAATTGTACAGGCTATTATCCGCCCGTTAAAGAAGGCGTTAGCTCGACCAGTTTTCCATACGCAATTGTCGGGTCGCCTCAAGAGCACACGTTTACAACCACTCTGACGATTGCGTCAACGGGTGAAATTGTACGTTCCAATCCAACGTACCGAAGGCGGCAGAACGGTCCGCAAAGTATCAAGATCCAATGCCCGCGAACTCTTGCCAATGTTCAATATCTTGACCAGGAAGTGCCCCTTCCACCTCAGCCGCAGCCAAACGCATGGTTGGACCAGGTTGTGATGACCGGATCTGTATGTTGTCACTATACACACCCATCCTCCAAGTGGCTCGTGACAGGCAGCCTTGATGGCGCTGTCGTACTCTGGGATATTCCTCGCCGACGCCTTGCTCGTGTCTGGAGTGGTCATCGAGGGCGCGTCCTTTGTGTAGGAATGAATCAAGAAGGTATTTGGCAGAAAAGCTTGGAATTGCATTGGTCTCACTCTTCTACTTTAGTGGTTGTCAGCGGCGGATCAGATAGCATGCTCCGCGTATGGGACTTGAACGATCATGATTACGACCATCCGCATAGTCCGCCTCAGCAATCCTGGCTCAACCGACGCGGCACGATCGACATATCAGCCTACCTCTCCGCCCGCAGTTCTTGGTACCAAGGTGTGGGTGAGCTCGTCGTGAATGAACACCTCGTGGCCTGCGCACCCGATGCATCAGGGCCCATCCTCGTCTTTTCCCTCTTGACCGGTTCGCTTGTATATGAACTCGGCCATCCATCCAACCATCCTGCTTGGTCCACTTCGAGTGAGGCTATGGTTGGCATAACCAAACTCTGTTTGACACCCTATTTTTTGCTTACAAAGGGCAAACTTCTTCCCAGCGACGATCTGTCTAAAGTCTATCCACGTTCCCATTCAGCACCCAAAGCCAAACATCACAAACAGCCCTCATACGGTTACGTCACCCGTCTCGCCGAATCTGCCTCTGCTTCAACGACTACACCCGCCATGACGCCTTATCAGCTCCTGCAGCAGATGCAGGCTAGTCAGCCATCCACTCAAGACCAAGAAGGCATGACGCCGGCCTGGATGAACGTTGGCGATGTTGAACGGGTTGTTCCGCTCGAGTCTCCCCTTCCAAGCGAACGTATATGCATTAATGTGTGGAATCTGCAAACGGGAAAAATCGACTATCGCCTCGTGCCTATGGTTGACCCTGAGGCGGAATACACCATTACAGACATCCGGACCACTCCCGATAGCTCCAAGGTGCTTGCATGTGTCGAGGTGCGCAGCCGTGCAAGTCGTCAGGAGAGGTTATTTTGCTGGGATTTTGCCCGCAAGGAACGTCATAAAGCGGAGCAGCTGTCTACTACTTCTGAAGTGACAGCGGTGCTTGTCGATGGCGATCCTTCTTGTCACCCGGAGAACAGGACAGCCGGCCGCTCGTGGGTGTGTTACATGTAACTTGTTGTTTTGATTTCTTCTTCCATTCTTCTTTCCTGTAAATATATCATTGTTCATCCATTCAAATATGGCCCCTCTTTTCGCTCATATCTTGATGCCTCTGATATCGTTTACTGTATCGGGTTACAACCACAGAAAAAAAGGTTTTATCGGATATCCGGAGTTGCGTGCATGATGTAGCACTCGAAATGATTTAACCCGCGGTTTTGTACAGTATTTGTACCACAGGACATTATGAGTGGCACGCTGAGTTAGGCTCCTTTTAGCAATGAGCCCATTTCTGGGATTCCTTTGTCAATGCTACCTTTTTTGCTGCCTATCCACATATATACAGGAAGGACTGTGATTCGCCTAAGTCATTATGCTGGGCACGTTGTCGCAATAAAAAGATACAAGTCGCGATTATCATAAAAAAAGAACCAATAAGCATGCTCTACTTAGGACGTAAAGAGCTTATAGCGTAACACCTGTGACATACAACTCTTTTCACCCATTACTTTTTATACTTACGTGCTATGGTACCCGTCTAAGAAAATGGCGCTATTTCTTAGTGAGTACTTGATAAAGGGCCGTCGGCCAAGAACCGGCCTCACCCAATAGCATCTAGGAAAGAGAAGAGGATAAGCAAGGAAAAAGAAGAACAAATATTCTTCTGAAATGTAGTAAAGCGTTTTTCTACATTCCAAATAGAAGACGATCATGATGTGCGCGTTTCTATGGGGAATACTGCAAAGATAGCTTGATTTGTGTAGCCTATTTTTTTCGCTCAGCATGAAGGACGCTTCGATAACACTTGCCTCTTTTGGTACCGCGTGCCTGTCGAAGAGGCAACCGTCAGCGTGGCCCATAAACTTGGTATCGGGGCTGCGTTAATTGTCTATAGGACAGAATGCCGCAAACTCTATCCTTTTTTTTTTCTTTGGCCATTTACCCCAGATGAACAAATTGCACAAATCGAGTATAAATAGACAGTACACACTGTTAATCTTTTATTTTGCTTCTCTTCTAACTTCACCTGTATATATTTAACATGAATAGGTTTGTAAACAATGTCTTTGTTCACCGCAATGCGTCGTACTCACCGATATACAGCCTTAGCGACGCACCTTTTGATACAGCGAACAACGGCAATCTATTCATGACACACGAGGACACAAATGATATCGGCATTATATGGCCTTCTGCTAGAGAGCTTTTCGCATCCTCTTCTTCTTTAACGGACTCTGTGACCCCCATCATGAGCAATGGTCCTACAATAGGCTGCAAGCCACAAGACGATATGCACGACTGTAGTCCTCATCGTCCAACTAATTGGTCGCAGACGCGATCCAGTATCCGCAGTCAAGGCCAGCCATACCAGCCAGCATACCCTGACATTCAGATCCATGATGACGCAGGCATTTTGACAACTTCTCTATTCACGGCCTCGTTAACATACCCACCTCAGCAAGAAAGTAAGATGGCGACCTCGACGCCGTCTGGAGACATCAACATGATATCACATGAGGTTAATTATTACCTTACCGGAAATGACGTGTGCGATCCAAAGACAACAGCTGTGCAGGATGAGCAGCATGGCACTAGGTTCCAGCAGGTACAAGAAAAACGATAAAGTGCAGTCAGACGTTTTTGTTAACGATCGACAACATGTAGACGCAGTGTGATGGTTATGGCGCATGGTGCGACAGCTTCTTCTTTAGCATACCCAACTCCAAACCCAGAGGCAGCGGAGGTGCGTCTGTCGCTCCTATCCCTCCTACTTCATCTACATTGCTGAACCCCAGCTCGGCAGCGAGCAATCATCGGTACTCGCTCCCGCCGAGCTTCTCCTACTACCGTCGACGGAGCTCGACAAGCACCTGCAGCAGTTCAACAAGCTCGGCAACACAAAAGATGGAAAAACGATTCTTGTGTCACGAATGCAACGAGGGCTTTACGCGCGAGCGTGATCTGAAACGGCATTTGACAGAAACCGCCAAGCACTCTTCAGAACGCCCGTTCCTGTGCCATATCTGTTGTCAAGGCTTCACTCGACGGTCCGATCTCCTGCGGCACGAAGGGAGCAAGGCACATATGCGTCGACGCGCTCGAAGCAGCTTGCGTTAATACGCGAGGGACCAAGCATATTCATGCTATGTTTATAATACTGTATTAGTAATTTTATCTAGAGCTCTATAATGTCAACCCCTAATAACGTAGTCTAATCCTGTCTGTACAAACCACCTTTGTGAGTGCGCTCGTTATTTTCTATTTTTTGTTTCGCTTGTTTTGGATGATTATCGCTGGAGAACCGCAATCCCCAGCAGCTATCTTAAGTACTTACAGATGGATCCTTGGCTGATGTTCAGTCTAATATATTGAATCCAACACGAGACGCATTTTGTGTCCGAGAACGTTTTCTAACCATATCGGTCTCATTTAATGCAGGAGTATTATACACGTCGTACGGAAGCGCTGCTTTTGCTACTCTATCTGCATTGCCTTCAATTTCACTCGCGTTGTCTGCATGATAGATCGAAATAGAAATTTAGATATGTCATAGGCGGAAATCAACTGTCTGTAATTCATTGGGCACTGGAATATATATACTTGTGCGGATCCAAGAAGGTATGAATGTGGTAGAAATGTGTACTAGACATCAGATGGAACATGTATTAATTGACCTGATTCTGCGTTTCTCGCTATCTATGACCTATATACAATTGGCCAGGATAGTGCAAAAGCAAGGGCGTAGCAAGGTTTGACAGCGCTAAACGAAATAGTGGCAAGGGAAATTTAATGGGTAGCAGTACATTAGATAAGCAATGCAGAGGGCGTGGTTCTTTTAATTATTGTATATGTGAGAGCATGGATATTCAAGATGTGAGGGATATATCAAAATAGGGGAGCGGGAATGATAGAGAAACGGGAAGCACTATGAAGAGCCAATAGACCGTTCTTCTCTGGCTTGTTGGATAATGCGATCGATTTCTTCGCGTTGCTCGTTGACCATGGCCTGCTTCTGTTTGAGATTGTACAAATGACGGAAAGCGAGGGTACTGCAGACGGTGATGGCGCCGAGCGAAGCTGTGACAAGGAACATATAAAGCGTGGAATAATACATGATATCGTCAATATCATCCATGGTATAAATCAGAACAAGGCGGACCAAGAACTCGGAGAGGAGACCGAGACCCCACATGGCGGTGAGAGATCGAAAGAAAACGCGAAAAGAACGCCACTCGTGCCAGAAAAAGTCCCAGTGCTCGTGGATTATGTCCAAGGGAAGCATGACCGTTGCGGAGGATGCTATCTGACGACCGACGTAGAACATGAAGGGCCGCAGGATATGGCCTTTCCAGCGCAATGGAAACAAGGTAGCCAATAGCATCAGTCCCATCGCAGACGTCATGGCTGATTCGCGCAGGAGGTACAGTTTAGGGTCGGTATCAACCAGCGCAAGCAGGACAGAGCATGCAAAGGCTGTCAGCATCAGGACACCCATCATATCCACCCGCCGTTCCTTGATGCCTTTGACAATAACAGCCATCGAGGGTGGAATACTCGACAACAAAAGTGACACCAACGGCGAAAAGTAAACGCGAAAGACATAATAAAGCCCGATCGGCAGTACGAGCTCAAACATCATGTGCAGCGTCAAATCCAGAAAGGAATGGAGGATCCATCGTCGACTGGGCACAGACGCCTGCATAAAGGTCGGTACTCGTTGCAAATGTCCCGGGACAGCTCGTGCAGTCCGAACGGCATCACCCAACAAGGGGGTCGTGGATGTCGCACTATGGAACGACATTGCTGAGAGGAGAGGACCTTGTACGGGGAAAAAAAGAAACAGAGAAAGAGAGAGAGAGAGAGAGAAGGGAACGTTTGCTATTCTTAAATGGTCATATCTTCGTTCTGTGTTACCGTTCGTGCATGGGCTGACTTGGCCTTATGTTACGCGCCGTATCAGGTACCGTTTTGACATGTTTCATAAAGATGAAGAGGATGGACAAGACTTGCCGCTTGCCTTTGTCAAAGCTTGTTTATTACCTCGTATCCAGATATTACTGTGCAGAATACCCATCACACTAATAAATGCCAAAGTACAGTTAGCCAAATACATACAAGGTATGCACACCATACCGTATGCGATGAAACATCCGCAGTTGCAGCTGCATTAGCATCATTTCTACTTTTTGGTATCACCGAGAGGTGCCATGTTTGTTATTTCCCTGCTTATTGCGACAGGATGAGAGCATACAAGTGACATAATTCGCAGGTTCAATTTTCTATGAATTATAATTGATGGATCTCTAAATATGTAGTAGCGTAAGGAGTACTGTATATAATAGCAAGTAAGTAGAAAATAGTAAATAGTACATAGAATAAAACAAGAAGCCAAACTGATTAAATAAGACAAGCAAGGGCGAAAGACTAGGAAGGAGTGAATTGATTACTGGCGTTATGATTGGCATTATTTGATGCGTCCGGCCAGTTTGTTTCTTGTGCTCTCCTGCTGAGCACAGGCGCTACTGCTTTTACGCGGTATTTTATTTTCAGCCGGATCGCCAAGGGCAGACACAAATGACCGGGAAGATGATAGTGAATTCTGGCGGCCTCGGGTGATGCTGGCCAAAAGGTTGTGCGTAGAAGGATTGGTGGATGACAGCCATGGATGCTGCAAGGCGGCTTCAGCTGTTAACCGTTCGGCGGGATCGTACGTCAACAGACCGTTGATAAAATCCTTGGCTAAGCATAGAATGAGTTTGGATGACCGCCACCACAAAGAATCGTACCTGAATCCGAAATGTCCTTCCAGTATTCCTCATCGAACTCATATCGTCCGGAAATGACAGATTCGATCAGGGCCGCCATGTCTGTCCGCTTATGAGTTGCCAGAAATTGCTATCATCCTGTCTTACCTGCGCCATAAAAGGGAGTGTACCCGCAAAGAAGCGTATACTGCGGTTTTGTGCGATGAGTACTGATTAGTGCTCTCTATGGCGGACTTACGACGATGACGCCTGCACTCCACAGATCCGCGGCTGTGCTGTACCCTTCGCGGAGCAATACTTCTGCAACAGAGTTGTCAGCCTCGATATATGTAATACCGGTAGTCCTTACCGGGGGCAACGTAGCCAGGGGTTCCGCACGCGGTGGTCATGATATCGTCGTGTTCCTTGAGTATGCGTGACATACCAAAGTCGGATATTAGCAGAGGAGAGTCCGGCTCATTGGACCGCAACAGAAGCTATTATCGGATCTACACTGAGTACACAGGTAAGAATCATTCTGCTTTAAATCTTACGTTTTCCGGCTTGAGATCACGATGGACAATCTAAACCATAGCATAATCATCAGCTGTCAAAGTCGTATGCGCCTGGATTTGCCTACATCGTGTTCGTGGAGGTAGGCGATGCCTTGCAGCATTTGTCTTGTCAATTTAGCGGCGTCTGTCTCTGTGTAATGGCCGCGGTTGTAGAGCTGCAACAAGAGCTCGCCGCCTTTGGCGAGGTCGGTTACGATATAGACAGCTTCTTTGTCTTCATAGAGACCGTGCATCGATATGATGTGTGGATGGCGTATCTGCTTTAGAATATCTAATAAGCGGTCAGCACAGGCTATTGGATCGCCAGGCGATCGTTTTCATTACCAATCTCGGTGTCGAGCATATACTCTTTGCCTACATTGTGGGTGTGAGTGTGTAAGACAACATTCAGAATCGGCAATACTCGCAAGTTACCAGCAAACGCCTTCTTCAGCATGACCTTGACAGCGTACTCTTGCTGAGTCGTTCGATGCTTGCATAGTCGGACGACACCAAATGAGCCTGTGCCTAGAATGTGGGGCGAGACCTTGTATTTTTGTGTCAGTGCTTCGGGGTACGGCGGATGGGTTTCATCCCGTGACTTTTTGAAAAGGGTCAACAGTCGTTTCCAGTTTTTTGACATGGCTGGCGTATAAACAAAACAAAGAGTAAAAGAATTAAAGAATAAAAAAAGAGAGACCGAGACAATAGGTGGGGGCCGGGTCGAAAGGAAGTGGAGTATTACCAACTATGGATTCACAACAATATAAGGTTTAGTACGATAATGCAACCAGGATCACTAGATTGCTATATTTCCAATGGACTATTATCCCAATGGGTCATGGTCCATGAGTCAATGAATTATGACGTTTATATCAATGCTCCATAGCTCCGGTTCATAAAAGCGCATGCAGCTGGTCGTTATTTTCACGCCAAGAGACTGGTACCCATATTTCATGATGACTTGTTCTTTGCTAGATGCTAAAAGTGCAGAGTGATTTTTAATGCAGGAAAGAATGTATAATAAATAGAAACGGCTTGTAATTCTGTACGCGTATCTTGCGCTGACACGATCTGTATTACGCGGGTGAAGGATCAGGTGAGAAGGGGCCAGGCCGCAGTTTGATGAGTCCGCCGCGCCGGTAGAGTAACGTGAAAATGAAACCGAGGAAGACAAAACCGAAAATGATCTCGAGACTCCAGACCATGCGGGCTGTGTTTTCGATAGGCATATCAGGAAGATAGTCGGAAGGAAAGAAAGATGAAGATTCGACTGATTGAAGGGTAAGATTCGGATGGGGCGAGGGTTCCCAGTCTGCCTTGTAAGGCGGGCCGTTGGCGGCATAGTTCCACTTGCCCTCGGGATGACAAGTGTCGTCGAGCAAAAAGCGCTTGTCCTTGTTGGTCAGCTCTTTGATCTGCTCTTTAGAAAGTTGCCCATGGCGGGCCTGCCACCAGGGCACAACACCGCGACAGAGCGAGCACCAGCTGGAACGCTCATTGTGCACGTCAGTGTCGCTCCAGTTACCGATGAAGGAAGGCGTTAGTCGTTCGCGGGCGGGTTTGTCTAATGCGTCCCGCCGAAAGGAAAGATACTCGAGGTAGGCTGTGTCGTTACTGTCGAGGTATTTTATGTACTCGGCGAGGTCGCGCGGGTCGGGAAAAGCATCCATGCGAATGTAAGAATGTGGAGTAGGTACAAAGGCTTCGTAGTTGTCAGGGCCATCCACGATGGGCACGGCCGAATGAGCGAGGGTATCAAACAGTTTTTCGGTGACTACAACGCTTTAGTCATCCGTCTTAAAACGCAACCTATGTTCTTACCATAGTCTTCACAGTTGGCATTCTCTATGGCAAGATAAAACTTGTATTGAGACATGAGTTCTTCCCGAGTCTTGTCCTCAGGAAAGTCCTTATTATTCAGGCACGGCCCGTAGGTATCAACCTGGATATATTTCTGGAGTTCCTTCACATAGTTTTGTCGGCCGCTCGTTGCACCACAATTGCGGGCGATCCAGAGAATTGGGGCATCGCCCGTTTTGGATTGCATGAAGTTTTTGGGCAACGGACGGTTGACGACGTCCATGATCGAGGGTGAATAGTACGAGAACAGGAAAGCACTACGCAGGTGATATGAAGCGAGATAGTCAAAGACCTCCATCCGATCCTCCAACGTCCGAAAAGGGGCTGTCATAGGCGACTCTTGCGTCTCAAGGATCCAGGGTTGCAATTCCGTGCCTGAAATGAAATACTCGGTCATGTGGCTGCTTTGGTTTTGGTTTGTTAAAGCTTACGTCCAGGCACCATGGTAGGAAAAAAATCAGCAGCATGAAACACCAAGGCAGCCGCATCCTCGACCTTGTTATGCTCAGGACTGATCGTACACCAGGCCGACGTTGTGTTGATCCTGCTGTTCTCCGGCGGAGGACAGTCATCGCTCGTGAATGACTCATCCTTCCCTAGTGTAATGTCAGCAGCCATCTAGAGCAGCTTCAAGCGATCGTTACCGCCAAACATGAGGCCATTGAACCAGTGGGTCCAATAGACAATGCGGAGAGGAGGCAAGGTTGCCATGGCAAAGCGGAGGAAGAGTTTACGAAAAAAAAGAGCGGGTGAAACTGAATGAATTGTCTTGGCAATGGATAGGCAAAGCATTCTCGTCGTTCTTGTGCCACATATACTGCATTTATTATAATCTTTTATGGACGACTATCTCCATCCTTGCGGCATGCCTCCCGTCATCGGCGACTGGGGCACTCCTGGAGGCCGGGGTGGATAGGCTGGAGCATGCGGTTGTCGTGGTGGGTGGACCGGGTAATTGTGGAACGGCTGGGTTGAAGGGGGACCTTGTTGCTGTTGCTGTTGTTGCTGCTGCTGCTGCTCCGGTAGGGGATAGACGGAACTGCCCGTGGCGCTCGGTCGGAAAGGCGGTGGTGCACTGGCATGGACACTGCCGGAAGGCCGGGGAGGGGCAGGGTGCTGAGTCGGATGCGACGGCAAATTCGTAGGTGTTGCTGATGGCGGTGGTCGTTGTGGCGAAAGTGAGGCTGTATGCTGAGGAGCGGGTCCACTTGTTTGCGAGGCCAATTGCTGCTGCTGCCTTTCTTCGAATTCAGCTAAAGAAAGAAAATGTGCAAGGGGTTAGCTTTCCCTTTCCCTGTTGCACATACTCCCTGATAATAAACATTACCCAATTCAGCCGCAGACAGTTGGCGATACGTCTTTTCCCTTGTGGATGAAGGGGAAGGAGGTTTTATCGCAGTGCGGTCCGCCCTTTGCTCCTGCTCTAAAAGCTTATTTAAAGTGTCACGCAGCGCAGTGAGTTGGGCCTGGAGATCTGCCATTAAATAGATCGCTGCGTCGTCTTGTTCTTTGTCTTGTTCTGCCCTATGCTTTTTTACCATTTGTCAAATTCAAGCAGATGTTATGGTAAGTAGCCATGTACCTTCTTGTCAGACACTGTAATCTTGAGCAGTCTGCTTTGCGATATCGCGTGGTTCACGTCCGTATCGTCTAGACCAGATGCATTGATACATTATGCCCACCCAGCATCAGCGTTTTGACATACCTTCCATACTGACCAGATCACCCTCTACAATATCATTATATATGAGTCAATCCACGTAGTATCGCTGCATGTGACACTTACCATCATCCACATATTTCAGAATGACGTTTTCCGGACTTGAAAGCTTATGTTTAAAAAGGCGGTGCATCATGAGACAGAGCCTACAACAATCGATGGTCAATATCAGGATACTTCCTTCGTATCACTTCATCTTACTCGTCATAAGTCGGGGCCTGGTTGATTGATATGCGTCGAATGTCCTTGCCGAATCGACCTTGACGCGGCACAAGAATGGGAAGTCTGGAGTCCGGGTTCTAAGAGACAAGGTAACTTACATTTGACGGTAATATCACCCGAGACGATCTTGCGCAGATTAGAGTAATCGTCCATGAACAGGAATTAAAAGAAATTGACCAAAGAGAGAAAAAAGTTACGCCGAATGAAGCAGGGAAGCAAGGAAGCAAGGAAGTCGCGAAGCAGCGAAGCCAAGCCAGGCAGGAATTCGTGGCGTCACGACGTCATGCCGATACTTGTTTCGTGTCACATGCATGCACACAGACATCCGGCCCCTTTCAGCACTGCCCACGAGTAGAGCCTTCATACAGCCACTCCCGAAGACTAATGAAATCTGCTTTTATAATGGTATTATAAGACATGCAGGAACGGTGGCATTTTTATACCGCGTCCGATATTAGAGTTGTATATGTAGAGATAGTAGTATATATGTTTATCAATATGCACTGGCCACATCGCAAGCCTCGGTGACCTAGATAGGCGGGTGAGTACAGATTTCTTTTTAAAAAAACAAAAAGTAAACGCATGGGCGCTCATATCAAGCGTTTTGGAATTAACCCATCACAGGAACGGTGATTCCCATTGTTGCATCAGAATGGCTTTTCGGGTTTAACTTGACACTTTTTCAAGGAGTTATCCTCACGAAAAAGCCATCCACAGACGCGAGAAAACACCTTCAGGATCCTCTTTTTTAATCATAGCTAACCCATATTCATTCCCAAAGAGCGAATCTCACCTTTTCTTTTTCTAATCCAAGCCAAGGAGGTAGTAAGAGAGTTGAACCGCGCCAAATATTAACTAAATAGACGTTAATATTGAGTGCACCCCGGCACGAAGTAACATTCTTACCGGTTGCCAAACGACGAGATAGCGTACACCATCGAGAATGTTTAGATACAACTGCTGTTGGGTATCCCACCTACAGAAGGAAATCAGCGACCACCACCTTATATCTAAGATCAACTTACGGATTCTTTTTAAACTGCTTCAAATCCACCTTCTCCTTGCTAAGACATAGTGTTAATATCCTCCCTTCGTGTAATCCAATGTCAGACGTACCAGTAAGGGCAGATATCCTTTTTGCCGATGAGGCACCAGCCACGGATGCACTTCTCGTGAAAGACGTGCTTGCAGGCGAGCTGATGGGCCGTATCATCGACAAACATCGCCTTTTGCTGTGGGTCGGTAAGTGAACCAATGTCATTGGCGGTGGCCTGACCGCAGACGGCGCAGATGTTGTTGTTCAGGTGTTTCCGCGGAAATCCATCCTCAGAGTAATAACCAACCGTGGCAGCCATGCGATCGGAACAGATTTCGACAAAGTCTCGGCCCAAGACACTATCGAACATCAGTACAATGTACTTCAAAACATAGCATGTAAGTTACCCAAAGTAGAGGCCATAGCTAAGCAAGAGGAGACCAAATTGCATGACACCAGGTTCAGAGGAAAACAGTGAACCGAGGCCGAAGAAAACCAATAGAACCACAGCATATCCGGCAATACCGACGACGAATGATGTGTTGTAGACGACCGAATACCACTTGTACACCATACGAGGTGTCATGGCTTCGAGCGGCTTTTTGGACGCCTTGTGCAAGACTAAGATATTAAAAAATAAAAAATTCAGTCAGACCTTCTTTGAAACTGTATGAGCTTACTTACCAAATGTGTTGAGGGCAGAAAAAATGGACCATATGGCCAGAAAACGGTACCAGCCGTCATAAAGGGCAAACAACAAGGGGAAAACGTAAAGACCGGTGAGCGAGACGGCTTGATAGGACCGATAGTGTTTCTTCTTCCAGTATAAAATTAGGAATTGAGAGGCAAAGAGGGCAAACAAGAGGATCAACGCCATGAGCTCATGCCGTGATTCATGGCCTACGTCTGAGTAAGTAATCTTGTAAATGCTTCGAGATCAAAGTACCTTTGTGTTCAACAAGATACTGTTGATGTAACTTGTACCTAATATTTCCAGGGGAAATCAGCTGGAGTTTCAGCATGCATTATCGTTTCTTACTTTTCGAGTTGCTCTACAGTCAGTTCAGCCAGTTGATCTTGTGATAAATCACCTCTATGCCAGGCTGCATTAAAAGTTGGATCATGATGATGTCCTTCCATTGAAATATAAAAGAGAAAAAGGGAAGAAGTATGTGCTGCAGGCGTGATTGTAATCGCACGCCGATCGATAGCAAATCATATCAGACCGGAGTTCCAAATACATAAAAGAAACTATATAAAGAACTGCTCAGACGCGTCTGCTTGCGGCTGGACACTCGTACGCTCTTCACAGTGTCGGGTAAAATCAGGTTCAAAAGAATCTTCAGAACCTTCTTCCCTCGTCGAATATGCCAAACTCGCTTTTTTAGCCGGCGTTTCGCAGGGATGGTTGATAAAGACCGTGCGAATCGCGCCATATTCAGCCTGTCGCTAGTTGGAAGCTCAAGGCGCTCTGCTTCCTTATGAAGAGAGCGTAGCTACTCCCTCCGTCTATCCGGGCTCGGCTGAATTTCTTCACTTTGACATTCAGAGCGCAGGCCAGATACCGCATTGTGTCAAACCACTTTCTGGCCATAGCAGAGCCTGTTTTATCAGGCAGTTGCCTTGTCCGTCACTTACATATTAGCAGCATGTTCAAGCCCCCCAAAGCGCAAATACGCGATTGCACGATCCAGACGTATCACAACGATGATATGAGCAAACAAACGACAACAGAATAGACAGGAAAGCCAACCTGTGTCAGGGGTATGCATTATGTAAGACCAATGATATGCAAGCGATAACTCTAAAACACTGATGAACCAGCAGAGGGCCGAAGCTAAGATTTACGTCTCGCTCGGAGCTCGCGTTCCAGCTTCAAAAAGTCATGGTAGAAAGCAAAACTGGATGTCCTTAGCAGTGATATTGAATTTGTTCCGTTATTGAGCTTGAGAATAAGACGACTATGATGCCTCTCTGTGAATAGGCACCGTGGTAGATCGACATCCCATCAAAAAATAAAAAAGTAAAATACACCTCTGTATTATATAGTCTAATCCGGTAACATGAATGTTGCTTTATGTACAAGTAATGCAAGGGTGCAGGGTAAACATAGTGGGGATGCGTCTATTATTACTACTACTACTACTACGACTGCTGCTGCTGTTGCTGCTGCTGCTATTGGTTAAGGTTAGTGGCGGATGCAGCCAGGTCCGCGTATCCGTTGGAGGAGAGCCATGAAAATGAAATCACAAGGAGACTTGTGCTGATCACATCAATGATCGCAGTCCTATGTACATAGCGGTAAGTTTTAACCCTTTTTCTATCTGTGGGACTTACAGGTAAGGTAATACATAGTTATCTGGATCATAGCCGTGCTTCCAGAAAGCAAGCGTCATGGATTTGCCCATCACGAGAGCCAACCACGTCTATACGAATAATAAGGAAATACATCACTACAGCGGGCTGTGACTTACACAGATCATTGATACGACAAAGTAGGTGAAGGAGAACATCCATGTAAAATCGAGATGGCCGAGGTCTAGAAGCCAGATCAAAGACAGGAAGAGGATCTGGACAGGTACGTTCATGACCATCAGGGTCAACTCGATGCGGCGGTATTGTTCACGTGCTCCGGCGTGTAGACTTGTGCTTATCCGGGACGCGTAAATTGATCCGAGATTACCTGCCAAACCTAGTTTTTTCTTAGCCATGAGATAGGATATGACGCCAAAGCCTCTCATGCACTTACCACATAAGATGGGAACCAGCATAGCCAAGCCTTTGAACTGTTCTACGTAGCGCTCAAGTATCAAGCCGGCAAAGCTAAGCAGACATGAGTTCCTGGTGCCGTCTGCTTTGGTGCTATTTCCATTACCTAGAGATAAGCATGGCGAATATAATCGGTGTCCATCCTGAATAGAGTAGTTCCTTGACGGTGCCGTTTTTCCACACAGATTTCCCAAAGAACGGTACGGATGCAACCATGACGAATAAAAGGCCCAGGCTTAACATAGTATCTAGACAACAATTGAGCATTCCTCTGTCCTTCACATTTATCTTCATCTTCTTGTCCTTTTTCTTACCCATGGAGCCCAGAAGAAGCTGAGAACAGCCTGCCAGGATGCCCAGGGTGACGACGTCGCCAAGCGAGGATGCCATCGGACACGCAATATTATCTGAGATCAAAAAAAAGTCAGTATTTTACTTCCTTGACGGTGTGAGTTGGAGCCTAACCAGGATCGATCTGAAAGCGACGGCTCACGACAATCAAGGCACACATGAACACGCCAAGAACAAAGCTCGACGCAGCAGCAGCAATCATGGAACTCGTAATAACAAGTATGCTCTCAGATACGGTGGCTGGTTCGTCAGGGTGTTCGAGGATACCGAGGACAAAGGAGAAGATACCGGCAATTGAGCCTGCGATCAGGGCTTGGACCTGGATCAAGGTCAAGTTGCCAATAACTAACGGGTTCCTGGACTCGGGCTTGTCGAGATCACCGAGGTTGGCCTGTAAAGCAAAGAAGTTACTACGTCAGATCAGATAAGACGCCAAGCTTACCGAAGTAGAAACACGGGCAGCCAGATTCATTTCCAGATTGCCTTTGAGGTTGAGAAGAACCGGTACCAGGATGAAGAGTTCAGATACCTTGACAAACACTTCCCAATGCTATGATACCAGAAATAAGCCTATGTAATCCCAGTTTAAACCTCTCTTTTACCTGGAAGACATCCATCATCCATCCTGCGACAACCAGACCGACCACAGACATGAGGAGGGACGGAAAGGCCTATATAATGTGAGCCCTAATAAAAGAACAAGGACAAAACAAAAAAAAAAGCAGGAAAAAGAAAAAGGAAAAGAAAACAAAGGTGGACTGACCTGAATAGCCAAGTGTTTTGAGCTGGCAAATTCTGATTGCGGGGCAGGTGTGGGTTGTGCTTCAGCAGCGAGATGAGGTGCTTTGAAGAGGACGAATGACGAGGTAGAGCTGGATCGTTTATGGGCATGGCGAGAAGGACGGGCGAGATGACGTTGATTACTTGACGAGGATGACTGTTCAGAGGGGATCTGTAACTCTATGGATTCCGACGTCGGCGCGACGGTATAGGACGAGGGCATCCGGATATTTTCACTGATATACGTAGATCGGGAGCTTTTATGTTGATGTATGTATATGTGTATGATCTTATGCACGTATAGGTGTAAATACGTCTATATGTATGTATAAGCTTGTGTTTTGTCTGTGCACAAGGGATATAAGGAAAAAGATTCAAGGGAGACAGGAGGTACAGAAAGAGAAAAAAAAAGACGCTAAATATTGGCCATGCGGCGATCTCGACCAAACAGGGCGATCGGTGAATGGCGTCGGTGTAACATCAAAGCGCTCTGTTTCACAGTGATTTTATTATGTTTTTGTATTGCCCTGCCGAATAATTTGTGTGGATTCTGGCATCAACTCATTTGATGCTATTTTCAGTTGTTTGCATGATTCCATATAGTATATATAGCTCAGCTTTTTTTGACAGCCTATTCTGAAGAAAAGAAATATCCTGCCTGGACTGCCATACCGTCCAGCACCAAGGATATGTTTATGAAAAGAAAAAAGAAAAAAGAAAAAAGAAAAAAGAAAAAAGAAAATAGTTAGATATAAGAAACATATAAAAACAGTATTTACTGGATTGCCCATATCATTAGGGCGAAGGGTATCATTTTTAAGTATACAATAATATAGCCTTAGCGGAAGAACAAAGCCCACAAGACAGCCACGGATGCTACCAGTACCCACAAGGCTTGCTGCCTCCGCCTGCGCATCTCCAGGCGGGTATATCGACTTTCGAGTTCGAGCATGCGGAGCTGCACATCCTGGATGTTTATCTGCGCAGTCTCTGCGTGTTTCTTGCCTTTTCTACGCATGCGGTATAGTTCCTGCTCGAGAAGATCCATCCGGTCATGCAGCATCATGTTGGGGTCCACTTGATTGCTAAGATCTGTGGGCTGACTTGTCGAGACCGATGCCCGATGCAGGCTGTCTTTTTTGCTTAGACTGGAATCATCAATAAGAGGGCTGCTGGCGACAGGCGGCTTCTTCCGAGCGGACGAAGTCGATCGAGAGGGCGGCCGAGAGGGTAATCCATTCTGGGCAGATAAGGTTTGTGTCGTGAGGAAGAGCTTTTCGGCCATGAAGGCCATGTAGATATGCTGCAGCAACGGACTCTGCTCGAGGAATTTGCGTTTGAGAGGCATGTTGCCGACCATCATAGTATCAGACATGACGCGATTTTCCTTTGCATCGCGTCCACTCGCTACCGTTTGAAGGTCACACAAAAGACCCTGACAGACATCCCAGATCGCGCCATAGTTCGTCTCCTCTCTCGGCTCTTCGTCGGCCGTTGATACGCTGTGTTTCTTTGCGAGAAAATCCTCATAGGCGTGGACCTGCCACCGGACAAGGCCCGTTTCGAGACGGTCTTTGAGGCTCATGCCAGGCTGTTTCATGCGCGAAATTTGGGTGCGTATCTTGCGACCGTTTTCCAGGAGTTCGATACCGTCTAAGGGTGCATCGAGTAGAGCGCGGGTGGAATAATACGCGCTAGGGATGGAGATGGCGCGCCAATTGTGGACGAGTTCGTTGCGTGCGTAGTTGTCAGACGAGAAGATGGTACTGGGGATGGACAGCGGTGGTTCGAGCTGTGTTTCGACCCCAAGCAAATTCACCATGTGTGTCGCCGTATCCAAGCCAACCCACACGTCGCACCAGGGAAAGCACGGCTGCAGAAAGTCAACTTGGTAGTCGCTCGCCTTGAGTTCAAAGAGAAACAGGCCCTCGGTTAGCGTTAATCCGCATGCTCGCCACAATTGCCCGGCCGAGATGTAATGGTGTTCCAGCTCATGATCCACGAGCCGGTAAATGGAAACACCGTTCAGCTCACTCTCAAAGGCAGGGTAAATCCGGGTCTTTAGCTTGCGTACTTCGTCATTCTTGGCGCTCGTCTCCCAATCATAAAGGAGACGATACCGCACGGATGACGGTGCGACGGCGGTCACCATAAAATAAGGAGAAAAAGCAAAAGAAAAGGTCCTTGCTTGTCGGTCTTTTTCCCTTTTCGGGTTTCCCATAAAGCAGATGCTGCCAACCTGAGCTTTGGTGACCAATCGCCCCATTGGTTGTATATACAGTAGTTTTGTTTTATACAGAAACGACTGGTTCGACAAATGGGGGTTTATCCGATATATTATGGTACCGATCAATAAATGTCTACAAGGAGTAGAGTCAGGGAAGCCAAACGAAGCGTGAGCAGCTTGTTTTCAGAGGGTCTTGACATTGGAAAGGTACGTGCGATCCGCCTCTCACACCATCCGTCCCTTCCAGAGATATTGTTCGTGGTACTACTACCAAATAAGAGTCAATCAAACCCTTTAGCTTAACTCCACATAGAGACGCTATGCATGGTTGTTTGGCCATGATAGGCAAAACAATGGACGAGGAGCTGACTGAGGCGACCGAGAACCCTAAAATGCCGTATTTCTTAATTTGTATTTTCTAAGCTGCTTTCAAAAAATTAATCATTTTCTTTTCCTTGCCCACACCCATTTTTTTTCTTTTAAACCATGTCATATGAAGATTCGCCTGTGGACATGGAAGTATCCGATGGAGAAGAACCCGGTGCTCTTTTGTCAGATATGGATGTTTCAAGTAGTAGTGATAGCAGTGGAAGCAGTATATGTAGTAATGAAGGCGAGTATCTGACTGCCTCTGCGAAATACATTCCAGGTAAGTCTTCTTGACATTACTACCGTCTGCGCCACATATATATATATATATATATATTATATACACACATACGCATGTGCATACATATTCATATCGTCTTTATTACCAGCTTCGAGACGTATTCAACCCTTATCTAAGGTAGTGTAAATTCACCTGTTCACGTTTGATAGGAGTGCTTAGAGTTTTTTAGGCCTCGATTTGCGAGGCATCGCTGAGTCACGAGGACGACGACAACTCATCTCAGTCGAGCTACCATACTGCATACGATTGGTTTGATCCGCTGGATGAAGGGGAAAGCGGAGGAGAACCAGGCGAGATTGTGGACGATCCGCATGTGCTAACTCGTCAACTGCAAGTCGCAGAGAGGAGGGCGCACCAAGCTGCTGAAGAGATCCAGCGATATGAGAGACGCAAGCAAGAACTGGACGAGCAGATCATGCGCCATGAAATCCGTTTGTCTGCCATCCAGAAACGAGCAGCTGAACGTAACCGCCTTAACGCAAAACGGCAGCAACAACAGCAACAACAGCAAAACAAGCAACAAAAGCAACAACAACAACAACAGGAAGAGCACCGACAGCAACCAGTATACCGTTCGAAAAAAGAAAGGAAGGCGGCGCGCAACCGGGAGAAGCGCCGAATGCAGCTGATGCACCGAAGGCAAAAACGCGATGAACGGCAGCGCCAACGTGAGCAGGTGTCTTTTACCAATTCCAAATCGGCAGCACAGACTCCTCCTGCGCCTTACGATAGGACCGTGCCAGATTTCCTAACGAGGGCGCGGTGTGTGCCTGCAGCCGCAGCGGCTCCATCTCCCGTAACAGCGATGAATGAGTCAAGGGTATGGAGCACTGCATCGACTGAACAAGGATACCCGATGCGGCCTGCTCCCGCTCGACGATCGCAGCCACTCCGACAAGACTCTCAGCCTACCTCGTACCCGACTATGCCTGGATCAAGTCATCCACCAATTGCCAATATCTCGTCTGCATCACAACCATCCGCATCCTTATCAGCATCTCCTGCATACCGTCCACCGGTATCTGTATTACCCCCTGCCCGTCCCTCTTCGACTTCTTTTGCTTCTCCTGCTCCTCCTGCTTCCCGTCTTCCCGTGCGCCCTGCCTTGGCCTCTCGAAAACAGGACACTTTGACACTTGAACCGCAGACTCATTCTCAGGTCAAAAAGCCCTTTCCTCAAACCCAGACATCTCAGCATCTCCTGCAGCACAACGGACAAGTTAGAATCCGAATTTGAATCTATCTTTCGAGACTGAACTGTTTTTTCTTTCTTCCTTTCTTCATCTGTTTTCTTTTAGGCAACACAGCAAGAACATATCCACCAAGCCAAGCCTGCCGTAAAGCACTGTCGAAAGGTAAACCATTGTGGATACAGGTCAGAAACGAGCCGTCATGTTTATGAAGCGTCAGGGCCATTTTACGCCGCACCGACTGCCATTTCAAGTACCGGACAGGATGCCTGAACAGGCCGCGAATGCATCGGATACAGAAGGGAGCTTGTGTCTATATGAGATGGTGGGTGGTACGTGCAACGATGATACATGTAAAGCGCGTCATTTTCGTGACTTCCAAGGGGAGTCCTCCTCCCCGCTTGCTGCTGCTTCTGCTTCACCATCATCTGCATCACCTTCAACCCATGTCTTTGGCAAATAGGTCTCTAGAGTGATTCTGCACGCTTTCTCACTCACATGCACTCTCTCCATTTCTATCACTCCATCTCCATGTTTTTGTTCTCTCCGTCTCTGAACAATATGGAGTCTAAACAATCTAACTGATGATGAGGCGTGCGAACATCACCATAATGATACTGTATAGCGATCAAACGATTTTCTCTACCCTTTGCTCATCTTCTGCTGATATATTACAATATATAACTCTTTTCTTTTTTTTTTTGCGAATTTGCTTTGCATTTATATGCGTTGGCCTATCTACAGCAACAGGGATGTCGGCTTGGAGCAATACTACCTGTCCATTAAAAAAGAATGTACAACTATTAGCTCTCTAGTGCTAGAATACATAAAAGATGTATCTTTGAAGTATGCATTAACTGGGTTTTTACTGTAATTGCTGGTGCTGTCATTTTTTATGCCACTGCGGAACGTCGGGGGCAAGAAACAGACTCCAGCCCTTTCTACTGCAACATTTTACTATACTACTGCTCTGCTCTGCACCGCACTGCTCTACTGCTATACTTATCCGTGCTATTGCTTCTTACATGAAGAATGGCTGAGAATGACGTCTATGAGCATCGACGTCAATGTGGACAACGTCTCTTAATCGGGGAACCAACGAAACACACCCTTCCAAACTTATTCAAAACCCCGAGATCACCTTCTACTTCTGCTGCTCTTGTAAACGAGCAAGAGTAAGTACTGTCTGCAGAGCTCGTAAACAACGTGTCTCTTCATGTCTTTCTGTAACATATACCCTTTTTCTCACTGTGCTTGAACAGTGACGGCATAGAGCATAATGTACCGATCGCAGACTTTGTCCAGGAAACGCGTGCAAGCGAGAGCAGTCAGTCCGGCGCCTACAGCTTCCACACTGCACACACTGAACCCGACAACTTCCCCCAGAATAGTGATAACAATGCCAATGTTAACTATGGTGATAATAATGATAATTCGCCGGTCGTCAATAAGCCGCTTCCCAAGCTGGATGATAGGAAGACGAAGCTCCTGTTCTGGCGACGATCGGGTGCAGTGTTTCTGCCACCTTTATCTCGACCCTCCATTGAAGAACCGGGAGGTTGGACGAGTGAAAAGGAAGGTGTATTGCTCTGTATGCGCACGTTGGGCGACAAGGGCTCCGACGATCAAAAGACGCGTTACAAGGCCAGGCGCGAGGCGAGATACGGGAAGCTCAAGGAGGACTGGCGCCAGATGGAGATCGTCCTGACCATGAATTCACTTTGCATGTACACACGACCTGTAAGTGGTGCATATGCTATTTGGTTTTTTGTCTTTTCTGCCTCTCACATCACATCAATCAGCTTATTTCCTGGCCGAAACGCCGCCTGGAGCACTGCATTGATTTCAAGACAGCTAAGCAGTTGCACCTCTCACTCGTCTCGCCTCTGGACTATACCTTTTCTTTGCGCTTTGCTTCACGAAAAGCGAGCGAGTTTGTCACTTTTACGTTTCAGGCGCCCTCCATGACCTTGTGTCAGGAATGGTACTTGGCTCTTTACCGGCTCATTCCAGCTACCGCCCGTCGTTCGTGTCCCTTATGGTGCGAGGTCCATATTCCGCTCATGGATACCAGCGTCCGCCTACCTCTTGCGGTGGGCAGCAGCAGCGATGACAATATCAGATATGACATTACCCTCGAAAGCATTCGACAAGCTGTCCTTAACGTGCTCGAGCATGATGAGACCTGGTCCAAGCTTGTCGCAACCCAGCTTGACCGCACAGATCTGAGCATGTGCTGGACACGTCAGAACAGGGTAGAATGGGTGCATTGGACAACTGCACTCGAGTCGCCGCGTCGCCGAATCGATCTAGTCGTATGTCCGCAGCATATTGAACAGGTAATCCTTGTCTTGTTATAAGCAGACATTCGTCTTACATGAATGTTTAGACCCATCGTCTGGAGCTACGTCATATCCAGCATACACCCGATACAGTTGTCACAAAGGACGAAACCGCTCTCAAGGTTTGTCGCGTATCTCATACCAATGCCACGTCTCCTGAATTAAATGTGGGACGATTTCTGTGTAGGAACCTCAACCGATCGAGGGCTATCTCTTGCGATTGACGTCGTTCTCGGGCAAGCCCATGTCGGCTCGAGGCCTGTCGCGGCGGAACTATTATTTTGCCAGCTTTGACCAGTACTTGGTCTACGATAACCACCCCAAGAATCCGATACCCCAAGCAATTCAAGAACAGCCAAACAGCTGTATCAGCATCATACAAAATGGTCCAAGATCAGAACATGCCCGCGCCGAGTCAGAGCGACGCACGCTCCTGTTAACCGGTGCCATCGGCATGGTCGACCTGACGGAGATGGCGTCTGTGCGCAAATCATTCCGCTACCTCGACTATGATGTTGTGGGCGGATACAGCACGAGTGACAGCAGTCTCAACGATTCGCTCAGCCCTGTTCTAGGAAGTCAGCAAGAGGAGCCTGCGCCTTCTCGGCGTAATTCGACCGAGGTGCCGCACGAGACGGCGTGTTTTGATATAGTTATGGAAAATGGCCTCATCCTTAAGTTACAGGCACCGTCCGCTACGACCTGCGACGCATGGGTGCGGCACCTTAACGAGCTCATGATCTACTGGAAGGCACGCAAAGAAGCGGTGCGGCTTATTCACGCCAAACATTGCTACAGCGATACCCTAGAAGAGGCATTCCGAACCCGTGCTACAGGAGAGGGTAGCCATGCATGGTTTAATCAGGTGCCCGAGGTGGATACCCGGATCTGGAGCTATTGTGTATTTGACCAGTGCCGTGATATTGTGGTAGAAACGAGAAGAACACCATCTGCATACTAAGAAACTCACCATCGCTTTTTGATTCAGAAATCAGGCACCATGTACTTCCAGCCACGCGCGCGAGGCACATTCTCGAAAAAGACTTTCCTCCTTAGCTCGAACGGGTGGCTCCTTTTTTACAATACATATGAACGATCACAGATGACGAGCCAGCCTCTCCTGACGGCAAAGCATACCCTCAAAGGCATCCTCGACATCGCTGACTGCTACGTCTACTCTGGATCGCTGAGCCTCTGCGGGCGCAAGAGCGCAGAACACGCCTTGGACAAACGGCCACCGCGCATCTTTGGCGACGGCGTTGCGACAAGCGACCCGGACGAGGCGTGCGTATTCACGCTCTGGAAACCACAGCATCGGACTTGGTTTAGTCCCAAAAAGAAACGTGTTATCCAGTACAAGACCAGTAAGAGACTATTGCCATCCGACGGGCAGGCTTGGCATTTTGCGGCGCGCAGTCAGGAAGACAAGCAAGAGTGGGTCTGGGCCATTCGGGTCGTCATTGAACATATGCTTCGTACTCAGACAGCTTCGGACGAAACAGGCGGCAGGCGAGCATCTTCCTAATTAAATATGCTTCTTCTATTCATGCCGCTTGATTATATACATTTCGCGTTTATGGCAAGAATCTACCTCCCGACTCGGTGGAGATGTATAAGAGAGCAACGATCGTGTCGTAGTTGATATCATCCGGTTTTCTTCTCGGAATTCAACGGATCACACTAACTCACTTATGTAACTCGCTTTTATCGGGACCACGGAATATATATTACTACTTTTCCGCTTGTGACGAGCAGATACCCACGCGGAACGGACCACTGACGAGAATTTGCCGTATTTACGACGTACAATGCAATGTTGGACATTCGCAGATTGTTCGGTGACATGCATAGCGTTAAATTAACGATCATAAATGGTTCTGCCCAACAGCTTAAGGTTGCTTTGCGAAGAAAATTATAATTCCAGTCTTTTCAGTCTCGTCACAATGTGGGTAGCGACCAAAAAGAACAATCATCATGCATGTACGGCCGATAAAGTTGCATCAAAGCTTAAACCAGTTATAGACGTGTCTCTATCTCGTGTTACCTATATGAACAGTTGGCCACCATTTCATGACCTCCTCCCTTGATATTATTGCGGTGTAAATAAGGAAGCCGCCTTTCTATGGCTTGCTGCCTGATTATGCTAATACACTATAAATCTCTTTTTGCTACGAGAATCTACGTCTCCAGTAGTTCCTAAATGTACGGTCAAATCGATGCATAAGCAAAGCATGCCGACACTTAGCTTGGCCAATTGGCTGTATGTGAATACTATGTGTTCTATGTGATTACTGTAGTAATAGGCGATTTCTAGATATGAGCTTTCATGGACAACAAATTCAACTAAAATAGTCCCTGCAGTGAACTTTCTCATATTATTGACCGGCTGCATACTGAGCACGGAAATGTGACGGAGTTGGCACAAAGATATGACCCTTTGAGTCTGTGAAAGGTCCATTACGAAAGACAGATCGCCCGTTTGGGAAGCCATAATTCCGCCCCAGCATGTTTGCTACTGAGAAAATTGGAAGGTCTCGGACATAGGACAGCCACGGTGTACTTTATTAAAGATTATGCTAACCAAGAAGAAAGCAGAGCCAAATAGACTTTATTGCTTGTTCGTGTGTGTTTGATTGCATTTGTCTGAAAAATAGAAGGATTAATAACAGTTTTTGTGCCTCGCGAGCATGTGATGATTGTGAATTTTTGGGAATCGGTTCAGCTGCACCTATTTTCTTTTTCACTTTTTACATTTATTACTCCATAGTACTACTACTAATAATAATCCATATACAACGACAGCATATATACCTTAATGTCGACCATTCCTCCCCATTACAGCGATACCTACGTCGATCAGCGCTTTCGTAAAGCGGTCCACATTGTCCAGCATCTGTCCCCACAGTCGGCATTCCAGCCAACCAAAGATCAGAAACTTGAAGTAGCTATCTTTCTATACTTCTAACACACGGTCACCGACTCATGATTCTTCTTGCCCTCGTTAGCTTTATGCATTGTTTAAGCAAGCTGCGATAGGTGATGTACAGTCGCAAAGGCCCGGTATATTTGACGTGGTCGGTCGTGCAAAGTGGTACGTGCTTCATTATTAGTAACTTATAACAGCGGAATGATTGATATGAGAACTATGTGTATATGTTTAACCACAGGGACGCGTGGAAACGACTACAGGGCATGAATGGCATGGAAGCCAAACACCGTTATGTCGAAGTATTGTTAAAAGTGGCTATTGAGGTACATATACCAACGAAACCATGAGGTTGCACAACATAAAGAGATTGAGGCACGACTCACTGATCATGTCGATCCGCATATAATTTACAGGCATATAAAAAGCCTGCGAGCAAGACTCAAGCACAACAGATCGTTCATGCCTTGACCTTGATGCGGCCTGGCAACCAACAAATACCTGAAGACGCCGAAGAGACTTCTTCCGACGAGGATAATGACGATGACGAGGATGAAGACGAGGGTACGGCATATTTTTTTTTTTTGGGGGGGGGGGGGAGAACATATGAGCGTGGGCGTACAGAATTTGGAAGAAAAATAACTATTTGTAGACACGAGCATAGAGGAAGAGGAGGAAGCTTATTTGCGTCAAGTACAGCGATCACGGGCCTCGGTCGTCTCGAACCGATCACGGACGACTCCCGTGCGGGCGGAAAAAGTGCAACCGCCATCCTCACGCCGCCCATCAGTCCAGTCCACCCAGTCCTCTACTTATCGACGTGTACGTACACCTTCTTCTTTGACAGCTCAGCAACATTCCCTTCAGCAGTACAACCTACAACAGCAGCAACAACTACAACTACAACAACAACAGCAGCAGCACCGACAGTTCCACCAGCAACAACAGCAACAACAACAACAGCAGCAGCAGCAGCAAGCACACGTGCCGCCATCACCCGCGCCTCTGCTGGATGATATTGATCCCAATGTGAACCCATGGACGACTCATCCGTCTGTGACAACATACAAGGTAGATGACGGGCACAGTGACCTGGAAGCTGGCACAGTCTCGACAGTGCAGCTTCCCTCACCCGTCATCTCGACCACTTCCTCCATCCAAAGACCCCGATTACATTCACCTAACCCAGCCGAGTCGACCGCGTCGTCTGTGACCGCCACAGGCCCACCATCCACAACCCAATCTGCCAATCCAGCCTCTCTGCTGACTGAACAGCAGTACACTTCCGTGGTGGCTCTCGGGCCGGCCACGAAGCGGGCGCTCGATACCTTGCAGCGCGAAATTGTAGCGCTCAACAACCGAATCGATGGCCTGCGGCAAGAATTGACACGGCGCAACCAGGCGAGACAGAATGCGGCGTCCTCTGGCGCAGTGCAAGATCGAGACGAGGAAGAAGCTGACAATAACAAGGCCACGCATTTGAAAGAAGCCGTACGACGTTTCATCCGCGTACGTATGACAGATGTGGTTTGGGTTGTTTAGTATATTAACTGACGCGACGCGTGTTTTTTTTTTTAGCTGGCAGTCAGACACGCAGCAGCAAACATGTTGCTGACGTTATTTCTGCTCATTACTTTATATCGCAAACGCAGCCCAATTGCCTACGTAATACTCGATCAGTTTCGACAATTAATGGAACGAATCCGGTTCCGTCTTTTATCTGCATGAGATAAATAAAGTCAAGGCAAAAACAGAAAAAAAAGAAAAAAAGGAAGAGGGACAAGCTGGAAAGGAAAAGAAATAAACGCATGTCCTGATTCTGTTGTTGTCCAAGCGCTCATGCCACCTTTACACACACGCATACACATATACACACGCGCTTTCTGTTGTTGGTGTCATGTGAAGCGTCAGGGAGACAAAAAATCAACGATGCCTTTGGACGTCCCCTTTTTCTTTTTTCCACTCATTCCCTTTTTGTAGTCTTTTTCCACTTTCTTTATCACCTACTTTTTTCCCTTTTTTCAAATAATATCCGTCCGTGTTATTGTATTGTCTTCTGTATTGGAGCATAACAGCAAACAATTGCCTAAAGGAATGAGTCTCGTGCTGCCGAAATCAGACCCAGCTGCGAGGGTAGTTAACGAAACTGCCCAAACGAGTGCAGACACCAACGCTACGACAACGACCACGGCCACAACCACTCCTACTACTACCATTAGCACCTGTATTACTACTACTACTGCTGCTGCCAGAGATGAAAAGACAGCAGCAGCGATAGCAACTAATAAAGGACAGCAACGAGCAAGCGTTAATATGAAAGGCCCGTCGAGGCTACGACATATGCAAAGCCAGCCCAACATGCGCTACGCGACACCACAGCTGACACCCACACACGCAGTTATGCAATCACCACTCCATCCACAGCAGCATCAGACATCCCAGCCACCTGTGATGAGTCGCACGCAGCATAAATTGATGCTGCAGCGACAGTCGTTTTTAGCGGACGACAAGGACTATTTGGAACACCCAAACAATATGCGTCGCCTGACCAAAGAGCTGGACCGGGTGAACCGCGAGTACCGTTTTGTACGCCATTTCGAAGACCCGCTGGCGGAGTCATTTCGCCGCGTCGCTTCCTCTTCACCGCCACCCAACCTGTATATGAATAATAATAGTTATAATACTAGCAGTGCCGAGCATCCTGCTTATTATCGTACCTCGCCTTCTCCTCCCCCCCGCCTCAACCGCCGTTCTTCTGCCCAGGAATGTCTATTGGCCGTCAAAGATCAGCCGGAAGAACACCCGAAAGGGTTCCTTAGTCGACTGTTCAATAATAATGCCTCCAGCTCGACTAGTACTAGCAGTAGCAGCAGTAGCACAGCGAGTACCCATAGCTGTGGCTATACTAATTATCCTACCGGTGCTAGTAGTATCAACTGTCATCCTCTCGCTGCGCCCCTCCAACCGCCACCGCCACCTTTTTCTAACGCGCTAGCTACCACAAGCACTACGAATCCTCGACGAGTGACATAATTCCTTATTCATATCCATACAATAATAGTCGTCCACTCGTCACTCGTATATCACATGATCTGGGAGGGAACCTTTTTTAATGAGAGTTATATTTTGAATGGGAGCGATAGTATCTATTGGGGAGCGTCCCTCGATCTGTAGTCTAGTAAATGGCCCTGGTGAATTATCATTCGTCTTTGGCCAAAACCATTTGTTACGGGTAGCAATGTAACTAGTATGAAGAGAAGAAGCAGGAAATATATTCTAGCTGAAGGTAATAAAGAAGCTGTAATAGTATACAAGACATGCCATGCATGAACAGGACCATGGGAATTGTCCCCAGCCAAAGCTTGGGCAGCCAAAAGCAGAAGTGTTCATCACCCGAATGCATATAATAAATAATTTTGTCTAGCAAATAACTTCAACCATCGCTTCTCGTAGTGGTACGGGTCTTCACTCCATCTATGTTCAAATTTCAGTCGCGCTACTGCTCTTCGACGAAATCAGGTCGTATAATTTATTATCTTTTTTCTTCTGGAATCAATACACCCACCAATGTCTCTCTGAACAACAGCCTCCTTTTTTTCTACTATCATGAGCAGAGCTGTCTATGTTTTTCTTACCCAAGTTTGTCGTTTGACGAGATCAGAATAAAGCAGCTATAGTTCTCTATGTCTGTCGCCACTTCCGCGGAACATATTTGACATCAATCCGGCTTTCAAGGTTGTTGTGGTGCTCCTTTCCCCCCCCCCAGGTAGAGATGAATGGCATGATAGCTTAGGAGGCCAATGGAGCCTTTAAATACGGAAGACATCCGACGTCGATCCCTACAGGGTCCCTTTTTCATCGCTTTCCTTTTCGCGTTGGTACATACAATCTACGTTCTCGCACGAAGACCAATCGACACGCTTTTGCATAGGGAACGGGCTGTTCCTCCCATGTCTGCTTTTCTTCTTCTTTTCTTTGTTCTCTTCAAGTTCTTCCTCTGGCAAGTACACTCATACAGGATTATAGACAGAAGCATAGGTTAACGAACTGACATAGAGAACAAAAAGTCCCTGGAGGGCTCTTCAGCCTCGGCCTGCCGGAGATCCCGTGTCGCACTTGCGTGTACGATAATATATCGTCGCGTCAGAAGTACATTGTTTTGGACATCCTTAACCTGCGTTTAATGTGTGTATAGCTTTCCGCTTTGCGTATTTCCTCTTCTCCCGTCTTATTCATATATGGACCTCTCCTCTTCTTTCTCTTGCGCACGTCCCATTCAGGGACTTCTCTTTCCGGTTCTTTCCTCTGCCGGTAAGTGAGACAGATATACTTTGCATGGTGGATATGAGATATTAAGCTGAATCTCGTCCGTCCGCTTCTTTCCTCCTCATAGCTATTTTTGTAGTTTCGGTTTGCCCGTCTCCCACTCTTCCTCTCTGTTTACGCCAAATAGCCTAGGCAGGAAGTGCTCGGAACCATGATCGTAACTATCGGTTCATAGATGTGTCTCTGGATCCGAAATTTGCTCTCCACCTACCGCTTAAAACTCGTGGTGATAATTTCAAACTATGACTCAAAACTGTATCCATATCCATAGTCACAGGTGAAGTGGCGGCTATGTGCCGTGAGCGCGTATAACCGATTCCAGCTTCGGCCGCTTGGGCTAGTTATTCCCTTCAGATATTACCGTTTTTTCCCGCACCGCTTTCAGCACCAGTTGTCCTGTGTATGAACAGAAGAAAAACATCGGGTCAGATTTGAAAAGGTATATAATAGTCCACCCAGGGAGAAAAAAGAGATAATATGAAGTGTACAAGAATCAAAGGGTGAAGGCGAAGCTATAAAAGAATAAAAGGAGAAAAGAGAGCAAAAGCAGGTTAAAAGAGAGCGTATGTGCGTCAGGTATTCGGCGTAAGGAAGTAGAGGTGTGAGCAAGGCAAGGACGCGACAGGTGATATATGAGGAAGGGTGTATGATGCGCATTTGTTGTGTTGGTACGTGTTCTCCTTCTGGGTAAAAAAGGAAGGAAGAAAGAAAAAAGGTCGTGGTCGTCGTCATGGTTTACGTTTCGTGCGTGTATGCTTTGTGAGTAATAGGGTTGGACGAGTAGTGGCGATCGAAATGGTGGTGGTGATGGCAGTGCTGGAATATTTGCGCGTACGCGTATCTGATCATGTTGTTTTGTTCGCATAGTCCTTGTGATTTTTTTCTTCCTTGTCAAGAGATATATGATAATAAGCTTAAGCCCAGACACGCAAGGTGGCATCCCAGCTGCCAGTACAGAGGGCCATGCCATCGCCTGCGACACCCAGACAAGAAACGCGATTCTCGTGGGCAGAGAGCACACCCACGCGGTCGCCCTTGAGCGTATCCCACACGTTGCAGTTGTAATCGTCGTAACCGCCAAACAAGAGACGTCCCGAGACGGAAAAGTCAATCGAGGTTATGCCGCACAATATGGATTCATGCGAGTAGACTGCAAGTTCGCAATCGGCGCGCAGGTCAAACAGGCGGCATGAGGCGTCATCCGAGCCAGTCGCAAATGCATCGCCGTTGGGGAAGAACTGTACGGCGTTGACATCCGATTCGTGGCCGACGAAGGTTTGTACACAGCGTTTGGTACGAATGTCCCACACCTTGGCAGTCGAGTCGCATGCACCGGTGACGAAGACGTTGGGGTTGGGTCCGAGCGACAAGCTATTTCGTTATATGTTAGGGGTTTGCAAACCATACGCATCCACACGAGAGAGAAAAATCGAAACCAAAAGAGGGGCTGCGAGGGGTGGGGTTACGAAGGGGGGATTGCTTGTTTGGGCGTAATAATCTTTTTTAGCCCCTCCCTACCCATCCAAGGAAACACACCGAGGTCGACACACACATACGCGTATAATCGCAGCCCCACATAGATTTCTCTTTGGCTCGCTCTCGCTTGGCAGTCAGATGTATATCGGCACTTACCTCATCACGTCGTTGGAGTGATCAGCAAATTCCTCAGTTTTGACACCTGCATCAATGTCCCACAGCATACAGGTTTTGTCACCCGAAGCTGTCAAGATCTGCCGGTCGTTGATAAAGCGACAACACGACAAATAACCGGTATGCGCCGAGAGTTCACGGGCTGGACGCGCCGGGCCATCGCGGGTGCGCAAATTGTAAATAGAGCAGATGTTGTCAAGGCCACCGCAAGCAACGAGGTTCCCCGAAGGAGCATAAGCACAGGTCATGACCCAGGATGAGCGGAGTGGAATGGCATGGACCTTGTTCGACGAATAAGCGTCCCAGACGATGAGTTTACCGTCCTGAGAAGCAGAGACGACATGCCGTTTATCGGACGCCCAGTGCATCGAGTAGATCTTGGCCAAATGACCTTTGAGGGTCCGACGCGCTTTCATCACGATGCGTGGCAACGGTTCGACGTCCTTGGCCATTTCCTGCACTGTAAAGTTGTCAGAATAAATAATGGATTCGAAAGATAAATGTATTGCAACTTGCATGTTGAATCTGCCAGTGCCTCCTTTCGCTGTTTAATTCGGTCTTTGAGCGCCTCAGCCTCGCGTCGCGCGGCGGCTATGCGCTCAGGTACATCGGCTTGGTCTGAACTCATGATGCGTGCAAGGGGAGGATTCGATGAGTGATTAAGCAAAAAAGTAGAAAAGCAAGATGAGCTAAAGTGGATAGACAGAGAGATAAATATGCGTATGTGAGAGAATAAGAGAAAGAAGTAAAAGAGAAAGAAGTAAAAGAGAGAGAAAAGAGAGAAAAAAAAAGAGGCACACGAGTAAGGAAGAAAAAGAAGAAAAAGGGTGCAAGAAAAAAATAGGAGTCGCAAGTGGAAAATAAAAAAAAGTGAATGGTGGTATAATGTGTTGTTGTGCAAAAGTGTTCTGTTCGTCAACCCAAATTTGCAAGATCTCATAAAAACCTTCCGCACCTTTTTCCTTCGCCCGCGACCTGAGGGAGAAAGTGTTGACTTTGTATGCACAAACACTGATAGGGGGGTGTCGACTCTTGTATGATTGGGAATATCGCCGTTAGAGATCACGTGTGGATCCATGTCTTTCCAAGTCAAGTGTAAACAAAAGAGTCGGCACTTTGGATCGTACCATCATCCTCGGAGCCGTGTGTATATCGCGAATTGTATAGGGTTACTCGTCAAGTGCCCTGCTATCTTGAGCCTATAACTGCCATGGCCATGGATCGTTTGCCCGTGAACCTCCTAAGCATCATGGCTGTCATGTCCGCGTGCTTCTAGATATTGCCCATACACAAATAGGGCACCAGTCACTCCAGGCACCTCCTGTCAACGCTCTATCAAAGCCTGACTCGCTCTCTTTCATCCTCTGTTTGCTTCCTACACTTTCTTGGCCCCGTCACTTGCACAGTGCAACAAGAAGCGAGATCCATGGATCCCATGATTGAGCCCTTCGTGCACGGTGAATGAATATATGATGACAAGAACTGTCGATATTACACGCACCGTTCTTGATCTTTGCACGTTCCATTGTTGTCTTCCGTGCACGTATTAGCCCCGGAAAGTATGATCTTTTCCTTTTCATTTACAGCTTTATCTCAATGATTCACAACGGGATGTGTTTCTGTGCTACAGCGACGCGAGACGGAATTTTGGAAAACCAGACAAAAAAAAAAGGGGGGGGGAGGGGAAAGAGAAGTTCAGCAAGGAGAACAAGAAAGCAAAGTTAACACACACACATACTGTATGGCGTCTTCTATTCTCGTTTGTACCTTGCATGCTGTCTTTGACCACATACAGGTACACATTTCTGTCACAACGTTACTGGGTCTTCTATTAATCTGGAGGAGTAAGTGGGTAAAGTTATCTTGTGGAGAGTATCTGGAGGGGGAAGGATAGGAGAAGGGCAGTAACGCGCTGAAGGATAAATTGTTCTGGCCTAATTGGCCCCCAAAAAAATCTGAACAGTGCCAAAAGGAAAAAATACAGAAAAAAGAAATGTACTCACTCATCATATATTTATGTTATGCCGTGTCTCTTTTCCTTTCTCCAACACATACTTATACTGTGACATGATCTTATTTCATGCAGGATTTCCCTGCCCATTAAAACTGCCAAATCCGCAACACTGGCCACCCTTCACATGAGTAGGGTATAATAAAGTTGGACGTGTGCGACCGAGACACAAGCAAAAATCCAACCTTCACTGCTGCTTTTATTATCCTCTAATAGGGTTGTTATTCGTATTTCGAGAAATCGCACGACAAGTCGTTGACCCATCCTATCTACTCCATCACACAACTGGGCGATCCACTACCCTTGAATCGAAGCCTGCGAAAGGGAGAAAAGTTTAGAAGCAGCGGCGAGAAAGCGCAAGGACCGTGTCACCTTATTTGCCACCCACAACCCGGTTGAAGGAGGTATCTCCGCTCGTTGCTTTATTTGTAGTTGCTGGTTGGCGTTTCGACTTTTGGGTGACACAACCAATTTCCCATTTGACCATGGCTCACAGGACGAATCGGCCAATTGGCTGCTTTGCATCTGCGTGCCTGGATACGCCTCGACTGAAGAGACATTGCCAATTTTATTCAAGTACTTATATCGAGCTGGGCCAACATCTCACCTCACTTTATATTTTATGCGGTTCTCATACAGGAAGTATGTGATATTTAAATGATTATGGGATCGAAATACCAGGCCTATGTTCTGGATACTTGCCATATACTATAGAACAATACTTACAATACTGTTGTGGACAGTTATACCATCCAGTGGCTGTGGTCATGCTATACAAATTCATACGTAAAGCACTTTATCTTCTAACAGTGAATAAGAGATGATCCTGGTGGCTTTTTCAAGTTATACACATATATTGCTGCCGGACTCTGGTACTTATGGTCGAGTAGGACGTATGTAGAATTACTAAATGAAGACGAGGCACTGTTACATATTATAACTATAACTATATATAATAAACGATTGCTCGAGTCTAGCTAAATCACATGATCGGAACGGAAACACATTTTTGATCAGCGGTATTTGGGTGTGAGGTACACTTGATGATAAGGATTCTCTGCCTACAGGTCTAATATATGCCTTTTGGAATTCGGCCTTGATCAAACCATCTGTGGACGGCGTAAATACAATGAAATGATAAAAAGAAGCAAGAAAATCTATTCCAGCAGAACGTAATGAAGATACTGCGATAGTGTCCAAGAGACGCGACGCATGGACGGGGATACAGGACTGACTCTCATCAAAATGTGGTCAGCCGTAGGGGAACCTGTCCATTAACACCCGAACGCGTTTACTAGAGTAATTTCGTCTCGCAAGTAACTTCAACACCTAACCGCGTTTATACAGATCTGAAACCACCTGTCGAAGTGCTAATCGCGATACTATTGTTCGACACAAGCAGGTCTACTGTCTTTCCCTTTCTCCTTGGACCGCTGCGCCCGCCAACGGCTCTCTGGGCAGCCACCACCTTTTCTACTGCCTGTCATGAGCAAGGCTGTCCACTTTACTTCCTTGATTTCGCGAGTATTTGACGGGATATAGAAAAGCAGATGAGTGCCTTAATATCTGAAGCCACTTCCGCGCAACGTGTTCGACACTTTTGCAGAACTCTTTTTTTTAGCTCCTTTCCCATAGGTGAACATGGATTGCGTGACGGTCCAGCAGACCAATGAATCCTTTGAAACGCGGAAAGTTATTGACGTCAACCCCTGTCAGGACCACTTTTACCGCGTTGCTTTTCCCATTGGTGCACCCGACTATGTAATCGCATGGAAGTCTATCGACGCGCGTCTTTTTCAATAAAAAGACGTTTGTTTTCTCCCACGTCTACTTTTCCTTTCCTTTTCTTTGTTCTTTTCAAAGTCTTTATACTTGGCAAGTACTTCCACGCACAGCGTTATGGCTAGAAGCATAAACTAACAAGGGCAATATACACATACAGATTCTCCTCAAGTCCCTCTGCAACCGGTTGCCCGTCCACAGACCATGTATTGCACCGGTGTGCATGATAGTAAGCTGTCGTGTCAAAAGTACATCATTTTGGACATCATTAACCTTATTTCAATGTGTACGTAGCTTGGAGGTCTTCGTTGCCTTCTCCTCCTGCCTTCTGATCCATCTACATCTTCCTCCCTTGTGTCCGCTTGCGTTCCCCTATCCAGAGGGTTTTTTCCCGCTTTTTCCTCTGCCAGTAAGTGAATCACATATAATGGCGTTGTACACGGTGGGTATGAGACATTTAACCTGGATCTCAGTTCCGCTCCTTCCCCCCTCCATCGCTTTTCCTTCTTCGCGTTTGCTCTCCTCCCATTCTTCCTTTTCCCTCGCATATATTAGCCTAGGCGGCCGGTGTCGGAGACCACCGTCGAAAACAACCCCCTATAAACATGTGCCTTGCGCCAAATGTTTGCTCCACTCCCACCGGTAAGGAACTATTGAACGTGATTTTGAAGTTGTGACTCAAAACTGCATTCAGACTTAGGTGAAACAGTGGCCAACACGCCGTGAGCGTGTATCGACGACCCCGGCTCCGACCCCTTAGGTATGTAGAAAAAGTGAATGCAAATCCAAGAGAACTGATTTTGGAACGAAAACCCCCTAGGCTAGTTATAACTATATAAACTGAGCATTAAACTAAATCGCGGAGGTAAGACAAGTGTGTTAGCACTGAACGTCAATGATGTAAATAGCCAAGTACAGATCAATTACTGGGGCTTCCCGTTATTTTAGCTCTAGCCTTGAACCTCCCATCTACTACCAGCCAGATTATTTTTATCAGGTTACTACTTGTCCGTGTTTGTAGTATTTGTAGTACCTGAGTTTCTATTGCATGTGTATATACGAGGATACCAAAGAACACAATATATATTCGCGGGGAAGCAACAAATTATTCGAGGGCGTCGATCGTTGCTATACACCCATCAAATTTATACCGTATTGCTATCATGAACCATCATCAGTACACCCTGAATTTTTGACATGGCAAAGAAGTAAATGTATTTCCCACGAGTTTGGAGGAGGAATCCCCTGTCTTTCTCCTTTCTGTTGTCGGCTTTTCGCCTCTAAGTATACGTGTCAACATACGTATCGCTAAAATAAAAGAATAGTGTGTTATAGTCCGGCAGTGTAAGTCATAGCATACAGAATGCAAGTACGCAGGCCATACCACAGGTGTCTACGACTATGTATTATTATATAGTGTGCATATGGTATTAGCGATTCCACTATATTACAGCATGAGAACAGTAGAGCAGCCGGCTGCTTCTGCATCTTCTCGGACTTCGTAAACGTTTAATATACCAATGATACGCTGTGAATTTATTTGGCAGGGCAGAAAACGACGGTATAACCGGTAGCCTTGCAAGAGTAAGTCGAGGTAGCATCGTCGAATTATGCGCCGGTTCGAGCGTTCTCGAGCCTTTTTATAACCCTGACGCGTGCGCGAAAAATAAGCGGCCAGTACGGGGCCCCAAATGTGTCATTGAGGGCTAACAGAGACACCAAGAAACCGGACGCTGTCATCTAGGTACTGCGCGGCTTTACTCAGCAGTTTATTGCGCAAAGCAATACTTACAGAATGAGCGCTTTGACTAGACAGCTGATATTTCGCCAATTCTTCCAAATATCTTCCTTATGAGACGCTGTTTGTCTTCTTTTCAATGGGTGTTTGGTCATGCATCTAGATATTAGCGTATAAGTACGTCACAAACTTCGCTCTTTAGCCTTCTTTGATATCCAAGATATAGCTTCATAGTATTGAGAATATTAGAGTGATACTGATCTAGAATTCTTCTCCAGCAATCGGTTTAACTGATTTGCACATAGACTACTGTGAAATATCTATCGCTTAAAAAATGGTTGGATTACTACATACATCCCGATAATGTTTGAATGGAGGTTTTCAAGTATCATATATTATCGTAGACATTGCCTACTTTTTCGGATAGCTTTCCCGTAGGAAGTATTAGATGCCTATATAATATACTAGAGTTTATTTCCAAAGAAGAACGGAAGAAAGGGATGGATATCAGGTATGCAAAGAATCAACAAGCAATGCGTGTACCCCTTGCTCCAATATGCTAGGGAACATGCATATCATCATCGAGAGATGTTTTGCAATGGCACAATAAGTCAGCAGAACTTGCGGCGTTATAATATACAATAGATGTGCCGCGTGACGCTGTTCCTTTATTCCGATAATCGGTTTTTCCATGCAATAGAACCGTGTCCATCGCTCCTGCTTCCGTGTCTACTATTACTTTTCAGAAAAGACATCACACACTGTATACTGTACTGCCGCGTAACCTTATTACAAATGAGACTCCTCTCCTTTTTTATTGCTGCTTGGATGAGCCTTATATGTTCCTGGCGCAGGAAACGTGTCGAGCAGGAGCTGTCCAAATCGTCTCATGCCAGCCGAAGTGGCTATCAAGATACTACGGCTTTCTTGTCATATGTGTACCTCATGTATTAAAATACTACAAATTGAACACTCAGCTAATATAGGCCCGGAACCCAGCTATTGAATATGATATATGAGGTTTGGAACTTATCCATAGTATCACCAACGAAGGCGCTCTACTTCTTACTTCGATTAATAATCAGACATAGCGAGTAACGTGCATCAGAGCAGACAGTGCTGAGACTTTATTCTTCATTTTCCCCCGTCATTTGTGCTAGCTACTAAACCTAAGTCGCACAGCGCAGACTGCTGATCGGCAGTTCGGCGCAGGCCGCTTCACACCGGCGCGCTATAAGTGAAAATAGATGTATACCGCCACCATATGTCTCATGCATATATACAGCGCAGGGGCTTGGAAGCATTTGCGCTTAGACCTCCATTGACATTCGTTCTTCATGGTAATGGAAGTAGTAAGTAATATTAAGTGCGTGACCTCGTGTTGGCGTTTAATAATGGCTGGGACTGGAGCGAGTAGAAAGTATTTCGCTCCCAAAGCTTATCCATAATTGGTTTAGATGTTTTTCACGTTCAGAAAAGTGTGTACTTATCATCTGAGGTTTGCAATAGAACAACATATATCTAATCTCGGTGCTGTTATCTTGTAAGGGAAAGTAGAAGGCAGCCTCTGCTCTACTGCACCAGATACTATGCTGCTCATATATGAAGTGACGGAGCGAAATCCTTGCCCTCGGAATTCGACTGACAAAGAGAGGGCAACCGTCAATCTTCTTGTTTTTGCCTAGTGCGGAGCACAAATTAATAAGTCTGTGTGTTCCCAGCAATTGCTATGCCAAAGCCTCCTGTGGTTTTGCAGCCATTTGACTGGGGAGCTCATGTCATGCAAGCCGGTATCCCGTGCATGGACAAAATGTACACTCTATCTTGCTAGCCATGGCTGGTGGCGGGCGAATGGGTCACCTGCGTCATTTCTGGAACGCAATTCCATAAAGCCTCTTTGCCAAGATCCTTCTCGGAATAAAGCGTACGCTGTCAAAAAAGTGCCCCCTTTCTTCCTGTGCCTTGCATAATTATTTGCGAAGCGTCACCTCTGTGCGACTTAGAGTACGAGAGCATTGCATAGACCTTAGTAGCACCAAAACAGTTGATACGGAAAATAAAATGAGCGAGTGGTTGCACAGAGTCAAACAAAAAGCGACAGTATCTCGATGGAAGAAAACTAAGGGTCGACCGACCGTTGTCGAAGTGGCATCAAAGTTTCATTTATATTCACACCATATAACACTATTATATGACGAAGAATGGTGACATTGAATACCAAAAACTGTACATTCAGATTATCTACTCTTTATACAGTTATCGACAGGGGACGCGTTTGCTGCTCAAATGATAAAAAAAAAACAATAGACTCGGAGAGTGTATATGCGTAAGAGAGAGTGACTAGGGCGCGGTTTTGTCAGCACATATTTTAAAAGATGGACGAGAGAATGAAAGAACCGCGCATGTATCGCAAAGAATTTTAGTGCAGTACCACCCACGAGCTACACAGCCACCTGAATGACGCTAAAAATTTCAGGGACCTACCGCTTTCCTCGCAGCGATAGACGTGATGAGGTGAGCAGAAAGCAGAATGCGCAACAATGGCATGTTATATCTCATGCCCACAAGTTTTCCGAGTATCAATTGAAGTTCGCCGTACAGAAACGCACGAAAAAAAAACGAAGATGGCCGGTGTGATATGTCAATCAATATGGGATGATTGAATCGCACTGCTACAAGAGCAAATTGCCGGGCCTGTCCCTCAATTGAGCTCTGTACATTTCGTCTTTGATGTGGGCGTAGGCGCAACACACAAGATTAAATGAGTCGAGACAGCGCGTACTGGGCTTAGACAAATCATGCAGCTTATATCGAGCGAAAATGGAGTATGAACTGCATGCTCCAAGGTTGGAGGTACACCATGGACTCAGGCACCATATGAGGAATAAATCGTTTACATGTGTAAGGATAGAGGCTGCGTTGTGCCGTCAATGCAACTCTACTGTATATCCGATATGCAATCAGCAAAGCCGAGCCCAAGCTCACCGGGGCCCCAAAACGAGAAAACAGACAGAGTTGGGATCGCTTTCTAATTCAGCTTTCACACTATAAAAGAAGCGGTGGGTACAGCGAGAAATGAATCTTCACAAACAAGTTTTTTTGCTATTATGCAGTTCTTGTATCTTGCGCTCATTTTCGTCATCGCAGGTATTGCCCAGGCCATGCCTGTGGAGAAGCGCGCTGGTGGTCATCTCTTTGGTATCACGTAAGTATATATGGATGTATCTGGAGAGCCGACCAGGGTTTGCTTATCTCTACCTACGCGTTTTATTAGCTACACTGGCAAGCACCCCGACGGTAGCTGCCACACTGCCCCTCAGGTCTTGACCGAGGTCCAGCGTTTCAAGAAGAACGGCATTACCAACATCCGCACCTACGCCGCTGCCGAATGCAACCTCCTGACCAACATTCTTGCTGCCTTCCAAAAGGTTGATGGCATGAAAGTCCTTGCCGGTGTCTGGATCAACGGTGATAACGCGGCCAACCAGAAGGAGAAGTCTGCTGCCGTCAAAATCGTCAAGGGTGCTGACAAGAAGTTCATCAACGGTGTGATGGTCGGTAACGAGGTCGTCCAGTCTAACCTCCTCTCCGCTGCTGCTCTCGCCGGTCACATCAACGATGTCAAGGGCCAGCTCCCCGGTGTCCAAGTCGGCACCGTGGAAACCCCTGACAGCTTCAAGCCCGAGTTGATTGCCGCCGCCCAGAAGCTCGGTGTCAACATCCATCCCTTCTTTGCCAACACTGTCACTGCCGCTAACGGCGTCAAGAACCTCCACGACTCGTTCAACGCTTTCAAGGCCAAGGCCAACGGCAAGCCCGTCATCGTCACAGAGACTGGCTGGCCCTCGGCTGGTCAGGCCAACGGCGCTGCTGTCCCCAGCGTCGCTAACCTTCAGACCTTTGTCAAGGACATTCTTCCCGTCACCGACATCAACTACTATTACTTTGAGTCGCAGGATGCCAACTGGAAGAGCGGTGGTGCGTTCAACGTTGAGCCTCACTGGGGTCTGACTGATGCTAGCGGCAAGTCCAAGATTCCTCAGTATCAGTAAATTATAGACTCTTGTTCATCCCCATGTGATGCTCGTTCATCCATATATGTACTTTGTAATGTAGCAATAATATCAAAGCAAAAACCAAAACCTTAGTGCATGTGGCGAAGGAGTAAAATGTAAAAGCCCGAAAGTGCATCGTCTTTCCAACAGACAGCTGTCTCGGTGCACAGAGCATGGTTATGTTGCAGCGCCCGAGGGGGCAGAAAGCAGTTCCATAATAATGCACAGGTTATCAAGACGGCATCTTCTGTCAACAATGCCTTGATTTACATCATCGGGCGTGCATGGCTGTTCGAGCGCAGGGTTGATCAATGCACCTTATCGAGAGTTCTGATAGCCCTTGTGACCTGATAGCGAATTAACTATATAGGTACCTGAAGTATGAAATAGAGATCCGGATAACAACGATGTGTGCGAGTATATGATATGCAAAGGAGTATTTATGATTATCTAGAGATGGGTGAGGGCTATTATTTACATTTTCAGAGGGCGGACGGCAGTCGTCCATCGTGTTCTATACAGTTATTGACCAAACCAACGGCCCCAAAGTCGCGAGAGCATGCCTGAGGGTCGGCGAGGGTACTCTGTGTCTTGTAGAGGACCACTTGCGGGAACGGAAGTAGAAGAAGTCAGGAAACCGAAAGGGCCCTGAGTGTTGACAGGGCGCTGCTCTTGAAACTCTTCGGTGCTGCCGTCAGGGTATCTGACACGTCGAATTGTTTCTGTGACACCATTCCGCGTGGTCGTCGACACGGTTTCTTCTGTGCCATCCGCTTGGACGGAGGTGCGCTGGGATGAGGAACTAAACATCCACTGGATAAGTTTTGGGTCAGTCAGTCAATCGGTCACCTGTGACAAAATCGCGATGTATGCGTATAATCAATTACCGTATTCTGGGTCTCTGGGTACTGCTCTTGCATGACTCGTCTCTCCTGGGCAGGAACGACGTCTGGCTCGCTCACCAAGAGCTGGAAAAGGTCCATCATGGGTGATCGTCCCAGGGCAGGCAAAGGTGCAGGCGACCGTTCGTCCCATGCACCACCAGAAACCAATTCATCCGGGGTTTTCCTTGCTCCACGCGTGTCCGGCTCATGATATTTGTTGCTGTCGCTGTCTTCAGGTTGCCGTTGTCGTTGCTTTGACTTGTGCGCGAGGCGACGAAAGTCGCTTCCATCGAATGCGCCGTTGGCTTCGATTGTGCTCTGTGGCATGTCTCGGCTGACCTCGTCGACCACCGGCTCAAACACCTGGCGAAAGAAGAGAGAAAACGCACCGTTGACCATATTATTGAAGCTTTGCTCGATAAGCTCAAGCTCGGACTGAGGGTCATTAGGAGTTGGTGGTGGATGCTGTGGCATAATGTTTTTGTTGTCGGGTAAACGATGAATAGAAAAAAATGGAAGACGATTATGTGGAACTGCCGCAGCAAGTAAAATAAGTACGACTTTTTTCTTCTTTTCTTTTTTCGTTAATCCGCTTTTTATCCCATTTCTTTCTACGTTATGTCGGCACAGATTGCACCTGCCCAGCTGAGCGAACCGAACCATCCTCGCAACACGCTCTTTACATGCCTTGCATGCCACGTTGCTTTTCCTACTTCGGATCGCCAGCGGGCCCATTACCGCACTGAGTAAATTCGTTTGCTTATTAATAAACACTAGGTTCCCTAATTTATGCATCCTCATTTTCTTGTAGTTGGCACAAGTACAATCTCAAGCGCAAGATTGCCAACTTGACTCCTTTAAATGCAGAGCAGTTTGCTCAAAAAGTATTGGGTAATGAGTGGCTGCTATTGCTATTGCTGTGACAAGAACTGTCATACTCATTGATCACTTTATGCGTCGCACTACGTAGCCCAACAAGCAGCTGGCTTGGAAGAGCAAGAGCGACAAGGCCTTATATATGAATGTGCTGTCTGCAGGTAAAGACTAAATTGCATCCTTCATTAGCAGGTTCTGACCCGGGATAACTATAGGAAATCATACTACTCTGAAAATGCATTCAATAACCACGTCCAGTCTCGCAAGCACAAAGAAATGGAGCAAATGGAAGACGAGGACCAGCAGAGCACGATGAGCATCGAAGAGAAGATAGCACAAGTGCAAACTATAAGAGAGCAACCACGGGGTGACGACGCCTCGCTCGAATGCTTATTCTGTCATCAGGCTTACAGTGATTTCGACACCAACTTGACTCACATGACGCGCGACCACGGTTTCTTTTTGCCCGACACAGAATACCTGGCCGACCCTCAGGGCCTGATCCGTTATCTCTCTGCTAAAATTAGAGACGACCACCTCTGTCTTTATTGTAATGGACGCGGAAAGGCTTGGAAGAGTCTTGATGCCGTCCGGGCCCATATGGTACGCAAACGCCATTCCAAAGAGATACAATGGCGTTTACAGTTACTTATTTGTTTGGTTAGGTGGACGTAGGCCATTGCAAGATGGCATATGACGAGACCGAGGATCCGGACCAGCTGTTAAAGTACTACGACTTTGGTGACCTGTCAAGCGAACCGGTCATGAAGACCACCAACGTCGATCAGGAGATCGTCTTGCCCAACGGCACCCAGATTGGCCATCGACGATTATGGTATCAGTACCGACAACGTACACGCCCTGAAGCACCTGTATCGGACGAGACCCAGGTATCGACCCGCATCGATCCTTCCCTTCCTAGGCGCGAACGGAGACATCTCGCGATCACAAGCGGTCAAGAACAATCGGAACAGGCCAAGCAAGGTATCCGCGAAGCCAAGATCAGGCAACGTTTCCAGGATAGCATGTCGATCAAGCACAACATGACGAATACCCTGCGCGCGCGCAATCAGAACCCCATCTAAGTAAATATGTCTGTATATTGTTTTCTCTCTGTCTGTCGGTCTGTCGGTCTGTATTTGAAGGACATGTCATATAAAGCTATTGTTGCCTTTTTCGCACATTTACCGGGTTCCAATCTGTGTGTTTATGCGCCCATGGATTGGATATTCTCTTTTTGAATGGCCGCTGACAATGGCGCCGCCTCAACCTTCTTCCCTCTTCATACTCTTTTTATCACCCTTTGGAATTGTACATTCACCCTTTTCTTGTTCACCTGTTCCAAGCATTTCATCTAGCATGTCCGTTCGTGTTCGTTCACTTGCCAACCGCATTGCGCGGTATGCTGCGTTCGAGTGCAAAGCTGACCTATCGCACTTGACTGAAAAAGAACGCGCGTCGCTGAAACAACTCGTGCAAGCAGGCAAGCTGCTCGATCAACTTTACCTGCGCCAGGCGTGGTCCGGCAACGAGGCACTGCAGAAGCGACTTCAAGAGCGGGGCGACCGGGAAGAGATTCTCCTGTTTGATATGTACAAGGGACCGTGGGCGAGCGAGGACGATGACGTGCCTTTTATCGACGGCGTCCCGGAGAGGCCCAAGGGAGGCAACTTTTACCCAGAAGACATGACCAAGCCTGAGTTTGAGTCGTGGCTCAAGACCCTAAGCGAGCATGATCAAAAAGAAGCCAAGAGCTTCTACACCACAATCCGTCGAGAGAGTAAGACCAACAATCTTACGTACATTCCCTACGCGGAGCAGTACAAGGATCTGTTAAGCCCTATCGCCGATCATTTCCACCGAGCCGCGGAGGGCCTCGCCTCAACCGACCCCGACGTCGCCAAGTTCTTAAAGTCGCGTGCCGACGCCTTCCTTTCAAATGATTATTTGCCGTCCGAGCTGGACTGGCTTAAGCTGAAAAAGAGCAAATTCGAGATCACGGCTGGTCCGTACGAAGTCTACACTGACGCCCTGTTTGGTTACAAGAGCGCCTACGAGTTCTATATCCATCTCCGGGATGAGGAGTCCTCGCGACTGCTCGATGAGTTCTCTGATCTCCAGTCGGTGGAGGATCATCTGCCTGTGCCCGACAAGTACCGCAACCCGCACCTCGTCCCTGCCCCCATCTCCGTCGTTAACCAGCTCTTCTCGGCCGGTGATGTAGCTGTAAGTCGTAAAAAAGCAGACTTTACCCGTGTCATACTTATTCCCTGGCTGCTAGGTTCCAATGACGGCGGCATACAACCTGCCCAACGACGAAGAAGCAATCAAGCACGGTGGTAGTAAACTTGTTCTCATCAAAAACGTCCAGGAAGGCAAGTTTAAGCACATCCTGACCCCGATCGCCAACGTCGTGCTCGCCAAAGACCAACTGAGCTATCTTGAGAGCGAAGCCTTTACGACCCACATTTTGCTTCACGAGGTTTGCCATTCAAACGGACCACATTACACCCTCGACGGTGAGAAGGTCCGTGCCAAGCTCCAAGAGCATCACTCGGCCATGGAGGAGGCCAAGGCCGACATTGCTGGTCTGTTTGCTGCTGCCCTCATGGTCCGTCAGGGCAAGATCAAGAATGTCTGCACCAAAGAGTTCTGGGTTACTTTCCTCGCGTCTGCTTTCCGCAGTATCCGTTTTGGCATCCAGGAAGCCCACGGTTTGGGCCAGGTAACATAGGGGAAGAGGTCTACGGGGGGTCAACACTTGCTCATGTTTTGGTTTATCTAGGCTTGCCAGCTCAATTACTTGATCGAAAAGGGCGGCTGTGAAGTGGATCCGGAGACCAACCTCTTCCGCGTCAACTTTGAAAAAATGGAGCAGGCTGTATCTGACTTGACACATGATATTCTCGTCCTTCAAGGTGATGGTGACAAACAGGCCGTGACGGACTTTATCAACAAGTACGGCAAGCTCGATGAGCATGTCACGCGTGCGCTGGATCGTATCGAGGAAGCCGGTATCCCTGTGGACATTCGACCCATCTACCCGCTTGCCAGCGAGTAACTTGATATGTATAATAAATACCAAACGTTATGTCAAAACCACGATAGCTTCTTCACATGTGACTCATGACATATATAAATACACATGTACGCTACACCCATATACACGCTTAAGTTCTCTCGCCACGTGTTTTCGATGGCTATGTTTATGAATGCGAATTGCATTTACTAGACGTAGTGACGGTATCCAGGATGGGCGGGGCGGCCATCGGCTGCGATGAGCCAATGACGGCGGCGGAGGTGTAGGAAGACGTGGGCGACGTGCCAATCTTGGGGGACGCACGTTGGCGGAGCGAGGGCGTGGATGTGGAAGGTGAAGGAGGGGTTGATTTTAGGGTGGGTTGCAAAGTCAAATGGGGATGATTGTGCTTTTCGCTTGACACTGGTTGCTGGCTTACGCTACGCCGATGGATATGCCTCGGTGGGCTTGCCTGACTGGATTTGTCGCTCGATGAGTCGGTATTGGCATGTTTGCCATTAGTGTTATCCAACGCAGTGCCGGCGGCATAGGACGAAATCGAAAGCACCGAGATGGACGTCGGTCCCTTGGATATCGAGGTAGTCAGAATGGCTTGAATGAAATAATGGATATTGGGTAGCGTATGCCGAAGATCCATGACGATCAAACCGTAGGCATTCATTAGCTGGGCCGGTTAGTCTCTGTGCTTTTGACTTGCAGCGACACTTACCTGCTCAATATTCTTGTTGAGCAGAAACACCCCGAACTCAAATCGATAGCGATCAACGCCCTTGGCATATAGGGGGAACCTATTCATCATGAGTACTTGTTCATTCCACATGAAAAACATACTCCTTGTCGCCGGAGATAAGCGAGACAGGGTCGAGAATACTCGCACGAGAACTCATGGGTGTGATGGGATATCGGAGAGGAATGTTGAGATAAAAGGCAAGCATAGCTACCAGATGAGCTGTGAAGCCAAGTGCGGTTGCAATCTTATTGTCGTTGCACCCGGTGTAGACCGAATTGGGGAGGTAAATACCACGGATACAAAACTGATAAAGGTCATCGAAAGACGTCTTTTTTATCATCAACCGCCAAAACTTTTACAAGATCATTTGGTGCTTACCTGCTCTATGGGGTATATAAAGAACAGATCGGCAATAAGTTCTTTTTTGCGCCGATTGAGCTTTTGAAACAGTTTTTGATGCATCCGTGCATTATTCTCCAAAAGCGACTCGTTTTCCTGGAGATCGTCTAGGCTGTCCTTGAGCCGTGCGCGACCTTGGGCGAGCGTCTCCCGTCGGACATGGAGACGAGCACGTAGCTCTGCTATTCGTTGACGTTCTAGAACGAGAGATCAGATCCACTTTTGCGGCGCAAAGGACCGACTGCTTACCTTTTCGAATCCTCTTTTTCTCTTCGACGATGGCACCCTCGAGGGATTCGAGGCGGGTCTGCCGCTGGTTCCGTTCCCGGGTCTATCATTAGATCAGTAAAGGGATCATTTGCGATCACAGAGCATATGCATTACTAGACGAAATTTTTCTTGCTCAGTGGCCAGGATTGTATTAATGTCGTTCCTGACTTCGATGGCTGACTTTTGGGTATCAAAAATACACTCTTTCAGTGTATTCATTCTAGAAGGGAGGGTTCAGCTTCAATTGTTTCGACGCGCGGTTGCTCTACCTGACAATATGATTATAAGTGTAAGAGCGTTTACTTCTAGTGGAGGGTGCGGTGCTATTGGTATCATCTGGGTCGTTGATCGTGCTCGATCGTTTGCTTTGGGGTAATAACTTTGACTATCTGATATGAGAATAACTTTAGCAAGGCAATATGATGACTTACTGCGACATTTGGATCGGTGTAGTACCCATCATCCAATTCTATCAAGAGTGTATTTTCGGGAAACACAAAGGCGGCGTCGTGTAGCTACCAATACAATCAGCTTGGGATACCGTAGTTTTGAATCAATCATGCTATACATTTTTGCCGAGGTAAGTGAGACCGGTGAGGTCAGTGGTATGTTCCAACAGACAAATAAAGGCTTCGCTGGACGGGCGTCGTCTGAAATGCTTGTGACCGGCTGAAAGGGCCGCGCTCTCGGGAAACGAATGGCGACAATAAAGACGAATAACTACGGTGGATTGGGTCCCGTCATGCCAGAAACGAGGCGCGATATCGATAGCACGAAACGTCGGATTGATCGTATTCGGAATCGTCTCGCTCGTGTACAGCACATCCTTGTGAGAAGGCAGACTGAGTGTCACATAGCAGTCCAGCAACCCTCGCTCGTCCAACAAAGTTTGCTGCAAAAGTCGCTTCTTGTTTGACTTTTTGTAAGCACTCTTAGTAAGAGAAGAATCCTCGACGGCGGCGATGCTTCCCATGGACGAAGTACTCTCGGACCGACGCATAGATGAAGACAAGCTCGCAACGGGTTCATTCAACAGGCTGGTGGTGGTTTTAGACTGGGATGGAATTACATCCGGTGTAGGTGAGGATGCTCGCGACTGCAGGTTGCTTGGAATATCCTCGAGGCCCCACACAATGTTCCGACCTGCGACCGACCGTATATGCCGTATCCGATGTTGCTACTTGAGTGTAAATAGATGGAATAGGTGTCATTATTATTTTCCTTTACCGTATGTGGGCAAGTCATGGTGCAAGTGTCTGCCATGGAAATGGCATGCGTCACTTTAATATTTCTGTCGGGTATGGTCTGCCTTTATGTTCTGCTGCTTTCAACACTTTGTAAGACCGCAAGCAAAAGAACAGAATAAAAAAAGTCGATAGCAAAAAGGATGCAGACAGACCCAGAGAGGAAAAAGAGATACAAAAAAATTCGATATCCCACAGCTATTCCGTATCTCTTTTATCTCAATTGTTTCATCTTTTATATATATATTGTACGTATTGTTCATGTATTCTCATACACTATTTTATATAAGTCTCTAGGTATCTATGTGGGTGTGTATATGTTATTTTAAAAACCTTATATCCGAGCGTGCATGAAACAACAAAGTTCGGCTGTCTTTGGACCCACCGGTCGATGACAGAAGAAATGCCCAAAAGTTACCAGAGAATGTATTAAAAAGAATAATTTTACATGTGTTTATCTGTCGACATAGACAACGACGTGCATTGCTCGCAATCAAAAGTCCACACTCGGTCAGCGCGCCGCTTGCTGCATGAATATGTGGCTTATATGCGACCCATCTTTGGACAAACGCGCGTGCTTTTCCTTTCCTCATACACGAAATGGCTAAAGGAAAGCAAGCTGCGGGTCAAAAGGCCAAGGCCGCTGCATCTGGTAAATGAGAATGAACACGGTGAAGCTGTTCTTACATAACGTCGTAGATGATGGCAAAAAGAAAGACACCAAGTTGAAGGCCGCCAACGCCATCCGTGTAAGTCGAGAAACCCATAGTCGACTTGTTAATAGCAATAACTCACGGATGGGATAGGTGCGACATATTCTTTGCGAGAAACATGGCAAAGTAAATAAAGCAAGAAAAAAGAAAGAAAAAAAAAGAAGAAGAATAGAAATGACAAGCGCTCAAGCAATATTATTGCACAGGTGATGGAAGCTATGGCTCGCTTAAAGGAAGAAAATATGCGCTTCGACAAGGTAAGACAAAACGGAGAAGACAGTTACGGCTTGTACTGAATGTTAGATAAGGTCGCTGAGATGTACAGCGAAGATAAAGCCAAAGCAGGAGGTACCTGATCTGAAAAAAGGAAAAAAGAAACAATTGCACGACAGTGGGCTGTCATACGGAGCCCATGAATCAACTGACTCCTTTTTTTCCTTTCCTTTGCGTAGGTGCCTTGGGATGGATGACAAGGGGTTCGATGGTGGGCCCGTTCCAGGACGCAGGTAAGTCCTTTTTTTTTTTTTTTTTTTTTTATACTTGTTCGGGAGAAGCGGGTGGAACACTTTTAGGAGGACAACAAGAGTGCAAGTCCGCTTTGATTTGATCTAACCGATATTTGTCTCTTTCAGCCTTTGCACTCCAGCCAAGCTCTTGTGGTAAGAATAGGGAAAAAAAAAGAAGGAGGGAGTGGCAAAAGAAGTCAGTTACTCACGATTCTTGTATAGACAAACCGGTCTTCACCGACCCGCCGGTAATAATGAATGCATGAACGTAAAGTAAATAGCAATTGACACGCATCCTGCTGGCTTTTCATAGGTCAAGACCAATTTTGGTTACCATATCATTATGGTGGTAAGTATACAAGATGAAAGACGGCGGTATCGTGGGCCAAACGCTAATCCTATTATTTTCGGTGATATGAAAGGAGGATCGCAAGTAGACAGTACTAGTAGTAGAACCCGAGAGAAGCTAGTGCATGGTCTGAGCGTCGACCGAACGAAAAATGAAAACATGCAAAAGGAAAAAAAAAAGTTCCTCTTGGAAATGTGTGACACCTTCACGAGCGACTGCGGGCAGTAAAATATGCAGATGATAGAGTTCAGCATCAACAGCGGCGGCCTTGCATCTGCGTTATGGGATTGTTTATTCTTTTCTTGCATGCCCTTATGTTCTAGGCATTGCTCATGTGTTAAAATAAGAAGGGGTGGAAGAAAAAATTAGAAGAAATGATGGCTGCGATTTCGATTCGTGCATTTCCAAGAAATTCAATTATTTAGTTCAAAAATAGAGGCGAGTGCGCGGAATACGCACCGGGCGATGCACCGGTCGCAAGGATAAAATATAGTCGTCAACCACACCCAGCAAAGGCGGCGGAGGGGTTTCCGCGGTGTGAGGTGCTACACAGGACTTACGACAGCTCTGTCGGATAAAGAACAATCAACAACAGGCCTATTATATACTCCACTACACGTGCGTACACAACACAACAACTCTATTACGACGCTGCTTAACTGTCGAGGCACCATTGGGTCGCGATCCGGCCCCCAGAAGAAAGTGAAAGCCAATTGTATAGTACCTCCTTATACTGCGTAATTTTTTGCCCGATGAAAGAGGATATGTCTCAATTTCTGTGGCATGACTTGGTAATGCAGTTGCATCATTGATCCCAAAACAAGATATCGCTGAGTCTGGGTGTAGGTTATATCTGTGTTGTCGTATATATATGCCATGTGGCTCTTGATGGCTACACAGGAAACACCGCGTAAATGGTCGCCAAAGTCCGACATCACTCGCAGATTTCTTTTTTTGTGTATACCAAACATTGCTTGGCGTATGTAAATATTGCATGACAAGTGCCTTGCAGCTGAGCTTGTGTGGTGCGTTTTCTCTATAGAGAAGTGACATTATATCGCTGATAAGTGACGGGGTTAATCAAGGTTGAATTGCATCTTTCTCTCTTTGGGGGAATGGATTTTTTGTTGTAAAAAAAAAAGGACCGAGAGGGAGAGAAAAAAAAAAAAAAAAAGAGGGGAACCAAGTGCCCTTGCACGTGGAGGAGTTTCCTTTTCAGAGACACACCCAATAAAGATTAGGCCATTTCTTTTTCGGTTGCTTACATTCTGCGGGCCCTGCCTTGTCCGCGTCAAGAGAGAACGCTGTGTTTTTTGTCTATGATTGTGCGTATGTGTCCTGTGTGCGTCTGCGCGTGCGTGTGTGTGTGTGTGCGCGTGTGGGTTGACAAAGCTCTTTCCGCTTTCCAACACAGACAAAGACGAAAAAAAAAGTTCAAGTACTACTTTCTTGTTTCCTGCTCTTTTCCATTCTCTTACCTCTCTTACTTCTTCCTCTCCTTTTCATTGCTTTTTCTTCTACGTCCATGGCTAGCAAACATCGAAGTACAGATAGCACCGAGTCAACCTCGACGACGACTAGCAATAATAGCAAATACCATCGTACGCTTCCATCGCTGTCTTCTTCTGTGTCGAGCTACTCGTCGTCCCTGAATAGCACCATCCCATTATCGCCTCAGCACTCCTCAGCGCCTTCCTCACCCCATCGTAAACAGGTCTTGCGACGAGATAATCGCTTGGGCGCACCGTCCTCGGACGGCAAAGCCATTGCATCATCCATACCCCAGCGGTCGGCTTCGGCCGGCGCTTTGATGCGCGAGCATCACCAACAACAGCATATGCGTATGCAGCGACACAGCTGCCATGGTGTACAAAAGCCATTGCGGCCCGTGTCCTGGGTCGAGCCCACCGCCGATACCACAAGTCGACGTGTGTCTTTCAATCAGCGCGTGGTAATTATCGCAAATGAGGGTGCCACCGAGACACCTACTACTATTATCAGCTCCACACCCCAAAATACAACGCCCGCTTCAGACGACAAAAGAGAGGACGATTCGAGTCGACCTTCCTCTCAGCTCTGGTGGGACGAATCGCAGCTTGCGATGGAACTCGCCGAAGATGATTTGATACACGACAAGCCCCGCGCCAGCAGGAAGCCCTCGGCGCGCCGCTTGAAGCAGAAACTCTCGGCCATGATGAACAACTCCTCGTCTGCCTCCTCATCCTCCTCGTCCTCCTCCTCTTTGTCTCTTGCTTTCCAGTCCTCCTCCTCCACTCCTCAAGATCAAGATATCTCATCCAAGGTAGCCGCTACGTCTACTTCCGCGGCTACGGCCACCACCAGCTCAGGCACAAAACGCATCTTTCGTTCCATCAGAAAGTTCTTCTTTTGATTTTTCTTGTTGGACGTCTTTTTTTTTTTTCTTCATTTCTCTGACATCATGTTCCCCCATTGTAAATATCCTATTTCGATCCATATTATCCCCTTCCTTTTCCCTTGCTCATTCTTCTATTCCTCGCTCATTATCTATACACCATGCGCATTTATCAACACGCTCGATATTTATTTACATTACGCCAGGTGCGTTTAATTGTCGAATAAACTTTCCCCATCCTAAACGACATCTAGGTCGTATGCCCGTTCTTTTTCAACTGGTCCCCGTTACTTCCCAAAAAGAGGACGCGCCCCTGGGCCCCTGGTCTGCATCAGTATCATTTTGATCAGTTTCTCAGCACAAAAGTTGGCTCACGTTTCTTGCACGCCCTGGCGCTGCATGATACGTATATCAATTGCTTTTTATCCTCCTGTTCTTTATATACTTGGCCACGCACATCTTTTTGTTTTGGCGAGGTCCTAGCCCCAATTTCCTCTAGCATTGTGTGATGAATGCTCCTCTCTTCTGTGCAAACACACATCCGTCCTGGGAGGATTCTTTGAGTATGCAAAAAGAATGACTTATAATAGACGACATAACCCGCTCGCGTTTCTTGTTATATACAGTCCCTGGTCTTGATCTAAAGAGAGGATGACTTGATGGGCATGGATAGTGTGCATAAACAAAGCCGAAGAAGTTATGTAAAAGCCTCCGTTAGAAATAACCGCCAATTACATCTTCAGAGAGGGGCGGATGCATACATTGTCCGTGATAATTCACTAATACGACCCCATTACGACGCCATCCTGGCGCATCCTATATGTTCCACACGCATGAAATCTTTATCTATACCTGCAATTGCGTGTATTTCTCCCTCTCTGGTCGTCAGTACTTTTTTTCTTCCGTTTTTTCTTTTAGTTTTTTTGCAATGACCCTTTGGTTTGGGTCATATAAGCAACTCTAATTTTTGTGCGCCCACGGTAAGAGTGTGGATTCCGTAATAATATGTCCTTTTCAGTCACAGCATCTCTCTCGGAGAACAATCATGCATCGATAACACGTAAAAGCTGCGCGCCCTGATCCCATAACGAGCATTTTTTATTATTGTTTGATGTCACACACGCGCAAAAGTTTGCGGAATTTTCTGGATCAGCAGTTTGCAGCTTTACCGGCTGGTTCCGGAAATATATGGATGCCTGCGTGATGGAACGCATGCAAAAAAAAAAATATGTTTTGATCTTGTGCAATGTTCGGCCCTTCATGAATGGTCCCTGCTATGACATAGCATGCAGGGCTCTTCATCTAAAATGGCGTGTACATATACTTATTGCATCCTCCACTTTTTCTGCAAGGGGCTGGTCTGGGCCGCCCTCACAAAAAAAAAACGGTTGCCTTGGCGTGCAGAGAATGATTGCCTTGGTCTCATTGAAAATGGCGTGAACGCGTCATGTCTGTCATACACACATGTAGTTTACATAATGACCCTTTTCCCATTATGTGATTAACCAGCGAAAAAGTTGACGAGGCTATACAAGGAAGACATAGCACCTGTAATAAGAGACTATAACTCCGGTAGGAATGAGTACAAAACGCTTATCGTCACTTAAATATATGGCCTGCGTGCAGCATACGCTACTGGATGTCTGGATCCTCCAACGTTTGTTCCACACAGTTTTCTTTTACCTTCGACCTCAAAAGGGCGCGTCACTTAAATGAATCGTGCAACGTCGAACAAGCAAGTTTAGCAATCGATGCGTCGTACCCATACTTTGGTCCACAGAACCGCTATTGTGGTACGAATCGAATAATCAATGCTACAAATTTTACCTAGTTTTTATTATGGAAAGTTTTGGAGATATTGTATCAAACATATGGATCAGTCAGCGCGAGCCTCGCGCATCCGCATACAAAATCAGCAAATGATATAAAACAGTTCTGTCCATAGTTGAATATCTAACTTTCTATGCCGTTCTATTGTTCATATTGTACTCGACCATTGAAGTCTGTACTTGAGGATTGTTGCACGAAAAGAGGCCTGTCATGGCATGTGATTTCTCTTTCTTGGTGGTTAACGTGGTCGCTTACGCACACGGGGTCCGGTAGGATGGCACAGACATGCTGGAATTAGACAAGCGTCTGGTGTTGTATACATTCCTGATGGTCGTCGCGTGGTCTACCTCTATAGATGTGTAAAAATTTGCTACAGTGACAACTGCAAATAAATGAAGCATACAGGCTGCCAAATATAATATATTTGCGTGGATAATCTAGCAGCATCTGCAGCATCAATTGATGATTCTGACTTTAGATGTCGTTTGAAAGTATATGCTGCACATTTTCAACGCGATTCTGATCTCCTGTTTATCATATTTCGGATACCTTCAGTCTCACTCTTTTAACGAACTCAGAACACTCAGTGGAAAAATGATACTCTCGCACAAGACTTCATTTGGTATACATCAAGGCCTACCGCGCTAATTCATTCCTCCCGCTCGTCGTATCGTTAATGTTGATTTCATGCTACGTAGGTAAACCAAGTTAAAGATGGAAAAGCTACGCAGTACATAGATGGCTGTGTGGCCACGGCTAAAAGTCAAAGCTAATATTGGTTACAAGCGAACAGCTAAGCATCGCAATGTCTGACTTGCACGTCAGAGAAAAATGAATAGCAATGGAGAGGTGCGCAAAAGCCGAGAGGATACACCATCCGTACCTCTAGTGCTCTGTATGCTTTGATGCTTACTACGCATATGCTGCGGATTTTCTCTATACTTCTTAGCTTGGTCCCTCATATTGTCCTGCCAGTAAATGGCACTTCTGCATGACCCAAAAAAAAAAGGTACATCAAACAAAATACCCATTGAAATGGAAGGGAGCATGAAAGAAAAAAAACGTTGCTGTGAAAAGATGGATGCGAGATGAACAACTGTATATATAGTATATCTACATAGAGGAGGTGGGGGGATGTTGGTGATACTTCTTTAAATGCGATTTATTGCTGATTTTCGGCGTCTTGTTCCAAGTTGAGCGTCTTGTATTTCTCCGCGTCCTCCGGACGGACGAAATTCCAGACAAAGACGGCCTTCTTTGTTCGTTCTGCTTCTGCGACATTGTCGCCGAGCTCGGCGGGGTTCCGGTGGATTGACTTTTGAATCACATTCTGACCTTCGAGACTCTTCAGAATGCGGGTCTTCATGTGACTCGTCGAAACGAGCTCCTTCTTGTATTGGGGAATGAAATTACGCAGAGCCTGATTAGTAAGAGGACCACGGGTAGCAAGCAGGTGCTTGATGACTTTTCCGCCAGTGGGAGAGGGTGCGGCAGGCATAGTTGATATGTATGAAAGAAACAGACCGAGCCTGTTCTCGGGAAGACGAAAGAAATCACAACTCTGTGACTGCCTATCCTGTCGGCTGCAGTGATATCCCAGTATTCCCCTCCATCGGCACATTCAGGAGCATAAGCATAACACTACCTTCTATTATGGAGATGACGGACGCAGTCCTAAGCGTGTCTGTGTGTTGTATAATTAAGATTATATGCAACTGAAAGAAAGGAAGAGAAAAAAGGGAGACAGCGAGGAAAAGACGACGGGATGAAGTCTGAAAGTGCTCATAAAATCTAATGCTACAACTAATATCCATGCAGTGGCTCGCTGTCTTTCTCTGGCTGCTGCTGTATAGTATCTTCTTCTTTCCCGGAGTCATCTTCCGGGTCATCCGGGAGACTCCCTGCTTCATCTGTTGTGTTTTCACCCTTATACCGTGACAGGTACTGTTCTGATACAACTGCACCCGGAAATGTGTACAATCCCCCGTGTTCAAACTTGCCCATTGCGTCTTGCCTTGAGCGCATGCTTTCAGGGCTCAACGCACTTCCGCCGGGCAGTTTCTCATGCTTGAGATCCCAGTTGAGCAAGCGGCAAAGTTCGGGCACAATAACGTCGCAATCGCCCAGCAGCTGGACGTCGAACGTCATATGGGTGATTGGGGTGCGGTTAATCAGGATTTGGGGAACACTGTGTGGGACTTGGGACATGATTTCTGAGACGGGTGATACCTTCAAGGACGAACCCATCACGATGAGAAGGTCGACGACGTCGCTGTCGACTGAAAGCAGGCGATCAAATTCGGCTGGCAAACTCTCGCCGAAAAATGTGATATCCTATAGAGAATAGGTGAACCTTTGGACATTGACCAGTTACAGAGCTCACTTACAGGTTTGATGACGGATTGACCGCGCCGTAGGTCCGGTCTGCCATCATCTTCATCGTCACTCTCTTTGGTATTCTTTTTCGGCGGTTCGACGTAGCATCGAGGGCATTTTGGTACTTGCTATCAATGATTTACATCAGATAAGCCAATGAGCGAGTCTGCTACCGGTGCACCTGAACCTTTTTTTTTTTTTTTTTTACCTGTGCAAAGATATATTTTTCAATCTCTTTCCCATCGCATTTGTATCCACACGTCACACAGCTCGCCGTCGCAAAACTGCCGTGGCAATTCACTATGCGCTTGATATTCGCCTTGTGCTCCAACGTATCGATATTTTGCGTGTAGTTGCGCAAGAGCTTGCCCTTTTCTTCGATGAGCTTAACAAACATGTGACTCGGGCTAGGCTGATAATTGCTCGGGTAGAGCTCCTTTGCAAATGAATAAAAGATCTCGGGTGTCTCGCGAAAGTAACGGATATCAAACATTTGCTGGGGATCGTCCAAGCAGTACTCTTCGAGGCGCGAATAGATGCCCGTCTCGGATCGAAAATCAGGAATGCCGCACGAGACCGACACACCTGCACCCGTGACGATCATGACATTGTTAGCTTTCGACAGGAGTTGAACGACATCCTCGAGGGTGTTGACATGCTGCAGCCGGCGGCGTCGACGCAGAAAGCGGGTTACCACGTTTTGGAGTAAGGGTATTAATTGGGCGTCAGATAAGACAATGGCTGCACCGGGATGCTGAATTGTATAGAGTAAGGACCAATCCATACTGCGTAATTATGCCACTTTTGCTTCTCTCCGTTGTCTTACCAGGGTGATATCAAATGCTTGCATAAGCTTCAGAACTGGCACTTTCTCTTCCAGAATATACTTTTTGATAAACTTCATCAAACCTATAAGGCTATTAGAAACGTCCGATATCCTCGAACTATGCATCCATCTTCCTTACCAAGCTGGCGTGCATCTTCCTGGATAGCAAGGCATTCTTCATCGGAAAAAGTGCCCCATGCTAAGCAACCCTATGAGTTAGTTTTGTTTCTCTGTCTATCTAGTCAATATACTCACGAGGTTCTTCATACTCCTCTTGAGAGCCGGCTGTCAAGGCACCCGGGACTAGACCATAGTGCGAGCTGGTGTCACTCGAGTCGTCCGAGTCAGCAGGATGTTGCCAATCACGGTCTGAGTCTCCGCTATCGTCATTCTCCAAAGCAGGGTTGGAATCTTGAACGGATGGCGTCGTCAAGACTGAATCGGGTTGGGAATGGATTTGCTCGTTTGTGGACTGCTGTTGATTGGGGGGTGGGTTGCACAAGGCAGTAGGATCGATGGTGCTTGAAGTAGAAGGCACATCGTCCAACTTGAGGCGCTTTGCATCTCTTGAGTCTAAATCTCCCTGATCTTGTGGATCGGAAATAACAGAAACGAAATCGTTCGGCGAATGTCCTTTCTGATCTGAATTAGGCTCGTTTAACATGAGGCGAAATGGGTGTGTATTCTTCAGAGGTCAAAGGAAGGGGGGCCCCGCAGTTTCCAAGTCAGCCCATGCAACAGCCATTATACAATATTGACACCATTGCTGTTTCAATTCAGCTATATCAGTTTTCCCATAGGCTGTATTCATTATATTCACGTATTGGTTTATTATATAAAAGGACTTGTTGTGCTGTCATCGTGGTCGAGTCAATAGACAGCGAGATCGATAGATTACATTTGTTGTAGTCTTCCACGATGGTAAGCGTCGGGTTTCCAAATAGGAAACATGCAAGATTAGCTAGCTAGTGGGGGACCCGCACTAATAAACCCTTTTCTTTCCGTTTGTCTTTTGTTCATTACTGCCCTTTAGAGGAAACAAAAAAAAAGTACAATACAGCGCGGTTCTATTATTAGTCTAATTTGTAGGGATGATAATCAAGACGTCGTCTTCGCCGCGGAAGATATCCATCAAGCGCTTTTCCATTTGTTTCGGGTTGATCGGGATCTGTACCTTGCCATTGTGTCGCGCGATAGTAAATTTCTCTGGCACGTCGAGTTCCTGAATTAGAATCAATGGGATGAGTTGACGCTGCATGTATCGACTTCACTAGAGGTCTTTTCTTACATTCCGGATCACGTCAAGCGAAGCCTGGATCGACTCATTTTTAAGAAAAGTGGAGCCCAGGATATGATCATCTGAGCGAGATGTGAGATATACAAGAATCTCCTTTTCTTCTGCCGGTGCTTTTGCTTGTACTTGTGCTTGTGCTGATGCTGGTGATGCTAATGAATGAGAAGACAAAGAAGAAGAAGAAGAAGGCAGTTCTGTTTTTGGAAGAGGGACCGTCGCGGACAAGGCCTGGTCGAGTGCAGTAGCTTCAACAGCTGCGCGTGCACGCACGACGTTTTCAATCTTGTTCTCGGAGAACTCGTCGGGATGCAGCCACGCCTTTTCGAGGTCTGGTTCTTGCATGTATTTGGGCACGATTGGCAGGTCAGGTTCAGCACCTGGATCGTGTGCATCCGGACTGGAGGAGTCAATCCGGCTGAGAATGTCGACGATGTCCGGGTGGCGTTGAGCAAGACTAAGTGCGGTTTGGCCCTTGTTTGTCTTGAGCTCAGGCCGAGCACCGTTGCTTAAGAGTGCACGCACGACATCGACATGACCGCGGTGGGCTGCCCAGTGCAATGCTGTCCTATTCCCAATTTTTGATAGTATTAAGCTACGTTCAATTTGATATGTTCCATGTTTGCCTTTTCCCTTACCAGCCATTCATTGCGTTTTGTGAGTTAAGATTAACACCAGCTTTTGCGAAATGTTGAACTGCGCGTGTGTTGCCTAGTGCTGCCACCTCACGCAACGTTTCTTCGCGCTCGTCACCAAACATGTAGCAAAAAAACCAGAAAAGGGAAATTGATTTCTAGGGAAAAGTCCAGCGCCTCATGTATATTTTATGTGCTTCTAACTGGCCTACGGGTATTTCGTACCGAAATCAGTCCCCATGCTCTAATATTCAGTTTTTCTGTTACATACCTAAGCAAACGGGGAATAAGGAAAAGCGATGGAGGAGGGAAGGAGCGGAACTGAGATCCGCGTTAATGTCTCATATATATCCACCGTGTGCGTTATATCTGCTTCACTTATGGGCAGAGGGAAAATCAGAAAAAAAAAAAAAACCACTGGATGAGGAAAACGCAGGCAGACAGAAGGGAGAAAGGCGCAGAACTGCGTGTTACGTACACAGTGAATGAAGGTTACTGATGTTCAAAATGATGTCCTTTTGACACGGCAGCTTATTATCATGCACACCGGCGCAATACATGATCCACGGGTGGGCGATCGGCGGCAGAGGACTCGGGAAACCTGTATGTTTATATTGCTCTTGCTAGCGTATGCCTTCAAGCCATAATTTTGCGCATGAAAGTACCTCCAAAGGAAGAGACTTTGAAGCGATAAGGACAAGAAGAAGACAAAGTAGACGCGGGAGAAATTGAAATGACACTCGTCGATGGACGTCCATGCGATTACATGGACGAGATATACTACTGGAAATAGCAACGTGGTGAAAGGGGCCCTGATAGGGATTGGCGTTAATAGCTTTTCGTATTTCAGAGGATTCATTGGTCTACTGGGCTATCACGCAAACCATGTCTACCATGTTCACTTATGAGAAAAGGGGCACCAAAAAAAAAAAAAAAAAAGAACTTCAGCAAAGTGGGTTGATGTCGAATGCGTTTCGGTGGAAGAATCCGCATGTCGCGTGTGGGGGATTTACAATTACTTACGGAACAAAATTATTTTGTATATGGAATGGAAATATACACAGTCTTTTCCATTTCCTTCTTCCCCCTCTCATGGAGCAACCCGAACGTCGAGTCGTTTGCGATCACAAGCCTCTCCAAGAATGTTTACTGAAAAACAATAACGATCGTTCCAAATGTCTCAAAGAATGGAATGACTTCCAGCAACAATGCAAGGAGAAAAAGTAGTACCACTTGCTCTGGTTTATATCCAAACTTTTACTCATGCTTATCTTTTCGCTGCCATCCAGACTTCAGGCAGGACAATCAACAAAGCAAGACTGCGAAGCCTGCAAGCAATAGATAGATACAAGGCCCGTGATGACTCGCTAGCTGATGTGATATATACCACCTGTCAAAATCAAACAATTACATAAACAGGACTCTCCTTTTCAGTCCAAAGGAATATGTCCAGAAATGAGATGAGACCAAGTCAACGTCTATAAGTCAACAAGCCGCATCCTATGTCTCGTCTCATCTCGAGCCTTTTTTCCTTTCGTTTCTTTCTTTCTTTCTATCCTCCCTTTCCATGGAATACAAGGTGTCAGTAGGCCGTATTTCAGCATGCAACAAAATCGCTTTTCCAAGTTCGTCGTCATTGTATCAAATCCCAGTATCTGTATTATCTTTTTGTAAAGAAGAAGTATTGTTCTTTTTACTTCCGTCCTATCGATATAACTGACTTTGTGTCGAATGAGCTCCCTGAGCTAAAGGAAACGGGGCATTCAAGTGATACATGCAAGATTGGGGGAAGGCATGCTTTGAAATCAGAAATGCAAGCTCCTTCCGAATATGGAAGTCTCACAGAGTGCTTACAAAAGATTTTTTTGTATTACTTTTGCCATTTTGTATCGTTATGTTTCTTTTTCCCAAATGTCGCAATTCAAGGCCGCCGCAAAGATTATTGCTGCCCGATATAGGCCCTGTAGATAGCGCCCAGGGGAGGTCCTGGATATTAATAACGCCGGGATTGCCGGGATTAATAATCCCTACGAGAAATTTCTTATATGAGGGTCGTCCCTTCTTTATGAAGGCCGACATGTCAGTGTATTAGTAATCGGCGATTGGTATAAAAGGGACAACGATTCAGGTACAGCTCATTAACCTTAGAAACCCGCCTTTTATATCATGGTCAACTCATCGCTCTTGTTCCAGCCCATTAAGCTTGGTGCGAACCAGCTCCAGCACCGTGTTGTGCTCTGCCCGCTGACCCGTCTTCGCGCTGACAAGGCGTTTGTGCCCGTGCCGATCATGGCCGAGTACTACAAGCAGCGTTCGACGCCCGGTGGTCTCCTGATTTCTGAGGCAACCATGATTTCTCCTACCGCAGGCGCGTATGTCGGTGCCCCCGGTATCTACACCGATGAGCAGGTTCAAGGCTGGAAGAAGGTGACCGATGCAGTGCACGAGAAGGGCGGTGTTATCTATCTGCAGCTCTGGCACGTCGGCCGTGCTTCGTCCTCGAAGCTTCTGCCCAACAACATGACCCCCGTCTCGGCCTCTGCCATTGCCATCCAGGGCAAGAACATGGCCGGTGATGACTACGAAGTCCCTCATGCCTTGACCAAGGAGGAAATCAAGGGTGTCATTCAGGACTATGCCAAGGCCGCTGAGCGTGCTATCGAGGCTGGATTTGACGGTGTCGAGATTCACGGCGCCAACGGGTATGGAGTATATGTAGTACAAAAAGAAAAGACAGGCCACTTACATGCATTCTTTTTCAAATGTCTAGTTATCTGATCGACCAGTTCACCAACACGTCATCCAACAAGCGCACGGACGAGTACGGTGGCTCGATTGAGAACCGCACGCGTTTCTGCCTGGAGGTGGTTGACGCTGTGAGCAAGGCTATTGGTGACGAGCGCACTGGTATCCGTCTCTCGCCCTGGTCCGAGTTCCAGGACATGGCGGACGAGACACCCTACGAGACCTGGGGCTACATCACCGAGCAGCTGCAGGCCAACCATCCCAACTTGGCCTATCTCCACTACATTGAGCCCCGCGACGACTTTTCACGCAAGACCCAGAACGATACGGTCAACTCGCTTGATCCTTTCCGCAAGCTCTGGAAGGGTGCGTTTATCTCTGCCGGTGGCTACACTACCAACCCGCAGCTCGGTGAAAAGATCGCCAACGAGACCGGTAATCTGATTGCCTATGGTCGTACTTTTATCGCCAACCCTGACCTCGTCGAGCGTCTGCGTAACGGCTGGCCTCTGACGCCCTACAACCGCAAGACCTTCTACACCCAGGGTGCGGAGGGCTATACCGATTATCCTTTCTATGCCGATAACAAACTCTAATTTATTTATTTCATGATAGTTCCTGTATCATGTAGACTTCATCATCTTTTGCCAACTACTACACAATACACATTTATATCCTGTTTTTGCATGAGTTTCTTGCATTCATCGTTACTTTTTTCTTTTTCGTGTGAGACTTGGATGGGGATTATGAGCTACGATCAGTGCGCCGGAGGGTTATCACCAGCGACTCAAGAGGCTCGTTGGTTGGTTGACAACATAAGTTCAAAAGTGTACGTGTCTGCATACATCGAGTTTTGCCTCTGGTATTCGTTGTTGTCGCATTATATTTGATCAGACACGTTGTCACGCGCCGCGTGAATAACACCGCCAGGCCACTATTCATCGTCTGTGCTCAGTCAGACTCGACCACACGCTCGTTTGCGCTTTTCTATTTATTTCATAATCCTACGATAAGATGGGCACGACCCTCTCTCCAAAAGGCACCCAGGCCAGTCTGGTTGCTGGGCCCACTCGCGCCCGATCGACGCGCAGCGGAAAACGGAAAAACTACAACGAATCTGATACGGAGGACGATCACGAATCGACCGACAGCGACTTTGCAAGTGGCACCCATGCCTCGGCAAAGAGAACATCAAAGCAACGACAATCGAGGGCCTCTGCAAAACAAGGGCCGGCTAAGCGGAAAACGACCAGCGTCCAGGCCTCCGCATCCCTGCCCGCTGATCGTTCAACCGTGGAGAGAAAGCGCGTGGGATCAAGTCAGTCCAGCAGTACATTTGCACCGACCTCGAAACGCTCATTACCACCTAATAAAGCTACAAAAACCAAGGCATCAAGCCAGCGCCAGTCATTACAAAGGGCCAACAAGGACATCAAGGATGGTGACACTGAAGAACGTGCTGGCGAGACGGATGATGCATTCCAACATAGACCGAGCCTGGGTCGCTCACAACCCAGCTCACCGTCGTCCTCGCAAGAACAGACGAGCTCGCAGCAAGACCAGCTTGTGATACCCAGCCGCCGTAGGACGGAGAACAAGGAACGTCTGGAAGATATTAAACGGAAGCGCGAAAAACAAGAAGAGCGTATTCAGCAGACGCGACTCAACACTGTGGTTCAGATAAATCGCAAGCGTCTCGAGTGTCCTTACTGCAATGTGCGCTTTGAGCGTAAACCGACCAAGCTACTGCGCGCTGCGCTCAAGAGTATCGAAGAAAAAGACCGCGCTTTCGAGAAGCAGCAGACCGCCCATTGGCATCGTACGCTGGGCAAGAACCTCTCGGGCAAAAAGATCGTCGTCCGCCGACCGGTCTCGAGCATGGAGCAGTTTTACTTTTGTCGTCTGCATAGGATCGAATGCGAGCTCAAGCCTCTCGGCCGTGAGCGAAAATACCCGTCGTCCATGCACTTTGAGTCGCTGGCCAATCGTATTCAGCGTTTACGAGGTGAGCTCATGGACGTCATTCGACGCAAGATAGACAGCCCTTTCCGGAAAACGGCGCAGGACGCCTACCAGGAACTCGGCAAGAACCGAGCGCGAAGCTCGATGGGCATGATGGCCCGCTTTGATGAAACCTTGGTATAAACAAGCGCTTTTTGCAAGGTATCTGAGCTGACATACACACACGTACACATACACACATACATTGTATAGCCAGGTTATTATGGCTCCAAAGGTGCTTCTATTATTTTGGATACCCTCAATACCATGTTTCTCAAAACGCAGATCCTCAAACCTGAAGACTGTGCGCCCCAGCTCCCTTTGGAGTTTATTCAGCAGGTCCTGGTCCCCGAGACGGGCGTACGGTTGATACGGCAGGATTTGATCAATCGGCGTCTCAAAAAGCTCGGCAAAGGCAATACGGTTAGCCCGAAAGAGATGAAGGCCTATACGGAGGAGGCTTTTAAGGTGATGCGGGAAAGTGTAGAATATGGTAGTCTCGTTTATCCTGCGAGTCAAGACGATAATCCATTCGCTAACGTCAAGGAGTCGGACGCCTCTTCTAGCTCAGGAGAAGAGATATAATAAATCAAGTTCAGCCTTGCACATACACATACAGCATAGACTATTTTCTCATTGTATTTCGACTCGTATAACCATTGGATCAAAGCACACGGATTCGCAGAATAAACTGTCTTTATCACTTCCTGTAAATAAACAAATTAAGAGGTATATACCAGATGGGAACGAAAGAGAAAGGATGAAAGGGACGATATGGAGGAGGATACTATAGAGAGTAAGCGGGGAAAATTTCTGTACATAATACAATGGATCAAATCCTTTTTTTAGAGGACCATGCCAGCCACTGCAGCGGAAATCCAGGTACTGAAGGCGCCGCAAATCATGGCGGAGAAAGCCATGCGCGAGATGTCACCACTGCGAGTGGGTGCCAGCGTACCCAGGACACCAATCTGCATGCCGACACTGCCCAGGTTGGCAAAGCCACAGAGCGCGTAGGTTACAATCAGCTCTGAGCGCGACGACAATTTGCCAGCATAGGTCGTCGTCAGTTCCTGATATGCAACAAACTCGTTGGCCCAGATCTTGGTTGCCATGAGCTGTCCCACCGAGACCAGGTCCTTGTTATCCGCACCAATCAACCAGGCGATCTGGAAATGCGGTAGGTCAGTCTTTCAATCGAAAAAAAAAGAGAGGTATAGTCATGTCAATACTTACAGGGACGAAGATATAGCCCGTCACGAGCTGGAGGGTGAGTTCGTGGATGGTCAAAAAGTTGCCGATCCAGGTCAACGCGGCATTCACAGCGTAGAGCAAGGCGAGAATGGCAATCAAGTTGGCGGCCATGTTCAGGCAGATGTTGATACCAATCATGGCGCCCTTGGCAGCTGCGTCGAGCAGGTTAACCGCCTTGTCGCTCTCCTCCTGTGGCGGGATGCGGATCGCGCCTGCCGTCAAGGATTCCTCAGTCTCAGGGTAGCGAAGCTTGGAGATGGCCAGCGAGCATGGGATGGACATGATGCACGACGTCAGCAACGCCTGACCCGAGACACCCATCGCAATGTAGCCGTACAAGACCGAGCCTGAAATGGTCGCAAAGCCGGACGTCATGATCTGATGCATCTCGGCCTGCGTCAGGTACGGTAAGAACGGTTTGATGAGCAGCGCGTTCTCGGTCTGACCCAAAAAAGGCTAATCACATAATATTTATAAAAAAAAAAAGCATGCATATGTAAGTCTTATGTAAACAGGTGGTAAACAAACAAGCAGCTCATGCATGAACGTACCGATGCGACGGCGACAATGGCTTCACCACCAGAGACTTGGAGGAACTTGACGAAAAAGACGCTACACCGCGAAAGCAGGTATTGCAGCGCACCGAGGAAGTACAGCATCTGCACGGTGGCAATGAAGAGAATGACAGCGGGGAAGACAGTGACAGCAAACATGCCCGAGTTAGCCATGTCGGTGTTGGTGACGAATTGGATACCCCACCACGACTTGCTCAAGTAGCCTTCGGCAAAAGTCGAAGCCCACTGGAAAATGTCGTGGCCGGCCGAGGAGCGAAACACAAATAGGGCGAGCAAGAATTGGAGAAGCATACCAGTGCTGACTGTGAACCAGTTGATCGCGCGACGTTTCTACATATGCGGGCAGATAGGGAGTACGCCGTTCAGTATCTTTTTGTTTTTCCTTCTTTGCATATTGTCCGCGCTCTCTCGTTTTTCTGATGGCCGGCGATCTCTTACCTTGGAGAACAAGGCCATGAGGGCGATAAACACGACCATGCCAAACAGAGCGATGAGGCGTTGGACACGGGTCGAGTCTTCTTTTTCGGGCAGAGAAAAGACAGTGATGACAATGACACAAAAGACGAAGAAGGTGTAGATAATGGAGCGCACAAGCCGGCTGAAGCGCATAAAGGGGCCGGTCACGGTATCGTAAGCCCAACCGAGGGGCTTCGTGACGAATTTGGTCGGTACGATATGGTTGAAGATCATGTAGAGCGTGAACCAGGCATAGATCAGACCAAGGATGAGGTTTTCTTGGTTATAGCCTTTGGGCACTTGGAGTGCAAGCGCCGCAGCGAAGTAGCCTGTGAATATCAGCCACATGCCAAGGCTATGGTTCAAGTCAAAAAAAAAAAAAAAAAAAAAAAAAAAAAAGGGAAGTGTCAATGATCTATCCAATTGGTCCTCCCTCCTCTTTTTTTTTTTCTGTTTTTTTTTTCTTACTGGAACCAGCGACGATGGCGAGCGTAGAATAGCTGGAAACGAGACACCTTCTTCTTTTCAGCGTCCTCGTCGTCCTGATCCTCCCGTGCCTCATGTGCACTGGAGTCATATTCTTTGCTATTCACGGGTTCAACAACGCGCGTCTCGCCATAGACTTCGTGCTGCTTCTCGGAGGAGGTTGTGCTCACATTGGCCATATGGATGACCTGCTGTTCTGGTTGTTCTGGAGGAGACAATTTAGAGTCCCCATTGTACGGGGGTATACTTTCGTTGACCGGATGTTCTTCTTCGTGTTGCCCTGCCATCCCAACCGGTATGTGTTTTTTTATAAAAAGTAGAAAGAGAACAGAATGACTGTTGAAAGTAAAGAGGAACAGAAAGAAAAGAAGAAAAAATGTTAAGAGGGCTTGTTGAAAGTAGTGGGTTTAAAATGGGATGCGAAAAAAAAAAAGTTATCTGCAGCGAAGCTTTAAATACAAGTTGTGCCCCAGTGAGAGAAAAAAAGGCAAGGGCCGTATGTCTGCACCACAGACAATCGGTGCTCTTTTGCGGCGCTTCGAGTGGGTTTCTGATTTAGAATGGTATAAAGTCTATGACAGATATTACGGCGCATTCACCGAATTGCAAAAAAGAAGACAAGATGCACAACCTATCTTGAATCAAACTTCCTTTTTTAGACACATGTGTCTCGAGTACAAGATCATGTGCTCGGGTCGATATAGAGTGTATTTTGTTGCTTAGCGGATCAGTACTGGTATAGAGGATATAAACGGACGGGCACAAAAACAATTTCGAGAATGGACGCTGAAAAGGAAAAAGGGACTTTGGGCGGGGCAAGCGTGGGAAGGTTGTAGTGAAGGTATTAATGGAATTAAAGTGGGTGTAGACTAAACGGTAGAGATATAAGAAGGGGCGGAATCGGCAGTTGAGCTGGAAAGCCGTTGCGGGTCAAGGGAGTTTCTGTTAGCATAGTTGCCGATGCTGTTTCTCGCACTGTCGTTATCGTCGTCACGCAGGGTCTCTGGTTTACCCACCGTGGCGTTATCAAAGCCCAAGCCCTCGAGCATGGCGGGGAGCACGCCCATCCTACGATTGATAAATGGATGTGTGTGAGAATGTGAGCAGAGATAAAAGACCAAAAAAAAATTTTTTTTTGTGCATGAGTAACCCGTCCCGCTCTCTCGATTCACCCAAGACAGGCGAAAATCGTCTGTTCAAAAAACCCCTGTGTTACCTGCTCATGAACATTTGCAAGCGCAATCGAGTCAACTCTTGATAAAGCTCGGTGGAAGACCGATGGTGATAAGCACCGATACGCAACTGGCGCACAAATGTGTAAAATTGAATTACGCTTTCCAGCCGATCGCGGCAGAAGCGGTCGATGCAGGACCACTCATCAAAGTAGGATATACGGAACCGATACGTCAAGTCGCATTCCGCGACATCCCGGCCACACGCCTGGCAGCCCTGGAAGGTCGGAGTCGTCGCAAAGCGTTCCCATAAGCTGGTGATGGTATCCACTTCGGCGCTCTGCTGTGCTTCTTTCTCCAGCATTTGCTGCTTGACGAACCCGGGCGGACAAGGTTCAACGAGGCAGGTCTTGGCCAGGATCGCATCCACGATCTTTTTCGAGGCCATGCGCGGGTTCGGGCCAAAGCGGAGGGCGGGTCGGATATCCTCAGTGAGACAGGTCTTGATAAATGGCAGGTTGTGCAGCTTCCTCAGCGAGACGGTGCCTACTGTATCCACAAAATGCTGAAACTCGTGCAGGCACTGGTCATCCGGATGGCTCGGCTCGACTGTCCAGGGATGGTCACTACGGACGAGAGTGCAAAGATCGAGCTGCGCGCGGGTCGTGCTGTCGAGTTCAATCGGGGGCGGATGGTCCTTGGTCTCTTTCTTGCGGAGCATGGCAAGCTCAGCCTCAACCTGTTGCAAGGACTCTTCTGCCTTTTGCAACTCGGCCTGAAGACGGGCGTTGACTTTGGCGAGGCCTTGGCTTTGTGCTTGCTCTGTGGCGACCATGTGCTGGGCTTCTTCAAACAGACGGGTCGAGAGCTCTTCGAGTTCGTGCTTGACCAGTTCCTTGTTGGCCTGAAGCTCAGCAATCTCCTGTAATTCGTCGCGGTATTTGGCGTCAAGTACGCGCAGATCCGCCCTGAGCGAGTCGAGGTCGGCACTGCGCTGCTCAGAAGCAGCTTCCTTGGTCTTTAACTCGCTCATCAACGTGTGCAGCCTTGACTGGTGATCACGCTTGGAACGTAAGACAGTGTCAAGATCATCCATGAGTTGCTGAATGCATCTGAAACGGCTGGCGCGTTCGGCTTGCCACTCCTGCAGGATGGCCAGTGGTTCATCGCAAAGACCGCAATGCTCCGAATCTACCGACACAAGCCAATGATGGCACGCGCACGTTAACAAGGGATGCGGCGTTACAGGGCTCGTCGTTGTGCTCGCGGACGAATAAAAACCGCTTTCTTCAGACGATCGACACGAGTCGGGCACAGTTGATTTAATATGGGTTGCTGCGTTAATAGTTGTTGTAGTGTGAAGACTGTTGTCCTTGTTGTTGCTGCTGTTGTTGTCGGTCAGGTGAAGAGTGTGCTTATGATTATTATTATTGTTATTATTGCTGGTATTGTTGTTATTAAGGGTGGCCCTCTCCATAGCGGCCTGGAGTTGGCTGTACAAGTTGGCAATGGTTTGCTGTTTCGGAAGAGAGCCATCGTGCAGTCGCTGCTGCAAAGCGCCAGGCTCGTGCACTTGCATTCAATCTGTGCTTTTGGAGATGAAGAAACAAAGGAATAAAGGAAAAAAAAGAAAGGACGCTGTGCTATTGCTGCAAGACGCTAGTTGCTAATCATCCCCCGACCCATAATACACACCTGTACTAAAAAGCAGCGGTGTCTTCACATGCTTCACCTTTTATCTTTCTTTTTTTTATTCTTCCTTATTCAAATAAGCATCAAGACACAAGCGTAGTCTGTGCGGTTGTTTATCAACAAACATACGAAACATCGTTTGTCTTTGCTCGTAGTCGAGCAAATTGCACTAAAGCAAAGTGAAAGTATATGAACTGTAGGTGTCTTATAGTGTATTTCCAACATTATATAAGGTTACGTATGAACGAAGGGGGGGGGTATATATGCCCAAAGGATGAGCCAAGTACAAAGAAAAAGAAAAAATAGAAAAAAAGTGAAAAGGGGTGGAAGAGGGCAGGGGTGATAGAGGAATATGTCGCGATGGATGAGAGGACGGTGATCATATCGTTGATGATAGTGGTAGAAGAAGGCAAAGGGGTATGTATATATCTGTATCTATAATATTTACAAGGCGTTCCTCAACGGACTCGCCTGGTGCGGACTAAATTCATCATTGCGCTTGGCAAGGCAAGACCGAGTGCGCAGAGGGCAGACAATTTTGTTGGCGCGCATCATGTTGAGTTCGGCCACAATCATACGCAGGTGCGCCGGATTGGCACGCACGTCGCGAGGCCGCTTCCAGAGCGGTTCCTGAGGGCAGTGGAACCGTTCCAGCTCGGGTTCGTGTCTTTGAAGGTACTCGCAGAGCATTCCTGTCAGAGCGGCAATCGAATCGAAATCCTGTTGATACTGCACCAAATCGTCGTCTTCCGCTTGAACAGGGTTCGAGAGGCTCGATGTATCCGTCGAACTGCTGCTGTCCGTTGAAGAGCTCAACGAAGGGCATTCATCCTGGGCCGGCTGCTGGAACATTGTCGCGGAGGCAATCGGAATGGGCACCGTGACTTGGACAGGGATCAGGTGCGGTTGCGAAGGCGTCGCAACCGGCAAAAAGCCTTTGGCTGTCATGCATGCTGTGGCTGTAATAGGCTGAATGGTCGTAGTCGTAGCCGCGGTAGCAGCATTCGAGTTCGTGGTGGTACCCGTCGATCGTTTTTCCTTCTTCGCCGGCCATATCACAAGACTGTACAGTTGTTCCAGAAGAGTCATTGCATCCCGAGAGAATAAAATAGAGGGTACTTGAGAAGAGAAGAGGTTTGAAGAACAAAAAGAGAAAGAGATTAGAGAAGAGAGAACAAAAGAGAGGGGAGTATGATGCCGTTTAGGGGATGACAAAGACGAACGAGCGAAAAGAACGATAGAAAATGAATGAAAAAAGGCAATTTTTTTTGAATGCGACGTCTGTACTAGTGTTATGGGGTTGATATCGTCCGCAATTAGACTTCTGATAGGCAATTGACAAGAGACAACTCTTTCCTCTTCCATCCAACCCCCCACATACTCACTTTGAAAAAAACACCGAAACCTGTGCTTTTTTTTCACTTTCCGAGATATGCCTAAAATGGTGTTCCTTGCCAATTGTGTTTGTCAAGGCCAAACACACATGGTGATAAATTGCATAACACAAGCAAGTAGTACAAAATAGTAATACAGGCATATAGCAAAATTATACCCCACGCCTGTCAGCACATGCTTTTCTTCTTGTCCCTTTGGCACGCTTTTTCGTTTACAGGTTCCCTTGCTTTTGCGTGCCTGACTAGTTTTCTTTACTTGTCGTGATTGGTGTGTCGGAACCGGCGGCACGGACGGAGGTGCTTATATAAAAAGCTTGCAGCTGCCCCAATTTTTTCGTATGCCGACTGATTCTGCGTGTGCGATTGGTTACTCCTTCCGAGACAATCCAACGTGCCCTGAGGCCAAGTTACCAAAATAAATCAAGTGTGTGTCGCATGAACCTTTTGCCATACTGTACCAGCTCTTTTGTGCTCATTGAATCTTTATTATTGTTATTTCTTTTCTGTTATGAGATTTGTCTTGCGCGCAAAAGATAAAGAAAATGAAAAAGATAGGGGGTATACAAGCTCTAATGTGACAGGTCATGGGAGAACACAAGAATGAAAGCGCTGGAGAGGGGAATGAAATGCAAAAAGTAGAATGCCTGTGCGTGAGTATGAATGGTGGTGCTGTTTTTACTTGCAGGATGCCAAGGACGAGCTGGAAGAGCGGTGCCCAGGCAAAGCCGGGCGACGGAGCGTCGGTCGGGGTCCACAAAACTGCTGGAGTCGCTGGTGGATGACAGCTTTGGTCACCGGTTTGGTCAGAATATCGTCGAACGCGCCTGCCAGTTGGACCGTACGTTCATAGGCGGTTACGGCCACGATGGGCGTCTCACGGTTGACATTATTGGTCGACTTGATCATTCTCGCAGCGGCCTCGCCATCAACTAGAAAATATTAAAAATAGATCAGCGTCTGTTTCTCCCCGGGAAAAATTATATCCCCACTTACTGATAGGCATCCGGATATCCATAAAGATGATATCGAACTTGACGTCGTCGCTCATGGCGCATCGAATAGCTTGCGCGCCATTGCGCACGATCACGGATCTGCACTGCAGTGTATGCAAGATGGTCTCAAGCACTTTGCAGCTGATCGGGTTGTCATCCACGACGAGACAGTCCAGGAGACGCTTGCCTTCAGCCAGCCCATCGCGCACCGGTTGGACTTCATGCGCGCTGCTGATGGACGAGGCGGGTAGTTGCATAGGCACAGTAGTGATTGGCGACAGCGGGCCGGTCGCGGCTGCCGGGGTGTTTGGGCCAGTAGCGATGGACAGGCGGGCTTCTTCCTTGGTCGGGGCAACAGTCTGGAGACGATCGCCTGGTGATGAGACCGAGCGTGAACGCGCCAGACGCGCTCCAGACTGCGCAGATGCTACCACTGGTAAAGGCGGTATGGGCGGTACAGCAGGAGGTGACGTGGAAGCGGATGTCTTGGCCGACACGGAGGGTGACATGCGGACAGGCGTCACAGGCGACGAGGCAGCGGCATCGTCCGGCCCAGCCTGATGCGCGAGGGAGTTCCAGCCAGTAGAGGTCTTGCGGCGTGGCATAGCTGGCAAAGACCGATGTTGCCCAGGCTGCTTGGTGATATCAGCCGCAATGCTATCGTGCCGGATTTTGCGAATCGCATCCTCGTTGGCTTTTTCGAGGACGGGTAGGTTCTTGTACACAAACGTGCCAAATTCGTCTTGCGCGTCCTCCTCGTCATGCACATCGTGCAGATTCACGACGCTGAGACGAATGCCCTCGAGCGTACGTTGTTCGTTGAGCTCGTCCAAGTTTTCTGGGTTCTGCTCGCGAATGATCGCCTTGGCCTGCTCCACGACCTGTTTCTCCGCTTCGGGCAGCTCCGCGCGCTTCCCTTCTTGCTCCTTCATCATGGTCGCGCCGCGCAAGTCAAAATAATCCGTGTCTTCCATGTCCGCTGGCTGGGGCACGAACGCGGGCGATTCGTTCAAGAACGTGTCCCACTGAATTTTTCTGAAGAACGGGTGCTGCTTAACTTCCTCCGCGCCGTTGCATCCCAGGCGCTTCTCGGGATCCAACGTCATGAGCCGCTCCATAAAGTCGCGTGCTTCGGGCGAGACGTCGACCACACCTTCATGCCACTCGATCCGGCGAGACAGTATGTTTTCAAACACCTTGTCGGGCGTGTCGGCGTGGAAGGGCGGATAGCCGTACAGGAATTCATAGCATATCACACCCAGAGCCCACTAGGAAAAAAGAAGTTAGGCTTTAACACCGAATTCTCCTGTTTCATTCTTGATCTTACCCAATCCACCATGGAATCTTGACTGGTACCTAGGATACTTTCAGGGGCAAGATAGTCGGGCGTCCCGACCGCCTTGCGCGGCGTATCATTTCGGTCGCAGTGCATGTAACCTGGCGTCGCAATGCCGGACGGCGGCGTCGCGGAGCTCTCGCTGTTGGGAGCTAGCGAACGGAGCGAGGAGGAAGGAGGCTGCTGCTGCTGGTGTAGCTGTCGTTGTTGTGATTCAGACGCGTCCTCGGGAACATTGCCGCTGCCCGAGGCAGAGCTTGACATGGAGCTGCGCCGGCCCTCGTCGAACAACAGGCTAAAATACGAGTGCCGGTAAACGCTGTTGGAAGGGGTGGCGGGTATATCCAATGAACCGGACGGCGAAGGGGCCGGCGACGTGGGGGCGGGGGGTCCTGAGCCGGACACGTTCAATTCGTCACGTACGCGTCGGTTCAAGAAACCGATGCGCGAAAGACCAAAATCAGTGAGCTTCAAGTGGCCGTTTTGATCGATCAACAGATTGTCCGGTTTCAGATCACTAAACGGATAATTAGTCTTTTTTTTGCCTTGCCGTCACCTTATTCATTGTTTATACTTACCGATGAATCACATTACGGCCATGAAGGTAAGCCAGGCCAAGTGTCACTTCAGCAAGGTAGTTGCGTGCCCAGTCCTCGGGTAAACTGCCCAGGACTTTGATCAAGGCCAGGCAATCGCCCCCATTAAGATACTCGAGCACTAGATAGAGGTAGTCCTTGGATTGAAATGTATAATACAGCTTGGTCACAAACGGACTGTCGGTCTGCGTCATCAAGATCATCCTTTCTGCCTTGACATTAGTCACTTGGTTCTTGGCAATCATGTCAGACTTCTTGAGGAATTTGATGGCATAATAGTCGCCTGTTGCGCGTTTCTTGGCCAAAAACACCGAGCCAAACGCTCCTTTGCTGATGGGCTTGATGATATCAAAGTCCTTGATGCTCGGCGGTGTCGCACGGGCTGGGATAAAGGCTTGAAGAGGTGTAAGTGGAGACTTGCCCGAGTCGGCCTGAGATGCGTTGGAGTTTTCGCGACGCTGTGGCCGCATCCCGGGCGAGCCGGTGGGGGTATCGATAACCTCGGCCTCAATGATGGATGGGCCAGCCGATACCGAAGGAGGTAGCGGCGGCGGTGGCGATGGCGGAGGTGGTTGCTCTTGTGCCTTGGATTTGCGTCGTGCGCGTCGCGCCAAACGCGATGCGCCCTTGGACTTCCACGATTTGAATCGGTCCAACAGACCCTTTTTAGGTGCAGGCTGCTTGGTAGGCTCTTTGGCAGGAGGCGGCGGCGCGTCCTTGGAGACCTCCCGGCCCGCCGGCACGAACTCGGTCCAGCCGTCGTCTTGCTTCATGCTCTGCTGAAACTCGGCGCGCACACGCTCATTGTATTCGAGTCGGTCGCGCATTCGGTTGACTGCGTCGACTTTGTTCCGAGCAACACCCTCGACATCGGCCACGAGAGACGTCAATTCGGTGGTGTCGACCGTGGGTGGACGCCAGTATAGAATGTGGACCATCTTGTTCTTGGATCGCGGCGACTGGAGCGAGCGTGACTTATCGTCTTTTTCTTCTGCTTCTTGTTGCACTTCTTGCATCTCCTTGGCGTCCTCGACGCTGCCGGGCATCGAGATGCTCAGCGCCACATCCACAATCTCGAGCAAATCCTTGAACACCTCCAAGTCGCCTTTGAGCCGCTCCTCTGGAGTAGGGGCCTGATCCACTGGCATGTTCTCAAATATCGCATCGTCGTCGTCGCATTTGCTGCCTTGGACGTCTTCGTTCGGGCGCGTCGTGTAGCTCGTCCCAGCCGAGCGCGCCGATGCTGTATCCTCTTGGTCCTGACCCTGTTCACGCCGGGTGAGCTCATCCTTGGCTGCCTCGGTTAGTTCCAAGATATGATGTCGCAAATCGCGCAGACTGTCATTGTAGATATTGACATCTAACTCTGTCCGGTGGATTTCAATGCACATCTCCGAGTGCTGTTCAAAAAAAGCGGCAACCACCCATCGCTCGCAGACGTGGCAAAGCACAGGAGGGAGCGACATGAGCGCCTCGGATGACGCCACCGGCTGGGGTTCCGGTTCTTCAGTCGTTTCTTCTGCAGTTTGTGCGCCCGCTTCAAGCGTCGGTTCTGACATGGAGCGATGTCGCATCAGGCTGCGCTTTTCTTCTTCCCTCGACATGCTGTCGACCACGAGCGACCATCGACGTGAACTCACTGGTTTGATAACCCACATGGTATGGCTTGGCTCGCTCGTGACGCGATTGTACATGAGCATGCCCTTGCCTTCCATCTCGATAGGTTCTTCCTCTGGTGATATATGGAACCGCACTTCGACCGTGCGCGAATCGTCCGTAAGGAGCTCCTGCGTAGCTTCCATGAACACTTGCTGATCCTCCCCTGAAACAAAACGCGACATGGGCGCGCCCACGACCGCCTGAGGGTCTGAGATACTGCAATAAAAAGAGAATTAGCAACGAGCAAAGATAGTACGACCTAGTAACATACCCTATGAGCTCCAGCCAAACAGGGCTAACGTACTGAATCGCAGTCGTGCCGAGGCTCAACTCCATGATGATCGTGTCGTTCTGACTGCGCTCTGCTTCCTCTTGTAGACGCACGCTATCATCATTGGCATTCGACTCGGCTTCTTGATCGTCCGTGTACATTGATGCCGTTTCGTCGCTCATAAAATGGGGTGGGTTGCCAGATTCGCCTGTCTCAAAGCGGCCATCACTGCTGGTCGTCGGGACCCGCGGGCGATCGCCATAGTCGCTCTCATCAGCTCGTGAAACGGTGCCCACAGACTCGAGATCAACCGCATCGGTATCACTCGTCGTGGTTGTTGTTGTCGTTGCGGGAGCTATGGCTGGCGGCGTGGCCCAAAAGCCGCGCTCGGCCTCCCACCAGTCCAGAACACGGTTCAGTGCGGCCACGCCAAGCAAGAGGCGCACATACCATTCGCGGCACGGCCACTTGGTATGCTTGTCCCACTCGGCACCAACCGTCTGGATCCTGGAAACGATATCGGCGCACGAGCCGCGGTGCTCCAGAAATACTTGAAGCGGTGTATCCATCACACTCTGAGCTAGCGCGATCAAGTCTTGTAAGGTCAGGATAAAAGGCGTCGGTAGGTATGAGTCCTCGGAAATCATGGTCACCATGTGATTGACGCCTGCCTGGGGTTGTTGAGCTTGCTCAAGATATTCCTGCGGCGCTGCTTCCTCTTGTTGTTGTTGTTGCTGTCCCTCTTCAGCATGAGTGCGCGTGGCACCCTCCCCGCTCGCAGCCAGCGCCGCGCGTTGGATCACTTGGCGATGCAGCGGCTGATCGGGGCGCAACGCGGCACGTTCGGCACCCTCTTCTTGCTCCTGAATATCCGGCAGGGCCGCCGTGCGTTTGCGCAAATCAGCTGATTTGCTAGGTGACATTGTGTGAGCTGTTGGTGAACGCTGTGCAGGTGTGGGGGGCGGCCCTGATGCAAAAGGGGCCGGCGGTTCGCGTGGTCCTTGCTCAAAGTAGCCTTCACCGCGACTGTCGTTACCCTCCAGCGTTGTGCCATCCTGTTCATGATAATCCTCGTCTTCTTCGCTGTGACTATCATCATCCTCGCTTCCGACATTGTGCACGCCTTGCTCGAGGATCTCATCCATATTTTCAACATATTGTAACCCCCGCTCGACGTATTCGTTCAAACCATCGATGATGGAGCGCATCTCCGAGTCGCATGCTTCCTTGGTACACTGCAAACGGGTCCGGATCGTGCTCTGCATGCGCATCGAAGATGAGTCCGTCTCGGGCGTCGAGCTAAAGATCCGGCCGAGGCGTCCAAACAAACTCGTTCGTTCCGTAGGCGGATTCGTGAAGCGATACGCGACTTGAGTTGGCCGGGCACGGTGCCCACGGGTCTCCTCCGTGGAAGGTTTAGCCTCCTGCATATCATGGTCCTCGCTCCCAGACTTGAGGTCGGCCTCATTGGGCGACGTGTGACAGCGACGTAGCTTGGGTTTGGGCTGACTTGGGTCAATATCGTCTTGCCCATCGTCCAAAGGTAGTAATGTCCCTTGTCCAAAGGAGAGACTCGAGCGATGGCGTTTCGGATACGTGCGCAGATCGCCTTTGCTGCTATGGCGGCGAATATGCGGCACCAAGCGTCGTGAGAAATGGAAATGCTCGGCATTGTCCTTAACAGACGACCACCATGTCAATAGTCTGCGCTGCACGCGTGGTTCTTCTTCTATCACATTCTGTTGTTGTTGAGGATGCACTATAGTATCCCGGACTGTTGGATGAGGGGTACAAACTGTGGAGAGTCGTCGCTGGGTCTCTCTGTCTTTCATGACTTTGTATTCCTCCAGCCAATCCACCCATGGAATGTCGTTCACGAGCTGGCTATCCTGCACTTCGATGGCATCTTCATCGTTTGTGATCATGATAGTCGGCATTGGCTGATCTTCTTCTTGGTATCGGAAAAGCCGAGCCGAAGGATGTGAAGCTGAAGACGGTGAAACGATATCCGTATCGTGTTCGTGCTCGTTTTCGTGATGACCCTTGCGCAGTGAGCACCAGCGCTTAATCTTGGCCGAGCGCGACTTGTACAGCTTCTCGGCGTACGTGTCTTCGTCGACACTGGATTTGCGCCGCATGGAATATAGTGAGAGCGCATCACCCTCCGAGTCTTTTCGACCATTCTGGCGTCGAGCAGAGCCTAGCAAACCAAGTCAATTTCTTCGTCTCCCATTATCCACCTTTTTCTTTCTTCCTTTTTACCTTGCACGCCAAAGTAATTATCCGCACTTTCATAGCGCCACCAGCGGGACATTTCGGGCGCGGATGTACTGCCGTCATGCTGTATCTCAGCCTGGTTCGCGGTGAGGTTGCATCCACTCTGTGTGGCATTCAAGAGCATGGCAGGATAGACAGGCTGCATATGAAACGTGGCCTCCTCCTCAGCGGTTGTGACAGACCGGTCCTCGCTGTCGGTCGGGTGATCGCTACTGCTATCCAGGTTGATCTCTACGACATCGCGGTCGGCTTCGGAAACGACGCCCGATGATGACTGAGTGGGCGTGCGTGGCGAGTCGAGGGCGGGCAGTGATCGACGCTGGTTCTGTTTGGGTTGCGCTTGAGTTGTCTTGCGCTTGTTAGACAGCTGCTTTCTCAGCAAGGTACGGAGCGAGTGTTGGTAAGCTGAAATATTGCCTGTGCTCCCAGCTGCGCTGCTCGTGCTTGGCTCGCTGCCCGCCTCGGAATAACGGCTGCTGGACGTGGAGGGAAGCGGCGGTGCGTCTGAGACCGGATTGGGCGACGAACCGTTGACAATATTAGCGAGCTCGGTATTGGAGAGATTGCGCAGCATGGACATGGATGAGCGGCGGCGAGCGCGCTGAGTGGGCAGGACGGGGCTGAGGGCAGGATGCTGATGCGCGGCTGTATGCGATATCATGGGCGAAGACGCAGTAGAGCTGACTTCGTGACGCATTGTGTGGCTGCTACTTATGCTGCTGCGCGCTAAGAGTATGTTTTGAATGAAAGTTCAAAATAAGGAATTGGATATGCGACTTACCTCTGTCACCTGCTGACCCGGTGCTGGTGGGAATCTGCAGTGGGCTTCCGATGCGTGGGGAGGCCAAGCGTGGCGAGGAGGCGGGGGAGTAGAAGTCATCTGTCATGGCACTCGAGTCGGTAACGATGGACGAAACCGAGGAAGCGCGCCCATGTAAAGGATGACCCGGATGATGCGCACTGGAACGTTTATAATTGAACCACTGGAGGGAAGAAATGCTCTGTGTATCGGTTGATGCGATAGATGCGACTTCGTCCGTGTCAGCCATGTTTCCGTCTGTAAAGGAGGTGCGATGCGGCGCACGCATGCGATCCTCCGCCAGGGACGAGGACGAGGACGGGCTAGCGTTGGCCTGCTCAGGCAGAAAATGGCCACTGATGGCTCCGGGCGAGCGCTGTTCACGCAGCTTGGAGATGGAGCCTGATTTGTGCATCAGCGTCGCTGCCAAAGGGGGTGCATCAGCAGATTGGGGCAGCGTATCAATCCGATGTGGATAAGGTTTGACACTCTTGGGCGAACTCGCGGGCGATGAAGCAGACGAAGCCTGCTCGGGCACAGAGCCCTTGCGGCCTTTGGTCGTGCGCAGACCTTCTGGGAAGCTAAACGATGTGGAGGGCGTCGAAGGTGTCGAATCATGCTGCTGCTGCTGATGCTGATGCTGATTTGACGATACTGATGCGGAAGGATGAATCGATGGTGGAGCGGACGAAGCACTTGCATCAATCCAGCTAGCGCGTTTGGACTTGACCATGTACTTGCCTCCACTCCCCGCCGGAGGACTCGCATAACGCGGTGACGAAGTCGAGGACGAGGATGCCAGCTGCTGCTGCTGTTGTTGTTGTTGCTGCTGCTGCTGGTGATGCTGAACGGGCTGAGATCCAACGCCGTGTTGAGGAGAGCGCGGACTACTCTGGGCTTGCGAGAAGAGGTGGTGGTTTGTATCAGCATCACTTCCCGGGCTCGAGGAATAATCAAGGTCAGAAAAGGCAGAACGGCGGTGCGCTTGCATATTGATGATGGAATCCGAGGTGGACATTGGGTTGGGCTGCGGATGGGTGGGGGATGGACGTTCGCTGATGAGAGCAGAAGGGGTGGGCGGCAACTGCGAACTCACAGTCCTGGTTGGCTTGGAAGAAGAGGACGATGAATCATGCTGTTCGTCGCATGAAGAAGACAATGAAGATCGACTAGTGCGTCGTTTGAGGAGGAGAGGTTGGGGTATCGGCACAGAACGCAGCTTGGTCGACGTTGCAGGTGGTGGTGGTATCGTGTTGGCTTCTGACGCACTGACCGGGCTCATGGCGACACCGCCTGCATTGTTGTTCACTTCTTCCGCATTCGAAATGTTGCTACTATTGCTATTGCGTCGTGGCGAGCGTTGCACAGGCGTCATAGCTGGAGAGGACGACTCGGATATCGAACGATGGTCGCGCTTTGAGCTGCCAATGGTGCTCTTTTCCATTGACACACTTGAATTTGGAAGTTAAAACAAAGACAGAGACAGAACCAGAGCAGCAGGTCAACAGAAAATACAAACACACACGCTATGTGCTTATAGAAAATAAGGATATAAAAGAGACAGTGGACGTAGCGTATCAAAAGACAGCCAGAAATGGACAGAAAATAATGAGAGGTAAACCAGCAGGAAAGTGGGGTTGGATACAACCACGGCGTAAGATGGGTAAATCAACTTCCACTGAGTTTGAAGGCATAGTTTGCAAGTGGTCAGATGCAGAGTGTACAGTATATTTCTCGTTCATACTCGTCCCCGTCTGTCACGCTGCTTGTGAAACCTCCTGGCTAACTTGCAAAAACCACTCACTTGGGCACATACTCATTAAATACCACGAGCCTTTAGCTTCATTCCTCTCTCGGCTCCATCTACTTTTTTTTTTAAAAAAAAAGGAAAGTCGAAGCACTTCCATCGTCACTTTCTCTATCCCTTCTTTTATTACTGCTTCTCTCGCTGCTGCGTATCACACATGTCTACCCGAGGTTTTCTTTGATGAATCGAAATCCATCCTTCACGGCGCGGCGTGTCTCGCTTGGCCCAGAGCTCGAGCAGGCGACCGCGGCCCTTCGTTTCATCGAACCCAGCATGCGGGAGCAGCGTTTCTATCATGGTATACACTCCTGGCGGCTTTGGCTCCGTGTACTCTATCCAAACTGGTCAGCATTTTGCTAGGTTCAAACCATGACAACTTACCATGGTCGATCCATTGCACGGTCGGTCTCTCAAAGTCAATGATGACATCCGCAGTCCGCTGGTGCCGCAGCATGAAGCCGTCGCCCTAAGACCTGTTTTAGATGAAATGGACATGGCGAAGCCGTCGCTTGCGTACCTTTTTGAACATGAGCAAGATTTCCTTGGCTGAGCTAAAGTAGGGGCTCGGCTGATCGAGCGGTGCATTGTTGACTGATTTTTTGTACCAGACAAGGTTCTCCACATATTTGCAACCTTAAAAATAGAAAAATGAGCCCCAGCGAGCGTGTTCGAGAATCTTACCTAATGCGTCCATCATATGCAGCACATCAGCTTGGAGGAGTTTATGCGTCCACATAAAAATGAGGCCGGCGCTCATGTGCTTCAGGACTTTATCCATCAGTTGCATCTATCCGAAACATGAGCATCGCGTCATATGTGCATTTGTTACGCCTGACCATGTCTTTGATATTCCAATCACAGCGTCCATCGTTCCGCCCATCCTTGATGTAGAAATCCCATGGCGGGTCCACCAGGACGCCTTCCAGGGGCGATGCTCCTTCTTCAGGTTGCAGCAACGCGTCCAGAATGCTCACACTATCATGCATCGTGTCCACCTCGCAATAGTGAACGCGCGACTCGGGGGTATGTGTCATCATCAGCACGGGCTTGATGCGGTGGACACCACTGAACAGCTCGTTGGGGATACGCGTGAAGGATATAAACTCGTCGGGCGTCTCTGTCCGTGTCTTGACGGCCTTGACGCCTGCAAAGTATCGTGACAAGTCAGTTTGCTTGAATCTGTCGAGTATGGGATCAGACCGCGCTTTTGGTTTGATCTGCAGTGAAGCAGACTTGGTCGGGCGCATCATTAAAAGTCTGCGAAATCAGATCAATCTGGACGGATGTCGTATAATGGAATCCTTACTTCTCTGTCGTAGTCAGCCCACGACGCCATGCTTGCTTGGCTTCCCAGTACAAATAATGAGAGACACGGTCCAGGTATGGCCTATGTCGTCTGATGTGAATAGGAAACCGCATAAGGAGACGACTTACATCATGAACTGTCTATATCGATCTAGCCGTTGGCGATAATCTTTCTCCCAGTCCAATAGCTGCGTCTGTCGCAGGTTGGCACGTTCCGGTTCGACTGATTCCATAAAGGCGTCCTCATCGTCGTTCCCGTCGTCGACTAAGAAACTGATCGGATTTGGTGGTCGGGTTTTAGCCATCGAGGACGAGATACTGGACTGCCTTGGCGCACTCGGCTTGGGGCGAGGCATCGCTTTTACCACCGGGCGACGCTCAGCCGCGCTGAGTTATCGGCATAGAGTAAGTGAAAAGGGAAGCAGAATGCGCATATTACTTACAGTCCGCTCCGGCTATGGTACTGCTTGAGCCACTGGTCGACATTTCTCTCGATTTCCTTGACTTCTTCGGTTTGCCACTCCGGTCCGATCTCGGTGGTGGGAATGTCACCGGCTGGCGCTCTCTCTTTATGGGCTTGCTTGAGTTTACCGCCAACGATCTCATACGAGTCATCCTTGATCTTGCCGTCACCGACGAGTTTGCGATAGTAATTCATGCACTGATAGCCGACGCGATGGGGTATACCCCGACTAAAGAGACCCCAGGACGCGCCAATCTTCCAGTTACGCGACATCCACTCGTTGTAGCGTTCCATGAAACGCGCGTGCTCTGCTTTGGACCATCCGCCATTTTGCTGGCCTTCACCAGGAACTAAGGCCAATGTATTTAGGCATATTTAAACATTCACATGGACATACTTACCAACAAACCGAAAATAGTAACCTTCTGGGTTCTTTAAGCATTCGAGTTAGCGCTGCAAGTCCTATTCTTCGACATAAACTTACTATATGTCGTCCTTCCCATGCTTTGATGCGTGGGAGCTGCCACTCCTTGACACTCGCTTCGGTGAACACATCCTCGCCAATACGCTTGCTTGTCTTTTTCACTGTAGGCACAGGTGCATTCAGACGTATCTTGGGTTTCTCTTCCTCTTTTTCAGGCGCGTCGGTTACTGAGAGACTATTCATCAATGCGACAGGGTCACTCTCCACCTTGGCACTGGCGTCTGTTGGAAGTTCGACTGGAACCGCAGAGTCACTCTTGATTTCCCCCTCGTAGCCTTCGACCGATTCAGCCATGTCGTGATCTAACGCCGATGAAGCCGATTGTGTGTGCCTGGGTGGAGTGGGGCGGAGTGGCTCTTTGCCCTTGCCATCCGCCTCGGGGATCGTTTCGGCCACTTGCAATAAGAACTGGAGATCGTCTTCATTGTCGTCAAACATGAGACTGTCATTATCCTCGTCCAATTCAGTCAGGGCGGGTCTTTTGGTGGAGATACTCGACGATGAGGTGGCAGTACTTGACGATGGTGTCTGCGTGGTATATGTCAGGAACGAACCAAGTGTGTCAGTAAGTTAGACAACATTACCTCTTCATGGCCTGGCCGATTCTCGAGCTTTCTCTTCTTGGACAGTGATAAACTGACTGCAGGTCTAGAGCCGAAAGACGAGAAGAAGGGGTGTACCTCGTCGCTCATAAGATAAACACTGAAGAGCGAAAGGAAAAGATGCGCCCGAAGAAAAAAAAAAAAAAAAAAAAAAGGAAGCCGAAGAGAAAGGCGGAGAGTTGCAGAATTATCTTTGGTCCACGCGTCGCGCGTGATTCTTTTACGCGTATTGGATCCAGTGGCACGGTCAAATGTATAATATCATAATCAATAGCCAGCAAAAGTAGATTAGCCTACTGATACCTCGCTTCACATATTGGTATGTGTCTTACGCCATATAATTGCAGCTTTTAGTATCGAACTCAAGTTGACTCACTGTGCACATCTGTGCTTTCTTTTCTTTTTTATCTTTTGTAAAAAAAAAAGGGTGTGTATTTGCACTGGTTCAGGCCGTTCTAAACGAACATTTATACAAAGTGTATCTCTCTTCCTTTTTTCGACGGCCGAAAAGGGTTTTTTGTATGTGAAGGGGAGGGGAAGGGAATAGATATCTAAAGACTGCGGAAAAGGCATACTCTAACTCGTTTTATAATTTTACTTCTTCTTGCCAAAGGTGAGAGGCGCACCGATCTCCTTGCCTCTCAACTTGACGCCAAGAGCACGTTCCAGCTTGCCGAGAATCTGCTGGTTGGGGATGGCTTTACCAGACTCGTATTCGGTCACGACCTGAGGCTTCTCGTTGCACTTTTGGGCAAGATCCTTCTGAGTCATACCCTTCTCCTGGCGAGCACGCTGAATCACACGGCCGACAGACATATCCACCTTGGGCGGGGGGGCCACATCATCGTCACGGTCCAGCTTGGCAATACGCTGGTGGTCACGGTTGGCATGGCCTGCGTTCGTCACACCTTTCTCACTTGTCAATACACCTCTTCCTTTTTTACATTCTATATATCCTTATGACTTACTCTTGCGTTCAGAGACAACAGCGGCACCTGACTACAAATGCCACGGCACGGTCAGCACTTTTCTTCTAACCATCCTCAACAAATCTGACTTACTCGTCTGGCAGCATTGACTTCGCTCTCGCTGCGAGTGACCTTGGATCGGTCATTGTTGCGCTTGCGGATGACAGTAACAGAATCCCAGTCTAGACAAGAGCCATAAGTTACTCTATTTTCTTGCGGTAATCTGTTTGCGACATACCAGACATGATTTTTAGATGAAAGAGAAGATCACGAGAAGACGGGTTTGGGGCACTGGACGCCGTTTTGCTTTTGGATTTTTCCAGAGCCGGAGTTGGAAAATCAAAGTTGCCGGACGAAACAAGTGCGAGCTGCGGCTGCGTCATGGGCTGCGGCAGTCCATAGCAGCTCATTTCACGCTCAGTCTTCTTCTTATACAGTATATAAATGTACAAGTCGCAGCACTCCACTCTCACCTTTATCACTTGCTGTGGGAACAGCCATAATCCCAATCACGTATCGCAGGAAGCATAGCAGAATAGATGTAAGTATGACTCACCAGTTTTAATCCACGAATTACTAATGTAAGAGATACAGACAGATATTTGGTATGGTGTCTACAAGTCTGTATGGGCATTTTGATTTGTCAGTACGATCTAACTGCAAAATTAAAACATTTCATAGAAATATATAGATCAATTGGATCTGTTTCTTTTTATTATAGTAAACCAGATAACTTTGGCTATGTATTTGTGTCATGTTGATGTGTGATAAAATATATAATTATTTGAACGAGATGAAATGAATGCAGACAAATTAAGAAGACAAAGGGAATATGAAAGCAGATAAGAGGGAAAAAAGTATCGGTTTAGCGTCTTGGCTTACGCTTCCAATAGCAAAGCACCACAAACACCAAACAGTTGAAGATGGCGTAGCAAACAATCAAACCCAAGTTGCGCCATTTGTGGGACGCGTCCCATCCAAAACTGGAGCTGTAGTACTCTTGCCCCGATTTGTAAGTGCAGTACTGACAGTCATTCATGGCATTTTCATCGACAAGGTAGCCCGTGCCACCGGCTTTGAAAAAGTTGCTCATGTACTGGCCGCAGGTCTGGTTTGGAGGGGCATGCAACGCTATCAAATCACGATCATCGCATATCACGGGCAGTTCACCCATTTCGTTCGTGCCTAAGCCCTCAATAAAATAGTGGAAGGGATCTAAAGAAGGTACGGTGTGAGTGAGTCTGATCACCAAAGAGGCAATGAAGGCCGGGATACATACCAACCCAATACATCCAAGAGCTCCAAAAATGTGGCATAGCGGCTTGAGGCTGCATCAGACCCGAGAAAAGGACAAGACTGGAAATAGCAAGCGGGTTCAAAATACCAGCAACCACTGCGCTCTCCGTCAGCGAGCCGAGTAAGAAGCCAAAGGTAACGGCCCAGACGATGAAGAAGAACAGCATGATAAAGAAATATCCACACGCTTCAGATGTATTGTGCATACCCGCTGTCCAATAAAAGGTACACATGAAAAGCAGCGTGAACACAAGCAGATAAGGTATTTCCACGAGGATGGCTGATAGCGAGAAGGGGAGCCAGCCGTAGAAACGGGAAGCATACTCGCGGCGGAAATATAGGCGTTCAGTCATAAACTTGGGCTGGGCCACGACAACCTAAATAAGAAAGATTTGTCAGTACAAACCCTGCAAATATATATCAGTGAGCCTTACCAAGATATAGGCGCCGACGAAACCGTTAAAGACAGCAAAGAGACGGTTCTGCATATCGGTTGTAGTAAAGCTCATTTTCCAGTAGGTGAAACCAGCAAACAAGCCTATCACGAGAAGCGTCGCCAGACGAGCCAGGTTGTAATCCGAGGCACGCCAATATGCGACCGACAAGCGCTTAAATACATGGTAAAACTGGGTCGGGAACGGAGTGGCGTAGGTAAGGGCCTGGCGACTCGGATTCTTGTCTGCTCCTTCGTGGATTGCCTCTAGCTCGTCCTGGAGCTGCTTTGCCTCGGCCGAATTGGCCCAAACGTCGGCCCAATCGCGCTTTGCCTTGCCCGCAGTGCCAGCACCGACGACTTCGAGAATGTATTCAGCCGGGTTCGCTTCAGGCGAGCATTTGGGACCGCCATGGTTTTCGAAATAATCAATCATGGTCCGCGCATCCTTGCCAATTTCACCGTAATAAGCCGTCTTACCGCCGCGCACGAGCAGCAAGAGATGATCAAAATGCTCAAAGAGGATAGCGGAGGGCTGATGAATGGTACACAAGACGGGCCAACCAGCATCTGCGAGCTTGCGAATGAAGCGGACGATATTGTATGATGATTGAGCATCGAGACCTGAGGTGGGTTCGTCCAAAAAGAGCAGCTTGGGCTTGCCAACAAGTTCCATCGCAATGGTCAGTCGCTTCCGTTCTTCGACCGAGATACCGAAGCCGCTTCCGACGTCACCAATCTGCGCATCCGCGATATCCTCCATCTCCAGAAGCTGGAGGATTTGCTCGACATAAGCATCTTTCTCGGCCTTCGGGACACTATCCTCCTGTCGCAAGTACGCCGAGAACTGGAGCGCTTCACGCACCGTGACCGCAGGTTGGTGAATATCCATCTGCTCGCAGTAGCCAGTGATGCGTTCAAAATCGCGCATAAGCGCTTCATTGTTGAGATAGATGCGGCCGTCGACCTTGCCGATCGTCTTGCGCCGAGCGAGCACATCCAGGAGGGTAGTCTTGCCTGCGCCCGAGGACCCCATCAACGCCGTCAAGTGGCCTGGTTTGACGATACCGGACACATCGTTAAGAAGCTGGAGCGGGCCTCCCTTGAAGGGCACGGTGTAATTGACATGCTGCCAGGAGAAGGTTGTGCCGGTCGCGATTGCATCCATATTGTCCGTGACTTCTTGCTGCTTACGTCGACGTTCATCCTCTTCTTCGATCGTGCGCGGCTTGGGCGCCTTTCCGGGCAAATACAGCTTGGTAAGTGTGCTCGACTTGCTAGCCGAGAGCCACTCCATCGCAGCCGCTGTGACAAAGGTGAACAGCAAAAAATAACCCACCAAGACCAGAAAGTCTGGCGCCCAGAGCTGGTTCGGCTCAAAGCTGAGTGCGTTACGCAGGTAGTCATCACCACGGACAAAGTTCTCGCCTGGGTTGCCTCCCTTCATGGTACAGACGCGGTAGTTCCAGTCATCGTAGCCAGGGCCATAGGGAATCGAGTTGCCCGCGCCCTCACAAGAATAAACTTGGCCAGACATTTCGTTGACGATCAATGCTTTGTAGCCCCAAGCAATTGGATTCATCCAGTAGATCCTATAGGCCAGGAGAGAGGTCAGCATATCGGATAAGTCTACGGACCTTTCATCGCCTACCAATAGAGCCAAGGGTGCATGAACTTGTAGTTGATCATGAAACCACAGTAGTTGTACAGCAGAATGACAATAACGCCAGATGTCTGCGTAGCAAGCATGAATCGATCGGTAAAAGTACCAAACATTCTGAAGCTATAGAAAGAATAAAGGTCAGCATCTTCTCTATTATCACTCATAAGTATTGTACTCACTATCCATTCATGCCCATGTTGAGGAAGAAAACAGTTATAAAGTACGTAAAAAATCGACCAGCTGAAAGGTTCAAGCCCATCAGGAAATAACTACAAAGCTCATAGAGCAGCACTAGAAAGACAATATCAGCAACGATGCAGTGGTGCATACAGTATTTTGATTACCTTGGGCGATGGCGTAGGGGATATCCACAATGACCTGTGCGATATAGAAGGCTGAGGGTCGGAACATAGCAAAATGTTTATGCTTCTCCAGCACAGGTCGGCCCGTCAAGAAACTGATCAGTTCTGACTGCGAGATGAACGTGTTGAAGAAGACACAGAAAAGCAAGGCCGCACCGCGCGAGTAAGCACCCACACCGGTGAGGGGCAAGTTGTAAAAGCATGAGCCACTGAGCAATCCCTGGATAAGGATGGTACCATAACGACAGACGAGACCTTCGTAGTCTTTGGCAATGAGCTGGAATTGGCGAAGCGTGAGAGCAACCACTTGCTGGTAAAACGAGGCGGTATATGGCTGGCTCTTCGGTGCACGTTTCTGATGCTCCTCAGCGACCGCGCTGCGGAATGTATCAGCCGGTTTGACATCCTGAATGTGTTGCTCATAAGTCTGGAGCTCCTCCATCATGGCCTTGTACACATAGGATTTGTAGTACTGATCCTGGAACTCCTTGGCATGGCGTGGAGCCGAGTCCTCGAAACCAGGCAGAAACTCACGCTCGAGCGGGTTGCAAATGCCCGTCAAAAAATCAGGCACCGATTTGCGAGGTGGGCAGTAAAAGCCGAGATCAGCAAAGTATTGCTTGGCCTCAGACACCGGGCCAAAGTAGATACAGTAGCCTTCATCGAGAAGCAGGACCTTATCAAATAAATGGAAGATACTGTTTGATGCCTGATACAGGGTCGCGACAGTGGTCTTGTTAAAGATATCAGTCATGATGCGGAGCGAGCGAACATAGTCGAGGGCAGATGCGGCATCCAGACCACGAGTCGAGCAGTCCCAGAGATTAATAGAGCTCATAGTGGTCATGACTTCAGCAATGGAGAGACGCTTGCGCTCACCACCTGATAGACCACGCACGAATGCGTTGCCGACCATGGTATTCATTTGTTTGGTCAAACCAAGCATGTTACCCAGTAAATAAATAATCTTGCCCGCGAAATCGGCGCGGGATTCGTCGGGTAGACGTTTGCCTGGTGTCTTGTTGCGCAGCGCGAACTGGAGGGTCTGTTGAGTTGTCAGAGTCGGATAATGCTGGTCCTCCTCTTCATTGTAGACGACCTGGCCACGGTAGTGTTTGGCGAATGTCGCGGGATCAATACCGCCGTAGCTGACCTCACCGTCGATGCGAGTATAAGGTGAGCGGATGTTGGATAGGACTTTGAGGAGACTACTGCAGCCTGCGCCGGGACGGCCGAGGACGAGGAGCATCTCCCCTGGCTTGGCAAAGCCGGTAAGGTTGTGCAGGATCGTCTTGGTTGAGCTTGTTCCGGTGCCGATACCGAAGAACTTCCAGAACTGGACTACATGCAAGATGCCGGAAAGGAAAGTCGGAATGGTAAAAGCATCAGCGCCTTTGCCCTATCGGAAAGTGATCAAATATTTAATTTTCTGCTGCAACAGTCAGCCGTGTGTAACCACCTACTTCGACAACAAGGTTTTTCCAGATCAAGCCCAAGTGCTTCGGTTTGGCGCCGATGGTCTGGGCGTCGCGATCCATACCACGCAAAAAATCATCGAGGTTGAATACCTCATCCTCCACATTTCCTTCCTCAAGTTTGCTCTCCTGCTTCACAGAAGACACGCGCGAAATGTGTGATAGCTCGCGCTTCAGGTCCATATAATCATTGATGGCCGCTAAGCGCACGGATGGAAGCGTTAGATCACGCGCACTGGGATCAGTTACAGTTTATTTTTTTCGGCTCACCATTGATATCGACTGCATTGGCATCTGGTTCGCCATAGCTTTCTCGCTGGCCGGCTGTGTCCGTATTGGGACGTGGTTCTATCAGGACCGTATCGCCCGAACACACCGAGGTTGATCTAGGGCGATCAGGGTGGGTGTCGTGTTTCTCCATAAAGAGAGAAAGTGGAGACCGCGTTCGAAGGGCACGCGAAAGAACAGAGATGGGTTGATGACGACGGGATTCAGATGTGGCCGCTATATAAAGGGAACTCCATGGCAGGACGCTGACAAATGGGGTTGATTTTCGCAAGCAGTAGTGTTTACCACGTCTTATCGCGTGCGCGGTCTTAACGCTGAATTGCTGACTGAATTTGTCAGCCTGCGTACAGAAACAAACAAAAATCCATAACCCCCGGCCTGTCGGGCTTCTCGAGGCGTGCCTCTACCATCTTGATTGCCTTTAATAGATTTCTAGTCGTTCGGTTTCTGATCTGCATTTCTTTCGGATCATCTTTGCTTACATGGTTTTGAGGAGAACAATCGATCTAGTATGTCAAGGTGTCTTACTAATGAGCATGGGGTAACACCAGCGACCGCAGTATAAGTTCCATTAAAGTTGCAAGCGTAAACCTTCTTCGGAACAAGTTGTAAAAATTTTTGAGTCTCTTTGTCGTGGCTAAATATGTCAACGTTTATATGTTACACCGTGAAACGTGAGGAGCTATGGAAAGACAAGAGCCGATCCCGACTATGTTGGTGTGATCCAATCCAGGACAATTGTTCTTTCGGCATTCGTCCACGTTTATTAGCTTGATACGATGTTGGCCGCAAATTAACCCAGGTTTAATTTCGATCTTGAGATCCTTACAATGAAACATGTTTCGTGATTTCTTAGCATGCAGTAATGTACGGATTGAGAAAGTAGGTGTAACGTGACCCGACGATCAGCCGAGAAAGAAACGTCAAGAAACAAAGTAAATTGATTAATAAGCTTCCGCCTAGGATAAGGCGTCAATGGTTGGGAACGGATCTCCTTATCAACCAAGGTGCCCTACGAATTAGTCATACCTGTGCGCGGTATGACCATCAGATATTGAGGTAAACAATCAGTAAAAGATTAATAGTAGCAAGCTCAAATGCAAAGAAATCCGGAAGAAAGGCATTTGCATGTTACGCTCCGCCCAGAAATTCAGGAGCTCTTATGTACAGAGAATCTTCGAGCATTCGATAAGTGGAGCGAAAGACTGATGTAATAGCATAGAAATGTTGGGTATAGGTGACGATGTCTAAAACTATATTAGTCGCAGACCTTTTTCTTGCGCAGTCGTGCCACGAAAAAACCGCTTGTTCTGCTCACGAGTGGGTCAAAACGCAGACAGTGATTATTCAGCAGGACCTGGATTTCCTGCGTCGCACAGGTACTGGGCTTGATCGGTGCCAGCGCAACAGGCGGCAAGTCCATGCCTGGGACGGGTTCCAGCGTCGCATCCATATGCGATTGGAGGAACCAGCCAATGATATCTTCGTTTTGTTGTATTGTCAACGAGCATGTGCTGTACACTGCGACGCCTCCCGGTTTGAGCATTCTCCAGCCTTGAGCCAGCAAATTGCGCTAGTGCAGCATCTGATGAGTGAACCATCCGGCTTGCCTAGGAAGTCGCTTACCTGGAGTTCTGCGATGGTATCAATCCGATCTGGATCCATGAAGTTCTTTTCAAATGCGTCCCAACCCCACTGCTCATATTTGAGGATATGCGCAATTGATCCGTCGTGGGTGCACTCGGCGTCGACCAATACTTTGTCATAGAGCGTCGTTGCTTGCTGTGCGTGTCGTAAAACCTTTGGAGCCCAGTAAGGCATGATGGAAGGCTCCTTATGAAGCGGGGCCACGAGGTCACCTCCTACCCGGGCGGGTGGATGCGCACCAAAGGTGGTCCCGTCAGCAGCAAATAAACGCACGTTGAAACCGACATTATATTTTCTAAGCAAGGCACGGCATGTGGCGAGACGATGGGTTGCGATATCTACCCCGGTCACAGTGCCTTTGCCAGGTGCGACGAGATTAGCAAGCATACATAGCTTGGCCCCCGGCGCACAGCATAGATCCATAATGTGATCGTTTGGATGCACGTCCAGCGCTTCGACGGCAATAATAGAACTGAGATCCATGCCAAATAGAGCGCGAGCTTGATAACTAGCTACAGGTAAGCATGCAATTGATCTCCGAATATCTATATAGCACATACGCTGGGACATCAAAGAGCCTCCGCTTGTTGTCCATAAAGCCAAAGACACCCTCTCGACCGGGGACAGCCCAGACATGGTCCGTATCGAGTTGCGATCGTAGATCGTGCAACGTCGGTAATGTGCCGTCATATTGTGTGTTCCACCTCACGTAGCGGGGTAGATTAGATATTGTGTACACGGTCGGATCGATCCCATTCATGGAAAGGAATCGCTGAAATGAATCAGGCAGACGATCGATATCAAATGGAGTCACCGACGGGAGTGTGTCTTTTTCATGGTCGAGCATGGGTTGATCGTGGTGATAAAATTATTAAAAAGCGTGTGCAGAAATTAAATCTTTTTTTTTTTTTATTTGCTCAGAGCCGTTGCTCTTTTTTGGTTTCCAATTGTTGCTGTTGTTCATGTTGCAATTGCTCCATGGCTTGCCGCTTCTGTTCACGCTCCTTGATTTCCGCCATTTGAGCCTGCGCTACCTTTTGCTTCTCGGCTTCCACCATTTGTGATGCGGTCTGAAAAATTGTCTTGTTCCAGCCAGTTTTGAATGTGGCCGCCTCGGCTGCAATGATCTGAACTTCTTGGCGGATGTCTCGTTCGGCTACTTCAAAATCACGCCACACATCTTCACCAATGTGGCCGTTTCGCAGCAGCTCGTTAAGTGCAGGTTTTTCCTGCTGCAAAACAAGGAGGCGTCGTACGCACTCCATCGCACGTCTGAGCAAAGCGCTCTCCAAGTGGTGCTCCGGCACGTCGTCTTGGTTGAGTAACGCAATGTACTGTTCTTTGGCCTGGTTCACTTCGAACCAAGGTTCGACCGTCTGCCTGTCTATTTTATTTATTTATTTTGGATGTTGAGTATGGCAATCAAGACTATCGGGGAATGGTGGGTGGTTGTTACCTTGGACACGGCGATATACGTACGAGAAGGTGCTCATCGCAGCGATACAACCACCCAGATAGACCGTTGGAAGCAGAAGAGACGACATCGTCTACTGTTATCTGACAAAAAGAATTGGAAAAGATAAAGAAAGCAAAAGAGGGAGAAAAGGGGGGAATGGCAACGTACAGGTTACGGAGGCTGTAGCCAGGGGTGTTTGCCATAACATGACACTGTTGCAGATTTAATTATGCAGTATTGATCGCGTACCTGGCACAGCGCGTCTTACAGGTACACAGAAAATTTTATGGACTACAATGACTATCGCAGTCGGACGCCAGTCCTACTCTGACACGCAGGATTCGCGATAGCAGATAGACTGCTGTATATACAGTACAATATAGAAAATTATCATATGCGACGTAAGTTCTCTACGCGTCGTATAATGACCGTTAAGCGCTATCTACATGTAATGCTATGCTTGCTATTCTTTCGCCGCCGTCGCAATGACAAGAGCAGAGAAAATCAGACTGGATCAATTGTCTGTTACAAATCTAGCTCGGCAATGCGCCATAACTCTCTGTATTCCCTTCAACAAACTCCATGTTTGTCAGCCACAAAATATAAGCAGGATATAAAAAGACTTTATATAGGACAAAGTTGACAGGAAATAAGAAAAAAAAAGAACAAGTAAAAAGAGTTTTACATACTACTATTCCCCTAGGCTTCGCCCAAGAGCCACTCGACGACGGCAGTTTCCTGTTCACCGACGTCCTCCCAATCATCATCCTGAAGGAACCACTCCTCGTCACCATCCACCAGACCGCACTCGCTGCTGCGTTCACTCTCCACGTCAATCTCACGGCGCGTGGTGACGCCGGCCGCGTCTTCGGAAGTGACAATCAGAGCAGGTGCCTGAGGGACAGATTTCTGTTCGCTAAAGTCTGTTTGGGTCTGAGCATCGACGCCGACGGTACGTTTGGGGAAAGCGGTGGCGGTGGCGGTCCTGCGCTCGAGAACACCAGGCTCACGTTGCAGATAGAGGAAGCGCTCACGCCGAGGAATATAGGCCGAGGCGCGATGTTGGCGATGATGTTGCTGGGCAAAGTCTTCGATCGAGTTTTGCTCAAATTTGAGGACCTTGTCCAGCACGCGGCTCTCGACCTTGCGAGCCCGCTCCTCCTGGGGTGGGTGCTGGACGTCCAATTTGGTATCCTCATCGACCGCGACCGAGTGACGCTGCTCGCGCATCATAGAACGGCGCCGCGCAGCGGCGGGAGTGATGAGTTGATCTTCATCTCCTTTCATTATCTCGGCCCAGACCTTGATCGAACGTTCCACAGAGCCGGCTGTGGATGCATTCATCTGCTGCTGGCGCTCGGCCGCATAACTTTCATGGAGTGAATGGCGCCGGGAGGCGGTGGTGACGCGCTTGGCGACAATGCTGGACGGGCGGTCTTCAGGGATGATCTTTAAATCCATCTGTTTCTCGTCTTCGCTAGTGTGCTGGCTCGAGCTCGTGCTCTCGCTCGCGGGCGGCGACGGCAGCGGTGCAGCCTGCTGGCGGACACTCTCGATGCTGCTCTTGGCAGAGACGGCTGGGCTCGCTTGCTGTTTGGACTGTTGTTGCTGCTTCTGAGTAGTCTGCTGAGGTTGCTGCTGGGCGTGCTTGGGCATGGAGGGCTGGTCGGGAGTCAGAGGGCGCTTGTCTTCGTCCATGCTCTTTCGGCGACGCAAATTCTCGCGGCTCTTTCTTTTGCTCATGCTGCCACGGCGCAAGACCTTTGTCTCGCCTGCTTTGGGCAGTTCTGATTTGTTTGGTGTAGCAGGTATCGCGGCAGGCTTAGCAGGGACAGACGCTACCTTGGCGTCGGTTGTGATAGCATGCACCGGTGCCTCGGAAGAAGACGCAGACTTTTTGTCCATAATCTTGATAGGAGCTGCCATCGGGGCATTTTCCGCTGTCTTGGGAACCGACGTTGGTTTCACGCTTGGCTTGGGCGCCTCGCGCGGGTTCTCGAAAGGAGTAAGCGCCTCCTTGGTTTTGGACCCATCAGCCGGCGCGGTGGGGCTTGCGGTAACGGATTTCTCCTTCTTTTCCCTGGGTATCGGTTGCTGCTGCTCTTGCGGTTGCTTCAAAGATGCAGGTTTTCCTTTGGGAGTCGTCTGCTGCTGGTGCTGCTGACGCTGCTGTTGTTGTTGTTGCTGTTGCTGGAGCGGTTTATGTAGATTTAGTAAGCTCTTTTGGCGTTCCTCGTATTCCTTAAGCGCATCACCCAAATCGGGTTCTTCCTTCTTGGGAGGTGTAGCTGTAGCAACGCTCGTGGGCAGCGAGCCGCTGGCCGCCAAAGGTGAGGTGACAGGAGGCGCAGGCGAAGTTGCTCGTGATAAGGGAACTTTCGAGGGTTTCCGTGAAGGCGCAGACGTTGACCGGCGCTCCCAGGCCGTACCTGGCTCGGGCATGGTATCCGCCCGCTGGTCCTTGACCTCAATTGAGCGGAGGCGATTGGGAGTGAGTGAGACACGCATCGTGTTGCCAGAACGGATCAAATCTTCAAAATTCATGGCTGGGACGTCAGGGTCGTAGACCGAGACAGACGGGCCGTATTCGTCCTTTTTAAAAAGCTTGAATGCCTTTTTGCTATTGTTTGAACTAGCAGCAGTACTGAGCGTAGCGTTGCTCGTGCTGCCGCTCAAGAAGGAGTTGGGTCGGGCTGAAGATTTGACCGAGTAGAGCGAGAGGGAGAGGTCGTTGCGTTGGCTCATGGCGGTGGGTGGACGTGATGCGTCGTCGTCGTAGCCGATATCGAGGTCGTCAAAGCTAATATCGAGCAATCCGCTGCTGCTACTGTCGGTGGAGCTCTCGTTGGCTGCAATGATATTATGAGATAGGGATCTACAAATAAGGATCCAATATACGTACTGGAAGAACGAACGTGCTTTTGGGGCGTCGCCGAAGCTGTTGACAAATAAGACGGGGTTGCACGCGTTCTGTACCCGGCGGCAAATCCGCGTTTCTAAACATCAAAAGTAATTTAGTGGCATGCATAAAAAAAATTGGGGGCGGACACACCTCAAGTTTCTCGCGAAGCTCCATGCGATAGAACACACCGCCGACTTGAACGTCATCCATCAAAGCTAGAAACACCTCCTTCATTCGAATAAACTCAGTGTCTTCGTGCTCGGCCGTCATGGCAATTGCGGTCAAGACATATTCAGCGATATGCTCGATGATGGTGGTGACGTAGATGGCAACAATGGGGGATATCTGGATGGCAGGGCTGGCCTGATGCATCAGACTTACGTTGTCATCCTTGTCGGCCAAAGTACAAAACTCGAGGCATTTCTCGCGCAAAAGGGGCAGTGCGTCGTGGACTGGAAAAGGACCGCCATTACCCAAAGTGCGCATGCGTTCGTACGATTCGTAATCGATCGCTTCTGTTTCTGTAAACGTCTTGACTTCCAGTTCAGCTTCAACAATCGCATTTTTGCCGAGGGTGGAAGGTAGCAGGGTGAACACGACGGCCTTGATACGCGACAAATCGAGTGAGAGCGAGGAGGATAATAAAAAGACGAGAAACTCGTCTAGAAATTGGTTAATCGTCTGGAGCGCATCACTCGAGACACGGTAAGGGCCAATCTCCGAGATGATGGCATTTGCAGCACTCGAGCAAATGTAGTGAGCGTCCGCTAACGAAGAATAAAGTTTAGCTGCAAGGTTACTGCGCCGCGGGGTGCGTACCTCTTGACATTTCGCAGGGGTATTTTCTTTGTGTTGTAAAGGACTGTAGTAAGTGATATGAATGTAGTTATTAGGCAGAGAAGGGCATATATAAATGAAACGGGTATCAATAATGGAAAGTAGAAGGGAATGGAGAGGAAGATATATAAATAAGAGGAAATAAAGGAAGGAAGGAAGGAAGGAAGGGAGTATAGAAGAAATGAAGATGAGAAGAGATGGCCCGACTATCTTTTTTGTTTGTGCGAAATAAAAATAAAGAAAAAGGGGGAACGTGGAGATATGAAATCATGTAGTACAGGCCAACAAAAGACATGTATGAGTGTATTGGATTGATTTTCGAATAGTTGGCGCTTGGTCTTTCCCATCTTGGCGTAACACGAGGTTTTCATTTGGCGCTTGGGGGTTTTGGTAGGTTCGGCCGAAATGGTATAATTCATGACGCCCTGTCATTTTCTGCTTGTGCTTGGTGCTACAGGACTACTGTATATGCACGGTTTGGGATTACTTTCTGCTTTGGGGTGATTCATCACCTTAGTATAAGCATTGCTCCAATGCACGGATATACTCTCAATATCTACTATCGACTTGATGAAAGTCTTCTGGCTTTACCGGCTCGGTGCGCCTTCTGCTCGAATAGTCTTCTTTTTCTATCCTGGTTTAAGATGACATCCAGTTATTCGATAACCTCCTCGTACAGCAATTGGAGGCCGCTGTTTGTCTGCAGACCGGAGTTGCAGTGCCACGACTCCGTCCGGTTGAACAGATCGGCATTCCTTTCTCAACAGGAATAGCACTGACCAGCAGAACAACGTGTGCAAGGCTCGTTCAAAGAGACTAACCGAGAGTATGTCGTAAACGCTTATGTCCGAGCGACAAAGTCCAGCGATGCTGATGACCAGACATCTTCCGGCGTAGATAATGAAGATGAGCCATGCGTTCGACCTTCTTTAACTTTTTCTGAAGATTTTGGCTCTGAACTGGACAAGCTTCCAAGTACGAGCTGATGCTCTGCGCTGTCAACTGGCCGGCCACCTGGTCTGCAATATGCGCTTAGTAGTGTATTTATAGCGGAGTACCGAGTAATATCCGGCGCTGGTGACCTTGTGTATCTTGTTGGCAGCTTGCTATGACCATTATTGCGACGAAGATCTCTTTGAAACCATGGTCGCCTGCCTAAAGATTCAGAATAGCTCCCTGGGAACCCCCGCCGCTGAAAGCGAGCGAGACAAACATAAAACAACTGCTTTTTAAGCGAGGTCACTTGCGGCGCTCGCTTCCTTGAAAAAGTCCATACGGCACCCAACCCATTCCGTCTATCAAGCGTCATTCCTGTCTCTTCTTTTTAAAGCCGGTTCTCTTTCATCAACTGACGGACTATATACATTTTAATCAGGAGAACCAGGTCACGGCAGTTATTCTGTTGGAAAGCAGACATCAATATCGCCGAGGTTTTTAGCATCAGCGTTCCCGCCGATGACTATGCGGTCCACTTCGTCATGGCAATGCAAGCTCATGTGGTAGAAGTGTGAGCGTTAAAACCCAAAGATGTTGATGTGGAACCGGTTACTATGGCAGCCAATACTAAGTCATCAATGTAGATATGGTCTTATTCTAGTTCTACAAATTGGAGTATATATGCATATGAATGGTAATAGCTCTGGAGCTAATATCATACATTTGTGGCAAGCCATAGCTCACTTGTTGCGACTCATTATCTCGTATCCATCCTGAAGAATGGCCACTGATCGGCACATGATCGCAATGTTCACCAAAGTCCGGTTTGGAAGCGGAACATAGAGGAAAGCACGGGTATAGCACCGGAAAATGTCATGTCTTCTGTACATTGCTCTCATCCAGTTCCCCCCACCCTCTTTCCCTCCTTTATTCTGTAAGTATAATCCGTGATAAATTGATCCATAGATCGTTTGGATTTTCTTGAATGTCATTGGAGAACTCGGTTGAGGTAATTTATGCTTTCAGGGTCGTTTCGCGTAAAGCAAAGACTCGTGTTACGCCAAGCCGCATAGACCAAGCGCCATTTACTAGAAAAAATCGTAAGTATGCGGGTGGCAACTTATTTGTTGACGATGGGGGTTGGTGTGTGTACACTTTCTATAAGCAGGAAATGCCACGAGGATCCAACCCACATGGAAATGAACTGGGGACTTGCAATACTTGCATTTGATTTAGCTCACTATGATGTGCGGATGGGTACCTCAAATAAGAGCGTTCGGCCATTGCTATTCTGTTTTTATATTCATCGCCCAATACTGCTTTTTTCAAAAGGACCGCTTGAGTCTAAAAAAGTCTCTTTGAAAGGTGGATTTGAACCCATTTTCCTTCAAAGACAGTTTGTGTCGATCCTACCTTTTAGTTCTTGCTACTGGTGTACGCCGTATCGAATCAGAATTTTCTGTACAATATGAACTCAAGGTAATTGGGACCCATGTCTTGGGACTGGCCGAGTCAAGGATTAGCGAGCCCAATGATATGGACATGACAACTAGCAAGAGCCCTTCTTAAAAGAAGAAGCTGGCATGTATTGCCGGAGTGTGAATATTTTGGACTTCATCTTTAGTAAACGCGTTAAAGTCCCCGATAAAAAAGAAACAGGGGGAAGCTACTGCAGAGACCGACATAGAGTTAGATTTGTTTACAGAAAAGAAATACATAAGTGACCTGTGGAACTCAAAAGACAGTAGGTTATAATGCCCAGGGTTGACAATAACCAATGCAGCAGAGCGAATGGACGATCCTGAGGTGGTACGAGTTCTGCGTTTCGAAGACCGTCTGACACCATTATTTTTGCCCGCGACCGTGCACTCTATTCAGTCTTGGTCATTACATACTTGCTCACTCCACTTTTTACAACATACAGTATACAATATACAATAACCGACGCCCCTTCCCCACCCCGGACATTGACCCACCGTCCTCCATTCCTTTTGTGTCTGTCTTTCTTTCTTTCTTTCTTTCCTTTTCCTTTTCCTTTTCCTTTATTCCATTTGCATTCCATTTTAATTCATTCTTTTCACACACGCCGTCTTTTCTTTTTCTTCTTCTATTCTTCACATTGTTCATTCAATGGAGAAACATGGGCTGATAACACCTTTCTCGTCCCAAGAAATGGACTTTGACTGTATTGACGACGATGAACCCGAGACTGTGGACTGGCTTGATACGGATGTGTCTGAGGATGACGACTTTTTACCTCCCGAGTATGACCGGCAAAAGGCGACAGTCAAGAAAAGGTCCCGTGCACTCTCCGCCCAAGACCAGCAACTCGTCCGTCGTCGTCTCGAAGAGCAAGTGAAAGAAAGCCTCTCGCAGACTGAGCAAGTGCGGCAGGCTGTCGACGCTGCCGTCGATAACGGGGCAGATTATGTTGACTTGAGGTAAATATAATCTTCATGGGTGATAATTCATTACTAACTAAGCGATTATCATATATAAAAGTCATATGGGGCTAACAGAGATCCCGGAAGAGATCAAAGAACTGCAGCATGTTACAGTATTACGTAAAGATAGGATTCAGAATACGAGTTTGAAGCTTTACCTGTACGCGAATGATCTCGTTCGCCTGCCGCCTTACCTCTTCATGCTCAAAAATTTATCCGTGCTGAGTCTACGCAAGTGGGCAAACCGTGCAAACTGACTGAGCTCAATTCTCATCTCCATTGCATATCCTGTAGGCCACAACAAGCTCGCTGTACTTCCACCCCAGATAGCCTTGCTGCAAAACCTTGTGGAACTGTCCTTGGGAAATAATCTCCTCGTATGTGTTATAGCAAAACAAATACAACTCTGACTCTGATCATTTTATTCTATAGGAGCACTTACCGGCTGAGATCCTTACCCTGCCCTATCTCACTACCGTGTCGGTGTGCCCTAATCCTTTTCTTTCGCCGCCTGCCGACGGCACCAACTTTCAACAGCACGTGCGTCCCGTGCCTTCTCTGGTTGAGATTGCCAGTCGCATGGTACTTACTAGCAACACACCTGCCACCGTCATGGATACCAGTATACCTTGCGAGATCAAACGCCGCCTCGCGGATGTATCTGTGGCTGACAAATGTTATTCCTGCCACCAGCCTTTTTCAACGCCGTGTGTCGACAGAGTGTCTTGGCGAGACTTTTTCGGCGCAATCGTCCCCTTGCGGTTCCGCTTCTGTTCTCTTCACTGCGCCAGTCTCTCTTCCCATTGAACATCTCATCAAGAATACCCCTCTTACATATTCTCCTTTTTACTTGTTCCCCCTTTCTTTTTGTCTATACTTTCTTTTTTCTTTTTTTTTTTTGCTGCGAATCATATCTGTACACAGGTTTACATACACACGGACACCCACACAAACGCACAATCTCTTGCACTGTTACCATTTTCAAACAAGGTTATGTAATCCGACATTCTTTTCGGTCTAAACCACAAGAAATAAGGAGATGAATTAGATTGATTATGTGCATCTACAGTAAAAAGGCGTTAGCAGAATGGAGAAAAAGGGTGATACATAAAGGTGATGAGTTGTTATATAGGGGATATGTAGTGATTGGGTGTTTTAAGAGCTTAAACCGAGAAGCTGGAACATAACCATGATCGGACACACGGCTAGGAAGCCAATACCTATAGGAAATTTCGCGTTCAGCTCATACCAACTAACCACATTATTGGCTCAGAAAGATACTTACCAGCATAAACAATGAGCTTGGTGACAATATCCACATCGTAGCGAAGGGGCGCGTCTTGGGCAACTAATAAGGAGGTCGGATCAAACGTTTCCGTTTCTTCTGGGGCGGTCCGTCCACCACCGCGGTTGTGGAGCTTCTGGTCGTACACGTTCTTTTCATGCAAATCAATGGAAGATTGGACACCGACGTGCTCTGCTTCGGCGACAGAGCCTGCGAGATGGTGTAGATCGAGCACAGAGGGTATAGGGTGGATGCTCTCACGTCGCAAGCTCTTGTACGTACGCGCGCCTATCTCAAACTTCCGATGGGGCAGATTAAATGCGCGATAGATGGGCGGGAGGATGAAATAGCACGCTTTTTTACAGACAATGCGCCAGAGAAACAGTGTCGCAACGCCCAGTGTTAGTTTGCTCAGCACGATCGCGGCCGCAATTGGTGCAGGCGATTGGGTCAGAGCCAGCGTGGCCTTGCCGAGAGTGCAAACTTCCGAATGGTAGCATACCCATCCGCCCGGAAACAAGCCGATCAGGACACCCATAAAACAGACGCTGTCTTCAAAGCATGGGCATCGCTCAATCGGGTCGGGACTACGAAAATTCGGTAAAACGCAAACAAAACAGTGGTTTCGATGTCGCACTTACTGTAAACCAACCGAGGCAAGACAGAGTAAGACCGCAACCACAACTATAAAACTGTTTAGACCGGCGTTTATGCTGTGTGGCGAACTTACCGGGCCATAAGCTGTCGCCTTCCATGAGCCCTTCAAACTCGGCCCGATAAGTCCAGTGGAACCAATACACAAAGTACGCCAATATGGAACCGCCCACAACGTCCGTGATGGAATGCATGCCGCAGTAGACGCGCCCGAAAACAATACTGACGCAGTAAGTCATAGCGCCAATCACGTACGCCACACGCAGAGGTGAATCGGCCGGTAGCATTTCGTTTGCGTATGAGATCAGGAAGAGGGCGACGGAGATTGAATTGGTCGAGTGTGTAGAGGGGAAACCATACTCTAACGAGGTCGAGGATGACATGCTAAGGCGGTGGACTGGCGGAGAAAGGGGCCGAGGCAAGCACATAAAATCCTATTATTGATTCAAGCACGTGAATGTTAATTTTCATCCTCTCTCTCAGTCCTTTTGTTTACCTTGATGAAACCAGACGTGAAGACACCAAGGGCGGACATGCATGCCACACTACACAAAGTGAGAAGGAGAATTTTGGGGGTTGGGGGTGTTTGTCAAGATCCAAACGGAAACGTACCTCTTTGCAAACTGGCTTGAATCAAACCAAACAAGAATGGGCAAAAACATCATGAAAAAGGTATGTGTGCCGAGGTTCGCTGTCCAGAGGAAATAGCTGTCCAGGAGAGGGGTCCGGATCATTTGCTACGTGCTTATATAAGTAAGCTAGCCCGATTGATGTGTATATAGCTTTTCACCTGTAGCTTCGCAATATGAGGTGTTTCTGCACGGACGAGAGGTAGCAAACAGCGTCGCAGTTGGGCGCGCCAGGGATGAAGCGCCTTGTCATACACTCGTTCATCGTGCATGCCTGCATCGAGATCTAACTCGACTGGCTTAAAAACCTTACGTGGCATGAACGGTCAAAGATTATGGAATGAAGAATATGAAAAGAGTGGAGAGAGAAGAGGAACACGGAAAACAAAGGAAGTTAAGTTATACTGAAACAAAAAATTAATTGCGAAAAGCTGCACTGAACGACAGGGAAGCGAAAAACCTCAGTGCAGGTCTCCACGAACACGCCTTTTCGTTCTGTCACACCCACACTGTATATAAGATTTCCATCGAATCACCTTTTGGTATTAACCGAGTGTATTCGGTCGGCACACGTAAAATGTATTTAACTATTTATATCAACATATTGACAGTCCCATCGCACGATGCATCGTCTGCTATATGTATTACGGGCATTATCAGCATTTAATATATTCACTGCTCGCAGACATAACTTGCAATGTCTACAGTAGCATCACTCTTTCTACTCTAATGGTTACTGTAATGAATTGGTAGCTAGGATAACTGCCGCGGTCATATGCTCCGTGTCTCCCGCACCCACCTGATGTTGGCGCGCCTAATATTGCTGCGATTTTGAGAATCCAATCTATTCCTACTTTTAGTGTGAGAAGAAGAAAGTTCATTCGGCAAAAAATAATGAGCATCCATGCTATCTATGTAAATGCTTTGATTCTAAACAATCCAAACTTTGAAGAGGTGATTAACATATCTACAGTGATTTATTACAAGAGCTGGAAGGAGAGGAAATCAAAAGACAGGACGTATTTTTACATAGGTACAAAAGAAAGTCGATAAGAAGAAAACAACATAAAGCAACGATAAAAAGCGTAAGGAGAAACAGAAATAGATCACTACATCGTCCAGGTGCTGGTGGGTGCACATGCGATCGGATACCCTTGCGCATAAGACTGCGCATACATGGTCTCCTTGCGTCGCTTGAGCATCTGGATCATCTGTTGGCTAAAGTTGACCATGATCTCGACCGCGTTATCGACTCGTTGCGCTGGTTTGTGGTTTGGCAAGAGGAACCAGTATTTTTGCAGGAAATGCGGGGGCACGAGCCAGCAATCCGGATTGCCAACCTCACCACCGCCCATAAAGATGGCGGACTCGACGAGGGTGCCAAAGAGCGCATCTGCGTCGTAGAAATCCTGGAACAGAATCATCAAGTCGCGCATGGCCGCGCCTGGTACCAGACCGATGCGGGGATCGTGTGGGATTGCCCGTTGCAGCTCAGCTAACGGGGATGGATGTCAGCCAATTCATCCGGTACACCTTCCTTTGTTAACTTACTTGGGGTATATAGCGACATGGAGTCTTTGCTCATGTTCTTAAGGGCACGAAGGTGTTCAACAGCGTCTCGCGATGTCATCGGATGGAAAGACTGAGTGGGCGTAGTCGGTTCTTCAGAGGATCCGTCGGTCGCACTTGAGAGCCAGCTTTGGATGGCGGACGTGGCGAGATGGGCATCCTGGCTGCTCTCGCTACGTAGGCTCGAACTATCATGACTGCTGCTCGTTGTGCTGCTATTGCTCGAGAAACTTGGGCATGATGCCGACTGTTTTTCGTCCTCGTTTTTGTCGCTCACGTGGTCGCCGTCTTCCTCGGGCGCGAGGTCGTTCAGGTAAGCCGACAAATCGACGTCCATTGCGTCGTCTTTAATAGCGGAGGAAGGCAAGTTGTTTGAGACGAGATCGGTGCTCAATAGCTGTTGGAAAAAGGAGGACTGGAGGTGCGTGGCCAGCTGCGGTGCGACGGATGCGACGTCGAGGTGGGCAGAAGGTTCCTGCTTTTGTTGTACAGGCTCCCCTGCCTGTCGCTGCTGCTGTTCCCGGGATTCTTGCGTCACATGATCAGAACGGGTCAAGGGTTTCTCGTCTAGATCATCTCCAAAGCTGATAATGCGCTGCTGAGAATCCAAAAAGAAGTCCAAGGCTTGCGGTATCCCATGTGTACGTGAGTATGACAGAGTCTCGGATCCGAATGCATCCGTGGTGTTGGCGTCGTAAAATTTGGGGACGTCGACCCGGTTGGCAACGCAGGCGAGCTTAAAGGTCAGAAGTTGACCCTTGAGGAAATTGTTTTCAAATCGTAACTCTCCCACTTTCTGGCGCAAAGTATTGGCTTCCTGGAGAGCCTGGTCGCGCATATATAAGCATCGTTTGACTGTCATTTCGGCCTCTCGCATTTCTTGTCGTTTCCGCTCCCGGAACGCACGTTGTGCGGCCCGGTTCTGCGCTTTGCGCTGGGCAGGCGAAGGTGGATTTGGTTTGCGACCAGGCTTCTTGCGCGGTCGAACGGTCTGCCCGTTCTCGTTGATGGCATTACCAAGTTCGATGCGAGGATCAAAGTGCTCAAATGAAATTTCCGAGGACATCGATAGAGGAAATCAAGTCGTATGGAAGGAGAGAGAGAGGAGAATGGGGCAAGTGGTGGTGGAACGGATGTGAGAAATAGGAATGACATGCGGATCCAAGGTATATATAGCATTATGATTTTTGGGGAGGCGTCTGCGGCCACATATGCCGCCTTGCGAAGAAAAGCTTGTCTCAGATGCCATGTGAGATTGAGAACGTGCAGTTAGTGATCTGCGACTAAAGTTTTTGTGCTCCCGTGTGGGGAAGGACCTCTGGTCCTGCCCCATAGAATTTTTTCTGACTTTTTTTCACATGTCGCTCGTGCAACAGACGGCGGCAGAATCTGACGTGTCGTTGCCTTTCTTATGACAGCATATACATTTGCCGCTGAGTTGTTTCGTTTTCTTCGTTTAACGGCTGTGTCATTGGATAAGTCGAAAAAGTGCAATTTCCGCGTGCCGTTTGCTAAATGTATCAAAACCTCCCCTTCTGTAATAGGCTTTTCCCGACTTTTGGAAGTTGACATTGCCCTAGTTATGGCTATTGCCAACAATATATGCTCACACTTTCATGTCGGTATAACGACACAAATGCAGGCTCGGCGCCTTTCATTTGTCGACCCCTTTAGGATAAAAATAAATTTTTTATATTATTATTCGTTTTCCAGCTCCTCAAAGCCGAACAGAAATTATGATACTGCCGTTCTCATATTTACTTTGTCGACCTTTTGCCCTAATAACGTATTAGACAAATATGTGTAGATAACTCTGCCATGCTCCCATAGTTTTGGACCGGATTAGCGTCCTCTCTTCTGGCACAGATGACCGCCTGCGTCCCTATCCTATCCTCTCTGCGCTGCCAATTCTACGTCTCTTCCTATTCATCTTGCCATTGGTCTAAAAAAAGTCGTCACAGGCGTAGTAGGACTTTTTGGTGTCCTCGTACCTTGGGCGCGACCGCACAGGCCCGGTCTTTAGTTGCCGAGATTAATGAACTTACTGCTGTACCTGGAGCTTATTCACCACATGCATAAAAACATGACCAACCACAACAGCGCAAGGGAGCGGTCTGCTCTCTGAACACGCAAAGATAGCAGGATCCGCTTAATGAGCTGAGGCCGTACCTCAACATTGGTTCATCGCCCTACACCCCCTCCCCGCTTTGTTTATAATGCCTAACCCCAGACAGGGCTCAGCAAATGCTGGTAGGGTATGAGCTTAGAACCAGGACTATTGGTTCAGACCATTCTAGAGGCGAAATGTTCCGGGTAAAAACTTCGTGCGTGTCGATTTATCGTATCATAGGAGGGACGGGAGTTCTGTAGGGAATCCACTTCAAGTCGTAAAACGTCCTTCGATCGACGGAGAAATGCCGTCAAGGCAAAGAAACGACGACGCGCCACTTGGTTGTAAGCGTTGAACTTTAAACTCTGTTTGCTGCCCGCGTTGCTGGGCCAAAAAAAAGAAAAGGATCGGCCCCGCTGTCATTGGTGTTTTCTCCTGGAATTCCCCGCACTTTTCCTCTCACGTACCTTAAAGAGAAACCTATGAGCAGCCTACTGCTGAGCTAGAGTAGAACAACATGTTCCTTTAGTTTCATGTAGTCATCGAAGGGGAACATTCTACGCACATGGGAAAGAAAGCATGATAAATGGTCTGAAGACGCTACAGAAAGGAGTGAAAGAGACCTTAAGCAGCAGCTGTCTTCAAGTCCGGCGGTTCCACAAACTGCGGTTGACACTGCTAAAGTCGAATGGCGGTGTAACGCGTCAGAGGGTGCCATCTATAAGGGTCGGGCAGGTTGATGAAAATGGTAGAAAAACTGTAGAATATGAAGGAGATGCATACAATGTGAACAGAGAGTAAATGGTAAATGCTTACGCGAAGACATAAGATACATAATGAATTGCTAATAAAATATCATAAAAATGAATGACAAATACAATATAAGTTGGCAAAATCATTCAAAGAGAGATGGCCCGCTGGGAATGGAAAGGACGACAAATGCTTTCACGTGTGATATCTTCATCTCTTCTTTTTCCCGTTCTCACCCCTTCTCTTCCTCTTCTTGCGTTCCAAATGCTACGATGGAGTCCTTCATTGACGACTTTTTAAATCACAACAACAATGACCCGTCTCAACTATGGCCCCAGGATATGACTTATGCTGCTACGGGCGGTCAGCATAACACGAATAACAATAACAATAACCAGCCAAGAACAACACAGCACAGCAACCTTCCGTTCAGCCCATTCCCAGACGCATCCCAGCACGAGCCGCAGGCCATCTATGTGAGCGATGTTCCTGGCATGCCCTTCAACGTCAACCCGTATCTGCCTACTCACCCGCCCGCGTCGATGATGATGCCGCACGAACCACCCGCAAAGATACGCAAAAAGCCCGGACGCAAACCAAATCCGGCCTCACCCGCTCTGCGCAAGGCTCAGAACCGGGCTGCTCAGCGCGCATTCCGTGAACGCAAAGAAAAGCACCTGAAAGATCTGGAAAACACTATCCGAACCTTGCGGGATCAGCGCAACAATGCGGTGAAGGAGCTCAGTCAGGCCAAGAACAAGCTGGACGGCTTCAAGGCCGAAAACTGGTACCTTAAGGGTGTCGTTTTGACCCTGCAGTTTGTGTGTATGCACCACAATATCCATATTCCCACGCATTCCCCGTATTTGACCGAAGAGGCCTTGAGTGAAATGGCTCAGTCCGCTCCGCATGCCATCGAGGCCTATGTCAACGCGTACACGCGTAACAATATCAATCTCAAGCCAACCATCGCCTCCCATTTTGCTAATACCGTGCCCGAATCCAAAGATAGTGATCCGGAGGAGGATGATACAATGGACATCATGAGTCCGGATGATACCGCCACACCTCACCCCACTACGCCACGACCACCCCATGCTTCAAATACCTCTGTTTCACCTTCAGCAGCCGACGAATATGCTTCCATCGCCAGTGCATCCTTGTCGCCCACCCCGACGACTGTTAAGCAGGAAGCGGATGATGTAGACATGTCACAATGGCTTCACACCGAAGAAGAGGATGATGCAAAATCATCACAACAGCAAGAACAGCAACAGCAACAGCAACAACAACGAGAGCAACAACAACGAGAGCCATCCCATGAAGAAGAATCCTTCAACCATGATAAATCATCCTCCAGCCTGAGTGCCATCCAAAAGATCCGGCTTCAACTACGCGTCCAATCTGCGTTGACTACGATGGGCAAGTCTGCCGTGCGACTTCAACCAACCCTGCTGCAGCTCGCGATACCACACGATCCTCGGATCGACCTCATCCCTGCCCCACATATGCGAGACCGCATGATCATATTCCGAGACCAAATGGATTACGATCGCTGCTTTGCTATGCTCCTCAATGGCGCAGTCTACCACGGCGGTGACCCCTCATTCAGTGAAAGCTGGGAATTACCTGCAGAGTTTTTTTCCGAATTTTGGTAGGTCAAGAAACTTTAATTTCATATCGTGCTCATATTTTGGGTTAGGTTCCTCTCTATCGACTATGACGTGCGCAAAACCAACAAATGGAGACGTCTCAAAGGATTATCCGAAATTCGGAGCGGTAGGTTACAAGAAGAGGACACAGCGGAAGAGGAAAAACGGTCTGCAGCGAATACCGTCATGTGGGCTGGGGACGATATCCTGGCCCAATTTGTCGAGGGTATGCCGACTTTGCAGCCTTTGGAGTCCAAAGACCCGGCATCCCATGGACCGTTGCATGCACAGGAAGACGATCACCCTCTCTACAGTCATCTCATGAAGTCACCGCCGGAATCGCGCCATATGCGGTCGCCCAGTCTCGGTAAGACAATGTTACTAAGGTACCGACAAATGACTAACTCTGTTTTGAAGGTGCCATGATGGATCTCATGTCTTCTCTCTCCACGAACTGATAACACTAAGGACCTTCGTATTTTGTCTTGGACAGCGTCTCCTTGTGAACAATGGGAAATACACACTCATACGCAATCTCCCTCCTCTTTCCTCCTACTCCTCTTTCTCTTCTTAATCCCTACAGTGTCTGACCTTCATCATCTATGGAAGAAAGGAAGACAAGGAGATCTGTAAATAAAATAATTTCGAATTGAAATACTATGCAAAATAATATGACCTACATGTCTGAGAGAAAACTGTCTGTCAAATGTCTTCGCTTCACATATGTCGACGAACCATGCTACGAGTGAAGTCTGTGCTCTCCAATGTTCGGCATGTCGCAGTTTTTCGCTCACATACATATGCAGATACACTTCATGCGGCTAAATGCTGTTACTACCATCAGTAGTATGATCATAGTCCGAGAAGTACGCTTTCGTTCCGCAAACGGTTATTAAAACATTCAGATAGTTGCCTCTTTGTATCGCTTTTTCTGCTGTCTGCCAATATTATCAACAAAGTCTGCGATCTATCTCCCGAAAGCCCATTAATCCGTTTCCCGGTAGGCTCACAAATTTCAGAGTCTGTGTGTATCTTACTCCGGAGTACGTAGAGTACAATCAACCTGACTAAGCTATCATTCGACCAGCCGCATGTGAAGGCACAGGTTTAGCCTTGCAGCTCGTCGAACACAAACAAACAAGACCTGTATCACCAGCTGTCAAATCAGGTTTCGCATCATCGTGGCATACTATTCAACTCCGGGAGCATTGTCCTAAGGCGGTTACAAGCAACTGATCTCAGTTGCGATGGTTGACGCTTGCACACTTACACGGTGACGTTATTTTATCCTACTACATGCCATGGACAGAAGACGTTTACGTCTTGGTTTTGTCGTCAAGGAAAGTTATTAACGTGAGACGAACGCCTTACACTGCTGGAGCTCGCTCATGCGGATTCCCGATGATAGTAGGCATGTCGTAGAAATGCAATTATATGCATGTAATTGTAAAGCTTTAACTTGAAATAAGGCCGAACTGCCATACTACTTAATAATGAAAGTAGGAGTAACATCGATTCTCTGTTACACTGTTTTGATGCATTTTCTTATTCTTGTTCGTTTGTTCGACTGTTTGTTGCAGCCGAATCGAGGCCATAAGAATGAAATGAGAAATACAAAGTTGGATGGATCTAGGCGAAAGCAAAAAGAAATGACACTAATAATAATAATACTAATCGAAAAAGTGCAAATCAAAAGTGAAGATAAAGAGGAAGGAAGAAAATGAGCCAGATAGGTTAGTATGGAGGATAGCCTGGTCTGGGGTAACCGCCACCGGATGGAGGAGGAGCCGGTGGATAACCGCCGTTACCGCCGCCGTAGGGTTGGGGAGGCGGAGGACCATTATGAGGAGGATAACCAGCCTGATGTGGATGGGGCGAGAAACCTTGCGAGGAAGGAGGAGGACCTGGAGGATAGGCCCCGGGATATGGTTGAGGTGTAGGGAACGAAGTGGGTGGTTGCGGGGGTAGGCCGGGTTCAAAGTGTTGTGGATAGCTACCTGGGGTCTGCGGCAGCGGCTTGGGTGGATAGGGCCGTGGATCGTTCTGGTACATATAACCTAGCAGGACTGTGTTAGATGGGACCCACAATTTGGTTTCTGATGTACTTACCGTTGTTAGACCCGTAAGGTGGTTGATGCGAGACAGGCGGCGTGCCTGACATGGGTCGGTAGGGCGCCGAGAGCAGCGGCGCACCGGTAGGACCAGGCGATCCATGTGACGAGGGCGGAGCAGGAGCAAACATGGCGGGCGGACGAGGGCTATGACCGCCATTGTTTGGAGCGGGGCCAGGTGGCGGTCGTGGACGAGGCGTGGACGAGGCACGCCAAGTGGATCCAACCGAGACTTGGGACGAAGTTGATGATACGGGGGACATAACAGAGGAACCGGACGGGGTCGGTGGTGGCGGGCGATGTTGCGGCTGCTGGATGGCATAGGGCTGTGAAGAAGGAGGATTTGCCTGAAGAGGAGGAGCAGCTGGTCTAGCCATGCCCATGGGCGCTCCCACGTGGACTGGCGGTGGTCTTGGCCGAGCGTAGGGCTGAGCCATTGGCGGCGGAGGGCGCCCGTAGCCCTGAGCCATCGCAGGCGGACGCGGATGTCCGAAACGTGTTGGCTGTCGGCGCGGAGGAGGATTCTAATGATATCATTATGCGAAGCGTCAGCTCACTATCGGGCGGCGTATCGACGGCTACAGTGTTATAAATGACTTACATTCAGGGCAGCGTAAAACGTCAACTCGAGGTACACGTCGCCCGCTTCTTGGCCACGCCGCTTCATGGGTACCCAGTCTAGCAAGAGACACTGTTTTTTCAGCTTATGCTGGCGCATTAAGTTGCCTGCGAGAATATACCATCAAATTCGCCGTCTTTCAGAACTTTGGTTAGGTCGACGGTGCCCTCACACACGAGCTGTTCGCCCTTCTGCTCGTCCATGACTTGCACGATCATGGTTGTTGCTCCAGCCGGAACGGGCATATTGACCTTGGATACATCATTTAGCATTTTCATTATGCGGGCTCATAGACCTAGTACCTGGTCGTCCCAGGTAGGATTTCGGCCGCCCCTGGGGTCACTCTTGGTGCGTTTCGCAACATTACCGAGTTTAAAGACACAAAAGGACGTCAAGTTGCCGGCAATCTATATAAAGAAATGAGTCAGTCATACCGCGATCGATCGTTCTCTTGCGTCTGTGCGCAACGGTACCTTGGGCAGATTTTCCTGTGGAAAATAGAAGTCAAAGGTCAGTACAAAAGATGAATAGGCCGAGATGACACGTCAGAAGTTGAGAGTGAAAAAGAGAAAGAGAGGGCAACATACAGCTTCCAAGGCAACGACAGCCAACTCGCCAATGATTCGAGGGTGTGCCATGTAAGGGAAAGGTTGAAATGGCAAAGCGCAAGTGGAAAGACACTGGGAAAAAAGGGTAAAGCTAAAAAAAAAAGCCTGATGCGACACAACGTCCAAAAAAGAAAAAGCGACTTATTCTTGGGTCTATAAACTGGGAATTGAAACAATCACTGCAAATATAATGTGGCGCGGTACCTGAAATGAAGTGCAACACACGCACGCTCATTCGATAGAGTCCGCATTCATTGTATTACATATTTTGTATTGAATGCTGTTACGTATGGGGCACCATCAAGGAACGTGCGGGATTATTTCATATTAGCTGAAGAATAACACATTTCCCTGCTGCGGCTAAATAAGCGTTCTTGAAGAAGCACGATCAACAAAAACTAGAGCAAACGGGAAATAAAGCATTCCTTGCGCGAGTGTATATGTACGTGGACGTGTTACATGTTTAAAAGGTAAGGGACAAAGGGACAAAGGGAGACAGAGAGAAAGAGAGAGAGAGGAAAAGATAAAAGGGCCGACTATAGGTTTGTTACTTTCTTTGTTTGCTCGCATAAACTAATCAAGAAATGCGGATGCGTGTTGATCTGTGGTGTGCCCTGTGGACGTGTGTACAAGTTGGGTGGATCGTCAGGGAGCTTGAGGGGAGAGTTGGGTCATGGTCTTGCGTTGGATGGAGGGGATCATGTATATGTATTGTCGTTGTTGCTGTTGCTATTGCTGCCGGGAAAAGAAAAGGAAAATAGACAGAGCAACTTACTCTTTCTTGTCTTCCTCCTTCTTGTCTTCCTCCTTCTTCTCATCCTCCTTCTTGAAAAGCTTCTCGTTGGCTTTTTGGACCTCCTCAAACTTCTGCTTGAAGATGTTGGCATTCTCCGAGTTGGCAAACCGGATAGCGAGCGTCTCAGGCTTAGCTTCACCGTCGGACACGTCGGCGGTCACATTCCACACCCAGGAACGGTCCGAGCCAACATTGGGCGACAAGGTAATTTCAGGCGTCACCATGTGGTTGGCGCACACCTTGTGGGTCTTGTCTCGACGCATCAGCAGACGCACCTTTTTGTTCTCTTTGTGCTGAAGGAACTTGACATCACCCGTGCCGCGCTCCTTCCATTCCTTGAGCTGCTTATCGAAGCGGAAAAGCTTGGCGCGCCTGCATTCAATTGTCAGAACTTTCATCCACTTTTGTCATTAACATTGACATGTGCCAATCAACTTACATCTTGAACAGGACATCCTCATCTTCTTCGAAGGTCTTGACCTCGACCTCCTCGAGCTTCACGACGGGTTCAAAGTGGACATCGGGGGAAGGCTCAACTTCCTCGGTCTACATAGCATTCATTCAGAATTAATCTCTCATTCATCACTTGAAATGACCGCCATCACTGCGAATGAGTTCCGCACCTGCTCAGTGGTCTTCTTTTCCTCAGTATCGGCCATGGCTGCAAATTGGATGGGTTGGATATGCGGATGGATGGATGGAAAGAGAGCAGCTTACGCGGCCAGTTTGAGTATGAGCAAGTGATTCAGGTTCCGCCCGTTCTCTGCACCTTCTACCCAATCACCTCCTCGCAAGGTCATGCCTAGGCCCCGCTGCCATGCCACCTTCCACAGACCATCTAGGATACATCAAATCCTACATAGATGACTCCTATTATCTGAAGTTGAATTGCGAAATCTGCTAGTTTGGCCACCGCTGTATCCAATGATATGTGACCCACATAGGCCTTAGATGTGCGTGTAGAAAGAAGTACCTGGAAGAATACGCACAAGCACAGTATATATGCTCTACTTATTATATGCCTCACCGCACATAGTAACCTCGCCAATGTGGTATCACATCGCAACAGCTCATAGATATAATCGTTGCTATGAGCGTCCCTAGCATTCATATACACAAAGATGATATGTACATTACCACTGGTGACAGTTATGCAAAGCAAGTACGAGCGTCGCACTTCATTGACAAATAAGAGCAAACAAACTAAAAACGGTGAAACGAAATCTACAAGTTTATCTACATCATCTCTTTGGGCGTATTTATCCTAGTCGCCTCTGGGCTTTTGAAAAATGTTGATCAGCATGGTAGGCACAAGGGACCACGGGAAGATTTTGATATCCTTTTCTATATTCCGAGGCTTCGGATTCTTATAAGACATGATCTGGTAGAAAGCCGGGTTCATCGACTGGTCCGCCTTGTACACAGTGATTGGTTTGTATTTCTCCAAATTGCGCCGCAAGCGATTTTTATCTTCCTTGCGCGATAGGTCGAGCTCGAGCAGAATTTCTAGCAAAATAAGCACATCCACGGACGTGATAGCGCATCCCTGGAAGCAATCCAAGTAAATACAAGATACAACGCACATGGAATTACTGCGGAACGGCTGATAGTCTTCTTGATCAATCGCTTCGCAGTGGAGCGTCGTCGGGTTTTCTCGCCAAAATCGGACAAGACGGCGCTTTTGCTGCTGTGCAAGCGGTGGCCAAAGCGACATATCCAGAAACTGGGCGGGATCTTCGATGAACTTGAGAGACGTGCGCTGGTTGTAAGGATGCATGGACGGCGGGGGCGTGGTCATGAGCTGAGGGTGTTGTTGTTGCTGTTGCTGAGGGATGTGTGACATAGGTTGTGCTGGATAGTCATATGCAGGTGACGAGTAGATATTCTGTGTATTGTGGGGCTGTTTCAGGAAGATAGGTGGTGGCTGCTGAGATATGCCGCTTGGAGGCTGGCGTGACGGGAGCGGTTGTTGGCCTTGCGACGAGATACCACCGCTATTAGCGAAACCTTGATATGGTGACATGAACTGAGACGATGATGGTGGCTGTTGGGAATGCATCAAGTGGTGGCGAGAAGGTGATGAATGGATATAGGCCATGCCAGGGTGCTGCTGCTGTTGCTGTTGCTCATATCGAGGTGGTGACGTCTGTAAAAGCATCGGCTGTTCTTGTGGTGGTGCGAAAGGTGAGGCCGAATCAGTTCTCATACTCGAGTTAGTCTCCAGATGATGGGGCTGCTGCTGTTGCTCATGCTGATGTTGGATATGCTGGCTGTGAGGATGCCCAGGTGCGTAAGACAGCTGCTCTGCATGTGGGTGCTGCTGCTCGAGCTGATGTAAGAAAGGATCGTCGTAGGCGAGATGCGGCATGTCGGGCAGAAATGACGTCTGCTGTTGTGGTTGTTGACCTGTGGATGGATCGCCCGACGAGGGTGCAGAGGAGGATAGGCGCGGTGTCATGCTGGGCAGTGGCAATAGGGTGTGTTGATAATCCTCTTGCGGGCCAAAGTCAGGCCTTGGCTGCAAGTCAGGCCGTGGCACAGAGCGAGGCATGTCGTTTTCGTTGACTTGGCCATCCTTACTTCCAGGTGGTGTGAGGGGCCAGGACGAGGGCTGCTGGTAGGGCACAAAGTGGTTACTCATGTAGGACGAGGAGAAACAAGAGTGTGTCAGAATGAATCGAATAAATCTTCTCTCTTCAATGCTTTTGTGCAAGGGTACCCTTCCAATATCAAGTGAGCTGATTGCTAAGGTTTCATCTTTCACCCCGGTTTACAACGAATAATACAGATAGAAAATCCATCACTTGGCCAGTGCGTGAATATCTATACGTACATAGTGTGAATGTACAAGTGGTGTTCTTCCTATTCCTTGTACGACGTGAGCACTTTGCTCAGATTTTGGCTCTTATTTTCCTTACCATGCCATGAATTAGACCGCGGAACGGCCTATCGTTTTTCGAACTTTTATCCGCGCGGAGAACGAAAGTATTGCTGTACACCGATCTAAGAGATTAAGTTTCCAGGTTCGCTTTTTTTTTTCTCTCGCCCTCCACAAAAAATGCCCAAAATCATCGTGTTTGGTACGCAAACAAAATAGAAACATTATGCCTTTTCTAGTTCTAGCAATATAACTAGCTATATATTATTAGGTGCGGGTGTTATAGGCTTGACAACTGCAGTAGTGCTGCTCAAGAATGGCTATGAGGACGTGACGGTGGTTGGCAAGTACCACCCTGGTGATGAATTAACACATGAGTTTACCTCGCCCTGGGCAGGCGCTTCAATCGTCAGCTTTGCGGCTCAAAATACCTTGCTGCAAGGTAAATATAATTTAGATGTATCCCGTGCAACTGTATAGCTTTTAACAGGCCGCATCCTTTACAGAGATCGATCAAATATCTTTTAAGGAGTTCGCGCGGCAAGCGAATCTGGTGCCCGAAGCGGGCGTCATGTATTGTCCTGGGTTGCACCTTAGTGAGATTGACGATCCCGCTCATGAAGCCTGGGCAAAAAAGCTCTATCTTAATGTATGTGGCATACTATGGAGACAGAATGGGACAGAGTCGTGACAGGATTCATTAATTTCATTGCTAGACCGAAAAGGTGGCGAAGGAACAGCTTCCTGAAGGCGTCCGTTTTGGATATCGATTCCTGTCATGTACTACAATTCATAATATCGGAAAATTCCGGGGAACTCATGGACAGGGGGACAACTTTTTCAATAGTTAGCTTGACGGCACCCAGGTACCTTGATTGGCTGGTGGGTCAAGTGAAGCAGTTGGGCGGTCGCCTGGAACGAGGCACGTTCGAGAGCATTCAGGATGTCGCAGAAAAATACCAAGCTGAGACGGTGATAAACTGCACTGGTCTTGGATCGCGTGTGCTTGCAGACGTGAGGGACGAAACCCTGCATCCGGTGCGCGGCCAGACCGTGCTGATCCGTGCACCGCATATCAAAACTCAGATGTATCGTGAGGGCCCGGATGTGTATACCTATATTATTCCTCGTCCGGATGGTACGGCCATCGTTGGTGGCACACTTGATTATGTTACCAAGGAGGCCGAACCGGATCCTGCAGTGACCCAGTCGATCTTAGCACGCGTCTACGCCCTCAACCCGGAACTGACACATAGTCAGGGTCCAGCAGCATTTGATATCGTCACCGAAAATGTCGGTTTCCGCCCAACGCGTCAGCAGAGCGTGCGTCTGGAAAAGGAATCACAAAAACGTGGCAAGTGCTTTAGTCGGGGATGGCGGGGACTACTTCTTTTTGTTTGTCGTTTGTTTACACTTTTCTTTATTTAGTCTTGCCGAAGGGCGGCCGTTATACCATTGTGCATAACTATGGTCATGGTCCGCATGGTAAGTTTAAATGAAACAGATGCATGTGCGCGGATGGTAACGCCTTTCTAGGCTATCAATCTTGCTGGGGCTCGGCCGCCAAAGTGCTGGAGTTGTTGGGTGGAGCCCAGAAGGCCAAACTGTAATAATGAAAGCAAACATCGCACCACTAAATGGCGCAAAACAAAGAAATTACATATTTGCATAAGCTGTAGCCGAGGGCATTAGGACTGGAGCATACCGCTGTTATGTCAATACAACGTTTCTGTGTAAATATCATTAGCAGTAGTTTTACCATTTGCAAAAGTTACTGAGATAGATGGAGCTGCCGTATCAGCGAGATCGCGTTATATGTAATAAATCAAGACGCGGTATGGCATGGTTAAACAAAATCATTATTTGTCATAACGCAAATCCAAAACAGGGGGAAAGGACGGCCTTGTACCATTAGTATATTCTGTGCGTGCAGCAAGCTATTAAGATACATGCCATAGGCCATGCGGCAAAAGCGGATTCCAGGAAAGGCAAACGTTCCATACCATTGCTACAACAACGAAATATATAATTTATGGTGAATGGTCCTGATACATACATCTACACGTTAATAATTACAGTAATACATCAGCTCCCCGACTTGACGACACGAACCAGGACAGAAATGGTCATGTGCTGCACCATATCGTCCAGCGTGTACGACCTACATAAGGGACCACGTCCTTTTCCTTCAAATATATGTGTATATGATTTCGGTCCGCCATAGTTTCTTTCTTACTTCTTCTTCCCTTTTTGCTCACTTTCTCTAGCAGACACGGATGCTATTGGCTTGGCAATGGGCGCTTATTGGTGTAGCAGTCGCCAGCGGCCTGGCCGTCCTCTGCGCATTTGTCTGCTACACAGGGAAAAAATACATTCGCGCTCGACAACGAAAAGAAGAACCACCAACCACGATTGAGGAGAAGACCCTGTCCACGTACGATCGCAGCGAGAGCACTACACCAATGAAACGATCTTCTTCCCTATACAGAACATCTACCGCAAGCGGTCTCGATCAAGAGGCAGATGATGTCGTGCAGGACATGGTATCACTGCCAGCTCCGCCCCGGAAGACGACAACAAACGGCAAAGTGCTCTCCTCCAGCCAGCCTCAAACAGTGATCGACATGGGCATAGAGCAGCCCAATCAATATGCTGTCGCGATTGACGACCGTGAACAGGTGTCTGTGTCACCTTTTCTTCGCAATGAAGGGCAGCCACCCACACCGGCTTCGCAGATACCCGCCAACAGCCACTCAGGCAGCATCTCGACCTTATCCTCCATCCGTGTCACATCCCCGGTGATGCATCCCGGCTGGCGGGGGCCTACACCGCCCTGGACAACAAAATCATGAGCAAACATTGTTAATTTCAATAAATTGTCCGCGGCGAATTACATACGGATCATATCGTCATGTATACTGACAAATCCAAACAGATAGAACGGCATACACCTATACGTGTATGTGTGTGTCGCGTACTTCATTGTTTCCTTTTATTCTTACGTCTTTATTTTCATTTATACTCCCGATCATTAAAGATGCGTACGCCGCGAACGAGTCAAACGAATATACGGCAAGTCGTCGCCGATTATCAGAGAGTCACCCAAACCGGAAATGAATACGACCGGAAGCAGGTGTACCAAGTACGATGTGGCCATTGTGATTGTGGTATAACCAATCGCGGCATGAATGTGTGTAGTTTAGCAGAAGGAAGGAGGCAACATCTCATGTGCCAAGCTTTTAGGCTGTGCTCCTCTCGGATCGTGCTATACAGCTTTTCTCAACCGACCTGATGCCTAATACGTAATATTCCAATCAAAGAATGACACTGCAGTAAACTAACCGCTGAGGTGTATTTATTATGTAGACTCGGATTCGTTCACGGCGATTATTGCGCTGCAAGTTGTTCGTGTCGCGTGCGAGATACCGCGTGTTTGAAATGGTAGGCGCCTTTCTTCTCTTCTACCCTGCAGACAGCTTAATCCCTTTTTTTCGCTGGGTGACAGTGGCAACGTTGTTGGATACCACGTTAATGTACCATGCAAAACCTGCCTGAGTCAGCCGAATAATGGCCACTACTGGATGTTTCGCAGTGCGGATGTGCGGCCTCTTCCGCTTTCATGTCAAAGTAAGCTGTCCCATGTTACTTTTTTGTGCAGCGTGCGTGTTTGTTGACATTCGTTTATGGCATTTTATTTCAGTTCGCGTAGGGGATGACAGAAAATGTCACGAAATCCCACTCATATGGGGATTTGTTCACGGTGCAGGCGAATTCGTCAACCACCGTTATTTTAGGCAAGGCGACATGGTGGCTGCCCAAGACTCCTGTGAGCTATCGGTGACCCTTCCAGGCAATGTCCCAGTCGTGACGCCGACGAAACGGAGCGTGTATGCTCGAACGTTGGATAGCGAGCGCGGCGAGGATTATGTAACATTGTGTCGATAGGATGCTTCCATTAAAAAGAAGAGAATGATCAGAACGAGAACATTTTCTGACATATTCTGGATTGAAGCTTGTGGAAGCAAGGGGGAGACCATGGATTGATGTCACGTCGATCCGGGTTGAAGACATGCAAACCTCCGCGAACTTTTGGGTTTGTGTTATGCGTGAACTGACCTTATATGGACAAATAAGCGGAGTGCAGCGTTTAACTCAAGGCATGAAATCAAGGGAAGTCCCGCTTATGCACAGCATACCAGAAGCGGTTTTTGGTTACAAATGGAAAAGTAATAGAAGAACGTACCTTATACACACGGATGCGATCGTCTGGTTCGTGGTTCTTCCTTCTTTTTGCCTTTTTTTTCTTTCCACCTTGTTAAGTATACAATGGTCGTCGTGCGCCTGGATGCAGCGCTTCTAAGGCAGTGGCATTTCATATTATTCTCGGCCGGCTTGCTCCTTTTTCTGCTCGTCTTGTACAGCATCCACGACACGTCACGACAGAGAGCAACAGATGCTGAAGAGCTGCCTTTCTATCAGCAGCGTCTGCAACAATATACATTAGCACGTGCGAAGCCTGACATGGATGACCTTGCTTTGCAAGAAGCAGCGGACATATTTCCATCGCTTGCGGATGCTATTAAAGACTGGTACGAGGAACAGCACACACGGAAATACCCTTTTCAACCCGACAAATCAGATAAAGCCATCATCACGGGCGAAGCTACCGCGGATAACGCGTGCCAAGGCGTAGCTCTACCTATATCTCACCTTCGGCACGTAGTGGCTAGTGCGCTTCTCGGAGAGCGTCATCTGCCGAGCCAGATGTCGTCGCTGCAGGTCGTGCAGCGTGAACCCAACCAGTTTTGTGTACGAGCCATTTTATACCCTCGGCTACCCCCGACCAACCCTTATCGTCTCCTGTACGAACCCATGAACGGGACCTGGTGGGATGCTGTCATGGTCTGGGCAGCCCGCGCGGATATCCAGACTGCAGTTCCGCTCAAAATGAAGCCTTGGTCAGGTCACGAGATCCTACGCGACGCTTGGTTTAGCAAAACTGGCGATGCCAACCAACCCCGATTTGCCCAAATGATTGACTTCCAGCTTCACGAGCGTGAGATGGCCCATGTCTATGAAGACACTTTGACCTTGTCCGATCCTGGGACTTACACCATCAAAGCTCTGTGGGAGTACCACGAGGCCGAATGGAACTTTGAAAAAGGTCCAGTAATACCCTATAAGCCCCAAGAGCTGCCCTCTCAGACAATCCAAGTGGGCAGCGTGAGAGATATCCAAAACGATGCGATAGTGAGAGAACACCTCGGGCTGCCGTTATGCACAGGCGCCGACCACCCTGGGCGATGGCTTCAAGCGCCAGCCTTTCGAGACCAAGAGGAGGCAGACAACGCATCGATCACTATTGATAGCAATGGCAAATTTTGGGCGCCCTATACCTGCCGATATCGACGCATTGAACACACTGAGTTTACTAAATGCCTTTGGCGGCAAGGCTCAACCACGCTCGACATGTATGGCGATTCCAACATGCGTCGCTCGCTGAAAAAACTTATGACGCATGATACATGGTGCCGAAATTGGCACACCTACGCTACCCATGGAGATAACTCTACCGAGGTCCCCATCCAGCAAGAAAAACTCGCATGGCATTATGACGGTCACCCCAACCAACTCCGAGCTTGCTACTGTGAGGATTATCGTGAGCCAGGGTGGAATACATCCTGGATCGACCCCGACGCCCGCTTTACGACGATCCCACTCGGTCATGACGTGCGTATTCAAAATTACAAGTGGGATGGCTTGACCTATCTTAATGATCCCGACTGGTCCAACGCCTTTACAAACAAGTCCATCGATTGGCACATCGACGATAGCAGTGCAGCCAGACGTGTGGTCATCGTCTCTCTCGGCAACTGGGATGCTGCATTCATGACTTTCTCCGAGTTTGGGGAACAAGTCGATCGGCTGGTGCATTACCTTTCAGAGCGCTATAAAAAAAATGGCGTGCGCTTCTTCTATCGGACGCCGCAGTATTATTGCTGCCGCGTTGACACGAGCCCACGCAAACGAAGAACGAGCCGGACTCGTCTTGAAGCCTTTAATGCACTGGCCCGCCAAAAGCTGGAACAGCTAGGCAGGTTGGCCGTGTGGGATACAAAAATAATGGGGGATGCGCGGACATGGGAAGAGAAACAAGCCAGTGTGAAATGTCCCTCCAATCATGTCTCCGCCGACCTCGTCGAGATTGAAAACCAAGTTCTCATGAACGCACTGTGCAATGGCGGACGGCGTAGTTAGTGCATTTCCGGAGAAAGACGTCTTCTATGTATTTAATAGATGTCATATTCATAGATGCAGAGATAAGTCCATGTTCCTAAAGATTATTATTATAAGTTATTTTCTATCGATGTGTATAAGGACTACACGAAGGGGGCGGGGTATGTCAGAATGAGGTCGTAGTCTCATGCTCGTCGTCGTAAAGACCATTAGCGTCTCGCCAGTAGTCCAAGAGGCTCGCGGCCGTCAAACGGCGCTCCGGATCTGGCTGGAGCATTCCCTCAAGGAGCGTGCGATACGAGGCATTTACCGTACCTGCATCGTTGCATGCGCTTGTTACTCGTATAAAAAGCTGATCGCGATCACGTCGCGATAGTTGTGCCATGTGTGCCAGATCTTGTGTGAGCTGGTGGCCCGTTGCGAGCTGGTATATGAGGGCACCAAGCGACCATACATCGAGAGCTTGCGTTGCGGTCTGGCGGAAGCAGCGCTTGTTGTCACTTGTTGCTGTAGCAAACAGCTCCGGGGCACTGTATTGGTTGAGACGCAGATCAGTCACTCGCGTGTTATCACGTCGAGCATAGCCCATGTCTGCCAAGATCCAGTCGGACACGTTTTCAATATCGCGATAATAAAATGCCAAAGGTGTTAGCTGCAGATGCACATAGCCATTGGCGTGCATATTTGCCACCGATTCCAGTAGTGAATAGGTTGACCATGCCTTGTACGCATAATCATTGATATTGACCAAACGGGGCTGTGATTCTTCCTGGTGGAGGACGCTTTGGAGTGACTGATAGGCCACGCAGGGACTAGAGATCCAAAGATAGCGGAACCGCTGCTGTTGGTGACGCCGTCCAGTGAGCTCGACCGCGTCATGATGGTGCGCGAGGCCACGGGTGCCGCCCAGCGTGGACGCTATGCTGATGGCGCGCAAAAACACCTCTTGATTCGAGAAATAATGCATTGTATACGTCTCGTAATCGTTGCGGCCCTGGATAGTGCGTGACGCATACGGTTGGTGTTCCACGTCGTCGCGGCTCAGAATGACGGCGGGATCTCGTGTGGTCAGATATGCGCCCGCCAGAATGGGTGTTCCAGCCGCCAGAATTGCATGCGGGTCCAACAGACGTTCGCCACTATCTTCAGATGGCAGCTGACGAACGATGCCGCTCGTGATGGCCCGTAGATCACGTACAGCATCATCGTTACCGACGTCGGTCGGAAGAGAATTTGGTGCGGATCTAAAAGTATAGGACATCTCCTTGTCGGAGGGCAGCGTCTCGAACGCGGGCAGATGACGGGTGCCACCCCTTCTCGAGCGGCGACCCCGCAACAGAAACCAAAGCAGGCCAGCAATGAGCGCCACGCCCACAACGCAACCCACGACGATACCGGCAATGGCACCTCCCTTGAGAGCGCTGCCTGGCATATTTGCCCTGCTGTTGTCGTTCGAGTCGCCACTACCATTACTGCCAGGAGGTTGTGCGCTCGAAGCAGACGCCAAAAGATCGTTCAGCGGTACTGTCACATACTGCGCGTTTCCATTGACAAAATAGAGCTGCTTGTTGGGTCCAGCAGCGACAGCAAGACCATTCGAAGCCGAAATGGTTCCCGGCATCGGCACTTTTTCGAGCTCGAGATGTCCGCTGCTGCTGCCGCTGGACGGTATTCCATCCTGTCTTTTTGCTTTTCTGCTGAGGTTTGCTCCTGATCCAGCTGTGGAGGTGGAGGTCATGCTAGTGGTTGTGGTAGACGCAGCCTGGGATGTACTTAGACTTTGACTGGCCATAACGCCTGAGCCCGAATAAACGTCCGTGAAGATATTGCCCTAGGTGCTATATGGTAAACGTGACGCGGAGCGATTTGTATCCAGACAATACCTTGACGTAGTATAGTGTATCACGCACATCTTCCGGTACGATCAATATCTGCAGGTCAGTGCTAGAGGAAGAAAGCGAGACGAGAGAGGCGTTGCTGTTGTTCTCGACAGTAGAATCCAGGCTCATAATTTTCGGTGCAGAAGTAAACGAAGCCGAGATGGACGGACCAAACGCGTATCCGTATATACTAGTGCTGCTGGCGACTGCTAGCATTGAAGCGTTGTTGTAGCTTGTCATGCCTATAGCGGTGGCAGCGATTGTGAGTGTTATTGGCTGGCTGGTATCCTGGCATAGGACAGAGACCGTGCTGATCCCGGAACTTTCGATCGCGGACGCGGATATGGACGCAGACGCACCTCCACTTGTGAGAAGAGCAATGCACGTACCCTCCTTTGTATTGATGGGCGCGATGCTCGAGTAATTATTATAGGTAGCTCCGTTTGAAACTGTCACATCCTTGGTAGAAGAAGAGAGGCCGCTCAATCCGGTGCGCACATCCCACTGTCGTACAATAGATTTATCTGAGAGCAGGTATGTAAGGTGATAAGCCCGTATCAGCAATAATAGACGTACTCTGATCATTTGCACCAAGCATATACAGAATGGGGTAATTAAATGCACAGACAGGCCCAAGCGTGAACGCAATTTCTTCAAAAGAGGTCGTATTATAAGAACCTGAGGGGTCGCTCAGGAGGAAGTCTTGGACCTGAATATGTCCAGTAGAGTTTGAATAGACCCTAAACAAATCGGTATCGCTGTATGCAATACAAGGTGCTGGAGACATGATGACCGTAGCAACAGCGAAAAGGAGGACAACGTGGGGAAAAACAAAAAAGATGAGTAAAAAGGAAAGAAGGATTTGGCCAGCCACTCACGAGAAAAAAGTGTGCTTGCGAGAAACTGACGCAGCAGGGCTTGGACGTTTCATTCCATGGCAGGTGGAAAAAAAAAGCATCGTGTAGCTTCGTGTCACCAAAGCCAGTAGGATAAAGAAAGCTGAGCCCCAAGAAAAAAATTCATCCTCTTTTCAGCTGTATCCAAATAGAGTTCAGAGACAAAATAGAATAAACTTTGTAAAGCAGCATACAAGAGAGATTGAAATAAAAGATAAAAATCGGATATGCCAAACCAATGTCTATGTATTAATGGGGGATTAAGCTACGAAGAGAAATGTGTTAATGCGGGCGGCGGTTGTTCGCGGTGGGCGAGGAACACATCATCTGAATCAGAAAGCAAGCAAAGGCGTTCCAGACGAGGGCAGACATCCCAAAGCTCATCCACCTGCCAGGGCGAATCCGCTCTGAAGAAAGTCGGCAGCGTCAAGTGCCGGAGGGAACTGGCCTGCTTTTGGGACGAAATGCTGATAGTCCGCGCTAGGGTAGGCGCATGAATATGAGCAAGACAGGCCAGACTCAACTCTGACAATTCTGGGCATTGGGCAACAAAACGTCCTAGTGCGCCTGCATCGATGGCTGTGTAAGGTCCGAGGAGTTGGAGGCTTTTGAGCTTGCGAGGTGAGCAGTACTTGAGGGCGTGGTCAGAGAGCGTTGTCCACCCGTTTAATTCGAGGTGTTCCAGATTAGGGCAAGCGCTCAGTAAGAACCGCACCACGTCATCGCGAACGCCCTCGATTTTGATGGAGCGGATATGCTCGACATGACTGTTCAGGACTGGCTTAAGATCACATACCCGCCAGATTCGTGCAGTGGGCAGCTTCAGGTCCCGCCAAAAAGAAGGGTGACTCGCTAGGTCGCGCAAGACGCGAGAGGTGTGGCGGGCTTGGTGCAGGTCGGTTGGTGTGACCAAGGTAAGAATGTGCCACAGGATCTCGTAGGGTAGTCGGTCGAACATACTATTGAATTATTAAGGGTAGACTCTTTGGAATGCTGGAAAAAGAGAGAGCGAAAAGGGCGAGCAAGTGATGAATAAATAGGAAGAAAGAAAGAAATGATATAATATAAGGGGTTCTTTTCTGTCTTCTCCCAGCAATATAACAGGAGCAGGAGTTTTTAAGAGTCGTTTATCACATGGGCAATAAAGTGACATATCCATACAGTATGCTGGGAACACTTTATAAGAGCTACATGCTTCTCGATACCGATTTATTGCGACAGGACATGTATACAAAGATGCAACGTGGATGAAGGATGCCATCCAAGGACATATAAAAAAGAAAGATGAGGGCTCTACAACATATCCATATTAGGATGCTGAGTCAGAAATTGAAAAGAACCTCTTTTCGCCCAACCAGACTAACACATCTTGATAACATATTTGTCAAGCAAGCATTAATTGCGTATAAATATACCCTGGCAACGAACCCCAGCAAGCTATATACTTCCTCTTCTTTATTAAATTCTAATATGTTCACTGGTCTTGTCGAGCGTCTTGGTACTGTCACTTCTGTCCAGGAGAACGATCAAACCGAGTCGGGGGGCAACGGCTGGACGTTGACTTTGGGCGATGCCGCCCCCATTCTGACTGATTGCCACATTGGTGACAGCATTGCCGTGAACGGTAAGTTCCCATTTCAAAACGGGGAAGTGAGACTCAAATTATTTTCTGTTTTCCCCCGTCTGGGGCTCCTTATTTTCTGTTTTCGCCTTTCTCCTTTCTTTAACTAGGCACATGTTTGACAGTGACCGAGTTTGACAGCGACTCGTTCAAGGTCGGCGTTGCTCCCGAGAGTCTACGTCGCACCAACCTGGGTAAGGCTCTCAAAGGACAATGAGTTTGGGCTGTACTCACAGCTGTATATCAGGCGATCTCAAGGTGGGCTCCAAGGTCAACATGGAGCGTGCAATGGATGCGCAAAAGCGTTTTGGCGGCCACATGGTACAGGGCCATGTCGATGCCACGGTTCGGATTGCTTCTATCACACCCGAAGGCAATTCGATCTGGTTCAAGTTCCAGGTTGATGAGGAGAGCAAGGATCTGATGCGTTTCATTATCCCCAAGGGCTTCATCACGCTCGACGGTACGTCCCTGACCGTGTGTGACGTCGATGATGCCGAACGTACGTTCTCCATCATGATGATTGCCCATACCCAGGCCCATGTTATTATGCCTCTCAAGAAACTCGGTGATCGCGTCAACGTCGAGGTGGACATGCTGGCCAAGTATGCCCTCAAGAGCCTTGAAGGTGCCATTCGGTCGAATGAAGGATTGGAACAACTCGTGAAACGCGCTGCTGGATTGTAATGGCAACATACGTGTAATTTTTGTTTGGTATAAGCTTTGTGTTTTTTATGTACAAAATAAAAGAAGAGAACATCGCATGTAGTAGCGGGTCAAACACAGTGGATATGTAAAGAGGAGGAACAATAATAGAGGATAAGGCTGATGGTATATACAACAAAGGGCGCGTGAATGTGGAAGGTGTTGGTATGACTTTTGATTTGCTTTTTACAGTGCACGGTTACGTTTGGTATTCTCGCGTGTTTGGTCATCTGACTCGTCGTCTTCATGGTCCTTGGTAGTATCCTGATTCAGGGACCGCTTCTGGTGATTGGTCGTGAGGTTGGTCAAGTATAAGGGGCCATGGATGCTGGAGGTATCAATGGACAAGCGCGGTTTATTTTTCTGCTTCTTGCTGGTAGGCGAACCCGCCGGGTGGGTGGTAACCGAAAGGGACACGACAGTGATCGTCGCATGCACAGGAATAATAGAGGCATCATGTTGTTGCGTTTGTTGTGGTACAATAGGTGAGATGGGCGTAACATCACAAAAAAGGCCGCTGCGATCATAGTCGGACTGGGAGTAGGTATAAGCGACGCGAGGCTGCTCAACGCAAAAATGCACACGCAGCGACCGTTTGCGCTTGTTGCCAGAGGAGAGAAAGGCAGAACTAAGACGAGGCGCAGTAGTGGCAAGAGGCATGGGACTGCAAGTAGTAGCGGTGGCCATAATATGTAGATTTATGTGGTTGTGTGGATATGTAGAATGTATATGTATATCTGTATAAGCTGTAGATGATTGAGAAAAAAAAGAAAATATGGGCCGTATATATATGCTGAGAACGGGATTGACCCCGCATATCTAGACTCTAAAAATAAGTCATGAGATCGGCGTGTACAGAATGCCCATTCTCTTTTTGCTGATGTCACGTCCTAAAAATAGGCAGAATGGGTCGGCATTTTATTTTTTCTTTCATTCATTTCTTTTTTTAAAAAAGATTTGAATTTGAAAGAGGGGCAGCGAAGGGAAAGGGCCGGGTCGGCTGCAATTGGAAATATGGATCAGACATTGTTTATCTGGACATCCCTTTATACAGGACGAACATACAAAAAAACGCGCTTTGTCCGTGTATGCTTTTGTGCGCCAAGGCTCCAAATTAATTGAGGCGGTGTCATGCAGGAACCAAACGGAAAGCGAGTTTTGCGGATCTGGGTGGCTGAGTGACAACCTTTACTGTTCTTGGACAAGGTTCACTCGCCGAAAGGGAGATCCACGCATATGCAGAAAAAGGAAGCGGGGACACCAGAACGGATAGTTCATGCCTGCAACGCTGTATATTTGCATATTCACATAAAGACAGACAGAAGCTCAAATAGGGCTGGTAGCACAGTCGTTAATACGAAAAGGATAAGAAATGTTTTTATCGTCCAAAAACAGCAATTTAATGAATAAATAAAGAGACTTCTGTCATTATACTCAATTGGATCTAGCCCAGACGTACTTCTTTGTACACCAAAGCTGCATATTCGGACTCCTGAGACAAAGCCAAGAAATGATTGCATCACTGCTATAATCTTGAATTGTGCTCGAATCCCACCAGTAATATGTATTATGTCCTGTCATTAACATGCACCAAAACTACGACCTGTCAAATACACATATAGAATGATTTGCTCCTTCTGGTGGCAAGTCCGGCACGCGAAACTGAAGATAAATCCGCTGGTCGTTTGGACCAATTCCAAGATATCAAACTCATTTTCTCTTATTTGCTCAGTTCATCTGGAGGCGCCAGAAGCTAATGACAAAGTGATGTTTTGTCTGATTTGCGGTCAGCCGTTCTTTTTTATTATTTGTTGTTGAATGATGGCTACTACTTTTAAAGCAGGCTAACGAGATAACATGAGCTTTGATGACTCCAGAATCTACAGTAAAACAGCGATCACGTTGTTTGTAAGAGATCGAGCATGGTGCTGCCTTGCTTGAAACGATAATGTTGACTGATTTCTGTAAGGTTCTTTCCCTAATGTACAATATGGATAATGATTACTCTTCACTTGCTTCCTGCAGAAAGATTTCGCTGATTTTTTTTGTCAAGCGGCGCGTCGCACAATGGGTTCCGCAAGTAGATTCGTGAGCAGAATAGAAGCTCGACGGGTATGACAAAGGGATAAGGAAAGGGGATATCCGAATTTGCGTGCTGGCGCATGTCAACAATTTCCATTTTCAGTCAGATATTTTCACCGTTTTACGTCCACCTTCCTTGTATATATTCAAAAACATTTCCTTTACTTAGAACATGTATATTTCATCGAAGAGTAACCACGGAGATTTGGTCGTCTTTGGCAAAGAAAAGGTCGCGAGTCGTAACGTGAGTTTTAAATTTACTACGGGCGATTTATGAGCTTTCGGGCACACGCAAATTATGTATTCGAATGCGATTCCAGAACGAATGTAAAGATACTCTGCATGGCTTATTGCATGTGTTCTCGTGTCCAATCACTGAAGATACGACAGAAGATATGTAATGTCACTTAATGGATGATACCAAAGAGTTCAAAATTATCTTGAAACGCATGCTAATGATAAAATAAATCCGTACAGCCGCATAGAAGGCCGGTAAATTAGAAGCCGAAGTACCTCTTCATCGACTATATTATGTGACGGGTATGGATGCTTTGTAGGGGGGCACCAAGGTTCAATGGATGGTGATATCACTCTTGTTGGGATAAAAGATAAATTGATAGGTAATTGTGGATAATGCTTTATATTGATACGCCTTCAATACATCCTTCTTATGCAAAGTCTTCGTTGTTGCCGTCTCGGACGGTTTGATAGGCACCAGGAAAAGCGCCAGGGGCATCTGACCATCCTAGCAGAAAATGCTTAGTCTATCACTGATCCCTTCAGGCGGCTGCTTATAATGCTTACCAGCACCACCACCGACGTTAAGTGAATCACCACGGCTTTGGATCGTATTGATGCCAGCAAAGACAGTGATGGGCTGTTAAAAACAATACAAAAAAATCAGAGTACATGGAATCGGTGAGTGGAGAACTTGGAACAACACTATGACGATATTACCTTGCCAACCAAGCTAATGATGTTCATTCTAATAATACCGTAGTTAGCTCGACTACATAGTGTATAGAACAAGGATACATACACCATAGCAAATACAAAACCGCTCTCGCCCTGAGGGTTACTGCCATGCAAAATGAACCAGAACACATCCAAGAGTATACTTAAGGCCAGGACGCCAGTGAACTGGTTAAAGACAAAAGAAGAGTTATAGCCATGCTACTTCTTGCAGGATATATGTTTACTTGCAGTTTTGATGGGTGCATTCGACTCGTGGTAATTGTATGCCCAAATGCCGAAGAAGTATATAGGTAGATTGTACACCGGACAGGACGCCAAACTGCCAAAAAGCGACAGGCCCTTTGACCAGAATGAGTTTACGAATACAGATATGTATTAGGTTCGTCGCAATAGATACCAGATGAAGACCGAGAAGCGTGGCGAGGTTGGTCTGCTGAGCTAATGTGTGCACAGTGTCCATTATAGCAATTGAATTATGAGGGAAACAGGAAGTCCACAAAAGAGATTACAGCAAAGAAGCAAAAAGCGAACTGTGGACCAGCGGGCGGAGGCTGGTGAAAGCACCGCATAGAGACACGCGAGTGTGCGCGTGGCCCCTCCCCTTGTTACACACACAAACACACATATATATATCACATATCACATTTATTTTTTTCGTTTATACATACCAGATATCCTTGTCTCTCATCTGCATTTTACATATTCTTTTTTTTTTTTTTTACCCTGAATTTATAAAACTCGCCTGTTTTGATTCATGCCGAGAGCTGCGTATGCGTTTCCATTTCGGGAAGTGACATGGTCAGATACTGAAACAACGACCTGGATGGTCTGCTGGAAATGCATTAATATTGGCAATGGACAGGTCTACCAGGAACTCAGTCAGGATATATGGCCGATATCATGTTGGAGACATGTTGACAACCTTCTTGTGCCGCGATAGGTCGCTGCCAGATGAAGTCGCCCGCCTTCGCTGGGCCCGGCACGCCTTTCGTCTTTGCCAAATAATGAGTGATACACCTTGGAGCCCCAATTAAGCAAAGCAAAAGCTAACAATGAAATGTACAGATGAGCCTTCATGGGATTAGGCTCAAAAGGGAAGGTTCGGAATAACTTTTGCTAATATAGTAGTTTATTATGGTGCGGCTATCAACGTTTCGTTCGCTTCATGTACTTGTTGATTCGCGGGCGCAGACTTTCGGAGTTGGCAAAGACTTTGATCAACTCGTTATCGTCCTCTACCCCTTGCTTGAAGCAGGCGACCCAGCTTATTTTCTTATTGCGTGGGTGCCGGAACTTCTCTGCGTATCGGGTAAGGTTGTCCATGTCCATGTCTTCTGGCGGGTCTTGCGTATCGTCGGGACGCTTCTTGCTCAGGTACTGGATGGCTGGCGTCACTGGGAGAGGTGTCGTGTCGCGCGCGCGGCCGTACTTGCGCTCCTGGTGACCGAGATACTCGATTGTATCTTGGATGTAGCTTTTGGCTTTATTAATTGACGCGGCATCGCCATTGTTGACGCATACTTGGATTTTGCGCGCTTGGCTGGTCATTGCTGTGCAAATGTGCGTGATACCGTTTTGCGTCTCTTTTCCCTGCCCCTCAGAAATTGCCAACTGTTCATGTGCTACGTGATATAACAGTCTGATTGTTTGAGCTTGGGCCAGGAGAAGGAACAAACTCAGTGCGGCCAACGGGTGATCTGGGCTCCTCACATAGCGTCCATCGTGGGGTGCAGATGTGTAAGGCGCTTTGAATCGACCAAGCGCATTATTTTGGATAATAGCGGATAAATCCGTATCTTTGTTCATCGTATACTGTATTACAGTATGTACAGTACATGCTACCATATACCGAACCTATTCTTTGTTACCCATCCGACAAGTGCCCCTGGGGCAGTGAAACACGTCTTCCATGTTTTTGTCCCTACCCCCTCGCCCTGTAATGATCTCGCATCTGCCGCGGAGTGAATTTCGTTGCTTGGCGTTGGCTCAACTCAACTCAAATCCAGCGTATGCTTTTTATTTTATGCTTGGCAAACACATATTTTATCTTGATGGCAAGCGTACAGCAACCAACAGGGCTGCCATCCCTCACAAATGGATAAGACGGGTATAAAGATCCTTTATAGGGTATATCTTGATTTAAAGGCTGCCACAGCAACACAACAATAACGTAGCGTCATCATACTCAAACGCCAAGACGCGCTTGACAATTTTTGATCTGAACACCGAATAAACGTCATATAAGAGCTGTCCCGATTCTTTCATGGTATAGAATTCTAATATTCAACGTCATGCTGGCCATGTCCTCTCCTCAATCGCGTGTCGGCGGTAATTCCGTGGACCTAGATTACGGCACGACATCCGCGTCGATCACCGTCGTCGACTATGACGAATATGCCAACGATGATGATCCCAGCAAGGAAAAGACACAAGGCGAGATGACAGCGGGCATAGTCCAAACAGAAGAAACCTATCATATCGTTTCCACCGAGTCGGACATGGGCAAGAACAGCATACGGTCATCAGTTTCAGCTGCAGAGACTGCAAACGCAGCTGAGAAAGTACGACCTGTACCGGAACCGAAAACAGACAATGATCCAAGCAGTTCGCATGATACTGAAACCACAATATCCCAAGCGCAGACTACAGAATCACAAGAAAAACCGACAGAAACGAAACAAAGAGGCAGGCCACGTAAAAATCCTCCCAAAGATACCAAGACCCAGAGAGGTGAAGTTGGGGAAACCTTAGCTCTTCCGAGAATATTTATACCATAGTTAGGGCCCAAGAAGCGATATACCGATACGCTCATAATACAGCTCATTGACACAATACAGAATGCCGGACTCAATTGCGCACAAGCCGCACGCCTTCTTGATATGCACCCACGGACAGCTCAGCGGTACTGGGCCCGCTATCGCGAAGGCAAACCATACCTGCCCAGCCAATCGGGTAACTCCGCAGACACCAACCCCGAGCTGACCACGGAACACACTCTGGCGCTGCAAAAGCTATACGATGAGGACCATACCTCAACACTCAAGGAAGCCCAAGCCTTGCTACGGGAGCGTTTTGCCATATCAATCACACAGAGTGACCTGCAGAAGCATCTAGTCGGGCACTGCGCGCTGATAATGAAGAGACTGGAAAAAAGATCCCATGCCGACAACTCTCCAACCACAGTTGAAGAACGAGTGAACTGGGTCAAGGCTATCAACAAGCGAGGGATAGACTACAACAACTGCGTTTTCATCGGCGAATCGGGCTTCAATATGCGCATCAAGCGGAGCTTTGGTAGCTCGAGAAAGAGTCAACCGGCGCCATCTACGGCATCACGCACAAGCGGCGTCAACGTAACTTTATTAGGAGCAATTTTTGCAAAAGTCGTACTGCATTTATCCCTGAAGAAGCCGCGAGGTGTCGTAGCAAAAGCAAAGCAGTGCAGGACTCAAGAAGATGCGAGACGGGACATGGCCAAGGGCAGCATTCGAGCAATGTATATCGTCGAATTTTTAGAGTCAGTGATGGATATATCTGTCAAAAACCGTATGACCGGCAAGATTTTTGTGATGGACAACGCTTATATGCAGCATGCGACAGAGATAGACGAAGCGGTCGAGGCACGCGGGTTTCGCACCCACTATCTTCCACCTTGTTCACCATTTCTGACACCTCTCGAGTTCTTCTGGTCAAAACTACAGCATGGCATCACACGGGAGCCTTTCGCTGAGCAAGATACCCTCACACTACGTATTAATGCCTCCGCGCGCAAAATTACGCGCAGTGATCTCGAGGAGATGATCGGACGCTCTGTTTCATTTTTTGACAGGTGTCTAGCCAAAGAAGACAAATACTTTATTATATGAAATGAACCATGATAAAGCGACATGCTGAATACTCATACCGGACATTCATGCCATTTGAAATATCCGGGATATGTCTAGTAGGAGATGTTTGGAAGAAAAATGGCAGACGGTTAGGCATCCAGAACAATCCAGACAATGCATATACCAATATCAGCATCCTGATCCAAATATTCGCCACATATGGTAAGCATTGATCTGCCTGATATTGTACATGGATTATAAGGTCAACTGCTTGGAGAGAATTATGCTGTATTGTGGTGTAACGAAGGAAAAAAAAACAACGCTGGGTATTCTGTCAAACTTGCTTTCTTTGAAGCAGCGTCAGGGAAATGGCGGAGACTACGTCGCCTTGGCGATCTAGGAAAGGATCACCTGGGGTTAGAATACAAATAGGGACGATGGTGGAATAACTCATCATCCAGAGCTCTGCCCGTATGTCGGACCTGCGAGTTTTTAACGCTAGTCATGAACGCGCAAAGGTGTCATGAAGTAAGTGGACGGTTGTGCGCTCCCTGTCTCGAAGAGCATGCCGTCCTCAGCTGTGTGTTTGCCAGCTAGCGACTTGTGATGTGATTCAGATATACCATCTTCAACCATGTCGCTCACGTTGGTCAAATCCTCTCCAGAAGAATGCGGCACACTATGCGTCGCTTCCACGATCTTGCTCTCAGGCGTCAAGTTCGCCCCGGGCAGGTCAAAGATTGCGGCGTCTTTGACTTGCTCCGTCTGCTCAGTCAGAACGTCATCAGTCACGCCATCCGCCGTGCTTGATCCTGCAGTATCTTTCTTCTCCTTTTCATCGGTTCTAAACTTGGGGTCGGCGAAAATCTGCTCAGACAGTATACCGGACGTGTTCGCTTTCAATTCATCTTCAGCGGAGGACTTATTTGATACATCTGTCTCTTTTTGTCCTGCATCTAGCGATTCGGCAAAAAAAGAAATCCCACCTGCATCGCCGGTTTCTTTCTCAGTTTGGGATTCTTTCTCAGTCGGCTCGGCCATCGCTTGCTCTTCCTTGGGCTCAACCTCAGTCGTGCCTTGACTGGATAACGTGCTCTGCTCTGCCGCACGGTATTCGTCTTGCTGGCAGGAGCCATCTGTTTTCAACTCTTCCATTTGGGATATGTCTTGATCTGCAGAATCGGCATTCTCATCAGTCTTGGCGGATTCGTTAGGGATCGTGAAAGGAGCTACGATGATATGCAAATCTGTGGACGTGGTGGAAGAGGAGTCACTGTTTTGATGCGATTCATTTGCGTTGTGTGCGTTATCTGCTGACGACTTGGCTGGCATGGTGAAAGGCATTGCATCGACGTCTATACTTTCAGAAAACATGCTCTCCCTCCGTGAAGCGTTCGATGGCAGAGTTCCGTTTGAGGTATCAAGTGGCATGACAAATGGTGCTGCTTTGATATTGAAACCAACCGAAGCGGTTGACGATGCATTGCTACCTTTCCGTGACCTGCTCGACACAGGTGTAAACTCGGAAGGCATGGCAAAGGGCAACGCTTTGACGTTGAAACCCGTCGATGTGGTCGATGACGTGTTGCTATTTTTTCGCGACATATTCGACATAGCTGTTCCTTCAGAAGACACGCCAGCAGGCATTGTAAACGCAGCTGCCTTGATATTCCACCGTGTTGTCGATGCAGCAGATGAGGCATTGCTGTTCCTGCGGGACGTGGTTATCGATGGCCTTTCTGATGAGGGTTCGTTGGGCATAGTAAAAGGAGCGGCCTTGATATTCCAGCGTGAGGACGACGTTGTCGAAGAAGCGACGCTATTCTTCCTCGAGGGTGAATCTCCAGGACCAGGACTTGGCATGGTGAAGGCAGGCGCTTTGATGTTAAGGGAGGACGTCGATGACGTAGCGGAACCTAGGCTGTTCTTTCGCGAGAGCGTCGACGAGGATGGATCGTTCCTCGGGGCGGAGGCTTTCGATGGAGCTGGAACTGGAGCTGCGGCTGGAGCTGGAGCTGGAGATGGAGACAGAGGTGCAGGAGCCGAGTTAAAAGCGGCTGCGTACGCATTCAATTTGGGTCTGTATGGCGTGACATCGTCGGAAGTGCCTCGCAGCTGGGCCAAGATCTGACGGATGCGGCTGCTCTCGGTGCCGAGCAAGAGGTCTTCAAGTGAACACTCGACCACCAAGGGTTCATTTGGTTTAACTTGGTCATTCTTTGGCTTGGAGCTGTCCATTTTCATGAGAGTTGCAAGACTGATCGTGATTGGTTCGCCGTCGTCATCGTCATCGTCTTCGTCTTCGTCGTCTTCGTCGTCCTCATCCTCGTCTTCTTCGTCATCCTCGTTGTCTTCAACTCTATTTGAGAGAGTGCCATCTCGTCCAGTATCTTTCACCGAGACGTGCGGAGGGTTTGCTTGGGTAGGGACGGGCAAGGGCGGGATGACCTGGGTATAAATAGGCAAATCTTCTTTGGTACTTAGCATAGCGGATAAGCTGGTGGTCAAGACAGGGGGAGCCCGATACGACGAAAGAGGCTGTAGATGCTGTGAGGACCAGGAAACGAGCACACCATGAGAAGCTTGAGACGATGCTAAAGGAGGATGTGTCGTATCTGTATTGGTATTCGTATTCGTATTCGTATTGGCGCTTATGCTAGTGCTCGTATTGCTCTCCCAGTCAATGTCAAGGTCCAATGGTGTGCTGGCGTTTTGGGTCGACCTTCTGCTCAATTCAGCCCTACAAGTCAAGCGACTAAAGGAGAAACTTACGTTGGTGGATCAGGCTTTGAAGTCGGCCGATCGTCAGGCCAGGCTTGCAAAGGAGTCGAAATTCCCCAAGACGCCTTCAGAGCATGATCGTCCGACAGATTAGAGATCTCGTTCTGCCAAAACCCAGAATCCCACCCTTTTTCTAAAGTTTACTCAGCAACCGTTCATACTCCAGTTCCTAATAAGGGCAAACTTACTGGAGGATTTCCTTTCAACCATAACTGAGGTACACGGTAACGGACACACGAGAGGGAAGAACAGGAAGAAATTGTCAAAACCAAATAAGGCAAGAAACTGACAATGAAAGTTTTGGCATTAGGCTTGCATATACTGTATATTGATGCTGGTCTATGCTATAAACTATGCTAATGAGGTCACCTTTTTGGGAAAATGATAGCCACCACAAGAAGATCGGACGCATTTCAGTGCCCTTGCATGATACAGTAGCCGAGCCACTGGGATGAAGCGAATAAAAATGAGGCGCGAGTATCGGGTAGAGGAGATGATACATGAAGAGATACGTGATGATAGCAGGATGTTACAAATGGAACTGAATTAATCTTCTGGTTTGTTGAGAGACGCCATGATCTCTGCGTTTGACTTTTCGAGGTTTTCTGTCAATGGGTATGTCTTGATGCCTACTTCCTCCATGAGTCGCTTTTTTCTTTTTCTTTGACAAAAAGAGCATCTTCAATACCTTTCTTTTCTGCTGCAGCACATTCTCGCAGGTAGAACTCTCGATTGCGCTTCAAGATATCGAATTGTAAATGTATGATGGTTCCCGAAACATGCAGGACTTCGAAATGACAGGATACATCGTCGATCTTTTTAACGAAAAACATGCTGCTCAAGACCATCGTAGCTGTATCCCGAGGCACGCGGATGATACCAATTCCTGTCTTTGCATTGAAATAACGCACTATACACGGAGAGAATAAGCTGATGATATCGCAAAGGACGGGCTGGGGTACAACTTACTATAAAAGCCGCGCAACATTCCTCGACCGAATGGACCATAGTTGACAGACACCGCATTCATTATTGCACGTTGAAGGATCTTTTCCGATCCGAAGTCTTGATGGTGGAAGACAACATTTCCGGCTTCAAGGGTAGGTGCTTGTACGACTCTGAACAGGATCCATCTGTTCTTTGTTCGCACCATCGCGTTTCCGTCAAGAGAAAAAGGAAAAAAGTTATAAAATTGATTCAAGCAGTAATCCCCGCTGACTGAGAGAGCATGCAGACGGGGGGGGGGGGAAGGCCTCGAGGAAAATTGTCCAGCAAAACTAGAAGCTCTTTATACAGTAGTATGACCGCAACAGCGTCGACTCCACATACTAGACTCATGGATTAATGTTATATTATCGTCACGTTCTTCTACCAGTCGCATTTCTGGCCGTACCTGCACCGATATTGAAGCACTCTAACTATAATGTTGTTCTTCGGGTACGTTTGGTGCTCTCTGCAATATGATTATCCATTTTTCTGCCAATGCCTTTCGGCTGACCTACGACACCGTACTACATGTACAGCAGCCCATAAATACTGACCGGATTTATCACAGATTATACGGGATGATGTACTACTCAGAGGATAGCTTTTCAGCACGCGGCCTTTGAAAGCCAAAGTTGTCATATTTTACTGCTGGGTCCTTCATCTCTCGGTTCCTCTCTCGTGTCATGGCGACGGGTCGGGAATGGTTCGTCGCAGCCGTGCGCAATCCATTTCGGCTCCTTTACGATCCTTCCTATTTCTGGCTTGCGGCTACACTCCTCCTCATCGCTGAAGCTGCCCTGAACCTGCTTATTGTAGCCAAAGTGAGCTGTAAGACCTCGACTTTTTCTATTCAAAAAAAGCTTCTCACTCTCTTTACAAGACACCGAGATTGACTGGGTCGCGTATATGCAAGAGGTGCAAGGTTATCTGAAGGGAGAACGCGATTATACTCAACTCAAGGGCGATACGGGCCCATTGGTGTAAGTTTCATAATGCCATACAAAAAATGGGCTAACATTGGAAACAGATACCCGGCCGGCTTCGTGTATATCTATTCTCTATTATACCATATCACCGATAGCGGTCAAAACATCCGGAGAGCACAGTATCTTTTTGGAGGACTTTATCTGGCGACACAAGCTTTGGTTTTTGCTATTTACCGTAGGGCGCGTAGAGTGTCTCCGTTCCCCATACTGCTGTTATGTCTTTCGAAACGGCTGCATTCCATCTATGTCCTTCGCTGCTTCAACGACCCAGTCGCCATGTTTTTCGCCTATGCATGTGTTTTGGCTATGACATACCGAAAATGGACGCTCAGCAGTGTCCTCTTTAGGTAAGGGAAAACCCGTACATAAATCAGGGCTTATTCTGAACATATTCCGTCAGTGTTGCGCTCTCGATCAAGATGAACGTCCTTCTTTTCTTTCCTGGTTTCGGTATTCTTCTATGGCAGGCGATCGGCGCATGGGCCACATTTATTCAGCTTGGCCTGATTCTACTTATTCAGATCGGATTGGCCTATCCGTTTCTGTCGACTTATCCCGCTGAATACCTCGGACGCGCATTCGAATTCGGCCGTGTCTTCGATTATCGCTGGACAGTCAACTGGCGCATGATTACTGAAAAGACGTTCGTCTCTGGGCCATTTGCGAATGCGCTACTCACCTCCCACGCCGTGACTCTCCTTTTTTTCGTGTGCTTCGTGTGGTGCAATCGGTATGTTACTCGTTCCTTCGGAGCGTGCGTTTTAATAATTATTTTTCTTCTTTAGTGAGAAAGGAGGTCTTGTACACATATTTTTGGGCGGTTTTAAAGGCAAACGAAGGTTGATGTCACCTGACGGTAAGGAAAAGTACAAAGCGACGCATCTTGTATACTTATATACTATCCAGAGATCGTGATGACTATGTTTAGTGCCAACTTTATAGGAATTGTGTTTGCGCGATCGCTACACTATCAGTTCTATTCGTGGTATTATCATACTCTCCCTTATCTGCTGGATATTCAGATGACCCGGCGTGGACTGGTCAAAACCATAGCAAAGTAAGTTATAAGGAGCACAAATATGCATTATTTACACCATAATAGGGTCATCTTACTCGGCCTGATCGAAATGTGCTGGTTGACGTTTCCGTCCACGCAGACGAGCTCGTATGCGCTAACAGTTTGCCATATGATTATACTTTTAAGGTTGTTGACATCAAAATAATAAAACAGTGAAGGAGGAGGAGGAGGGGGGGGTGCGAGAAGCTAAATTCTATCTGAGAAATGCGGATGGATGTGATTTGACCGTCCGAATATGGTGTAAAAGGGTCTTCTTTTCGTTAATCCTTCAGCATGGCACAACCGTCGTTAAAGATCAAGCTCAGACTGACTGGTGCTAACAAATCCAGTAACAAAGCATCACCAGCACCGTCGTCTGCAACTTCTGCAACCGCATCCACTACATCTTCTCCCGCCCCTTCCATATCTAATAATACTCATAAAAACGCCATTGACACCGAATCGCCAGTCGCTTCACCCGCATCAAAAAAAGCAAAATCTTCTCATTCTCGCAATCGAAAAGCAGCTACAGCTGTCAAACCAGAAACGTGAGTACAACAACTTGGTCCGTTATTTTTTAACTGATAGGGTGCATACTGTATCTACAGACCAGAAAGCGGTGCTAGCACGCCCGGAACGACAGCAACCGGAGGGGGAGGCACGCCCGCATCAAGTGTCACCGCTGACGACAATAGCAAGTCATTTATTCTCAATGTTATTGTCGAGACAGCTCATTAATTCTTCTATTGTCTCGGGTAGATAAATCGGTATCATCCAAACTACCAGCCAACACGCCGGCAGGCAATGCCATTTCCTCCACGTCTCGAAAAGAAATCCTTCGGTACAAGGACACGAAAGCACGCAGGTGGAAGAAATCACCTTTGCAGTTCTACACCTTGGGCGGGGCTCAGGTGTGTCTCCACAGCTGGCAAACAGAAGAACCAATGGCGCTCAACCGAAGGCTGACCGAACCCACTACTGCAGCCGAGATTGACCAACTTTTCTCAGCAACAGGCAACGAACGCGACTTCCGTCCCTTTCTCTGCACCCAGCCTGGCTGCTCTAAATCGTTCACCAGCTACGACCAACTACAAACACACGAAACGAACATGCACGGTACAAAGAAACTTATTTGCGGCATCGATGGCTGTCACAAGAGTTTTGTCACCCCAGGCCAGCTCACCAAGCATCGCAAGATGGTCCATTTCCGCGCCGCTCGCAAGGCCAAGCTGGCTGCCGCGGCTGCAGCCAGTCAAGATAATGGCACCCCCGAAAGCTCAAACGCAGCAGCTGAGGCAGCCGACGCTTCGACTCCGGTTGAAGGCGCAGATGGCGCCGGTTCAGTTGCTGAGGAGGACGAGTTGATGGATGACGCAGGGACCCCGAGTGAGGCCGCCCCGAATGACGAAAAGGAGGATAGCGTCGATATCGGCGTCAATGATACCGCCTGAGAATAAAACGCACCCTTATCTTGGATGCTTCGTGTTTCCTTCTTTTGCGACTACCTAAGCGCAATCAATGGTGGTGGTAATTGGATAGTTGACCCATACATACGGACAATCTTGACTGTAACAACTCAGTATACCTGTATAAAAGCTCCTGCTTTTGTCAGTATTATTCGTAGTCACGCGATACAGCAGAAAGTCAAAGATCCATCCGCTTGCTGGATGCCGATACACTCCAGATCCATGTATGTATGCCTGGTACATGTACGTCACCGACCCTCCAAATTTCCTGTCTGCGCACAGACACACAATTTATGACCTGGAGTATCGGAGGTGAACAGTCGGATAGATGCCCTCATACTCAACGAAGGTTGGTCGTCATCTGTGGAGGGATACTTGGTCGAGCAGCACAGCACTGTACACAACACAGTAGATTATTTTGAACCATAATAGTGGCGCAGATGATCATAGCACAGTATATGGTGTGTATGTTTACCTCTGGCGCATGGACATCCCCCGTTGCATATGCGTTTATATGACTAGTCATACATGGTAGGAAGACAAAACTAATCATTACGTGGTGCTGCTGAAAAGACCACAAGGCGCAGATTCTTCTCTTTGAAAGAGAGAAGTCTAGACCGGTGGCAGCTAGAGCAACTCAAGCAGCAGCATGCGGGCGGTTGTAGACGCCAGCTCGAAATGGTCGACATCTCTTTTGATGCTATTGTCTTGCACCTTGAACAAAATCCGTCTGATTGGATTTTACGCAAGTGAGCAATGTGCCAAATAAGTATAATGATATAATCGTCCAACAATGGTCGATTTTATGTCCTTCGTCAACAACAGTTCTTCAATTTCGGAGTAAGCGTCCGTAATATCCGATACCCTTCGTAGTGCCACCTACTGATGGGTAATTGGAGTATCACAGCAATGTCGATGGGTTTCTTCCTTTGCATGCTAATATACTCCTCATGTTTGCCCAGACTCAGATTTGTTAGCAATATTTTGATAATGCGCGCAATGGCTTGTCCTGGCAGACTCATTCTTACATAAATGAAGCGAGTCGACGTCGTCTTTGACAAAAATATGCACTACAAAACGATCGATTAAGAGTTTGAAGCGTCTTACGAGTACGTATTGCCGTAGAAGTCTTATCGCCCCATAGGAATGCGGTATACTTCTGTCAGAAGATCTTATGGCTGAGTCCAGCGCTCCACGGAACATGGCTGATATGCATTATAATACGTTGCTTCCACGATGCCTGGCCCAGGGCAATCATTTTGGTGGACCTGGAAAGACGACCGACTGAGATTAAAAACAGCAACTTCCTTTTTGGTTGTTCAACTTGCACTGAATTATATACTGTAAAAAAGTGGCAGGAAAAGTGACAGACAACAACTCAGAATTGGGAGCGGATATCCTGAAACTACCGATAATATGATTGAGGCAAGACTTCGACAATTTGAATAAATAATGCCATAGTACATAGCCTATTTTAAAAAAGAATGTAAGCAAAAAGCGGCGGAGAAGATTCTCGTGCAGCATGCGCGCACTGTTTATCACTAAACTTTATGTGGACATTTGTGTGTCTCTGACGGCTGTCATCCTCAGAAAAAAAGAGGAAGGGCCAGGGTACCGATTCTGCTGCAACCTTACGCAGCATCTCTTTCCTTTTTTTTCTTCTCTTTTTTTCCTTTTGTTTTGTCTAAGTTATCATTTTCTTATTTGAAGATGCCGCCAAAAAAAAGTAAAAACAAAAAAAGGGGAAGGAAAAGCAGCAAAATGCCTCAATGAAACGAATTAGATAAAATAAAAGAAAACAAGTTATTCATACTCCATCTCATCTTGGTGCGGGTGTACCCATCCTCTGGTCATAGCCATCTTACTAGCTCTGCACGACATTAAAAGAAATAGGGTCGTGTCAGAAAGTCAAAGCCCGCTCTAGGTGTGCGTGCACCGCACGCACCGCACCGCTTCACGCGGTAACTTGGCTGACCGCCCAGAAAAAAAAATATTCTGTGAGTCGTACATACAGTATACACTTTTTTTACACTATTACTAGTCATACGTGCATCAAACCACGTCAATAGCCCACTTTAGGATAAGCTTACTCATACTCATAACGCGCTTTTATCCCACATAGTATGTGCAGTCGTTGCTGTTTATGTCTATTGTTATGTTGCTGCTTTGGGACTCCATTGTAGACCATGATTTGTCCCGAAAGCCGAACCGAACATGACGAGGATAGTCCGCGTGCGTGCAGAACGAGGAGTAAATAAAAGGAGCCCAAAAAAAAAAAAGTGAGAACATAGAGTCTAAACCAGTCTAGAGGATACGCTACACAAACTTACTTGAGCTTGGCTCGTGGCACTACCCACTTACACTGTGGATACTGCAAGATGTCTATATAACAAACAAGAAAAAAAAACGCGCGCTTGTGTCCCGCCTTTTCTTTCTCGTTCTTTTACTTCCCTCTATACATTATCCTTTACAACTTTTATCTTCCACGATACTTTACTGCGTGAATGAATTAAATGCAATTGCGGAATGCCATCTCTTCTTCCTTCCTGCAGGCGGTGGTAGACCCGATAACGAGCAGCAGCAATAGCACGACAACAAGCGGTATTAACGCTACGCCAAACGAAGCTGTGGGACCGGACAACTCGGAGATCATCACCGAGTTTATCAACTTGTTTTGCATCACATTGGTCGCTATCGCTTTGGGCTCCAAGACCCATAAAGCAGACCGTAATCTCTTCCTCTCCTACGGACGCCTCCTCGTCATCCATATTTACATCATGTCCTGGAGTTTTGCAACGATGTCCGTTCTCGTCATATCCACCTACCACAGTAAGAACGCTTCCTCAATCAGTCTGACTGTATTAAATCTGTGAATAGACAACCCCGTGTCCTGTACGATTGGCATGTTTGCATGTGATATTTTATATGCCGGCTCGAAAATATCCATCTATGCGTGGTATGAAGCGAGGCAAATTATAAGATAAAATTTGCTGACATGGTAATATGCTAGGTTGATTGAACGCGTGCACATTGTCTCTTCATCTGTACTGCGGCTCAGACGGCTCGAGTCATGGCAATATCGTTTCCACCTACTTTTGTTATGCCCCTTTGTTGGTATTGCCGTTCTCATGGTAACTGGAACTCAGCAAAGCACGTACATAGAGGACGAAGGAGTTGATCTGTATTTTAGCTCATCTACCGTAACACCTATATTCGACCCAATGGCGATTGCGTGATTGGCCTAAAACTCATCGCAAGCATACCCGTCGTCGTAAGTACTTTTGATATGCCGGAGTCATAAAGCATACATATTGATTAATTTTTGTTCATGTAGATCTACGACTTTGTATGTAACAGACGCTGACCTGTCCCTATTTTACTGACGACCGCTTATAGTTTCTCAATCTTTACCTCTCTATCCTGTTCCTTATACCACTCATGCGTGTTAGCTTACGCTCGCGCGCAGAATGGACACGCAAACGTCTCTACAAATTTACCGTGCGCAGCTTGATTGCCTCTGTGATTTGCCTCTGCGTGTCTTTTACAAACGCTTTTGTCGTCGTCATTACGCGCGGCGAGATGCGCGGCCTAATGTGCCTTACTATGTGTACTTGCGACGTGACGGTAAGCAACGAAGCACACTCTTTATGTGGTCTGACTCATCGCGAAAGATCAACGTTATCGCCATCCACTATGTGACCTCTTCTCATCGATGGTTCAAATCCAACGACGACAGTAAAAAGGAAAACGAGCTAGACCCGTCTCCACCTAGACCGGGTCAGAATGCTAATAATAATGTGGTGCCTAGCAGCAGTATTAGCAACACAGGCTTAGGGCCCAGCTATGGCAATACCGGGGAGCTCGGTCAGAGCACAGCACCAACTTCCGAGACCATCAATTCACACGATCGCAAAACGGCCGCAGCTCTCTTTATGGGTAATCATAACCCTGTCGAATCCATTGAATTGGATCAGACTAATCTCGCCGTCAATACCTTTGGTGTCATCAACACCGCCGCAAACCCGATCTCGACTGTCGACTCATACGAGCGCAACACGGCAGCAGCCATGTTCACGGGCGACTTCCAAAAGGTTCACGGCTTCTCAAGCGATTTTCACCATGGTCATGACGACGACGATTTCAGCATCAAGTCGATTCAAATGTCCCAAACCAGTCTTAGTCCTCTCCAGCGGCACGAGGACTATTAAGTGCACCCATTTTTCTTTTATTTATTTATACCATGCATGCCTATTTAATCATCCTTTCTTTCCTCCAAAAGAGAAAAAGTTACCTTCCCGCATACCCTGTCCCTCGAACCCTTCAACGCTTCTTGTTTTCTTTCCTTCCCTTCTTTCCTTCGTCCTTTGTCTGACGTGTATATTCCTGACTATTTCATGTCCTATCAGTAGCACAAAAATACATATCTTGCTTTTCTGTATCAACGTCTAGCATTTTGTGAAGATAAACTTCTGTCGTGCACTGCAGATATTAGAAGGTCACCTGCTGTAGCGCATAAAAAAAGTGGAACTTTCGGAGTTCACACACCATAATGAGGAGATACCTTATTGCTGCCACGGATTACGATTTTTTCTATCCTTTGCCGTAATTAAGCTAAAGTGTATTTAACTTCTCTCGTTCATGCGACATACTGTACTTCTCGGCATTCGATATCAATCATGACAAGTCAAAAAGCGATGCGAACCATGCGCTCTGTATTCTAATATTATGTGCATCGTCCATCAGCAACAGGTGGAGCGTTCCTAGTAATTGTCATGCGACCCCAACGCTGGCAATGTCAACCATAACAAGGTTTGGAGATTTGTCCATTTTCTCCGCAGGTTGCATGGCAATTAACAGAATAGGCCTAACAGCTACTTTGGCTGATGGTGGATATCTATATGGAATTCATCAAGCCAGGTGCGCACGGACATGGGTGTTTGTCTATAGAAAGCTTGAGCCACGCGGTCTTTCATCGGTGTCATCGTTCCACGACCCAAGCTTGTGGTCGGTATTACCATGATTGGGATCGTCGAGGATGGCTTTCCAGATGCGTCTTTTCGTAAACGGATAAATGAAACCTAATTCGCAAAAAAATTGTGGACCTTCCTTTTTTCTGCGCACCTCCTTTATCTGGTGGATGTACAGATCAGTATTGAGGATAACCCCAATAAGCAGATGTGTCGTCCCTTCTAAACGCATGCATATAAAAAAAGTCTGGACGTGCGGGCGGAGAATATTTGACGCATGGGTGGGCCCCTGCCGTATATTTTTGCTTTTGTGCGACTGGCATTGGGATTCCTCGAGAAGATACGTGGACTCTATTTTCCTTTTACGCTTTCTCCAACGAAAAATAACGCTTTACATGGCGACACTTCTTACGTTGAATGAAACAAACAAGTATTCCCTCTTGTGAATCAAAAAGGAAAAGTCTGACATAGGATACAGTGTTTAGGTCTGCACAACGTTACAGCGTGGTTGCAGGAGGATGGCGGGGCTCGATCTCTTCTCTCGAAATGAGGAGAATGTTAAGCTGATAAACTGCATAGCGGCGAACCTTCTTTTTCTGTTTGTTTGCGCCCTGTGCGTTCTGTCTCTTTTTCTATTTTTCTCTGCAATAGAAAACAGTGGACTGCATCAATAGATGGATATACTTCAAAGCTACAGACCAATATTGAGAAAGGAGAAACTAAAGGCGAAGCAGAAAGCGACAAGGTAACATAGGGACGAAAGAGGGAGCCCGAAATTGTATCCCCTCTTTCGGTGTACTATATTTTGTTCGATCGGGAATAAATCATGACACGTAGTACAATGCATCGCGCAAGCACTTTATATGATTGAACAAATGAAACGAATGCATGTACGGGCTTTCTTTTTGTACTCTCTTGGTCCCGTTCGTCCGGTGGATTGATCCCTTTTCTTTCCCTTTCTATTTTTGTTTTCTTCTATTCTTTTTTTTTTTTTTTGTGGTCTTTGGTTTTGTCGTGAATGAATTAAATGCACCCACAGATTGACAGCTTTATTACCTCGTCGCTCGCGATGCAGGATCGTGCAGACATGAACCCGGATCATCTCGAGATTATGACCGAGTTTATCAACCTGTTCTGTCTGTCCGTGTTAGCAGCAGCCCTCGGCTCAAAGACGACCACAAAACGCCTCCGCCCAGTGAACTATGGTCGCACTCTTGTCATCCTCGTCTATTTCTTCTCCTGGGCATTCGCGGCCACCGCCGTGCTTGTCATATCAACAAACTATAGTAATTGTTTATAATCTATCCTCTTGTCATTCTTTTTCTTTTCTTACAGCCGATATTTTAGAAAACTACGTGTCTTGCACTGTAGGCATGCTCGCCTGCGATATTTTCTACGCGGGCAGCAAGATTGTCTGCTACCTGTGGTATGACATTCACTTTACATCCACTTCACTTGTTTAATCCCAAACCAAACAAAAAAAAAAGGTTAATTGAACGTGTGCACCTCGTCTCTACTTCGACACTACATCTACGGAGGATCGAATCATGGCAATATCGATTCCATATTGTCTTATTATTCCCCTATGTCGCCATTGCCGCTCTCATGGTAAGCATTCAATAGGCACATGAAGCGAATCTCTAAAGCCTTGCATAGTTAACGTTCCGCAATATCATCATCTTGCCAAATGGCCAGTGTCTCATTGGCCTTAAGCTGCCCGCGAGTGGGCCTTTAATCGTAAGTGATTGGTTGCAAAAAAGAGATCTGAGTGTATAATTTTTTCTCTGATGGGTCTGCTGCACGTGGGTTTTTCCCCTTAGGTCTATGACTTTGTAAGTTTCCTTATACCCGATAGCGTCTATCCTTTTCTTTACTAATGTTCCACGTATTAGTGTTTCAACTTATACTTGACTGTCCTGTTCGTGATCCCTTTGATCCGGGTGAGCCGTCGATCTCGAGCAGAATGGACCCGCACGCGTCTTTACAACCTTTCTATACGCAGCTTAATTGCCTCAGTTGTATGCCTCACAGTCTCGTTTGCTAACGTCCTTGTCAACGTCATCACCAATGGCGAAGAGCGAGGCTTAATGTGCCTCACTATGTGCACCGGGGATGTCACTGTAAGTGACGCATATGTTTTCTTCTGTAACAGGACTGACGCACCAAAATCTAGATCAATGTGATTGCAATTCATTATGTACGATACATACAAGTGTCTATGACGACAAAATGCTAATATCTGTTTCATATAATTTAGGTGACAACCTCACAACGATGGGGTCCCAGAAAACCCAGCGATGAGAACAGCGATACAGCGAGCACGTCACGCGGCGGTGGTACAGGACCACAACAACCAGAGAACGGCACTCTATCTAAAATGCAGGCTTCGAGGTCACACGGACTGACGCCGACTCCTGATCTGAGCACAACGGCCGAACGAAGTGGCGCCTTTCGTGGCTCTATCATGGATAACAGCACTGCGCCTACGGAAACCGTGAGCTCTTACGAACGCGATCTGGCGGCCGCTATGTTTATTGGTGACGTGAATAAGCTCCATCAGTTACGCCATGATGAAGAGCACGGCAATAATCATGACGAAGACGATTTCAGCATACGATCCGTTCCTGTATCTCAGATCAGCCTTCAGCCGCTTCAAGAGCACGACTAAATTCGATCTCCCTCCGTATACCATACACCTACATACACGCACATCTTTTTCTTTAACGAGCAACGCGAACAACCAACCAAGCATCTGTGTTCGTTCCATGCTTCCCTTCTTCACAAGCGCCAGCGCACTCTATCGAAAAGCACGCGCATGCTTGATGCATGCCATTTTTTCTTGCATTTCTTCCTTCTTTCTAGTCCCTTTGTAACATATATCATTTCGCGGGAACGAACAATCGACCACTTTTCTATGCATATTATATGTACAGTAGCTAATTTTTTGGGGGATCCAAATTGTGCATGTACGTCAATAGAAGGAGGGAGCCACGGGGACAAATATGAGATCTGTAAAGTGAGACTGCCAGGTAAGTTTAGTCATCGCAAGCGGCACTAGGCCTAATTTGCACCTGGCTGCACAGCGCGCACCTTAACGGGGGTAGCCCTCCGGCAAATTCCAATAGCTTCTTCGGCGATTTCCATCCTTGTCTATAAGATGTCACCTAGACAGTTATGTAATGGAAGACAGAAATCTCATGCGCCTGAGGAGCGAGCGTTGGCGAAAAAAAAAAAAAAATTCGGCGTGTCTTTACCGCGGTAATTTCGACGCAACTCCGATCACGAAGAGGAATTTTTGCATGATATAAAGAGACCAGCTATGTATGTACATACGTCTGCACCGTACCAGGGGAAGCGTCTTTATGTATTATGTGAAAAACGACTCTTCAATTAGGGCGCTGAACTGATCTAATTAAGAGCCAGCGTTTTTGTATAGGGGGCGGGCGATCTAGCTAGTGTGTTTATCTGAGAGCTACCTATATAGTTGGGTCTTTGTGGCTCACTACTAGGGCCGTCAGATAAGTCACGTGTCGCGCATCCGAGAATGCCGGATACGGACTGACTATTATATTATTGGGGTGATTCCTCCGGAATAGGGACGTAAGTGAGTCAACATTGCCGCCTAGGCTAATATATGCGAAGGGAGACGAGTATTGGAGGAAAGCAAGCGGAGACAAGGAAAAGCAATGGAAGGGGAAAGGGAGCAAAACTGAGATACAGATTACTGTCTCATATCCGCCGGTAATATCTGCTTCATTTACGGGCAGAGGAAAGGGGAAAGAAAATCTCTGGATGAGGGGAAGCAAGCGGACAGAAAGGGACAAGACACAGGCGAAGCAGAAGTGCAAGCTACGTACACATTAAAGGAATATTAATGATGCTCGAAACGATATACTTTTGTCATGGCAACTTACTATTATGCACATCGGCGCAGTACGTGGTCTGTGGATGGGCGATCGGTGGCAGTGGGATTTGAGGGAACTTATATGCTTATATTGCCCTTGTTAGTTTATGCTTCCAAGACATAACCTTGTGGATGAAAGTACTTACAAAGGAAGGGACTTTGAAGCGATAAAGAACAAGAAGGAAAAGTAGACGTGGGAGAAAACAACTATTGCAACGGACACGCGCCGAAGGACTTCCATGCGATTAAATGGGTCAAGTACACCAATGGGAACGGAAGGTACCTCGTCAAACACTCGCGAAATCATGAAAAAAAGATTAGGCAACCCACCCATAATGTATAGAAGTGGCCGCTGTCTTTAAGCAAGAGGTTCGCTGTGTATTGAACCCAGCAAAAGGAACAGATATAGTGAATTACACCATCCGATTTTGACGAAGGATAGCAGGACGACGAGAATTTTGCACGAGAAGAATTCGAACGCGCATGTCGCATGTGGGATTTACAATGACTTACGGGACAAAATTAGAATGGAAGTGTCAATTCTTTGATTCTCCAAGGGCAGCACTGAAATGGCCTGATTTTTCTCCTTACCATTGGGTGCTTTGTTCTTCTGAGGGTACGATATCTCCTATTGATGACTGATGGATAGAATCCTGTGCCTTCCTGCAGCATACTGTTGGTATATGAAGAGTCAACAAGTAATAATATTGACTACCAATTGTTGCAAAAAATATCTTCAGTAGAGTATGCATATGTAGCGATAGGAGGATCTAATGGCGTCCATAACAAATCTGAAATAATATGATTTAGCGCTAGTACATACTCCACATCGGCAATAGAGAAATATGGAGCCTCTGCCCTATGGCATATCCCAGAGTAGTACTTATTATTTGGGCTCCTGAAGATTCTCAATTGAAGTGCGTAAGTATGGATCGTCCCTATGGCGAAACTCGCAAAATCTTCTGCTGAAGCTTTGCCTCTTCTTTACATCTTCGTCAGCTATCTATAAGATTAACGATCCAGGAGGTTCTACTGTTGCGAAAGGTAAAATAAGGTATAATGCAATAGGAGACCCTACCGTTCCGTTGTCTTGTCTTTCCGTTGTGCCACGATTCGGACCAATGTACGCAGCAGTTTAGAGTAGTCATAAACACCAGTCTCCCAAAATTACTAAATACACAAGTGCAAGCTAAGGTAGTTTGCGCAGCACATTAACTGTAGCTCACTGAGAGAAGATTTAAATGATATTCTCTTTCATATGGTTCTTGGAACAATTCAGACGACACGTGGCGCTTAAAGCGCCTGTCCGGGCAAGCTATGTGTGAGCTTTGAATACTGTTGCTTCACGTATCTGGAAAGCACAGTCGTTAAATCGTAGCCAATCGGACGGCACCGCTGCTAATGTCGCACGCTATGCTGGGTCTGCGGGGTCACAAACAAATCGTACAGCAGCTGCAATACGAAGAGAAGATATCGGCGGCGATATACTTACACACTGAGACCAGTACTTGCACTTCCAGTTTGTAGACGCCTTTATCGAACGACATGTAATAGCATGCATAAGGCATCGAGAAGCTCATTCTATGCGTAACATTATCGATGTGCAGCGTTACATTGACTTGCTCATTGATCAGCATAGCTTGTGCTTCAAAGCGGGTCATGCGCTCCATTTGTCCCGAACTGCTGGTCTAAATAAAAAAATTTCTTTCATCTGGAAACAAATCGATGTGAATGAAAAACATTTCCAGTGGCAGACGCGCGCGTGGAGAAGATTGTCCCGGTTTCAACAGTGCCCCTAGATACTCAGAACATAGCGTACATGACGATAGAAGCAGTAGAGATCTCAGTCTTATATATTTTACATAAGCATAGCATATGGGCACGTTAAGAGAATAACGCATGGTAGATTAAGGAGATGATCCAATGTTAGCGTCTGGGTTGAAAGATGTTGACATTGATGTTGACGGTTTTCCACGTGTGTGTAGGCATGTCCTGAACGGCTTCCAGACGATTTCCGAGCGCAGACCATTTGCTTGTATTAAAAAAAACAATTCTTATTAAAACGTCCACTCGATATCATCGAAGGAGGAGGAGGATCCTCTGGAGTCGGACAAGAACACGAGCAGCCATGAGGGTGGGCTACAACATAGCATAACCGCGCGCGTCGGGACCCAACATATTTGGAGTTTTTGGCTTTTTTGCCGATCCATGCTGTATTGGGTCCATTGGTACGACCAACATGAAAAAAAAAGACGTTGGTTTCTTCTTATCTGTATTCAAGGTAAATTTGAGGCCCATTTCTTTCTCTTTTAGTGTTGCCTTTCCTCGTATCCGGACTATACCCCCGCCTCTGTTCATCCTGCCACAGTTTTTCTACGTAGGATGGATCTCAGCTACGCAAATCCAGACGCCGTCGAAATCATGACCGAGGGCATTTGTCTCGTTTGCCTCACCGTCTTAGCTGCGGCGATGGGTGCGAAAACTTCTGGCGAGCGATTGAAGACGATCACCTTTGCACGCACGCTCGTCATTATTGTCTACTTTTTCTCGTGGGCCTTTGCCGCCATCACCATTGTCGTCCTCTCCACCAATTACAGTGCGTCCACATATCCTATAACGCTAGCGTACCGACTCATCCTGCGGATGTATCGCACCTTCCTGTAGATAATCCAGTGTCTTGCACCGCCGGCATTACCTCGTGCGACGTCTTCTATGCAGGCAGCAAAGTGATTATGTATTGTTGGCTGATCGAGCGTGTCCATCTTGTAACAACGGTTCGGGTGGCGCGCAGACATTCAAAAATGTATATCTTCAACATGTGTCTCATCGTACCATATGTGTTCGTCTTTGTTCTTATGGTAAGCGGAGCAGCCTCGTAGAGCCGCCTCCATATCAATTACGATGGGCAGCCTATGTGTTTTACTTCACATTGACCAAGGCCAATTGCTAAAATGACGCTGATTATTTCTTATTATTTCTTTTGTAGTTGAGGTTCCGCATCAACTACATTACGGAGACGGGCGAATGCATCAATGGCTTGGAGCGCTACGCAAGCATCCCATTACTCGTAAGTCTTGTCAAATGACGTATTCCTGTGCGATGGCGTAGATCGCTGACTCGTATTTGCGTTATACTAACTTTTTTTTCAATAGTCCTATGATTTCGTAAGTGCTGCAGAATGCAGGGTAAACACATGCCACGTAGCACAAACTAATTCACATATCGTCTCATACGAAAGCTCTTGAATTCGTACCTTACGTTTCTCTTCGTTAGGCCATTGCTCAGGTCAGCCTATGGCAGCAGTGCCTCGCAGGATGGCTGGAACCGCAATTCAAGGCTGAAACGGCTCGCTCAGCGAACTCTATTTGCTTCCGTCGTTTGTCTCATTGTATCTTTTGTGAACATCCTAGTCCTTGTCATCCTAAATGGACAAGAACGAGGTGTCATGTGTCTTACCATGTGCTGTGTTGACGTGACAGTAAGTGAACAACATCAAACAAAAAAATCAGATATCTGACTCATCATAGATTAATGTTGTCACCGTCCACTGGGTGACATCGGCCAGCCGGCGATCGCTGGCCGCGCCGAAAGGACCCGTACTAAGCAGCAGCGGACGTGGAAGTCAACATTCATCGAGTGACAAACACCACCGCATGCCGCCCACATCATCGGTAGTGGAGCATGAAGGCGTCTTTACCCGCACAGTCCATTGTAGCTTTGAGCAGCAGGCCTTTGAGGGGCATTATGCGTTCTATCCGCGGGACACAAAGACCGTATCTGAGTCTGCCTGCAGCAAAAGGGATAGCCACGCCAGCTTGACCTCTGAAGACGATAGTGTAAAGTCTACACAGGCATCGCAAAGCAGCGTCCAGCCGCTGCATTGACCTGTCATTATCTCATACGGTCCTCCCATTTTCATCATCCTGTACGCACACTCATCCATCACCTAGTCTCGAAAACAAACGCACACGCACGGACACATACACATACGCTTACACATACACATACACATACACATACACATACACATACACATACACATATATTCATACACACTATGCGCGTGCCCCACCCTTCGCTACCTTAAAGCATCATCTCCATGTTTTTCCCCTTCCTGCAATTCACATCCTCTGTCCGATCTCCTTCTCTTCCTTATATCGTAGGTACCGCGTACATTCCCCCCCCCATTCTTTGTTTCCTTTTTTCTTTTTCTTTTTCTTGTTGTTTGTTGTTGTAAGACCCTCATATTGTACCAGAGATGTATCCGCTCTGGAGTGGATACCTGTCAGAATATATACATATCTTTATTATGGAACGGAAAAGGCATAACCGGCCTCCTGGTTCGGTTCTTCTATTTTACGATATTACTGGGAGCCCTTGAATGCATAGTCCCAACCTTGCGGTGAGGGCGTCTCGGTGGGGATCTTGGCTTGTTTTGGGTAGGTCATGTGGCGGCTCTTTACAATGGCGGCTTTGTAGAGACGATCGCTGGTCTTTTCGAGTTCGTTCATAGCGGCTTCCATGGCCCGGAATTGCCGTTCAAGACGACGTTCACGTGCCTCGCGTGTGCGCATTTTGTGCAGTTTCCAGGCTCGCTCGATCGTTTCATGTTGCTCGAGCTGTTCGCCTTCCAACTGGATGGGTTGTTCCCGCTTGGGTGATTCGAACAGGACACGACGGATGGTCTCGAGACGGGGGTCCGAGGCCGTCGAACCAGTGTCGACCGGAGGTTTGCTCGTACTGACATAGTGTCTACGAGCAGCGGGTATTATCGATCGACGGAACAGTTGAGTGGTGTTGTTCATTTCGAATGAGAAGGAATAGGGACGGGGCGGAGACAAATAAATGTTTGGGCAAGGGCAGAAACGTCAAAAGAATATGCTCTTGCCCTTCCCATTGCGGTGTTAAATAAGCCACTCTTACCACCGTCTTTAATCCATGTTGCATTGTTTGTTCCTGGCCTTCCTATGATGCTGTCTATTCCATACATACAGTTAGTATCCCATGCATTTGTTCTGATTGGGTTCATACTATATATTACACTCATAAAAAATAATTATACACATGATAGTATAAAAACTAATGCAAGGAATGTTATCACCGTTGAGGAGGGGACTGAAAATGGTATTCGGGAGGATATCCTGAAGGAGGACAATAGGCAGGTGGAGGGGCGGCCAATGGAGACGCAACGGGTGGGGCCACTTCGCAGTCAGATGAACGCTGGTCGTGCAAAAGACGTATGTCATCCATCGCAGTTGGGCCCAATGCAAGTAAGACGTCGTTGGAGGCTGCGACGTAGCTGGGAAGGATATCACCCCGTTGCTGGACTAAGTCGACTTCCGGGTCAAGCTGAAACGCCTCAATGATGAGCGCTATAGCATATTGCCCGATCGACTCTCTTAGGTGCAGTTCTTCCGAAGTATCGGTATGGCGTGGTCGTCGGAAGTCCCATTTCACCTGCCGGGGTATATCCTGCGTCGTCATCTCCTTAAGACACGTAGTGAGTGAATCTTGGAACTACGAGCAACGTAAGGCATTGCATAATGATTAATGTGAGTGTGGCATGAAATAAATGGGTATCACACAGTGAGAAGCTTAATCGTAAATGACCCCGCGCTTCTCACCAACCGAACACCGATCGGCTCTCTCTTTTCTCGACGACTTACGCGGCTCACACGGAGATAATGCATGCCCCGTCTACGGGTAGTCCAATAGGCCAAGAGGGCCGGAGCGATGAGAATAAGAAGCGGATACCACATGGATATGTCGAGCCCTCGAGCGACGATGGAGAATGCGGCAGTGGCAATGACGAGGGCAATTGCGACCATGAACATGTAAGTGTCTGGCCATAAGCCCGGGTATTCTCTCCGTACAAGCAACCGGAGGGTCTCAATTCGCATATCAAAGATCTCCCGGGGAAGCTATAAATGAATACCATTTACAAGGTCAGCTATAGGCAGAGCACAGCGAGCATGTCAATATATTCCTCACATATTCTCTGAGCTGGCGATAGGCCGCGTAGTCGTCCACGACGAGCCGTGTGGGTTTGTAGCGGCTGACGACAAGGGCAAAGGCCGCCAAGGGCATATGAGGAGACGGAAATGATGAATTTAGACGGTAAAGTTGGATAAGAAACAAGAAGAAATAGTCAAAGAAGAAGCTATTGAGTAGTTATAGGTTAACAAAGAAAGGGCGAGTGAGACAATCAAAGCTAAAAAGATGCTGGGAATTCGGCGCATTCGAAGTCCCGCGTGGTGTGTTCACACACAATATGCTTTAAACTCATTGTTGCCATTTTCTGTTTTTGTTCGCTGCACAAATGGGTGGTTTTTCTTTTTCTTTTTTTCTCGCAGTATGGGCGTTTTTAAAGCGTTACTCGCAGTATGAGGACAGTCCAGGTTCAAACGCATCATAATTGAGTGCTTTGGGTTTTCTATTTAATCCTCCAGTATTTGAATAAAAGAGAAAACTCTCTTCCCCTTCACTGCGTAGCAGCTTTAAAATCATGGCTCGCCGCGATAACATCCGATTCTCCTTGGCGTCGTGCAACACCGATGACAGTGCAGATTCGTCCAGTCTGGCGACGCCTCTGGATGCGTCACCCTCTGCGTCGCATTCTACTTTTCCCATTATCACCGTTATCGCAGACGATGCCTATCCCAATCGATCCAACATACCCTCTGTCGCGGCCACCGTTATTCCGCATCACAATCACCAGCGCCGCCCACCGCCTTATAATGCAACGACACTCCGGCGCACTTCCCATTTACAGAACCACACTTTGCCTTCTCCTGCCTCGTCGCCAAGACAACAAGTTCAACCGCATCATGAGCAGGACCAGGATCAAGACCAACCAGGCCTCTGGCCGCGATTGAAACGCATGGTATCCAGTTCTTCATTGGCACGCATAGGAAGCTCAAGCTCAACGTCAACAACAAACACAACTCTGGACGAGGAGCCAATGAAGAGCTCATTCGATCCAATGCAGGGCCTGTCTGACAAGCTGCAAGAATTCTGCGTTGACAAAACCAAGACTCAATACAAAAAGAAGCGACGCTGGTTTGAAAAGGCCCGAATTCAGCCTCAGTAGTGCAAAAACTTCAGATATTCCTGAATGCAAAAATTTTGTGCTTTTTTTCTCTTTTCCTTTTATAAATCTTTGATATGTTGTATTACATTTTTTGATCTTGCAGACGGGAACGAGCGGATGGCCACGGTAATTGGCTATACGCAAGATTAAGTCCGCTTAATCCACTTCACAGTGGTGTTCGCGTCTCTAAAGAGCGGCGGTTTCCGGTCGCTGAATCGGACCTCAAGTCTTCGGCAGCTATTGAGCAACTTGTGGGTCTCCTGCGATCCAGGAGTGGTGAACAAGCATCCTAACAAAATAATTCGAACAAAAAAGAGCAAGATGTATCTACTATACTTCCTCCGTCCGAGGGAGAGTAATTTGTATTTGTCGGACCTCTTGTCTCGTTTCCCTTAGTTGGGCAATGGATAATATGGGAAAAAGGAAGGGGAAAGTGACCGCGATACTCTTTCTCTTTTTTTATAGCTAAACGGTGAATAGAAGCGACGCTCTCCTTTATAAAATAGATCAGGAGCTGCCCCTTATTTATCAATCAATGAAGACTTCACGTTATCTTCGCTTTATAAAGAGATGATCTTTGCTCCTTTATTCAAAGTACCATGGGCTCTCATACCCCTTGTAACGGGTCCAGGATAACATTATCTTGGTCTCCCATTGCTTCTGCAGTTGGCTTTTTCTCCCCGTAAGCTTCAACATACTTTAATTGCGGACATGCTCGACAAACACGTCGCGCTGTACGTCGCAGCTAGCACCTTGGTTTCCTCCATGGCAAGAGGTTCGTATCCACGGGAGAAGAAAAAAAACTTTTTTTAAACCAAGCATGCGATTTTTTAGTATCCGCACGAGCGCAAAGCGACAACCAAGCAGATAGCATGACCGAGGCAGATGATACCATCTTCAGCGGACAACAGCTGACGCAGGACCCAACCGCAACTACAACAATCAGTACAAACGAGAACGTCTCTTCAGGCAGTGGCATAACGCCTTGGGCTATTGCTATCGTCGTAATTTTAATACTACTCATTGCCGTCTGCATCCTGCTGCTTGTATTACGCAAGCGAGGACGGACGCCTACGGTCGTACCCTCCGTAAACGACGACGGAAAGATAGTGCCGTCAGTACCCTCGGTGCCTTCTGTCATAGCACAGCCGACGTCTGCAGTGCCCGAACTCCATTACAATGAGAAAGTCCGTCCCCCATCGGGCGAGCTCTCGGACGAGGGTTTTAAACGAGAAGAATTCAAGATAGCTCTCCCTATGCCACCGAAATCGACGTCCTTGTTTTCGGACAAGCTCGAGTTGAGCTCAGAAGAGGCTGCCGAACTATATAAACAGTATATGAATCAGAAGGACGATTTTTGTTCCGTCGATATTGATCAGCCCCAGCAACAGTCGGATCATTGGCATCATCGGCTCTCGACTGGTATGGCAAAACGAGCCACGACAATTCGTAGCACGATCCGGCAATCAATGCGTCGTCAGCGCTCAACAAACAAATCTCAATCTTCGACCGCCCCTCTCCATGAGATCTTCGATGACACACCCAAAAAGAACTACGCACCATCCATGAATTCGGCTTATACAGAGAAGATAGCAATGGATGATTTTTATCAGAATGAAGCGCTCAAAGAAAAGAGCCTACCGGAGATTCCATCTGTGCCTACATCCAACGTACTGCCTGCGCCGACGCAAGCACTAGATCCTGTCGCGACTCATTCTCCGCTTCAGTCAACCATGATAGATGTGGTTGCTCCACATCTGGATAAAGCAGTACCTGCAGCTGTTTCCGCTGCTACTGAATTTGGACCATACAGCCCACTGCAAGAGAACCAGTGCCCGTCCGCGCTCGTTGAGGAGACAGCCTCTCATACTGCCGCGCATCGCATCATCATGGATGCTTCCGTCCGCTCCAAGCATCGATCTATTTTGCCTATATCTTGCCATGAAGATTTCGGTGATCATGAGCAACAACAGCGAAAACAGGATATCATGGATTGGTGGCAGAACGAGTCCATGGTCGAGAGCGACTGCGACAACAGCAAAGATGGGAGTTCGTCGCTGGCGTCGTCTCCCTCCATGTTGACGAAGGCGCTTCAACAGCAGCACGACATCATGACGCGAGAAAATAGTAATGTTCAGCTATCAAGCGTTAGCCGCCAGTCGAGTCTTTCTCGTGTGGATCATCCGGGCAGTATCGTCAGTGGTCGATCACCTCCCTCCTTTATGCAGCTGAGTCGCCAGAACAGCATACTGAGCGGTATAGACTTGGTTCGTCAAAATACTATGATCACGTCCACCCCGTCAACCGTTCGCTCCCAAAAACCGAGTCTTCATGCTGCTACATCTGCCTCCATGGTAAGCTTATAGAATCAAAAAGATCTGGGTAGACCTGACATCCTATTTTCATAGAGGGAACCTTCTGTAGCCGAGAGTAAGCGAAACAGCACAGTGTCATCCGTACGGCCAAGCTTAGAAAGCATGACGCACTATGAGCCATCCTCAGCCAAGCGTAACAGTATCCTCGAGCTTTTTCGTCGATCAAGCCAGCTTCAAAGCAACCAAAGCTCGATTGCCAGTCGCCAGTCCACCACTTCGCGCCCGCACGTGACCCCGAGTAATTTGATGAGCTTGTCCTGGCGCGCTCAACAGCAGCGGCAGCTCGCATCCGAAGATGACAGATCGCACGAGGAGCCTGTCCCAACCGTCTCATTTTCTTCCTCAACTGTGCAAACCATGATCCCAGAGAATGAATACGAGCAAGTCGCGGCTGGACGTCCCAATGCTGTCAAAAATAGACCGGCGCCCAAGAAAAAGCAGACTCCGCCTAAAAAGGAAACCACTAAAAAGTTGAACGCTAAAAAGGCGGCAACAGCATCCGCAGCAACTGGGAAGCCGACGACTAATGACAGAGAAGGTATCTCAACCCTGCATGGCGGTCGGCGACAGTCGCGTGCTTCCATCCCTTGGATGCAACAAGCAGAAAAAGGGGGCAAACCAAAGAAGACACCTGCTCAGCGTGAACGCGACCGTTATTTACAATCCCTGAACAAGTGATACGCGTCTTAGCAGCGGTAGTAGTAGTAGTAGTAAATAGTCTTTCGAATGAGTCTTCAAGTTACGAGCAACAGCAGCGCTAGTATATCTGATACATGTCTACATATAATCATAATACTCCTTTTTTTGTCCTATTCAAATGCATATACTCGACCGAGAGTGGAGCGTCCTGTTCAGATTTTAGGGAAGTCCTCATCTCTCTCAACTGGCAACGAGCCACAGTGGTAAGTTTCTACATATACTTTTATTCTGTTTACTTGGGAGCAAAGGGGCACTTGGACTCGGATGCAGCGGTGGTTACTGATTTGTCGGTACGGTTCTTCGCGAGCTTGCGCATTAAGATATTGGGGTCGTAGAATGTCTCCAGCTCTTCAATCTGGAATTTGTCATTCACCTTGGCAACCGTCACACCAACCGTATCCACGACTTCGTTGGATGCTTTTGCCTCGAGCTTCTCTCCGTTACCCAGGTTGACAGATAGGTCTCCTGTCATCAAGCCCCAATGTCTATAATATTATAGACCTTGAATTTCCTCATTTGTTTTCTTGTCGATATGCGATGCTTACCTCCACTTGAATGCGACGGTGGGCGGACCGCTATAGACTTCCAAAACTTCCCAGGAGAAGGTACGCAGGCATCGCTTGAAAAGCTTGTGCGATTCACTGAAGTCGGCCTCGCTGGCTTTGTAGAGCTCGGTATCGCCAATCAAGGCATTGTAAGTACCGATCTTGAGCATATCTTCAATTGTATGCCACTCGCCGCCGTTGACCGAAAAACGGTACTTTTCAGGGTTGATGGTACGGATCTGGTCTGCACGCATTTTGTAGGACATTTCTTTCTCCCAGTTCTACCATATGCTCACGTTATTAAGATGGGACAGCCTATGGGAGCCTTATCACTGTACCTTGACCAGATTAGAAACAAGCCATCCGAGGGAGCCCTCCTCATGCTCGACTGTTTTCTCTAATCAAGGAGTTGAGAACGCCATGCTGCTCCTGCCTTGTTTCCCTCTTCTTTACATACCCTGATCATAAGTCTCGTTGACCTTTTTATAATCAGGAACACGGTTATAGCGCCACTCGTGGTCTTTGTCGTTCAAGACGGCGTTCGGGTCAGTCATAAAATCGGGCAAGCTCATTTCTGACAGAAGTAAATACAATAGATAACAAAGCTAAAGAAAAAGAGTGGGGTGTTTGAAGATGCCAAAGAAAGAAGGGACTCGCTTTCGGTTGATTATAAAAGAATCTTATATCGTAGTAACGCAGGGCAAATGGCTTTGCTGAGCGGCGGTATCACATCCATTTCCGCGCTCATCTCGCAACCGGAAGCAAAATCAGGCCATTATCAGCTGTGATGGTCTCTTTTTACCTCGGTACCAGATACCGGGACAAACTAGACGCATTGGTGCTCCCTTGGCGGGAAACTTACAGACTCCATCCACTGATATCTTGCCTTTTTGATACAAGCAGCCTGCCCACGTTCCCCACGGGTACAAGTATATATGTTTGGGTTACGTTGCAATAGACGGAAACCGGGAAAGTGGTGATACGGCACGACATAAGCAACAAAGGATAAATATAAAAAATGACGTTCTTCATTCTGTGCGATCAACTTGGACGCCCAAGGATTGGCATTCGCTTCCCTCTTTATTTGACGAGTATCGAACTAGTATTTGCAAGTTGTCATATACATCCAAACGTCCGCGCGGAAAAAATATTTCTACCGGCGCTGTGCTAGACAAATTTGTGCGACATTGGTGAATGTACTTACCATTGGCCACTGTAACTCTAAACAAGAGTTCCTTGCGCACAGGCATGTGACAATGAGAAAAATTTGTTCCGCTTAGCTGCTTTCGGTGAAAATAAAAGGGTGACAGTCGTACACGTAAGTGCAATTTTTGTTCGGTATCATTCGCCTGAGTGTATAATCCCCACATGGTTTTAAGCTCTATTCACAATTCTCGGTATCATAATGGTGCCCTTATCCTCAAAAGAGCCACGTACGGACAGACAACAACTGTTTGACTTCGGAGTACCAAAGGTTTTCTGAGAGGACGTGACATAACAAAGCAACACGTACCGCATCGTTTTCTTCAGTCTTTTCACCATGTGTATAATTAGACGCCAAATGCATTTCAGGTAGGATACAGCAACTTCTCATATGCTGTACAGACTAGTATATGAATCTGACAGCGACAAGCGCGTGACTAAACTATAGTTGTTACGTAAACAAAATGCCGTTACAGGCATACTTAGAATGCCATTTCGTCAATCTCTAACAAAAAGCTGTTCCTTGCCCGGAGCCTTGTAAACCTCTATGATACATGGGCAATCCTTTGCAAGCTCAGACTCTGCTACTACCTAAAATTCTGCGAAAGAAAAGTTTTGTTTAGTGTTGCAGAAAGGTGCATTGGCTGTCCGGAATGTCTAGAGTTTACGAGTTATATTGCTCCTGGTCGTGTAACAAGAACTTGACAAGCGCATTTGTTGTAATGGTTCCAATGGAATGGTTCTCTGTTACATCATGCAGCAGTACACACAGTAGGCGTTTAAAAATAATGATCTTCGATCCAAGGGTATGTTCTGTTCGGTTATAAAAGGTAAGATCAGGCGCCAGTGCATAAGCAAAGCACGCTAGCACGAACGTGGAAATCCATGAAAGCAAACCAGAAAGGAAAAAAACGTTGAGGCGATGTACATACTGTCATAAACTTACTCTGAAAGCCGTCCTTCGTTGAACATTTTTATTACTGCCACATTGCTGTCTTCGGGGGAAAGCTGCATCCAGTCATCGACCAGAAATATGAACATAGGCAGCCAAGAACGTGCGCAATACTCTTCTGTTTGGAGAATAGACCGAAGAAAAAGGAACACCTTATTTTTGAGAAATAACGACATACTCGTACATGATTCATGATCCATGTGCATAATCCTTTTACTTTACCCCTGCCTCAGCATTAGGCATGTGGATTTTGTGTTCTTGTTATGGGAAGGTTTAAGGTTTCCTTCTCTGCCAAGAGCTTGTTTTCTGCTTTGACGTGCAGCCAAGATCCTATAGATGCTACGCACAAACTTGATGCAGAGAAATTGCGACTATCGTTACACATCGGTATTGCTTTATACAGGTGACAATTCTTTTTATTACCGTTATTATTTCTGTATATTCCCAACATATAGACAAAGAAATGTAAGAATGCATGGAGAGCGAGTTGTCATAATCAGACTGCGAAGGATAAAGGACAGCACTAGATGAAGTTCATGCTAGAAGTGACAAGGACCGAAAGGGAGACCAAGGACAAGAGAATTAGGGGATGAGAGCGGAGAGCGGAGAGCGTTATAATGTATGCGTGCGTGAGGGGACATAAAGGACATAGAGTATATCGGAATCAAAGGACAAGGCAGGAGACAGGAGGAAGTACAGCAAGAAAGCGCAGAAGAAAAACGAAGAAAGAGGAGCCAAAGAAGGAAAAAGAAAAAGAGCTGAGGATAAAGAATGTAAACGACGAATCTAATGCGGGAAACTCATCCATTGAGTAGGTGAGGACGGCTGGTGGGGCTGAGACGGAGGACCCTCGGTTTTCGAAAGACTACACATGCGGGGAGGACCAAAGTAGCTTGTCATAGTAGGAAGAGGCGAAGCAGCGGCGGGAGGGGTCGTCGGCGACGCGACCAAGCTGTCGGCTGTTGTTGCAGGACTGTTACCACCACTCATCGTGCTGATAACGCTGCCAGTGGATGACGTTGAGTTGCTGCGCGGTGGATAAGGCTGGAAGCTGTGTTTTATGCCTGGATGAGGCGTCGGGGATGGTGGCGCGGTCAGTGTTGTGGGTGACGAGGAGCCTGAGACCGAGTAGCTGCCTGTCTCATTCTTGGTCGACCACGACTGCCAGTTGACGAGCGTGCGCACATCGACCTTGCGCTTAGCAGCCTTGACAAATAGCTCCGGCGGGCGCACCTTAGTGTGGCGGAGATAATAGCTTTTGCACGTCTCGCACCAATGTCCTGGTCCACACAGGTTTCGATACCATTGATGTGTTTCTTGGACGCCGCAATTGGCACAGGATTTGTTGATGCGCTGGACCAAGGGTTTTTGGTGCTGCTTGTGCTGGTGCTGCTGTTGATCATGCTCATTCGGTGAGTAAAATACCACAGGCAGTCGCTGCTGATGTGCGCCTTCGTTGTCAACAAGTTGGTTGTGAATGCGTGGACCGGGACGATTGGCAACAATCAGGCGAAGAGGCCGAGGCTCACCATGTTTAAGTTGGTATCGATAGCAAGCGACGCAGAGCTTGCGCCGCGAGGCTGGCTTCGTGTTGCAATTGTGGCACGTAGGCTTGACTTTGGAAGGTCGTGGAGCATGCAGCAGAAGAAGTAAGGTCGAATAATAGCTCGGTTGCAGACGTTCTTGTTGCGTGCCGGAGCTATACAATCCCTTGTCATTTTCATTGTGTTCCCCAGGTAAGATGCTAGGCCGCGGCAGGTTATGATGGTCGAGACCGGCCGTGTTAAACAGGAAGTTGGCGAGTTCGACTGCATGACGCAGCTTGCTGTTGTCAAACGCGTGCAGGTTAAAGCGGAAAAGTGTATTGAGAACATTGTTAAGCCGGTAAATGTGGTCCTCTTTGGCGAGCGCAGCATTTTCGAGGAATCTGACATCGGTACGGCCCGGAGTTGAGCCATTTTCCGTATAACGAAACAAATGCAGCAACCATGTGGGGAAGAAGATGAACTCGGGCGACACGAGCTGACTCTTGCTGTTCTCGGCGCGGAAAAAAACCGCAAGCAACCGCATTTGGGTGCAGAGCTCCATAGAACGGATAGGGCGTGATGCTTTGCCTGTGCCGATGTGGCAGCGAAAAGATCCATTCATGTGTCGGCCGATGACCTTTATATGAACGGGCGTATCATTGCAAAATGGAGAACGGTGTTCGGGTATCAGGTATGCATCGGTCAAGTTGCTGCGCTCCGTGTTTGGCCGCAGCTTAAAGCCGCCTCGCTGGAGCACACGCCCCCATACTTCCATGAGTTCATCGTCATGGATAGGCTGCTTCGTATTATTGGCAACAGGACAACTAGGTTGATTAAGTAGATCGGTGATGTTCATTATAGCTGAGATGGCCAGTCCGCGAGAAATGATAGATTAAAAAGTGAAAGAAAATGAGAAAGAAAAGAAAGGGAGGATATACGCGAATATATGTGATATTTGGGATGCGATATGATGAATACCGGAAGTCGAATAAGATCAGAGAGAGGAGACAAAATATTTATCTGAAAGCGAAAGCATGGCAACACGACCATAGTGATACTCTATTTCAGGGGGCAACGCTTCCAACCACTTCAGCATTTCCTATAACGTCGGCGTACAGACAAAAAAAAAGCGGTGATCCCTTTTCTTTGTTCTGGTGAGATGTCAGCAGCCTATGCCAGTGATGGTCCCGACATCCCTACCAACCAATAAGCTCGGCGGCTTTCGGTGCTCGCGTTAGAGATCCAGCTCCCTCCCCCCCTAAACGTGATTGACAGGGTTTCCTGACCTTTCATTGTTTGCTTTAGCTATTCTGTTCCAGATTTAGTCGTAAAATCCGAATAGCATCAAGTATTATTCGTATCTTTACCGCAAAACAATATAAAGGATGACGCCGACGCACTTCACACTGCATGGGAATGTTTCTCCTTACATAATTTCTGTCTGGATCGTCGTCTTCTCAGTTTCTCAACGCTAGGAACCGCTTCTCCTCATAAACATCGGTTATATCGTGCAACTATATAAACATATAGCCTTACGCTTCTACTTAAAGTAGCTCCCCTTCTTCGATGACTCGGACTTAAAATGTCGTCATCATGCTCCGCTCGTCCTAACCATGTTCTTTTCGGCTAATGTCTTAATAAAGGGGCTGAGATACCCCCTCATTACCATCACCATTATCATGACCTGCACAAAGGCACGTTTTGGTCGCGAGAGCGTACGGGGCAGCGCGCGGACCTTTATCATAGTCACAGTTTCCTTATTTTAAGCGGAACAAGTATATGGACGGAGTTGAGACGGCGTAGCACGCTTTTATGATATCCGTGTGCTGCAGACAAATGCATCTATTGCAGCCACTATTTATACCTAATTGACGTCTATACAGTATAGTATTCGTCTGCATCTAAGCTTCCTCTGAATGCGTACTTGCGTGCATGTATTAACTTGATTTTGAGTAGATGCTCGTGATATAATAGATGCATCTCATCGGGGATAATCGGCTGATATCATCATTCTGGTTTTCTAATTGGCTTAATGAGCTGAACGAAGCACAAGCTCCTTTTCTTTTCGCTCTCTCGCTCTCTCTCTGAGGGAGCGAATGAATCCGCGTAAGCGTGCAAAACTTGTCTTCGCCGTTCGAACTACAGTTATTTTCATTGTCCTGGCATCACGAGGCAGTCAGCTCACCACCGTCTGCGATCCCTCGTTTGTACACCTTCCATTGTTTGTGCACCGTGTGAACTTCGGTTCTGCGAAGCATTATTTCCTTTTCTAAAACAGCCCATCTGTCATTTACACAGATACACCAAAGATTTCCCTACACATGTACTTCTTTTTCGACTTTTGCTTCGACTGGCGGAAAATTTCCAATTGAGAAACAAGGAGGAGCAATCAAATAGATGAAGTGATACTCCGCCCTGAAGCCAGACCTGTAACCGGATGATCAGCAGAGGTCCCATGGTCACAAGTCTCTTCGGTATCTGGGAAAAATGACCGCAATGGACCATTTTGTGGACATTAATTTCGTGCGTGTCCCATGAAGTCCTTGATGTCTTTCTGTTTGCGATGGTAAGGAAGCAAGCCAGGAATGAAAATGCGGGCGGGCTAGAAGCTTATTATGCACGGCGGACTTCGCGCTTTCGACGCTGATCACCTTTTGATTTGTTCAAACCGCGACTAAAAAATAAGCTCATACATACAATGCGACCTTCTGGTTTCTTCCACGTATACGCCTCATCGTTGGCTGCAAACATCGCCCCTTTCTTTTTTCTTTTTTTTTTTACGACTTAAATCTGCTCGATTACGGATAGAACTGTTTTCGCTCGATTACATCCCCGCGGTGAGTACGTAAGCTCCAAGTGCGTCATTATACTTGTCCAATACTATGATAAGGCTTATGACAGGGATCAACAAGGATGTATCGCATTATTTTTCCATGGCTCGACGCACAGACATAGCTGTTGGAAGTAAGGACCTATATCGACAAGATTATGTCCTTTTACTACCAGTCTAGGTGGCAGGAGCCGGTGTCGTTAATAAGCTTCCGCGGCGCGTGTTTACCGTCTCACCTGGGACTGAATGCTTTTTTTAGCCAGGTTTCAAATTAGCATGCATCGGTGGGTGTGGGGCAGTTTGGCGCAGGCGCATGACTACTGGGGCGGCTGTTAGTCCTTCAACTGTGGTTCCGGTCAACCACCTGTCGCGTAGACTTGTCCACGAGAACGAAGACGAAGATTGGAAGAGAGCAAACGGGAAAACAAAAAGAACTGTTAAAGGGAAAAGAAGTGGAGTAGAAATCCGGCTTAATGTTTTAAAGACCCAGAAAAAGAAGATAGGAGGAGAGGACAGACGCAAAGCAGCAAGTTATGTACGTATTGAACAGAAGTTAATGATGTCTGAAATATACACTTTGATGCGACGACTTACTATCGTGCATACGGCTGCGATGCATGGTCCACCGGGAGCGTAACGACCGGTGTCAGAGAAACTTGGCAGGGACATGTGTCCTGTGTATCAGCCCATTACTTTATACTTGTAGCGATACGTTCAACATGCATTTGGCTCTCATCGAGACCCCAATGGCAACTTAGACCGTATTGACCCACCGTATCTTGGCTGTTACGGTGATCTGGATCAGGACAGCACCTGGCAGGCGTGCTTCTAGTTCCAGATTTCTATCACAGTTGCCAGACTAATTTTTGCGGAAAGTAACGCTACTCCGTTGGAATTTAGAAACCTGTACCGTAATGTATCACGCGGAGGAACAGACATCCTCTCACCCTTAATATTGTTGACTGATCCTCCTTTAATTCCGCTTCAAGGGAAATGAATTAGGTTCAAATGGTGCCATGCCAAAGGCTATGCTTGAGAACAGTCGCGTTATAGGATGGAGAAATCATGGGCGCGTCTTGACGCGCTTTTGAGGCAGTCTTTTTCCATTCTGAACTCCGCCGGTTCAGGGCAATGGACTTTTGCGTTTTGTGCAAATAGTTTCCTGTTGGCATCTTCCATTACGACAGCAAAATTGCGCTTCGGACACAGCTTGTTTCATCTCATTGTCAAGGAAGAACAGAACGCCGGATCGTGTGTACATAGTAAAAATACACTCTCCTACTTTTTCTATTGGTGACGGACACATTACTTCCACTCGCTTTTTCGTTCCACGACAAGACGTTGCTTTATTTTATACCACCATCCTTGTCCGTCCCTGCCATCCTCCTCGTCTCCCTTTTGCACCTCACTCGTCAAGCTTTATTATTAAGATTACGACTTAATTACGACTAAGCTATGGCTGAGCAAGAAGACTTCGAGAAGCTACCGGTGCAGGACCGACTCGAACATAAGGTAAGAAATAAATACTTCCAATAACAATTACGCTGTAAACAACTTTAAAATACTCGACAGCTATGGAAAGCACGCGTATCGGCCTACAACGAATTAGCAGCGTTGTTTCGAAAAACGGACAATGATTCGGATTTCTACACCTACGAGAGTCACCTAAAAAAGATCGCTACGGATGCTAACGCCGTCGCTCAAGAAGCGGGTCTCAAAGCCATCCAAGAATACGTCGATAACGCTCCCAATGCCGCCCCGTAAATATTCCACCCACCATGCCTTACACTTCAGACAAACGTGACCTGTTCTCATTGACGTCTTTTGTTTTCTAGCACACGTGAGACTGTCGTCCCTGCCCTCGTCGAAAAGTGCTTTGGTGCTACCAAGGCAGGCACAAAGCAATCCGCCTTGACCATCATTTTGCTATATGTCGAAATCGATACTGCCAATCCTGTCATCGTACGTTCCTGCCTTTCTCTTTTTCTTTTTTCCATGACACGTAGGATCTCTGATTCTCTGACGGCCCTTTGATCACGCACAGGAACTCGTTATACCAGGTGTGAACGCCAAACAACCCAAGGTCGTTGCCTACACCGTCGCCGTACTTCGAGAAATCGTCAAGCAATACGGCATTAAGCATATCAACCCGAAACCATTGCTGAAGATTATACCAAAACTTTTTGGGCACACAGACAAGAATGTCAGAGCAGAGGTCAGAGTCAGAATGATTTATGATAAGAAAATCAGCTCAACAAACCCTACCACCCACGGGGATTTCTGCAGGCGTCTGCCATGACGATCGAACTATACCGTTGGCTGGGCGCAGCCATTAATTCATCCTTGTCAGATCTCAAACCTGTCCAAGTCAAAGAGCTTGAAGATGCCTTTTCAAAACTCCCTCAGGAAAAACCAAAGCCAGAACGCTTATTACGTTCCGAGCAGGCCATCGCTCAAGAGGAGGCCACGGCTGAAGTGGATATGGGTAAGCTGCACAAAAAATGATGATCTACGGGCGCTTTCTAAATGCGTATATCCCTAGATAATGGTGACGAAGTCTCTGGTGGTGATCCTATGGAAGAGGAACCCATTGATCCGTATGATCTCGCTGAGCCGGTCGATATTATGAGCAAACTTCCTGGCAACTTTTTTGAAAACCTGGCAAGTGTAACAAATGCATGAATGAAACGATTATATTAAACTTGTGTAACTAGGCGTCCAAAAAATGGCAAGAACGTAGGGAAGCCCTCGATGCACTGCTGCAGGCGGCCAAGACGCCACGAATTCAAGACAAAGACTACACAGAACTTATGGGCGCACTTGCAAAAGTACAGTCGTGTTTTGCTGCGTGGAACTATCACTGACCTCTTTTACAGCGTATTAATGATGCCAATATCTTGCTTGTGGGTACGACAGCAAACTGCGTGGAGGCCATTGCTCTGGGTCTCCGACAGGATTTTGCTAAATACAAAGGAGTAGTAAGTCATCCTTCTTGAATTGCTTGGAAATGACACAACTCACAACTTCAACGCCAGGTCGCTCCACCCATGATCGAAAAACTCAAAGAGCGAAAACCAGCGATTCTCGAGCAGCTCTCCAACGGCCTCAATTCAGTACTTGCATCCGTACCTCTCGCGGACATGATTGAAGATATTGGCGCCGCAGTGAAGCACAAAAACCCGCAAGTTCGGGCTCAGTCTGTCAAGCTATTGTCGCGTCGATTAAAAGAGACGCGTGTGGCTCCGGTGAAGCCAGAGATCAAGGCCTTTGCGGAGATGATGCTCAAAACACTCGATGACGCTGACGCCAATGCTCGCGAGGCGAGTGCAGAAGGTTTGGGTACGTTGATGAAGGTCGTGGGTGAAAAGGCTATGAACGCGTACACCGACGGCCTTGACGAGATCAAAATGAGCAAAATCAAGGACGCCTGTGAGAAAGCAGAAGTCAAAGCCAAGCCTGTGGCGACAAAGAAACCTGCTCCTCCGCCGCCCGCAGCGAAGAAGGTGAATATGAAGCACTGTATGAATTATGCCTTTGCCTAATAAGGAACATCCAGGGACCTGTCAAAAAGTTGGCTCCGAAAAAGGCACCCGCCCCAGAACCCGAACCGATGGACGAAGATCCAGCTCCCCCGGCCATGAGTCCACCTAAGCGTAAGCCGCCAGCACGACTTGCCGGGAGCTCGGCTGTCAAAAAGCCTACCCTCGCTTCCGGACGTCCGAAACCATCTGCCGCCGCTGCAGGAACAGCGCCCAAAAAAGCAGCCAAACTTCCGCCCTCGAGCGGTCCTGAAGAAATCAAGTACAAATTTTCCCAAGAGGACGCAGAAGCGCGTGCCGCCGAATTCGTTTCTGAGCAGATCTTAAACGATGTGGCCCAGAGTGCCTGGAAAGTGCGACTGGCCGCGATGGAGTCCTTGTACAGTTTCTTCGATGGCCAAGATCCGATCGACACCGAGCCCGAAATCGTGGTGCGTGCATTGTCGAAGAAGCCTGGCTGGAAGGAGATGAATTTTCAGGTCATGGGCAAGCTTTTCGCGACGCTGCAGCTCTTGGCGGAACGTTCGCCTAAGTTCTCAAAAGGGTGCGTTGCTCTGAGTGTGCAAGGTATGGAGAAGGAAATAAGAAATTCCACAAAAGTGGACTGACGTTCTTTTCAGTCTTGGTCGAGAAGCTGGGTGATATCAAACTCAAAAAGCCGGCCGGCGAATGTTTGCTGATGTACGCCGAGAAAACATCGCTCCAGTTCGTGTTTTCCCAATCATATCCAGTCTTAAAAAAGGCGAAGTCGCCCAAAGTTCTCGCTGATTCACTCGCTTGGGTGCACGCGGCCTTAATGGACTTTGGCATTGCTGGTTTGCAGGTCCGCGATCTCATAGACTTTTTGAAAACCGCGCTCGGCAATACCAACGCTTCTGTCCGTACCAATGCGGTGACCGTTCTTGGCGGTCTTCGTCAGTATATTGGCCCGGGTAAGCTAAATAGCAAAGATTAGAGATATACACTCATGCGTTCAAACAGAGGTGAAATCCTTTGTGCAGGACGTGAGCCCAGCCCTGCTTGCCAACATTGAAGCCGAATTCGAAAAAGTATCCAAAATGGATCCCCCGCAACCCACCCGGACAACGGTAGGCTTCTTTTCATACCGAATGTCAGACTAAATTCGTGTATAGGTTCAAAGCGAATCCTCCGGTGGGGGCGGAGGAGGAGCGGGAGCAGGAGCAGGGGCAGCAAGCGACGCAGTCGAGTCATTATTCCCACGTGTGGATATATCATCCCAGCTCTCCAAGATTGCAGCCGAGTGTAATGACAGTAATTGGAAAATGCGTAAGGAAGGTCTGGAGAAAGCCTTGGCTATCATTGAAGGTGCCAACAGACGCATTAAGCCCAACCTTGGTGAGTTTCTCGCTGATAGCTTATTTTTAGCTGTTCACTTACCCTGTTCTAGGTGAGTTCCCCAGTGGCGTGCTAAAAGCACGCCTGAACGATAGCAACAAAAACCTGCAAGTCATGGCCCTCGATATTGCAGCCCAGCTCGCTACGGCCTCCGGCAAACCATTTGAAAAATACCTCAAAACTCTTACCGGACCTGTAACAAGCGCTCTTTCAGATAATAAGGCGAATGTCCGCGCAGCAGGCGTAGCGGCGCTCGAGCAGTTCCGGATCAACGCCGGCCTGGACGGCATGATCACTTCCCTTGCCACAAGCCTGTCGGCCGACGCGCCGCAGCTCCGCAAAGAGCTCCTACCGTGGCTCGCCGCTAGCCTCAAGGACAACGCGGGTGGTGACTTATCACCGATGGTGCCACCCATTCTCTCATGCTTGCAAGATCGAAACTCGGATGTGCGCAAACATGCTCAAGCTTGTCTGCCATTTGTCATCGCCAGCGCGGGATATGATGCGGTCGTGCACAAGGCATCTGAACTCAAGGGCGCGCAACGCCAAGCCGTCATGCCTATGATCGAAGCATGCCGTGGCGCCGCCGCAAGTGTCACACCCGCCGCACCGCCCGCAGCTGCATCGCCTCCCACGACACCAGCGAAACGTGCCGCCGTAAACGAGGGCAAGCTGGCGAAATCGCGCCTTGGATCAGTCAAAAAGCCATCATTGCGTGCCCCGCGCGCGAGCGGTATCAGCAGTGGTGCACCGTCAGCCGCTGTTTCTGCTGCTGCTTCTGTACCTGAGCAAGGCCAGCTCCCGATCACGACGTCGGATGCCCGTGCCAAGCAGATCCGTGCCAAGAAAGAAATCCGATGGCAATTCGATACTCCTCGTCAGGATATTGTCGACGGCCTGCGCTCGCTCTGTGAAGCCAACATGTCGAGTGAAGTGTGTGGCCTGTTGTTCAGCACAAGTCAGTACGCAGAGCGCGACCGTCTGAGCGGTCTTAGCCTATTAGACGAGTGCATCGCCAATCCTGAAAACAAGTACGGCGTCGATTTTTCGGATGTCAAGCAAGCTTACATTGCCAACTCGGACCTGATTCTCAAATACTTGACTCTGCGCTTCTTCGATACCAACACGAGTATGTTAATCAAATGCCTAGATTTGACGCAGCACCTAGTCTCAATCATGGACGAGGAGGGGTATCACTTCTCCGAGTACGAAGCTATCTCCTTTCTTCCTTTCTTGATTAACAAGGTATGAAAAAAAGAGGAAGAAAAGCGGCAGTTGTGTCTTACATAGGATACGCATCGGATAGATTGGTGATCCCAAAGAAGTGATGCGTGCTCGTATCCGCGCTATCCTCAAATCCTTATGCAGTATTTACCCGGCGAGCAAAGTGTTCAATTACTTGCTTGATTCGGCTGCCAATTCAAAGAACGCGAAGGCGCGTGCGGAATGTCTCGAAGAAGTCGGTGCCCTGATCCAACGCAACGGTATCTCCGTGATGCTGCCCAATAAGTCCTTGCCCTTGATTGCTTCCCACATTGGTGATCGAGACGCAGGTGTGCGCAACGCAGCGTTGACTGCGGTGGCACAGGCTTACATTTTGATTGGTGATGTCGTATTTAAGCATGTCAGCCGCCTCGGTGAAAAAGAGAAAGGTATGCTCGAAGAACGCCTCAAGCGCACCAAGCCGTCGCCGAGCGTGATTGCCGAAAAGGAAGCGCGCGCGCAACAACAAGCTGACGAAATGGAAATCGATGAGTTCCCTACGGTGAGCCAGCTACCTCGTTTGCCTCGCCCAGCCGGCAAGGTACGATCTAACATTCAGCCTCCCTCCCAGCGGCGTTATCAAGAACCCGAACCCATGGAAGGTGTTACCGACGACTATGGCAGCCGCATCCCTGAAACAGGCGGCATGGTTGGGGTCAACGAGCCGCGCGTCGCTCCAGGACCATCCTCCATGCGCCAGCCGCGCGTGGCAACCCATGCGCAGACAGTTCCTTCGCAGCCGGACCGTCAGGAGGGATTCGTGGATTATTTGATATCACAGATCGGCAGCGGTGACCCGCAGCCAAGTATCGAAGCTCTCAAACAACTCGACAAACTGTTAGGGTCGCAGCCAAATATCATTCTACCCGAAATAGAACCGTTGATCAACGCCATGACGCTCCAAGTTCGTCTTGCCTACTCGTCTGTCGATCCCCACTATCCTGCGACCACACGTCTCTGCAAGCATCTGGTAAACGCGCTTGTGCTCCTGTTCTCAAACAAGGACTTGGCGTGCGCAGTCTCGCAGGATGCGTTGCATCATCTGCTCGAGGAGCTCGCCCACCGTCTCTTGGACCAGAAGATGCTGGATATGGATTTCGGCCCCCAGCTGTCTAAGGCCCTAAATGTCGCGATGGTCAAAGTTTTGGAAAACAGTGACCGCAATGCCACTTTTAGGTAAGCACATCTAGAATTTCGTAGAAGGCGTGTCTCAACCTTGACGTTCTTAGTGCACTCCTTTCCATCCTGGGTACATGCGCGGCCGGCCTACGGCCGGGAGATCCGCCGACGGCCAAGGAGACACGGTACACCGAGTTGACCATGAAATGTTTATGGAAGCTTGCCAAGACAGTTCAGGAGAACCTGCGTACAGGTGTGCTGAATGCGGACGAACTGCTGTACGAGATCAACCGGTTCTTTATTACGACCCCTCCGACCGAGTGGAAGCGACGCGCAGCCGAGAAGGTTCCGTTGGGCGAGATGCCCCTGCGTACGGTCAAGACCCTGCTTCTCGAGCTCGTGACCGGCCTGGGCGATGCCATCTTCCAGCATTTGACGTTAATTGAGAACCCCCAGAGCAGCAGCGTGTACCCCTACCTTCACCACATGCTCCAAGCCTGCCGCAAGCGCGAGCGCGACCGCGGGCAGCAACAGGCGTCGCCACGCAGCAGTCTCGGATCACCCCAGCAGGTTTATCAGGAGGATCGTTTTGTTCAGCGCACGTCCCTGAGCCGGCCCAATTCAATCTCGTCCCTCAAGTCAACCGGTATGGCCCGGTCAGGTTCCATGGCCTCCCACCCCTCGTCGGCAGAGCACGAGAACGATCCGCCTGCTACCATACCTGTTGCAACCCCGCAATATCATGGCCACAACGTGTACCAGAGCCCCCAGCCGCCAAGACACAATCAGGTCCAGACACAGCATGAAGACGCGATGCAAGTCGATGAGCCCGAACTTACTGGCACGCGGCCCATCACTGACCATGAAATGAACAACCTGCTTACACAGATCTTTGTCAAGATCGGTACGCGTGACCAAACCAAACAGGTGAGATAGATAAAGTGTACGACAGAAGAGGACTCGGCTAACATATATGTTGCGCAGGGTATCATTGAGCTCTATGAGTTTCAGAAGAAGTATCCTCTAGCAGAAGCCAAGGTGAACGCCTATCTAGGTCAGACTGGCACCTACTTCCAGAGCTATATCCGACGAGGTCTTAGTAACTTGGCTGCTGAGGATAACGAGCTCCAATCCGTCCAGGCAGCGAATCCCACGAGCGTAGCCACCATGTCCACCATTTCAACGCCACCATCAAACACAAGCCCGACGACACCTCTCAATAGCAATGTGTCTCACCATGCAATGGCTATTGATACACCAGCGTCACACTCGCCGTCACCGCCGACGGTCTCGCCTGCTCCCCAGGAGCTTAACAATCGTAACTCCTTTGCTGAGCTCCATCGCCCCGCCTCATCGACTCCCAACTCCTCCGCAGGCGTTGCCACTTTCTCGGGCTCAAGTAGCGTACGGAATAGTGTACATGCAGGTAAGCTCTTTTGAGCCGAAAAAGGAAACGCGAGCTCACATTGAATAGATGACGCTACGGAGATCAAGCAAAGATTATTGAGACTGAAGCAAAAGTTTGGCGGTCGACCCGACCGCAACTCACAAAACTTTTAACTCTCTATCTCTTCTTAGAGTTTCCCTTTATCTCTTCAGCATCAAATCGCCTTCTAATTGTCTAGCCTTATACGAGTGTATATTCGCCTCGAGCAGACCTGTATATGATTATTTTTCGCTCTTCTCTTTTTTCTATTTGCTCAATAAGGTTTCTTATCCCATTATAACTCTGAAATGAGGCTGCGCTCCCGGCTGGGACATACTGTGCCCGGGGACACCTATGGATATGAGTGATAGAAGTACGGGTATGTTGCGGCTACGCTAGGAGCTTTGTGTACACCTGACTCCGCACTTACATTGTATTCTAAGTACACCAGCACCTATGCGAACGACAATGGTCTGAACGGGACAACACCCGCATCACGTGGACATGGCAAAGTGTTTGACAGCCATGGGTGTCCTGACGTGCTGTCTTGAATGGCTTGAGCAGTTCCTTTGGTCAGATTACCCAAGACAAGTTGGTTTGCCAACCAGAATGTGATTATTAAAACCGGCCTGTACTCGTGTCCCCGCCTGCGCTGCTTTTTTTTTTTTTTTTTTTTTTTTTTTTTGACGAGGTATGTGCTATCCGATTATTTCAAGTAAGAGGTACAATGCCATAAGGATGAAACTCGGTCACAAGCACAGGATACACTATGTTGGAGCAATGACTGAAGCCTTGGCGCATTCAAACAGGCCCAGTGAACCTGGTGAAGTACAAGAGCAGGACACCATACGACTATTGTCGTACATGTAGCCTCGAGCGTAATGCGTCGATAGTGATTATACAGTCCATTGTCTCAGGCTATGGGCCATTATTTTGATGTCCTCTCATCTCATCCATTAATTTCTATCGGTCCATGGAAATATGCATGCGCGTCCTGGAGGTGTGCTCCGTTTGTATGTCAATGCGCGACTGCAGGAGTTTTCGACTTCTCCTTTCCGACTACATCCGCGCTCAGCGCTTTATATGGATCCAACAGGATAGATGCTGCTTACATGGCAAATATATGGAGCATACACAGATCATTTGTGCCCCTAATTCGCTAAGTCTAGTGATATATTATCCATCGATATTTCTCCAAGCGATATGCAAAAATCCCCCAATCCCCTGGCATGTAACTATGCTTTCATTGAGCAGGACACAACTGAATGATATCCGCAAGCAAGAATCCCTGATTTAGATAATTCACAAGCGAAGCTGAACCCATTTTCGATTTGGTATAAGTCGTAAGTACCGATATTGCTTTGAAGCATTTTCTAGTTGCACTTCATTTACTAACTAATATCCTAGAAAATGGCTAGCGCTATCCACATCTTACTAATGTTTGGAGAGACTGTATGGACTCCAAAGGTCGTAACCGGGATTTGAGCACAGAAGACATGCACCATATAGACATACAGATCAATTAATGAACGGGAGCCGAAGAAGATTGATGTTAAACTCCCAAGGTGTCATGACTCTGTATACGAGTTTGTTAAGGAGCCAAAGCCAACGAATCCCATCGGAATAACGCAGCTTCCGACTCGTTTTGAGGTCTTTGGGGCAAGACTTTTATCACATACATTCCTTTTTATCATAAGTTTAATTATCGCTAGGCAACTTTGTAAAGCAATATCACGTCGTGTGCCCTCTTTGTTTGTATCTCTGGGCGGAGACTCTTCGCCCGCACTTAGGATGGCACCCAATACATAGATAATATGTCATGTCTACAGCTTTTCCTGTAAGAAATCGGATAGTACATGGCTTACTCCAAGCGTAATATATAAAAGCAGACTGCAACATTTATTTACTCAATGCTTTGGTAACCAAGACGTCTGCGGGTATAAATCTTGTAGGCAAAGAAGCCACAGACGCCAACCATGGAAGCAAGAATGACCGAAATGCCTGTGATCAACGCAACGGACCAGCCAAACGGGAGACCAAACAGACCGCGGTGTACAGGCATTAGTACGGTATCGATCTGGAGGACGCCGCCTCCGCCGGCGCCAGCTGATGCTCGGCCCATGCCAAGAATGTGTCCCAAACCGCCGTTCGCCTCGTCCTGGTCCTTGACCTTGACGACCCACGCCCCGTTTTTCTCTTGCTTGATCTCGACAGTGTCTTTGTCAGACAAGAAAGTGGGATATTTGGTACCCTTAGACCACTGCTGCCATGCAGCAGGCACCAAATGAAGTTTTGCGACACGCTCGAGCTGGTACGGATCTTCAAGCAGAGCCTCAAGATCCATGTGGGCGAAAGCCTTTTCGGTAGGCGCGAGCACGAGTACTTCGGTTTGGTTCAAGCCATCGAGCAGGCCGGACTTTGAGAGCACCTCCAGCATAGAATTCGCCTCAATGCCGCGGAGCAGGTGCTCATTGGAGATCTGCACTTGATCAGGGATCAAGACCGTATCCGTCTTGTGGACCACGCCATTGTCAACGAGGATATCCATTGCTTCGCTGACGAGTTTGCCGTTTTCGTCCACCTTCACCGGATGACCAACCGAAATCTCTCCTTGGTCGTTGGTGCTTGTGCGCAATGTGGTACCTGCGAGGGTCTCCACTTCATGAGCGCCTTTTTGCATCGTCTCGCGATACAGGAGTCCCTTGGCAACATGGTACCGTAGCACCGATTGCAGGTGTGCCTTCCCAGCTTGATGCATTAAATACTTGGCGACCAGGCCAAGGTTCTGGAACGCATCGTTCGAAGGCACAAATATGGTGACGCCGTCCGAAGCCTTTATCTCATCAGCCACTTCTGACACATAGAGTGTGGCGATAAATGTCGAAAGGTCCAAATCAACGACAAGGCGCGAGAGCATATCACCTGGCAGCGTCAACGGTTCCGAGAGCTGGTAAATGACGCTGTTCTTGACAGATACTAAACAGAAGATTATCATAAACCGATGAATACATGCTAAATCACATATTTTTCGTTGCTTGCCTGCATCAAGCACACGTGAATGTGCAAACCGTATGGATTGACCCATTGCTGCCAGCGCCTGTGAATCATGGGCGCTGAGGGCACTTTCAGCCTGTACGAACACAGGTACACGTTGCCGCGCACCACCAAGCTGGGGAGATGCAAATTCCGTCTCAAGCAAAAGGCCATCCTGCATATCATCCGAGTGCCAGGCGCCTTCCAGAAGATGGTAGCTCAACCAGTCCTGACGCTCATTATAGGGTATCTCATCCTCATCGATGTCCTCGTTCCCAGGACAGAGGAACGTATAGTTGTGCTTATCGTCGTCCATATAATAACCGAGACCCTGCTCATCCAAAAGTGACACATACTTGGTCGCGTTCAAGCCATAAAGATACTTTCGTGCATTGAATTCAAGGCTGCCTGGGTAATAAAAATCGTCCAGTTCATGGATCACACCTGCATATGCATGAATCATCAGCGAACATGGCATGATCAAGTTCAGGGTTCATCTTACCGTTAGCAGCCAAGATATCTGTGTTGGCCGCAGGCACGCCGTTGACAATAAGTACATCGTTTTTGTCAACTGCAGTGGATATAGACTCCCCAGATAGCGTCTCATCTTTATATAGAGCGTATTAGTGAGCGGTTAGAAGGATAGTAAGAATACGTACGGGTGCTTGTGCCGGCAGGAAAGGCGGACTTATAAAGAGGGCCTTCTAGGACAGTATACTTGAGAATGGAAGAGAGATCGTCCTGGCCAAACGAGGAGTTGAGGTATGTCTGTTCAATGGGATTGAGCTTGTCGAAGGTGTGTTCCTGGCGTGGGATAAAGACGGTGAATGGTCTGGGTTGGTCGAGCTCGTCTGCAAGTCCGACGCGCTGCATGAATGCATACAAATTCGGATGCTGTTTGAGTATCTCACCTAGAAGAAAGAGCACATACATACGAAAGAATTTCTTATCAGGATCAAACTGTGATCGTTTCACTTCCAAAACACTCTACCAAGCATCCGCGGTGGTTCCAAGACCTTGTTGATAACTTGGATATACGTCTGATTATTGACGACAACATCACTGTCGACGATGTCCGCTCCGTTGATATAGGCCTTACCACGGCCCTTGCCGCGCTTGCCGTCTTTGGTGACCTTGATGCGTTGACCAGTGTCTTCTTTTCCCAGTAGCCCCGGGCGCACGTAGAGTGACTCGACGAGTTGGCCATGGAAGAAGTCTTGACCTGTCATGCCCACAGGCAACAAATGGTACAGCAGCCGTTCTTGAGTGATCTTGGTATCGTTTGCGAGTTGGCTAAAAGCTTCATCGGTGGGTGCAAACATGGTGGCTGCCTCCAATTTGTTAATGCGTGGCACAAGTCGATTGCGCTGTAGGTGCGTAATAAGTTGTGAGAATCGTCCGTCTTTGTCTTCCGAAAGGACATCGATAATAGTCTTGTAAGCAGTCGCGCACCCGACGGCAAGATAGAACACAAGTAGAATGGGTAATTTGTTCCGCATTCTGGAAAACGAAAAGTAGAACAAGAAAAAGCTTGTGGTGTGCCAAGTAGTCTTGGCTGCCCAAAACCTCCTCTCTCCCCCCAACTTCGGCATTTTGAGACCAAATATGGACGGTCGCTCTTCAGAGAACGCACATACCCGCATAATAATATCACGTCATCCCAACATACTATCAAGGGAGCTGATCGACTTTAATCTTGTGATATGCTGCTGATCCTTTAAATCGTGTGTATCATGGTGCACTGCGGCCGATATCTCTATGACCAGTGTCATATATTCATCCAATGACACGCTGCTCTTAATACAAGAAATTCCGCTATGAAGAGGAACAACGGCCCAGAATGTGGACATGACTATCAAGCGGCCAAGTGGTACAAATTGTTGCTCCTCTCCTCTTACAAAACAAAAATCATACGTAAACCATGCACTGCTTTATGCATACGCTGAATTCACTATAGACATGCACTAACAGAACCAATAGGTTGTTTAATAGTAGGATCACATTGACACTATGTGAGAGGAAGTATGAAATTGATATACAGGTGCACATTATGATACTCCGAGAGCATGCGGCCCTTTAGACGAGCGGTACTTCCCCTCTTCTATTGTGTATATCTGTGCCATGGACTGCATAGAGTAATGATTCTAAGCCGAACGTTCATGTGTGTGTGTCTCAGACTCGGGAAGAAGAGAGACTAAACTCTGGTGATGTGTCCGCCTGCAACCTGTCGGGGATTGAATGGATATGTGACGTCGCCACCTGGTTCCAGTGTTGTCTGGAAGTACGGAAAACACTACTTTTAGTCGACAACTCCCACCTCTTTTCTTGATCATCGAAAGCATGCATTCCGGCCGCAGCCACGTCGAGCTCCAGCAGCGCGTTCCTACCTACCACGATCCCTGGGCCCGCCGTGAGGCATGGCGCAAGCATCCCATCTTCTCCAAAACCGCCAACTTCCGCGCCATGTTCCCTGGTCTCGGCATCGCGAGCGTCGCCTTTGTCGCTTACTGCGGCTTTGAGCATTTTTTCCTCAAGGACAGCAAGCACCATTAAATAGAACTTACTCTGTTATTCCACTCCTCTTTTTTTTTTTTTTTTTTTGTACGCGCCTGTTTCCGTCTTGCTGCGATCCGCGACCGTTTTAGACGCTCAAACATGACACCATTCCTCACACCCACCCACCCACACACATATGCACATATTTCGTGCCCCATCTTCAATACGCCAAAATAAATCATAACGGTGCAAGCTCAACGACGAATCGGCTACGCTCTTCTAGCGTCACGGTGTTTTCGAATCCGTTCTTTAGAACGTGTATGAGACACCCATTAAATTCGCCCATCGAGATTATGAGAATATCATCAGACATTGGGTTGCCATATTTCTTTTTGTACATACAATCGATATAGTATATTTACTACACTACATGGATGACGAATGAGGAGAGGGGTGATGTGTTATATTAACAGTGAGAGCGTGAGTGTATGATTTTGGTACTCTATGAAAACTAATCTACAAAGATTTTGATTTTTTTCGAAGAAAAGGGGATCGATCGGATGGATTTTTGTGAGGACAAGTTATTTTACTGCTGCTGCTGGCCAGAAGACTCGTTGCCAGAGGGCTCAGCCTGCTGGGCACGGTTCTTGTAGACCATCTCGAACAGCTTGAGGGAGCTCTGCTGGAGATCATCGATCTTGCCCTTGAGCTCCTCGGGGTTGATTTCCTCACCGGACTGGGCCTTCATGGCCTCACCACGGAGGGTCTGGATCTTCTCCTTAAGCTTCTCAGCCTCAGCCTTGTCGAGCTGCTCCTTGAAATCATCCATGGCCTTCTCGGTCTCGCTCATGACGGAGTCAGCACGGTTGGCCATCTCGATCGTCTCACGGCGGCTACGGTCAGCTTCGGCGTTGGCCTCAGCCTGGTGGATCATGTTCTCGATCTCGTCGTTGCTCAGACCAGACGAGGCGGCAATGGTCATGGACTGGTCACGGTTGGTGGCCTTGTCCTTGGCAGAGACATTGACGATACCATCAGCATCGATGTCGAACTCGACCTGGATCTGGGGGACACCCTTGGGAGCAGGGGGGATGCCAGTCAGGTTGAAGTCACCGAGGAGCTTGTTGTCACGGCAGAGCTCACGCTCACCCTGGAAGACACGGACGTTGACCTGGGTCTGGCCATCAGCGGCGGTGGAGAAGACCTGGGCCTTCTTGGTGGGGATAGTTGTGTTGCGGTTGATCAGACGGGTAAACACACCACCGAGAGTCTCAATACCGAGCGAAAGAGGAGTGACATCGAGAAGAAGAATGTCAGACACGGAACCAGCAAGGACACCACCCTGGATGGCGGCACCGATAGCGACAGCCTCATCGGGGTTGACCGACTTGCTAGGCTCACGACCGAACACCGACTTGACGGTCTCAACAACCTTGGGCATACGCGACATACCGCCGACAAGAATGACGTCGTTGACCTCAGAGTTCTTGATGCCAGCATCCTTCAGGGCCTTCTCGCAAGGAGGGATGGTGCGGTCAACGAGACCACCAACGATAGACTCAAACTTGGCACGGGTCAACTTGGTGTTGATATGCTTGGGGCCCGAAGCGTCGGCGGTGATGTAGGGCAGGTTGATGTCAGTAGACACAGTCGAGGACAGCTCAATCTTGGCCTTCTCGCAGGCCTCACGGATACGCTGAATGGCCATGCGGTCAGTGCCAAGGTCCAGACCAGACTCCTTCTTGAAGTCCTCGAGGACATAGCGAACGAGATGGGAGTCAAAGTCCTCACCACCAAGGGCGGTGTCACCGTTGGTCGACTTGACCTCGAACACACCGCTCTGGATCTCCAGAATGGAGATATCAAAGGTACCACCACCCAAATCGTAAACAGCAATCACCTTGTCACCCGACTTGTCGAGACCGTAGGCAAGAGCAGCAGCGGTGGGCTCGTTGATGACACGCTGGACGTCCAGACCGGCGATCTTACCAGCGTCCTTGGTGGCCTGACGCTGAGCATCGTTGAAGTAGGCGGGCACAGTGACGACAGCGTGCTTAGCCTTCTTGCCGAGGTAGCCCTCAGCCGTTTCCTTCATCTTGCCGAGAACGAAAGCACCAATCTGCGAGGGGGAGTACTTCTTGCCCTGAGCCTCAACCCAAGCGTCACCGTTGGTGTGGGGAACAATCTTGTAAGAAACTGCCTGGATATCGTCCTGGACAGCCTTGTCCTTGAACTGACGACCGATCAGACGCTTGGTAGCGTAGACGGTGTTCTGCGAGTTGACGACAGCCTGACGCTTAGCGGCCTGACCGACGAGAAGCTCGCCGTCCTTGCTGAAAGCAACGACGGAAGGCGTAGTGCGGGCACCTTCGGCGTTCTCAATGACACGGGGGTTCTTGCCCTCCATGACGGAAACGCATGAGTTGGTCGTACCCAGATCGATACCGATGACAGGGCCATTGATACCGCCCGAGCTGTAGTTACGAGCCAGGGTCGAAAGGACACCGTTCTAAACAAAACTCTCATGTGAGTCCGATATACTCTAGTCCTCTTCTCTTTTTCACTTACGTTCTGGCGGGCGAGATTGGGCAAGAGCCGCGAGCGGGTGGCCTTAGTCAGGTTGTACATTGTTTTTTTAGAGAAAGTAAAAACAAGGAAGAGGGGAGAAATGTGGAGCTGGCAGCCCTGGATAATTTCACGCGCAGTCCGCAGTCGGGTGGCTAAGCGGATCACCTATTTTCCATCTGAAAGGAACCTACCAGAAAAAAAACAAATTTTTTTTGACTCAGACACTCCTTGACAAACGCTTAATACACACGCCTTTCCCGGCATGACCCGCTCTCAAAATATGAATCTCTCATAATGTCTGTATTGCCCACTGTACACTAAAATGCATCTTCATGGTTCTTCAAGACTTGCCAACATGCGTAAATGTTTACATTTCCATAGCAGACAGCAGTAATAGCTCACTCGGCAAAAAATAATAGCGGATGTTAAAGCTTTAGCCGCCAAATTTGATTGGACATACTGTTTCGCTTGGTAAAGATCAAACCCGAAATGACGTTGATAGATTCTTTTTTTTGTTTTGCCGTGGGAAAAAATGGTAAACTATAGCTATTGCAAATCTCAATGCATGGTTTAAATAACTGTAAATTTTTCAATTTTCGTGTAGGATCAGGTTAGGTATCAGAGAGTCCATCCGTGCCAGCCCGGCTTCGGTAGGGCGTATGCCATACCAGTCGTTCACATCCTGCTCAAGCCCAGATGGCAAATAGGCGTTTCCTTGATCATCGTCGACTAAAAATCCATGATCCAGGTACAGCTGCAGCGCATCCTGATCCAATAAAGTGTCCAGGGATCGGCCCGTCATACGCTGGAAACCCGGTCGAGACACGCCTGCGCGTGTTCGCATACCGAATACGACGAGTTCCTTGAGCATATCTCCTGTCTCCAGAGGAATCCATTTTCGGATTCTAAAGTCGAAGAAGGCCATGTCCTGTTAGCGGTGTGATATCAGGGCGCACATATGTCTTACCCTTCACCCTCGGATTCGCACAGGGCCATGTACCTGTCTGGATGGAACTCCTGCACATATCCACGCAATCATCAGGCCAAAGAGAAGTTGACACAGACCTTAGCATGCAGACGCTTACCCCAAATGTACGCAAGCGATCGCCGTTTACGGTCGTCAGACGGCCATGAGCTCCAGGCCCAATACCAAGATAGTCTTCGCCTAGCCAATACGAGAAATTATGCCGTCCCATCGCGCTTCGAGAACGTGCATAGTTCGATACCTCGTAATGCAGAAAACCTTGCGCTCTTGCTTCTTTCACTGCCTCGTCATACATATCGGCTGCTTCATCCATATCGGGCACCGGTGCCAATTGCTTATTCTTTAAAGCTTTGAAAAGCCTATGCGCGTATATGAAAACCGTGGTCCTCTGCTGTAGGCATATTCACTTACGGTGTTCCTCTCTCAAAAGTGAGCTGGTACATGGACAAATGATTTCCCGCGAGTGCCAATGCTTCCTTCGTGCACGTGCGTGATGCGAGTTAGTAAGAAGGGAAAAAATGAGGTCCAAATAACGGACCTTGAGTTCTCTTCTCCAATCTGATAACGTCTGACCAGGTCGAGCAAAGATCAAGTCGAACGTGACCTGATCGAAAAGCTTTTGAGCTTTTTCAAGCGTACGCAATGCGTCCTTGGCAGAGTGGTCCCGTCCTAAAACAACAAGAATCTTATCATCCAAGGCCTGAATGCCGAGTGATAAGCGGTTGACACCTGCTGCACGAAAGGCCTCGAGATGGTTCGCCTCTGCAGACTTGAGTTTTATGAGAGTGCAAGCTTCATAGGACTTCCTGTTTGTTCTTACCGTTGGGTTGGCCTGGGATGGATGACGAGGATGGTTAGCGTCTGTGCTCTCAATGAAGATATTCAAGAAGTACCTCGAGCGTTATCTCGGCATCATTGCTCATATAAGGTCTCAAGCACTCCAGTAAAGATGACACGGTGGAAGGCTGTACAATAAAAAGATGAGCTGCGTCCCTCCCTGGTGGAAGTTTTCTGCTTACGCTGGCTAGACCTATTGTATCAAGCGCCAACAAAAAATAAGGTTCAGCATTTTATGCATTGCCTGTCCCTCTCCCCTTTGTACTTGGTGTTCCGCCGCCAAAGTAAACAGACGTCACTCGCTTCTTCTGTAGACCGAAGCGTGGTTCTTTCAAATAAAAGGACAGCTCACGCAGCATGGCCCGCGTCAATCGGTCGATCGGTGGTTGTGACGGATTAACATATTTATTAAAGTTGCAGTACGTGCATTTGCTAACACGATCGCTGTCAGCAAATTGAGTGATCATTATATGCCATACGTCTCACCTTTCGCAGTATGGCCAATGCACATAGACAGAATATCGATCGGTACTAAAGCTTCGTCGATTTACCTTGCTCCGTATTAAACTAGCGAGACGTGAGCGAAACATTCAATTTCTCAAGACAACAGTTGCGGTTATTTGTTTCCTTATACAACTGCGGATGGAGTTTGAAAAGTGCCCTCTGGGACGACATCTTCTCTTTTCGAAGGCCCCTAAATTTAAGACAACAATGACAGTGTGAGAGCATAGTATGTTGTCAGTGTCGCTAAGTTCGCCGTTACTTAAATACTCAATCTGTAGTGTTTAGTTCAATTAATAAACGGTACATAATACATTCTAACGGGATATTATGGAGCTTACAACCGGAAAAGCTCTAGGCATAGCGCAGGTGTGCATCTGCGTGCATCATCCAGATACGGGTGTACGGACGTATGTACCAGTCGTACCACAATAATACATCTATTACCAAGTACTATATGTGCATATGACAACTATCGTAAGCTGAGCGCATGAAGCACCCCACCCGTTCTCGTAGAACTCAAAGAAAGTGTAGTAACATTGATCATACGTAGGATTTTGAGCTTGTATTCGAATAGATAACTGCCATGTGGGAAAAAAAGGCACAAAAATAGCAGGAAGAGAAAAAAAGCCAGGAAACCATATCATAGTTCCTTGGCCAAGGAAAAACTCCCTGATACAAAAATAAAAAAAAAACCCACACAGACTAACTATCTACTCGAGATACTTGTTGATGGCGCTTAGTCACCGTCACCAGCGCTATCATCTTCGTCGTCGTCAACTTGCGCATGTCGTGGAGAGATAAGGTAGGGGAGGATAGGGTTGGCGGTGATTAGAGATTTTGATGGGAGGGAAGAGAAAGGGTAAAATAAAAGGAACGTAAAGAAAGGCATCCGATGCCATTCAATATATATACAAGGGCTAGAAAAGATGAAGAAATTGAGAAGAAAAAAGAAAAAAAGTTCAACAAAGAGTAAAACGTGAAAGAATAAATGAGGAAAAAAGAAAGGTAAATGAGATGAGAGAGTCGGCACAGCCTAGAAGTCTGCTCTCGGGTTGAAATTGCCGTTGCTGTTATTGTTGTTCCGCCTTCCCCGATGATTCGTACCATTGCCTCGCGAGCGACCGTTGTTGCTTCTGTGCGGTCGTCCATTCTGCTGCTGTTGGCTCTGTCTGTACTGATATTGTTGCTGCTGCACCGGTGGCCTGGAGTGCGCAGAAGAGGCGCTGCCGTTCGGTGGGAGCATATTGGCTTTGCGGAGGTCAGTCGTGTCGTCGAGAGCATTGGGTGCGACATAGAGACGCTTGTCAATGACGGGCGGGATGGGTGTAATCTCGGTGCCGAGTTCGCGTTCGATTTTGTAGAGATTGAAACGGTCTTCATAAGTGATAAGATTGATGGCAAGACCAAAGTGGCCATAGCGCCCAGAGCGACCAATGCGATGCAAGTAGGTTTCAGCGTTCTTGGGGAAGTCAAAGTTGATCACAACGTTAACGGCTTGGATATCGATACCACGGGTCAATAAATCTAACAAAAAGCCAGGGGTGTAAGTACTACTGAGCGCTTTCCAGCCCGTATATAACTTTACCTGAGCAAACGAGGTTGCGGCAAACACCTTGTCTAAAATCATGGAAGACGCGATTGCGATGGTCCTGCAGCATGCGTGCATGCGAGTAAAAACATGAATAGCCAAGCTCCGTAATTTTTTTGGCGAGGAGTTCAACACGGTTGGTGGAATTGCAAAAGATGATGGACTGATTAATCTGGAGTTTGGAGAAGAGGGTGTTGAGGCAGTGGACCTTCTGCTTCTCCTCAACATAGGCATAGTACTGAGTGACACCACGCAGAGTGAGTTCATCCATGAGATTGATCTCATAAGGGCGCACGAGATGTTTCCCCCGGAAATCACGCACGACTATCGGGAATGTGGCAGAGAACAGCATTATTTGGCGCTTCTCGGGAAAGCATTCGATGAGGCGCTCTATGACGGGCGTGAATTCTGGTGAGAGCAGCTTATCCGCCTCGTCCATCACAAATGTGGATGCCTCGCTAAAGTCAGCGACACCCTTAGACGCCAAGTCCAATATACGGCCCGGAGTACCCACCACGACGTGCACGGGTTCACTCAGACGTATAATGTCGTCCTTAAGGGTCGTGCCACCGGTGGTGACCATGACATTTATATCGAGATGTTTGCCGAGGTTTTTACAGACTTGGGAGGTTTGGAGGGCCAGCTCACGGGTGGGCACCAAGATCAGGGCTTGTATATGGTTCTTTTTCGTCTGGATCTTCTCCAGAGTCGGGATGACAAACGCAGCTGTCTTGCCTGTGCCGTTCTTTGCGCGTGCAAGGATATCACGGCCTGTGAGTGCAATAGGGATAGCTTCTTCTTGAATAGGCGACGGCCGTTCGAATCCGGCCTCGAAGATGCCCATCAGAAGTTCTCTCTTTAAAAAGTAGTCTTCGAACTCATTGCCTTTCGTTTGTGTGACATCCTGCAAAAAAAAAAAAAAAAAAAAAAAAAAAAGAGGTAAGACGTCAGTCATATTCGTATAACAGCGTCCGTTGGATTCTGGCACGGACCTCAGTTTGCGGGCGCGCATCCTTTTTAGGGAGTTTCAAGTTAGCTTTCCATTCGTCATCGTCGTGGCTAGAGAGAATGCGGCAACATGAGAACACGACATTCATACTGGATATTCACTTCAAGGAGAGGCCTGCCTACCTGAAAGATTGGCTGATTATTGTAGAAGCAGACATGGTGGTAGGTTAAGAAAAAGAAGAGTTGATTTGGGAAACGATCGGGGAAAGAGAGAGAGCGAGATGTTGAATTGTGCAAAAGGATGCAAAAGTTGTACTGGAAGTGTAGAACGGATATGCCGCGTATATGAGCTGTAAAAGAAGGATATCACAAGTTGTCCGTGAAAATAGAGTAGGAATAGGGAATAGTTGGTGGTGATGGTGGTGGTAGTGGTGTTTCGGTAAGAGTGTATATCAGAAAAGGGAGTTGGAAGAGAGATGTGAATGCCACGACACACAATTGTACATTCAAGCACAGGACAGTGACATCACCGGATGAATGTTTTTGCGCCCAACAGTGAAAGATGATGCCCAACGTGCTCGGCACTGTATTCCCCTTTGCCCCTATTCACCTCATATAATGCGTGCGTCTATCCCATCCTCAACCTTATATCGGCATTCCAATGGTCTGTTGCATCGGCGAATAAACGATCGTATATTTTGTCCTATGTTCGTCCAGATAAGACAAGCCTTTATTTGATTCTATGATATGGCACGAAGTAAAATGAAACTTCATAGTTAAAAAGCAGATATTTACGCACCCTATCCTTTCCTAAATGTGTATATCTATGAATACATGTTGCAGTGACATAATACTTGCATCCGTATTCAGAGATGATGAAACCGTATTAGCAATTGATTGATAGGGCTCAGTTCTGTATGGTGTACAGAATCCAAGCATGTCTCTGTCTTGGTTACTGATATAGGTTTTCTATAGGATATTCAACTCATAGAGCCGTTATGTGGATGAGACGATTTATTAGATGGTCTAATTCAGGATTCTGCGGAAATCGAATCATCGAACTCTAGACAACTTTTGACAACAAACTTCGGACGCGGTACCTGTTTTCAGATATGCTGGCACGACGGCTGCTACGGTCTCTTCCCCTGAGACAGCCCCTCTTTCTTGCTTGTACGATTACCTTAAGTTTGTTTGAACAATGTAATTGAACTATTTGCATAGCATCCCGTAGCTTCCATATTACCCGATCGATCCAATGCAGTAATCATGACTCGGATCAAGGCAAGTGAGAGGAACGCATCCCATTAAAACAAAGACTGACAGGCGTGCAGTTTCTCCTTTAAGTGAACTGGACCATCGGTCAATCGGCAAGGCGCAGAACCTGTTTATGGTGCACCCGACGAGTCCAGGCTCGGTATTCATGCTCCCTCACGGCACACGTATCGTCCGTCGGCTCCAGGACTTCTTGCGAGACGCTTACGCTCACTATGGTTACGACGAAGTGATGACGCCAATTATATACAAGAAAGAGTTATGGGAAACGAGCGGTCATTGGCAAAACTATCAGGAGGACATGTTTATGGTGCACAGTGGGCATAAGGAACAAACGGACGAAGGTGTCTATGGCTTGAAGCCCATGAACTGTCCTGGTCATTGTCTAATTTTTGACAGCACCCCGAAATCTTACCGCGATCTGCCCATCCGCTTGGCTGACTTCTCGCCTCTCCATCGTAATGAAGCCTCGGGTGCTCTGTCTGGCCTGACCCGCGTCCGCCGTTTTCATCAAGACGACGCCCACATCTTTTGCACAGACGACCAGATCGCAGCCGAAATCAAATCCTGTCTCTCCTTTGTCGACCGTGTCTATAAAGCTTTCCACTTCCCGCACTATGAGCTAACCCTGTCGACCCGCCCCGAGTCCAACTACATTGGCAGCATTGACGAGTGGGACCATGCGGAGAGTGCGCTGAAGGAGGCACTGAATGCGACCGGTCGTCCTTGGTCACTTAAAGAGGGTGATGGTGCGTTTTATGGCCCCAAGATTGATATCATGGTCAAGGACTCGAGCACCAAGTCCCACCAAACAGCCACGATCCAACTCGATTTCCAGCTGCCTCAGCGTTTTGGCCTAAAGTATGTCGATGAGAGCGATACCTGGCGCACACCTGTCATTGTTCACCGTGCTATCCTCGGCTCGATCGAGCGCATGATGGCTATCCTGATTGAACATACCGAAGGCAAATGGCCTTTCTGGCTCAGCCCCCGTCAAGGCATCGTCATTCCCGTGGCCACCCAGTTTGCCGACTATGCTTCCGACGTGGCCAAGAAATTGGCGCTCGGATCGTCTGAAGCAGGTAGCTCTGAGGCGCAGTACTATGTCGATGCAGCGGCCTCCTCGCGCGACCGCCTCAACAAGTTGATCCGTCAAGCTCAGCTACAGCGATACAACTATATCTTTGTCGTCGGTCAAAAGGAAATGGATGCGGGTACGGTGAACGTGCGTACTCGCCAGGGTAAGATCCTCGGAGACATGCCACTCGACGCAGTCCGTTCCCTGTTTGCCGAGAAAACGGCTAATCTAGAGTAACGCTTCCATCTTTTCCTTTTTACTGTACATACATATACAAAATCAATACACGTCCAATCACATATAGATTCTATCTTGGCTCCTTGAATAATATGCTTCTTTTATGAGTGTATATTGCTATATAGTAATGCTACTATGATCATTTTTCGGCGAGAATGGATGAGATCCCCATTAGCACGTTTAACACCTGAAGATGCTCATCTGAACCATGCACGAGGTTGATATCGGCTGTGCCTAGGAGTTGTGAGATTTTGGCTTTCTGTAAAGTCGTAATGCTATCGTCCTTGACAATGCGGTCATGAATTTGGGACAGAATGGTTTCACCCGAGAAACCTTGGTTCATCAAGTTCTGAGACGCTTCCAGCATCGCCTTGTAGGATTGCTTTTCCCAGGATTGCACGAATTCGTCAAAAATATCTTCGGGGATAACCTATCGAAATATCAATATGTTTTACTCTCGTATGATTTGCTGATAACATACACCGGCCAATTCCTGAATTGTCTTGGGGGTGATGGGCTCCTTTTGATGTAGTGTAGATGAGGTTTGGATAAAGGTGATGGCTTTCCGCAGATCACCACCCGATGCGCGGATCAGGGTTTCCATCGTCTACATTCATTTGCATGAGTTGAATGAAACTCAATAAAAGAAGATGCTTACGCCTGATGCCAGCTGAACGTTTTCAAGGTCGCAAATGTAATCGATGCGTTTTGTCAGGTCATCGATGGGAAGCGATTTGAAGCGAAACTTGGCGCAGCGTGATGTGATGGGTTCGATAATTCTTTTATAGTTGCATAATATATCATCAATATGAATGTCCATCGTATGTATAAAAGGAGCTTACCTGCTCACATAGTTACATATGAGGCAGAAACGGGTCGTTTTTGAGTATTGTTCCATCGTACGACGTAATGCAGATTGGGCATCCTTGGTCATGGAATCGGCTTCATCGAGAATGACAATTTTGTAGGGTGGAGAAGGATGATCGCTGTCGATCTGGGTCACGGTTGTGCGTGAAAAATTCTTGATCTTTTCACGGACAATCTGAATACCACGTTCGTCGGAGGCATTCAACTCAAGCACACGCGATTTAGACAACTTTGGTCCAAAGAGCTCGTTTGCCAATGCCAGAATAGTGGAGGTTTTACCGGTGCCTGGAGGACCATAGAATAATAAATGAGGAAGCTAACAATTAGTGAGTGACGTGTACGAGTAATATCAGTCGATTATAGTTAATATACGTTTTCGGAATGGAGAGCTTTTTTGAGTACTTTGACGACCTGCTCTTGAGAAGCGACATCGTCCATGTTTTTGGGTCGACTGCGGAAAATAGACAAAGTTACGACAAGGTGATTCGATTGCAAACATTGCTTACTATTTCTCAACCCAAGGTTTAATGCGTTCATAGGAGGTTGCAGCATCGTCTTTACGAACGGCTGCTGCTGATTTGGGTGCGAAAAAGCTATTGCTCATTGTGGTTGTGATTGTGTCAAGGGAAGCGCGACGCGTCGCGAAAGTAAAAGTCATATCGCGTCGAGGGAAAAAAGGGAAATTCAAGGACCGCGGCTGGCCATACTTGAGCTACCCGAAGCTAGGATCGCGCACTGAGCGGCTCCTCCTGTGTTGCAGAAAATAAATAGAATGTCAATAAGGGAAAGGGTAAATACTTGAGTAGAATACATATGGAAGACGCGTGAAGGTTATCCAAATCATCATCCTATTTATATATGCGCACGTCAGCCCAAGGATATGGTGACGAGGGATGCTCTCACAGCTCATAAGTTATACAGTATATATAGTGCTGGGAGACTGCTAACAACATAGTATACTCCTGAGACTGTATCTAGAGACATCTTGATACTCTACAGGGTCTAACAATTCCTACGGGTGTAATAACATAACACACCGAGAACTAGTATGACTTCTTAGATATTCTAGTAAGGAAAAATCAGAGCTATTTTATTGCACATATCACTCGCGGCCTTTAATAAGTAGTGCAAGTGTAATTATATATGATATGGACAGTATGTATTATATGAGAATCTCCAAAGAGTCCTTCGTCGATATCACTGCTATATGATTTCGTTTGTGATTGTTGAGTGGAAAGCTAACTACCGGGAAATAGCGGTAATGCTTGCTGATATCGTATGACCGATCATACCATTTTACGGAACTCAGTTTTATATTTTTCTTGCTTAGATTTGAATTCTATATATCAACTGTATCCTTGAAATGTATACAGAAGGGAACCTTCTGAATATACATATGCAGATAGTGAAGTTATGACGACAGGAGAATGGCTGATTCGAAAAGCGGGTGGTGCAGCAATCAATATTTTAAAGGCCGCGGTGGTCATACCAAAATTGGAAGATGTCCATTGCGTTCGACTTGGCACTCACTAATATTGCTCTTTCTTTTTTTCCATACCCCTCCTCCTTTCTTTTCGAATTCTGGTCTACAATGTCGTACCTCTCCGCCGAGAAAGCGGAAAGTGAGCTCACTCAGAGTATTAAGAAGGCTACTAGCATTGAGGAAACTGCACCGAAACAAAAGCACGTTCGAAGTACGCATATCCTATTATATCATTTTATGTGGCCTTGTCTTGGGTTCTCTCTCTCTCTCTCTCTCTTTCACATAAGCTCACCTACTGCTGTTCATCACGCTAGAATGTATTGTCTACACTTGGGATCATCGTACCTCGGCTATTGTCTGGAATATTCTCAAGGTCCAACCTTTGTTGTCTGACGAGGTCCAGACTTTCAAGGCTCTCATCACCGTCCACAAGATCATCAAGGACGGTCATCCTAATGCAAGTACTTTTCATGCCAAGACTGCGAGTCAGAACTTCTTTCGGCTAACCGTTGCTCCTCATCCCCTATCTTTTAACAGGTTATTAAAGATGCCCTTCGTGAGACAGGCTGGCTCGAGACGTGCGCACGCAGTGTGATGGGAGACGGCGCGCGTGGTTATGGTACCTTAATTCGCAATTATGTCGATCTTTTGCTCTTCAAGCTCGCCTACCACCGTAACCATCCCGAGTTTAATGGCAGTTTCGACTATGAGGAATACATCAGTTTGAAGAACATCGACGATCCCAACGAAGGGTAATTTGATGCATACCAAGCCAAAAAGTGACGCTACGGCCCTAATCCGTTTCTTCTTTTTCGCTTGTCAGTTTCGAGACCATCAACGACCTGATGCAGGTCCAGGACCGCATCGACCGTTTCCAGAAGACTGTGTTTGCCTCGTTCCGCATGGCCACCAATAATGAATGCCGGATCGCGTCTTTGGTGCCCTTGGTCGAAGAGAGCTATGGCATCTACAAATTCATCACCAGCATGCTCCGAGCCATGCATAAGCGTAAGTAGGAAAAGAGCACACCCTGAAAGTACATCATACTAAGCTTGGACGTAGGAACGGACGCCATGGATGCGCTGGCACCTCTGCGTCAACGATACAACCAACAGCACTATGGCCTGCTCAAATTTTACTACGAGTGCTCCAACCTGAAATACCTAACCACGCTCATCAATGTGCCAAAGCTCTCACCAGACCCCCCTTCGCTCATCGAAGCAGCCACGCCCAAACTCCCCAAGCGACCCACTACGCGCGAACCCACGCCTCCACCCGCACAACCCTCGCCAGAACCTGTCATCGATTTTTGGTCTCAGGAGCAGGAGCGACAGCAGCGCGAGTATGAACAGGAGCAACAGCGCCTGGCCCGCCAACGCGCAGAGGAGCAGGAACGCATGCGACAGCAGCAGCTGCAGCAGCAACGTGAATTCGAGGAACAACAGCGTTTGCTCGCCGAGCGCGAGCGCCAGCAGCAAGAGGCGCTCCGCCAGCAGCAGATGGCAAGCCAGCAATTTGGCCGCATCAATGAGCTCGAGATGCAGCTCTTGCAGTTCCGAAACCAGCATGAACGCGACCAGATGCTGCTGGAGCAGTTTGATCGCGTATGTCTCAAGTGCATGAATACGTGTGTAACGGATGCTAACGTTGGATTTGGCATATAGCGGGTCAAAGCGCTCGAACAGGAGTTGGCTCAGGTCACGCTCAACTCCCAGCAGAGAGATGCTTCCAAGGATGAGCTTATCCGTTCCCTTCAAAGTAACTTGCTGCTCCTTTCCTGCTCTGATAATGTTGTTAACGACTATTATCATTAGACGAAATCCAGATGTGGAAGAACAAATACGAAGCTCTGGCCAAGCTGTACAGCCAGCTTCGCAAGGAACACATTGAGCTCCTCAACAAGTACAAGCAGCTGCAAGTCAAGGCCAACTCGGCTCAAGAAGCGACCGAAAAACTTGAGCGTATGCAGGCTGATATGCGTGCCAAGAATGTCGAACTTGCAGATCTGATTCGCGAGCGTGATCGTGCACGCAACGAGCTCGCACGTATCCAGGGTGTAAGTCAAGGTTATCTTGTGGCCGTATGAGGCTGACATTCTCCTTTAGAACCAGCGTGACGATTTGGAACGCCTGCAGCGCGAGTTGGAGGAAGCCCGCTCGCAGGCTCAGAACATGGGCAAGTCCAAAGGCGCCGAAGTCAGCGCGCTGCTTACCAAGTTCAACCGCGAGAAGTCCGAGCTGGAAGCCAGTCTTCTCGAGAAGCAAGCTCTAATTGACGAGTTCTTGAAGCAACTGGAAGACCAACAAGGGGACGCCGATCGCATTCGACAGGTATGTCTCGGCTAAGCGCCTTGTCTGGAAACTTGGCTAACCTCGCTGTAGGAGAAAGACGAGGAGATCGCCGTGCTCCAAGCGGGCATGGACGAATGTCTTGCCCAGCTGGCTGAGCTGCAGCATAATGATAAGCAAGCCGACCTTCAGGACGAGCTCGACCGTTTGGAGAGCACACAGACTGACAAGTTGAATCAGATCCTGGACAGCATCCTGACCGTCTCCATCCAAAAGATCAATGAAGGCATATACGAGCTCGAGGAACCGGCCCAGCATGGAAACGAAAACGCGACGCCTGAGTTGACGCTGTCCATGATTGAACGTGCCAGTATCACATCCGTCGAATTTATGTCATCTTTCAGCAAATTCCTCGACGGCAGCAACGCAGGTGATCACACTGTCACTATCACGCGCACGCTCGAGTATGCCGATACCATAGTGAACGTATTGATGCACGCGAAGGGAATCACCCGCCTGATGCCCAAGGATGAGGACATTGAGGAAATCATCAAGCTCGCCCGTCACTGCGGTGAATCCACGATCCAATACTTTAGCAGCGTCATGTCCAGCTATCTCAAGATGCTGCCGCACGCACAGCGCCCCGAGGTCGTCATCCAAGGCGATATGCGCGTCCAGGAGGCGCTGACGCAGCTCTCGCAAAAGACCGAGGACTTGATTCTGTCTGGCAGTGCCGATATCAACAACTTGAATGAGGGTGAGATTGGCGACCTTGTCGAGCAAGAAATGTCCAACGCAGCGCGTGCCATTGAGGCGGCCACTGCCAAGCTGCAAGATCTCATGCGCAAGCCTAGCAATCCCGAGTTTTCTGCGACCGACCTTCAAGTGAACCAACTAATTCTCAACTCTGTCCTTGCGCTGACCAATGCGATCGGTAACCTTATCAAATGCGCTGCCGCGTCACAGCAGGAGATCGTCGCCCAAGGTCGGGGTACGTCCTCCAAAGCGGCTTTCTACAAGAAGCACAACCGCTGGACGGAAGGCTTGATCTCGGCCGCCAAGGCGGTCGCGATGGCAACCAATCTGCTGGTCGAGGCTGCAGACGGCGTTATCTCCAAGACTCATTCGTTTGAGCAGCTCATTGTGGCATCCAACGAGGTCTCCGCCGCGACGGCCCAGCTAGTGGCTGCCTCACGCGTCAAGTCGACCTTCATGTCCCGCACTCAAGAGCGCCTTGAACTTGCCGCCAAGGCCGTGAAAGATGCAGCCGCCGAGCTCGTCAAGCAGGTCAAGCAACTCGTGGCTAAAAAGCATGAGGACTTGTCCATCGACTTCAACAAGCTGTCCGTCCATGAGTTTAAGCGCCGCGAAATGGAACAGCAAGTTAAAATTCTGCAACTTGACTCGGACTTGGCCAACGCTCGCAAGGTGCTCGCCGAGATGCGACGCAGCGCCTATCACACTGATGCAGACGAAGTGGAATAGATATATATTAAAAAGATTGAATTATACCGTTCCCTTGGCCTGTGCTCCATGTTATATACATATATCAATTAAGAAACGTAGCTCATCCAACTGCGTCGCGTATAAACAAAATTCCCGAGTTACTTCCTCGTAGACAGCGCGAATTGATATATCGATCGATCAAACTAAATTACAGGCACGCACCTCTGCGTCGCTCAACGTTAACAACTTGCTCATTCATCATTTAATGGAGCATACTGCCACGCGGACCTTAGCGGGGTTCCTAAAGAAATATGTAACGCGCGTACACGAAAATCGTTTCCGAAAATGTCAGTCAAACAAAGTTCAATTATAAACTACACGAATGTTCCGTAAAGTCGAAAGCCATGTATTTCCGAGGAACCGACATCTACTCGGGTAGAGCGAGAAATAACAAGGATATGATGATAGTGCATGTACAGGCAAGGGAGTATAATAGGTATTATGAACGCGAATTAATGTTAGGTATGGGTAACGAGGGAATGTCGTCTCTGAGATTTTCGGCTGTACGATTGTATCATGCCCAATTATTTATGCTTTTCTTGGGATCGTTAAGTGATTTTGGAGGATCGTTGCTGATGCTTACACCGTCCTGGCCTTGACCGGGACCAACCGAGTCCTCGTGAGGATTCACTGGGCTTAGTACAGCCTGCGTTTGCAAGATCAAATGGATAGCCATAAACAAATAGACGGATAAAACAAAGCAGTACCGCATCGAGAAATGAACAGTAGATTATAGATAGGACCAGAAGATGCGTCCCCACGCATCTGCCGTATCTGATATATTATATGTGCGTACCAATACTCTCCTTTTCAGTCCCTGAATCAGCAGGAATATATTAGGAACATACGCATATCGTCAGAATATGCTGCACTATCATTATCTCACCCGCAGAAGACAGCATTCGCAAGGTAGAGGATTATCTGTCAATGCACATTTATTGTACAGTTAGGGCCACAAATACAGACTTGTCGTACAATTGGCGTAGTCATGTCTCGATGGAAATCAAATTTTACGACGACTTGTAAGAGAAGAACAATGACCCCATGTGCGACAAAGGTCGCCTTGCATGCATAATTTCCAGGCGAATTAGGAAGTTCTCCCATTCAGGGCACGATATCACCGGTTTATCAGAGGCCTATGGTTTGTTAGCGACATTAGAATATCAGCGCAGGTCAAAGCATGTTTGGAGTCTCATATGGCCGCGTATATTAAAAACGGTTTATATAATCTGTCGACGACTGCAGTACCTGTATGGTCGAGCCTCATATATCATTGTTTCTCCGTCTCTTTTAGTTATCCAAGAGAGCTCGGAAAATTCAAGTCAGCAGCTACAACTGAGAAGTTTCCAACGTGGAGCAGTAGTAAAATTTTAGCAGTAACTTTAGTACAGCTTGGAAGGCACCGTAGCCTGCATAAACACCCTTCGTTGCAATATGATAGTGGGCCTCCTTGCCGGTAGCTCCATAAAAGGAGTCTACATATTCTGGAGCAGCTACTCACGTAACGGGCCAGATCCATGCCCGGATGCAACAAGTATAACACGTTTTATTCGCAGAGCCTGGGAGGAGAAACGAATTGGTATAAATGGAGGTGAAAGCAGGAATGGAACTCATGCAGATAATGAACCTTGATAATAAGCGGTAAGATGCTGCTATATTTGCAGCTTCTTGGGACAGTAAATAAGTCATAATATGACCAGGAAAGTACCTTATAATAGCATTAGCAGCAAACAGAAACGCAGCAAGACTATTGATCCATATTTGATGGATATCAGACTTTAGTGGTTTCTTCTTTTTTTTTTTTAACTGGACCAAAGACCAATTATTCTCGACGACGGGTAGGACATCAGGTCAATGTGGTATGGATGCTGGCTGTGCGAGGGAAAAATAGACCGTGTGATCAGGGTTTCAGTTAACGATGCGATCCAGCTCACCTCGGAAGAGAGAACAGTGACAATAAACAGCTCGCAGGCGGGGCAAGAACCCACAGGCCAAATGAAATACTCTATAACCTGGTTCGATGGTACTTGCCGGACTAAAGAGGCCGAAGCATGGAGGCACACGGCATGCGGATGAAATGGACTGACGAAGCGGCTAGAAGGAAGGAGGAAGACATACGACAAGCTAGCAACACTGATAGACGGGCTCGAATGCACAGGCTGCTCTGCGAACGTTAGCACATCAGGGACGGCACCATATCTTCAATGTATGTTGGTTTAAGGCGCTTGCGAGATATCAGAAAGCAGCAGTAAGATAAGAATAACGACGGAAAACGGATCTCACTCTAATTACCACAATTAAGAATGGTTGCAAGGATTAGATTGCCAAGTGAGCATATCAGGTTTTATAAATATGAATAATCACTGCATAAATGCACTACAATGCTGATCATAAGAGGCGAACTTCGTCTGTGCAGTCGCACACATCGTCGACGCATTCGCACTTATGTATGGTGGACTCGGTATGGGACCCAAAACCGACGTTGTTTCTGTTGATATCGCTAGTCTCATGATTGGCGGCATTCATCGAACCGCCATTAGCATTGCTGTTCAGAAGCTGACCCTGAATATCTTCAGGTACTGCTTGCACAGCAGAACACGTGATGGCAATAACGGCGATGGACAGGGGAACGAGACGCATATTTAAGATAGTTCAAGACGGAAAGTACGCGATTTGATCGATGCCGGGTGGTAAACTTCCAGGTTTCTGGTACTTGACGATGAGCGCCCACGAAACAAGTGTCAGGCAAAGGATTGGAAGGCACGCACATATTTATAAAATAGTAGGAAATGTCTATTTTGATTTAAACGCAGCAAAATCTGTATGTCAATGTAAGGGGCAGATTAGTCGATTATCAGGGACAACAGCATCTTGCTTACGCATGCCCAAATGTGCGGAAAACGGACGAAGGCTCAATGATACAATAAATGTAAAAGTGATCGTCCCGTACTACAATACCGTTTCTAGTGTACCAAGATGTCCTCTATATTAATTAAGGCTTATCAAAACTGCTATTATGATTGGCTTAATCCAGGATCATAAATCTTTTCACAATGGTACGCTTCTCGTAGCGGCGCGAATACGCGGTGCAGGTGATAATACAAACATGCCAAAAAGACGCCCGTCTGCATATTTCACAAAGGGTCGTACGAATAAGAGCAAAATTGTGCCTAATGCGGCTACTAGGGTATTAGGCTAATGAGGCACTATCCTACAAACTAGTATGTATATCTTCTGCGCCCATCACTATTTTGTTTTGTATAGATTTATTGTATGTGTAGAGCCAAAGGCAGAAAACCCGTATGAGATGTCCAGCGTGCCATATAAGCTCTCCCAGTTGTGTTTAAATGAGTCATCTGATATGGAGATGATGGTATACAGTACACTCACTTAAGGCATGCACATATTTTCGGCCCTGATCCAAGCTCTTTGAGAGAACCAATATCTGATAAGCATCGCTTCCAATCCAGGAGACGTTTGATAGGTATGGAATGTCGTGTTGAGGCACGTGCATCCAGCAAGCTGCACACCGCACCAGTTGATTGTATTATTATTGTCAGGCTTGATAAAAGTGACCTCTATGGTGTCGAGAATAACTTCGCAGAAGGACAGCTGTCAACCATGTGTCCTTATTTCTTGAACAGGAATTGATAAAACTGAGAGATCCACTGCTCCGGTTAGCAATAAGACGACGGAAAAAAAGCCATCTAATGTATCAATTTGCAAAGTGTCTATAGGCCATGTCATTTTCATTATTCCCCAGATCAGTGCAGCATAGCTTACATGGGCTCGTCTGTAGTAACGTAATCTCTACAGTACTATGGTTTGATCCTGATATTTGGCTATTGTGTTCAAGATCCAATCCCGAAAAGGTAGACACAGGGCACACAATAGGAAGGGAAGCTTACCGTCTAACAAAAGACAAGTGAGAAGTTTTGTGCCCGTAGATATGACACGGGACCGCTCCAGATGGGTTGACCTCACTGTGCCCAGCGGCAGCATGAAATGACTCATTCAATAAGATACATTAGTACTTGCACAAACGCTTATGAACCTTTTGCGTATTGTAATGTGCAAAGATACTTTTCTGGCTGTGGAACAATAAATCAGGTGATCAATTGGCTTGTGATCGCAAATACTCCCATACAGTTTGCATATGCAAAGCTAGACGGGAATGAGCTAGGCTACATAGCTGGTGTTCTCTTATGGTGAAGCATAAAAAATAAGCTCACATAATTAGGCTATAAAAAGCCCCGTATATTGGGCAGAGAGTATACTTTTAATGGTATTTAGACTGATACAGACTCTCATATTTTTCAGATGCTTGATCATAATATAATAATAGGAATGCGTTTAAGGGAAGAAGGCGGACTGTTGGGGCCTTCTAGATGGTACACACCATTTCCATGCATATGAGCCACCAGAATAACAACAGGTCGTATATTACATATTTATCTACTCGAATGTATATCACTGCGTACATAAATCAATGATGATAGATGGATGGCAGAAGAATATCACACATCAAAAAAGTAATTTGGGTTTAGGGGACCGATATGAATCGAAGGTGACACAGTAAAAGAAGCAACGGCGTACACGCACGGAAAATGGAACACACAGAGCAGCACAGCCCGAGGTGGTAATAATAACTTTCATTTTTTCTTTATTCTCGCATTTCCTTGCTCACTCTTTTTTTTATATTCTTTACAAGTCCATGATCTTGTAAAGTTACCCAGTCCATTCCCTTGCTCCCTTCATTAGTTCATCAGTTCATGAGCAATCCGAAAACCCATTCGCGACGGCGACGACCTTTTTTCGTCATCAGCACCTGGCTTGTTCTTTGCCTCCTCGTGTCACAACAGACTGCGGTTGCAGACCAAGCAACAAGTAAAGAATAAGATACTAAAATGATACAAAGGGATCTGTTATCTAAAATAAGTTTAAAAGCCAATAATGCAGGATGTACACCTTCAAACTGCGTTGCTCAATGTTCACCAGCTTGCTCGTCTGACCAGGTCTGTGTGCTCGGTACCATGTCAAGCTGCGGTCAATGTCCAGCTTCTTCTTGTATCAGTAAATCCCTCATCAGCGGATCTTCCTCTTCGTCCAAAAAGAACAGTAACGACGATAACGGTTCCGATAAATCATCCCTTATTGGCGGGTTGGTCGGTGGTCTGCTCGGCGCCGGGCTTGTCATTTCCGCTGCCGGATATGTTGGCTTAAAGTACAGACAAAGAAAAAAAGGTAACACGCTGCCCTTTACCTTTCAGGGCAAATCCATGGAATCCCATTTGGCACGAGCAGAGGTATGTTAGAAAAAGTATTCCATAGAAGGGAACTCCCATAGCAAACCAAAATTATCATAGCAACCGCCGTTATCAATGCAGCAACAATCACCCATACCAACTCCCCTACCTTCAGAGCAGCAGCAGTATACACCACAACCGCCTGCAGAGACATGCTCCTCCGCACGGGGGCCCGTCATGTCTGGCGTCATTCCCATCGCGTATATCCCTCCGTCGCGTGATACAGTCATTGAAGAGCAGCAGCAGAAATACGACAGCGTTGTCAACCGTGCTCGCCAATCGCACGCTCCTTATGAGCAAGATAATCCCTTTTCAGATGCGCATTCGTCCGTCAGCTTGAGCGAGAAACGCGATTCAACGGCGTCTAGTGTGGTCGTCATGCAGCGTGGTGCACCTGCGACACAAGCCTATCAGGTCACGCGGGCCAAACCCCAAATCATGCGTGTCAATACGGTGCGCACGATGGATGGCCTCAACCGTAGTGGGTCGGCACGCACCATCCTAACTCACGAAGACGGCGCGAGCCTGGGACGGTCCAACAGCACGCCTGCTCGTCATCAGCAATCAGATGAAATAGACGACGATCCTTTCCATGACCGGCATAGTACACAGTCCAACGGCACGACGACCAAGAAGACTACGGATAGCGTCATGTCCGGGCCAGGGGATGGCGAGATCACGATCTTTTGGGATAATACCAGCATGCCGAGTTTGCCTCAGACCACGCCCATTCATTTTCACGACAACCCCTCTCGGCCCTCGTAATATAGATTATTCTTTTCTTAACCAAGCTATCAACACGCTGTATGTAATTCAAAGTAGTGTAGTTTATTCGTGTTTACTGTTCATCTTTGACAGTCTTGCCCGTTTTCTTGATGGTTTCAAGAATTTTTTCGCGGGGCAACTCGGTATCGACGACGACGGTCTGCTTCTCTAGACTGATGTCAATCTTTTCAATTCCTGGTTATATCGTCTAAGTCAGTCCAAATAGCATGATATAAATATGAAGGTACCTTCGAGACGAGACAAGGCACGGTTGACGGCACCGGAGCAGCCGGAGCAGGACATTTCAACGTTGAATGTGTATTGCTATATAAAATAGAATGAGCAACAGGGATCAACTCTCATGAGGTTGACTCACAGCCATTAGGTAACGGGTATTTGGCTACGAAAGTTGAGCGAAAAGAGTAAAGAAGGAAGTAGTAAAAGATAAATGAATGAGCCAATGACGCGCTTAAATTGCAAAAGTGAGCGAATTGTGCTGCTCTTTTGGCCAACCGAAACCAGCCCCTTTGCTGGCCACATTTTTAATCCCTTCCTTCTTATCTTATTGTATTGTACTGATGGCAAAGGCATGATCCCATTCCTTCATGACTAAGCAAATCCTGTGCCACTCTCGTTTGTCTCATCTGCTGACTCATGTTGTGAAATAGGTCAAGGTCCTTTACTTTGCAGGAGCACGCGACGTCACCCAGGTCGAAAACGAAGAGGTCACACTGACGAATAATACACTTGATGAATTGACCCAAAAGCTCGTGCTCAAGTATGGACAACCCCTGCAAGCTATAATTGACCAAGCCATGTACGCGGTCAATATGGAATACGTAGACAAACAAGACGAAACAAACGAAGAATTAAAGGATGCAGACGAAATTGCTATTATTCCGCCTGTGAGTGGCGGCTAATGGAAAACAAACGATAGCAAACAAGAAGACGAGAAAAAGAATTTGTAGAGAAGGGGGGGAGAGGATCTAACAATGGACGGCAAGGTCTCTATATGTATAAGGAAAAGAGGGAAATCAAAGAAAAAAAGCGAGGGCGCATATGTCTGTAAGGGAAGTAGGGGTGTGGAGTATATGTATGTATATATATATCAGTGTAGTCAGGTAATAAACATAGTTACACGGTGCCAGTAGGCAGTTCCAGGATATGTCGCATCTTCTTGACCTTCACGGCGAGATACTTGTCAAGCTCTTTACCACGCATGGAAGGAGCAGGAGATGAGGTTGGCGTGCGGGCAGGTGTGTTTGAACCAGACCAAGAAAGGGGGACCATGGGCCGTCGCTCTACGACGCGGATCTTACCATAGGCCTCGAGCTGTTCAATCTTGTCCGGATTGTTCGTGAGGAGCTGGATGTTCTCGAGATTCAAGTCTTCCAGAATAGCGTTGGCGATACCATAAGTGCGGCCGTCCGGCGGGTGGTTCAGGAGCACATTGGCAGCGACTGTATCGTGACCCAGATCCTGGAGGTTATATGCCTTGAGTTTTTCTAGCAGACCTATGCCACGGCCCTCCTGTCGCAGATAGACAATCACACCACGGCCGGCCTCTTGCATCAAACGCATTGCCTCGTCGAGCTGCTCACCACAATCGCAACGCGCGGAGTGGACGGTCTCGCCTGTGAAGCATTCCGAATGGATACGCACAAGCGGAGGTTCCCTGGACTGGCGCCAGGCGAGCTTGGCCACGGTCTGCTGCTCCTCAAGATACCGCTCCTGGTCCTCCGTCAGCTTAAGTTGCTGTCGTGTCTCGTCCGTTACGACTTCCTCGAGACGGCCATAGTAAGCGCCCCGCACGATTCTGTTCATGATTGTCTCGTTCTCCCAAGCTTCGTCGAGCGATCGTGACCGGAGATCGTCTCCGTAGACGATGGCCAAGTGTTCTTTATCGTCTTGATTGTTTTTGTACAAGTAGAGATACATTTCACCGCCCTCGTTCGTCGGGATACGGGCGCGCACCTGGCACTGGACATATACCGGCTGTTCTTTTGGGAGCGGAGGAGTGACGGCCGCAGGAGAATGTACTTGGTGCTTGAGAAAGTCAATGTATTCCTTGTAGCTGCGTGGGTGTGACCGCGCAGGGAGCACATCCGCTTTCTCGTGAGTCACGTTCATTCCGAAAAGTGTAAAGACGGTAGCCATGTTGTCGACTCTGGCGAATAAATATATACTAAGAGGATGTCTTCCCAAACCCCAAATGCTTACCGACCTTCACTTGTCAATTCAGACGCCGATATTTAGCTTTGTCAGATCTGAGTGAGCTGAGATTGCCCGTATTTGTCATACTATTCTTTCTGCCTCAATTGACTTGCTACTGCCTACCCACTTCATCTTCTATGCACTCATTTATCGGTCTCACTTGCTTTTTCGCCCAGCAGATACATTATAAATACATACAAGGACTCCCCTTGTATGAAATATAGCCCTCAACATAGGCCTGCCTATCCCGTGCTACCCCCGAATGCTGCCTTGTACTTTTTAGTGGTATCAGATGCATATCGATCAATATACTGTCAATAAGCTACACCTCTTCAAGAAGTCCTTAAGTATTAGTGGCATCAGATTGTAATGATATTAGACAACCCAATCTTGATCATGTACTGCTTTACAAGAAACGTGGCATGATCTGCTTGTTCACAGACCATATACCCAAAAAGAAAATAAATCCGCATCAAGGAAAAAGCGACATAACATAGCAAGTTATATTTATTCGCCTAGACTATTGCACCTGTGCATCTTGCGACGGCTTGATGTAATTTTTCCAAAGCTCGAGTTTCTTGACTTTACCCATGGATGTCAAGGGCAATTTATCCAATATATAAATACCACCACGCAGGCGGTATGAATCGGGCGCATGCGCCTCGACAAAGGCGTCGATTTCGCGCTTGACGATGTCCGTATCGTCCCCGCTCTCGGCGCATTCCTTGGTAAGTGTTACAAAAGCTGTCACTAGCTCTTTCATGAGCTTTTTGTGTCCCGCGCCCATCACGCAGCAGCTCGCTACTTTGGGGTGTTGTAGCTAATTTGGAAGTATTACCCTGGTTAGTAAGGAAGGTGGCAAGATAGAAAGAAACGTATGGAGATAAATATGCCATATAGAGCACTTTTTTCTTTATCCCCTCTTCAGGCGTCATACGTACCACGACATTCTCTATTTCTTGAGGTACGAGCTATAGAGAGACAAAAAAATTACTCTCCATGCTTATGAGGTATGAATGAAGATGACCCTTACCAGGTGCGGGAAAAAGAAGATCTGATCCTTGAATCGGCACACATAACGGAACTCCTCCTCAGGTTGTGATACGCTAAAGATATCGCCCGTATGCAAGAATCCGTCGTCATCGATCAAAGCTCGCGTCGCTTCCGGATCTTTGTAGTACCCCTAAACATAAGAGGGTAATTTTCATTCGGACAGAATTAGCGGAGACATCCAGGCGCGGCAAAAGCAAGGGATTTGACACTTACCAATGTCACCATGGGTGATTTTACGCAAAGTTCACCGGGTTCGTTCGGGCCCACCTCTAAATTTCAATCGTACATGTTTAGATCAGGACTGGACTCAAATGACGGCACATTAGACCGCCATAATCAAGAGTCGCCCTGCTGCCTGTGTCTCCGTCAATTTCATTTCTATGACTTCTATTACCGTTCCCATCTGGGTCCACTAACTTGAGAACACTGCGCGGTCCCACTTTACCAGGACTCCCTGAACAAATAAGATGTGTACATATATGAAAACCCTTCCTGCCGCCCTCGTTTTCATACGTACCTCGCATGGTGGCTTGGAAACTACCTGCCAGAGCGCCGCCAACCTCCGTCAAGCCATATTCATTAATCAATTTCATATTAAAGCGACCATGAGCCGCTTCCAGTAGTTCACGGGGCATGGGTGCACCGCTGCACAGGAGAAATTTGATAGATGACATGTCGTAGTTAGCCGCCTGAGGGTCATCGACTAGGGCGCGCAGCAGACGCGGATATATTTGCATGCCGTCAATGCTGTATTTCTGCACGTTCTCGAGGACGCGACGCATATTGCTTGCTTGTCGACTGCAGCTCTTCATGACATAGCAGGTCGATCCATTCAAGATTACCATGTGGACTGAGAAGCGAAGTTGCGAAATATGATGGAGCTCGAGGTGAGTCAACGACTTCGAACCGGGAGCAGGAGAAAGCTTCTCATAAATGAGGCCCATGATATTGCGCTGGCTAAGCATCGTCGCTTTAGATTTCCCCGTGGTGCCGGACGTAAAACAGAAGTACGCCGGCGTCGTGTCAAGCTGCTGGGGTGTGTAACGTATTGGCTCAGCTGGAGTGGCTGTATCCAACAGCTTACTTAGTGCTTTGAAAGTCAGGATTTTGTTCGGCACCTCCGCCGCTATTGCCGCCTCTGAAACTTTGGCGTATGTCTTTTCGTCTGTCAGAACCAGTTTGGCGTCGACTTGATTCAAGATGGCCTGCATCTCTCCCACGCTGATGCGGTGGTCCATGCCTGCACTAATACCGCCTTTCGAAGAATAATCTCATTAGCACGCTGCAACTAATACATATTCTCCCTTTATCCCCTGTACCTATGGTGACGGAGGCATGCATTCCAACGATATAGTCAATCTATGGTTATATGGGTTATTAGTTGATGCCAGACACGGTTTCAACGCAAATATACTACTTGCATCGTTTTCTGCGCACATCACCAAAACGTCTTGTTTCTGCCACCGATAATTTTGCTGCAACGCCCCGCCCATTTTGAGCACACGATCTCGAAGCGTCCCCAAGGTTAGGAAACGGCTAGGGTTTCCGGCGTCGACATATGCGATGGTATCATCACTGTATTTCTTGTTCTCAAACAGGGCTTCATAGATGCTGACATCTGGTAAGGGTTCGTTGACTTTATTGCCTATGAAAACCATGGTACGGCTTTGTTAACAGAAAGAGAAGCAGAATTCGACGGGAACAGAAAACAAGGAAACAGATCGCCGATCATCGTGCTACCGCATATCCATTCTGCATATCCGGGCGTTCAGCAGAAAAAGGATGCATACACTTTATCTCGTGTAGCCTCTGATTACTAAATTCATTTTATTGCCGTGCACGACGCGCACTGCATCTTCCGAAATACTGTATGCTCAAGCCCAAGGGGGTTGGAATAACTGGAGTCAGACAATGGTTACACTACATAATTGAAACTGGTATGACGTTGCTCTTTCAGCTCCCAGACATGGAGTGACAGATATACGTATTGGCTCCTTTATTACTAGGCTGCTCCAATTTGCAGTAGCTTTACGGACTGGTTCCTGATGTAATTTTCGTATAAAGCCATTCTTCGGACCTTGCCTAAGGGTGTCCTCGGAAATGCATTGACAATATAGATACCTCCACACAGATGCCACATCTCAGAAACTTGACTTTCGACATGCATCTGGATACTGTCCTTGATTGCTTGATGAGAGGGCAAGGTGCTGCTATTGATGCTCTCTTTTGATAATTCTACGAATGCTGTTGCCAATTCGTTACCGTTTTCATTGTTGTGAACGCCCATGACAAGACAATCATCAACGAGAGGATGCGTTTTCTTGTCGTAAACTGTCAGGTTCTGTACATTTGCTCCATATTATCTCACTTACAACGATGTCCTCAATATTGCGGGGATTAATCTGTGAGATATTGCCAAGGTAGAATATATGTATAAGCGACTATGTTGCAAATCATTGTCACCTCTGTATCTTACCATCTGCATATCATCGTATCGAATGCGGTCTTTGAAGCGGCAGACATAGTAAAACCGCCCGTCTTCGGACATACGGAAAATGTCTCCCGTTCGAAGATACCCGTCTGCATCAAAAAGAGCCTTGGTGGCCGAGGGATTATCCAAGTAGCCCTAAAGATAATGAGCAAAATATTTCCGTTATTGCAATTAAAATGAGAAGGAGGACTTACAAGAGTGCATTGAGGGCTCTTGATATAAAGCTCACCCACCTCACCAGGGCCAACTTCCTCTGAAGACAGAAAGAGTGTCATGTATATGTTCCCATTCAATCGCATGAAATCATCAACTTACTCTGATCATCCGGGTCTACTAGCTTCGCAGACACGTTTCGAGCAAGCGTACCTGGGCTACCTATACATGCAGGCAGTTTATATTGGTCAAAGGCAGCACTCATGGCCAGCATATGTAATTGTACCTTCCAAAGTTGCCTCCCAACTCGACTGAAAAACTGGGCCGCTTTCCGTCATGCCATAGATATTGATACACTTCAAGTTCATTCGCTTGTATAATTTCTGGGTAATGGATTTGTCAATCGGTGCTCCTATACACGGTGCAATTTGGAGGCTCGACAAATCGTAGTTGGTCGCCTTCGCATCGTCCACCAATTGCTTGGCCAGCCAAGGATATACAGAAATCACGGTTATACTGTATTTTTCGATGGCAGCCCAGAAACGATCCAGGGGTTGACCAGCAGCGAACTCAGATAAGAAGTAGACGGATGATCGCTGTCGTATGGGAAAATGGCAGGCCTGAAATAGCTGGGAAACATGATGCATTTCGATGTGGCACAAGATGCGGATAGCGGATGTAGAACGCGTAGCTCTCCCAAACAATGCAGCCACTGCGTTACGTTGGGTCATAATCACTGCCTTTTTGACATCCGATGTGCCTGACGTGAAATAATAATAGGCAGGCGTTGTATCCAATTGCTCGGGCGTGTAACGCGTCGGTTGGGCAGGTGTCATATTTTGCAACTTGATTTGGAGTTCTCTGAAGGTCACGACTCCATGGGTTATACCAAGCAGACAAGCAACTTGGCTCGCCTTATTGCGTGTCTTCTCGTCCGCGACAATAATTTTCGGCTTGATGATACGCAGACATGCGGCCATATCGTACACGCTGTAATGATGGTCGATGGCAGAAGCAACGCCGCCTGAGACAAAGAAAGTAAGTCGAGATATATTAAATGCCGGGAGAAAGCGAGGAACAAGCCTTACCGATGGTGTGGGCTGCCAGTAGGGAAACGGCATAGTCCATCTACACGCTAAACAAGTGAGCTCTCTCATATTTGGAAAAATATCTCAAACTTGCATCGTTATTGGCACAGACAGCAAGGACATCGCCTGCTTGCCACTGGTACTCCTGTTTCAGCAGACCTCCCATTTTGAGGACTTGCTCACGCAGACCTGACAGCGAAAGACGTCTCTCCGATTCGACGTCCGCGAAGATGATCATGTCCTCTTCGGACGAAGAAGAGCCATACTCGAAGAGCGCCTCGTAGATTGTCAGATTCGGAATCGATTCTGTCTTCAAGCTTTTAGGGTAGAGGACCATAATAAAGGGTATGGGAGAATATGAATGGCGAACATAGTAACAGCTTTTATACGTCCTGAACTCGGTTGTCCTACCCTATATGCTGTGTACCCGAGCGTAATATTGCGCCATGTTTGTTACTCCGGCAGCCTGCATAGACATTCTCCTTTCCGCCTGCAAGGCCGATGTATTGCATAAGATTTTGCTTAAAAACGTGTTCGACCGAACTATTTATAGCTTAAAGGGGCCAGCATAGATTAACAATAAGTACGTAGTGACAGGATTGTGACATAGAAGTTCAAATAAAACTGGAGCTCTTTTGTTATGCCGTTGATTATGATGGGCATATAGAGTTACAGTCGCGATTTATCTAGATTATGGCGGCTTGACATAAGATGCGACCAACGTAAAATGCGGCGGTAATATACGTAGAGCATATCCAGGAACTCATACATGAAGCGCAACGTTACCGCATTAAAGACTATAAGAATTCCAGTACCGCAAGTCTTTTCGATTGCTATTCTCGCAAATACGTATATACATACGAAGAAATTCACGACTTTCATGTAGAAGGCCTGGGGTACAAATAATTGGGATATTTAGGTAACTCAGTTTTGACTTGCTTTCATGGTCACCGTATACCGGATGACTGCATATGTTATTCTCAAGTCATTGTTTATTAGTACGCACTGATGAACAAATGGTAGTATGCGTGCATTCGTTGACGTCAATGCGCAGACGTTGTTTCGCGTTTGGTAACCCACTTTAAAATCAAAATATCCTAATAATATAGGTGTGATGAAGATGAGTAATGTTTCTACGAACATCCTTCAGACCGGTTTATGCTACTATCATCATCGCGAAAATGAAATCGGTGTGAGTGAAAGTATCGCAAGCCAAACAACGAAGTCATCATTAACGCGAAAACGCTTTGATAAGGCGAAGCCTGTGCAGAGTTTACATGAGTCTCACATTATTTAGCGCTACAAAAATACCCAAACAGCTATGACAATAAGCACGGAAATCAACTTACACCATTTGACTGGGTCTATGGCTGAAGATATCTGTACCACTTTTTGGTGCTTTGCCCCATTTAATCGGCTGACTACTGACCATCTAACATACAGTAATGCAGCCCGCTAACCCTGAAAAATAAAATTAATTCCGCCGGATATCGTCCGCCGACCCGCCAACCCGCCTCAGATATAGAGGATCAAAGTATTGCTTGTATAAGAGTATCATGGCGAGATCGACCTCGCTTTCGACGAAACCTTATCCAGAGAACTGATATCACAGCTTAGATGTCGTTTGTCATCAATCGGTTGAGATAGAGGTAGTTGCGCTGCGGAGGTCATTTTCATATAAAACAATTCATGTCATAATAGCATGCAAACCATCCCAAGTGTCAGTCGAGCAGCAGCTTTACTGCTTATGGGCAGGAGCCACGCATCGTACCGGGCCTTACGCAGTTGTATACACCGCTGTCTTGCGTCCTTCGATGCTCTCTGAACAGAATAGCTGTGGCTCAGGCGACGCATTTTTCGAGCTAGATGATAGAGTCATTGTTCATAAGTATCATATGTCAGATTTTCTTGCGCCAAGGTGTCAAGACACCGATAATAGCAGCAAGCTCGCAGAAGGTTAGTATTGGATTCCTTAATTTGGTCACCATGAAGAAGGATCATAAGACAATTGCCGCCCTAGACCAAGAACCCGCTTTAACGAGTAGCGGCATGTACATTTTGATCTCTTTCAGAATATGTACATTGAATTATGTATACAACTGGATTGATGCTGTTTTGCCAATATGGACATAATTAGATTTATGCATGGCTCCTTGTGGAGCGTAGACCTCTTAAGCAATATGGCGTGAGTTTTCAGGCTCATGTCACGTGAACTGTAGCGCGCCAAATTTTTTTTTTACTTTTTTTTTTTGTTCGCGCTTGTCGCGGTGTCGCGTAAAAAAAAATGTTGCATAAAATTTCCCCCTTTTGCGCGATTACGCGACACCCTATTTCTTCCCATTTGTCTTCCGTCGCTAAGAAACCAACATACCAGGTAACGAACTCAAATATTGCTTTTTGAATAGAAGACAGTAGTGGACGCGCCATCATGCTTTGATGCGGTCCAACTACTCCTGACAACCACACACTTAGATCTCTTAAAAGCCCAAGAATGCAGTTTATTACGCTCTCCGTAAGTCAGCTGAATGACAGGAACGAGGCTGATAACATTAGTTTGTCCACCGGAATAATCAGATGTCTCTGTAAGCAATTAACATGTTACAATAGGATGAAGACACGTTTATGGTTGACGCTACCGACCTCATGGTGGTGGACCATGAGGGCCCCGTGGAGGATGATGGTCCACAACCAATGGATATTGATACTCCCGCGTTGAGAACTGAGGCCTCGACTACCACGGTAAGTGCCTCAAACATCAACAGTGATGCCAGCTCAAGCCGGGCCCGCTGCGGTTGCAAGCACCCCACGAAGCGCCGTGTGCTTAAATGAATAAATAAAAAAAAACATTCTTGCTCATTGCGTATTCTGTCTTCATTGCTCCATCGTCATAGTGTAGCTTTCCATTTCTCTTTCAGTCTTAAAAAGTGACATAAGGGAATCGTGTCTCACAAGGAAGCTGCTCAAACCATGCAGTCCAAATTGTCTTAGGGACATACAGAGAGTCTTTGAACTGGAGCCTTCAAAGACACAGCAGGCTAGCAAGCAGCATGGTATGCGGTCCTGCAAAACTCGACAGGTCTCCAACTTCCATCATAGTGCCCAGAGAGCCACATGGCAGTAGTAAAGTCACATATAAAGCCGCTTGGCTTGCTTTCCGAAGGAAGAGGAGGAAGACGACAAAAATGCAAAGACTATTCGAAGTCCTAAAGGTTCCGTAACTTTAATGTTCGGCGTGGCCCCGTAATTAAATTACAAGAATGCAACAGAAATGATGACAGGCACAATGTGGATTGGTCAAAGACTACACAGCATGATGAGCAAAACACATAGACGTTTGCTTAAATATGCGCCTGCAACTTTCAATTTGCGCAACGGATGGTTTATTTATCGAGCTGCTCGGAATGGAAGTACCCATCTATCCCTGATTTCGCCATATTTAAAAAGAATTAACATACAGTATGCGCCTCGACCTGCCGTAACTGAAAAGCTTGCCTGCAGACTCTGCGACATGCGATGGGAGAACGTGCACCGCATGGCGCCCAAAAATAAAACACCAAAGCTATTACATAAGTAGGGTTACTCTGTTACTGTTCTGATCCATTTCAAGCCTTGACGTACACGTGATCTATTGCGCTTATGATGATAAAGCTTATCTATACGTTCATATATGTGTTTCTTCTTCGTATATACACTCTTTAAGTCTTCAAAAGCAGCTTGTCCTGGGCCTCCTGAATGACCTGTTCCATGTTGCTTGCAGCCAAAAGTTCGTGGTCCAAGATATCTTGATTGCTCAGATAGGTTTGTAAACGCTCAAGCAGCTCGATTTGCTCGCGCGGCGTAAAGTTATGAATGATAGTTGTCAAAACGGAGCCCACAGTCACATTGTATGTCTAACCAGGTAAATGAGTGCTCGGTCAAAAAACAAAGATGCTGTTACCTTGATAAAGCTTTGATAGTACATGTGCGCAAAGAAGCCCATGACAAACTGACAGTCCATGCGGTCAGTTAAGCCTCCATGGCCTGGGATGCTGTGGCCGAAATCCTTGATCTTGAACACACGCTTAACTGCGCTCGCAAAAAAACCGCCAAAAGGAGCAATCAGCGACGCAAAGCAGGCCATCATGATGGCATGGAGCTGGACAGGTGCGATATAGACTTCAGTCTTGTTAATTCGGAGCTATCGAAACGGTTAAACAAAATATACATGAACGTATCATAGTACTTACCAGCAGTTTGAGCAAATAGACTGTAGTCGAGGGTAGCTGCCAAGGAATGGGGGTAAAAACGGGATTCTTGGGACTGCATGAGATGGGCGACCAGGCCGAGGCGCCGAGGTCTTGTACGGGACACGTAAGGTAATCAGAGCGGATGAGGAGACCCGTCAGCTTCAATTAAGGCCAATCAGTAGACGTTCTCAAAGCATGTGACCCAATACGTACAAAGAATCCAGCAATGAGCGTGCACACAAACGCGCCCACGAAACCTTCGACGGTCTTCTTTGGACTTAGCTGGATCAAGGGTGTCCGGCCGAAAAAGAAGCCACAGATATAGGCAAATGTATCATTGCACACCACAAGCACAGCCGGCATGACAAACCTGAAGATTATTTAGAATGAGCATGGGTAGGCAAGGGCTGCATTTTTTTCTTACCATATCATGCCCTCAAGGATATTTTCGACAATGAAGTGGCTCTGCACCACAATCAGGAGCAATGCCATGTGAGTGTAGCAGTACTGAGCCATCTGGAACTGATACTGCCCTTTCTGGAGATTGGCAACAAAGAAGACAAAGCCTTTTTTTTTGTTTTTTTTTTTAAGTTAAAGCATGAGACCATGAGACTGAAGGGCATCAGCAGATCAGAGAATATTGGAACGTACCGAGGATGTAGAGCATGAAACTGATAAAGCGATGATGGGTAGCAAAAGGAGCGAGGAACTTGTCGACCATTACAATCTCGGTAAAGTAATAAATGATAGACTCGCCGTACAGGAAATATTCAGCCGTGATTAAAAAATACCTTTGTACTCTGTATTAGCCAAGATTTAATCTGACATCACCACACCATACGTGCACAAAGGAAAACGTCGCTTACCAACTCATAGTCTTGAACCATCGCACGCTCTTTTCCTTGGCTGGCACCTGAGCGAGCTGAATGACTTCGCGATAGACACCGACGCTTATGCCCATGACGGCTACAATTGACCAAATGTAGCCGCTCGCAAGTACAAACAGGAATGCGGCTACCATGAGGAGGGTCGTGAATGTCCGTATTCCCATGTTTTTCCATTTCTTTCCGGTCTTGTCTGCAGCCAGCAGCTCTGTTTTGGGTTGTTCTTCGGCTGACTGATCATGGCTGACAAGTTCTGAGAGGGGATAATCCTCCATAGAGACTTGCCGTTGTGGCTGCTTCTGCTTCGTTTTTTGAGCATTACGTCGTGTCGTCATGACGTGAAAAAGGATAGCAGGAAAAGAAAAAACGAATTATTCCTGCAGAACAGAGGTCTGTCGGAGTTAATATTTCTGTATTTGGTAGTGGCGGAGGCGTGCATGGCATATACGTCAGTGAGCTTTGATGTAGTGCATGTATACAGAAGTGTCCTATTATTATACATCCAACATGCCCAAATGTTCATTCGTATTTTATTTCTTAATTCTTTGATCCCTCATCTTTTTGGACTTGGAGAGTATCTCTGGCGTCGACGGCATATCCATGTCCCAAAATCCAGGCGGCGTCAGTGGCCGCTTGAACCGCTCACGATGCCGAGACGTCATCTGGACACGTCCCTCCGCAGTGATAACACCGCCTTCACCATCCGGCCCCGTTACCTGCTGCTTGTAGTACTAGTAATCATAACAATGAGCGCGTGTGTTACAGGTTGGCGTGCGCTTACCGTATCACAACAAGCGCATGTACTCCCTGGGAGCTTGGCTCGATCGCATTTTTTACGCACAACTTCTACACAAGGCGTCTCATGCGGAGTATATCTAGCAGAAATCGTACATGAATGCGTTCGCCATGGAGACTATTTGAAAATGGATACATACTCAGGCGCGGCAGTTCTAGAAGTGGATGCCCTTCCCGTTGATGAACCCTCTCCGTTATCCATGATCGGAAGGCGACGATGAAGCGTGCTAATAGTAACGAATGCCTTGGTGAATCGTCGACGTTCGTTTCAGTGTACTATTAGGTCTCACTTTGATACTGCGGTGGTAGATTGTCCGTGACGCAAGCGAGAACTATATAAACGGGTCGACTTTCAGACTTACGTAAAAAGGCAAATGCATTTCATGACTCACGGCGACAGAGGTAAAGGATGATCCCGCCCCATAGGACTCCTAAACATCCAAAAATAAGTTCCAACTTAATTCTTCAGCATCCGAGTGATTTACCTTGCAACCGTGAGAGGCTCAAGTCGACGGGGTGGACGTTCAAAAGGCGATGTATGGGAGAGCTCCTCGGCGAGCAGTGAAACGTCTTCGTCGCTAACTTTCGGCAAAGGTGTCGTCGGTGATTTTTCATGCGTGAGCGCGCCTTTAGTGGTATTAGAATGGCGGGTATCAAGGTGCAAGGAGGGACTGTCAAGACCATCGTCTGTCTTGTCGTCGTCGCTGGCGCAAAAGGCGAGTAGTTTTGCCTGGAGAAGACCTAACCTGATGGAAGCCTGTTTTAACTAATCTATAAACATAAACAGATCCGCAGATTCACTTACTGCTCGAGCAACTCTTTGCATTGTTTTTCTTTTTCGGCGAGCAAAGCATCCTTAGCTTTGAGTTGCTCTTGATACCCCAATAATGAGACCCAACATCAGTTCGGGCAACGCGTATAGTATTCTATATACCTTTCTGCTCGCTTTCTAATCGTCGTATGGTGGCATCCCGTTCTCGAATCTCTGCATCGCGCTGCGCAATGTCTCTTTCACGGTCTGACATTCGATAAACGAGTGAGACAACTTTTTGTCAAGTCTAATGACAAGCGCGATCGTACCTGCGATGATTTTGTTTTGTAACTTGATAGTCAATTCTTTGTCTTGGAAACGTTCACGCAGCACTATGGTCCAGATAGTAACTGAATATGAAATATTCTATGGCCTCTCAAGTTCTTACGTGCATATTTTTCTTCTACTCTCATGGGATGGTTTTGCCCTGAGAGCGCAAAAGAACGGCAAACGCGTCTTGTGCCCGAAGACGCGTTAAATTTCCAACACGACAACAAATTTTTGAAATTTTGTATTTCAGCAACAGAAGACTCAGGTGTCCCATGATATCCCACTGAAATGCCTTACAAATAGAAATATGCTTAAAGTATAGGAGTGTGTATTCTCGCCCGGATGCCATTCTCTACGACTGTTGTCTCAGGGATCGGCTGTGCGCCGTCTGACCTGAATTTTGAAGCTGTGTTTCGCAAGGTTTAAAGTAATAAACTGCCGTCTGTCCTTGGCATGCGCCAATTCCTCAGGGATGGCGCGCATATCATAATGTTTGACGAGTGCCGCGATCGAAAGACGCATCTCCTGCAAACCAAAATTTTTCGCGATACAGTTCCGTGCTCTATCGAAGCAGTGAGCCTCCTTGCCATCTGGATTACCCGCGGCTTACCCTAGACTGAAAGGATAGAATGCTTCCACATCGTTAGAGAATTTTCCCTTTACGATCCACCGTTCCGGCTTGAATTGGAATGGTGATGGCCAATACTGAGGGTTGGTTTGGGCATGCATTAAGTTGAGGAACACCACCGTCTAAGAAAGGGGTTGGGTGGATCAGTAACCATGAAAAATTCGTAAAAGAAAACCTTACCCCTTTGGGCACGACCATATGTCCTCCTAGGATCATGTCCTTATCTGTCATGCGCTCCAACCCTTGTGTGGCCATATTGTTCAGACGCATTGTCTCGTGGATGACGGCATTTAGATATGGTAGATCCCGAAGCTGGCTGTGGGAAAAGATCTGCTCGTTAGGATCAAGTGGCACCGCGTCGATTTCGGCCTGCAGACGCGCCAGTATCTCTGGGTTCTCCATTAAATGCACAAAAGCAAACCCGGTCGTGCTACCTGTGGTCTCTGAGCCGGCAATCAAAAAGAGAACAGTCTCCTTGGCGACGTCCTCAAAAGTGAAACGGTCCTCTGGATTAGGCGCTTGCATGGTATCAATCAGTTGCTGCAGAATGTCAGGCCGACGCGCTTCTTCGCCGCCCTCGATCCGTTTCATAATAATATCATTCATGAACTATGTACAGTAAATGAGCAAGGAAAGCGGATCATGTGGGATCTCGATTACCATCTGCAGGCGCTTGAACTCCTTGACGGATTTCGACAGTGATAATGCAGTCAGCAGTGGACCGAGAAAGGGATGATTGCACATCTTTGCAACCGCATATTAGAATGCAAAACGTTCTGTGCGAGAGAGTACTAACGTACATGACATATGCTCTCCATGAAAAGTGAAATAGTTCGCGGGACGAAGTGATCGTTTTTCTCGAGCATCTGGAATGAGGAACCGAAGCATGTATCGCCGACTATATCGATGGCGAGACATTGTAGCAGATGCCAGATGTCTACCGTGCCAAACCCATCCGATGATCCTTGACAAGCACTGATATCCCTGTCAATCCGTCTGATCAAATTTTCGGTCATGCTGGTCATGTAACTTTCGAGGGAAGCCAGAAATTTTACGGAAAACGCGGGCGACAGGATGCGTCTCTACCAACGACGGTGAGATGATCATGCATAAATGGACAGGCGTGGACTTACACGTCGTTTATGATGCACCTTGTCGATGGTGTTGAATGTATTGGCATCCTCATCTGTGTGACATCAATATACTGGGGATGTAGAGGCGTTACATACCTTTTTGCATCTGATAGCCAGGCCCTTTCGGAATGATATCTGTGACAAGGGCCTGCCTGATCATGTCCTTGTCTGCGACCGAGATAATATTGGGGCCAATGCGAATGACTTTGCCATACTGATCGTGCCACTTATAGTAGGTACGCCAACTAGATGCCCATTATGACCAATCCCTCCGTTCTGCTTTGGCTGTATACTTACATCGTTCCTGCTGGCCGGTCATTGATAATCCAGCGGTTTGGTACAAACTTGTATAAAGTAGGGCCGGGTATTTCACGCAAGGGACCAAAGTAGGCCGTGTACACTTTCTGTATTCGCATCAGTGCTAGTCACTTCATAGTCCACATTACATACAGTAGCTATTAAGTAGGTAGCAACGCATAAGGCGGCAATTTGAGTCGCATCTTTGGCTGTGATAGGAGATTTTTGAGAGCTGTTGGTCTTCAGCTTGTCAGTGGCGTTGAGGATAACAGATTTGAGATGCTCCATGACAACGAAACAAGAGGAAGACAAAATACAGGGGTAGGGAATTTAAATAAGCAAAAATGAGATAACTGAACAGAGGTATGTCATCTCTCGTTCCCAACCTTAACCCCCTCGCTACTGGCCCGTATAGCAGTTCACATACTCTCCGTGTACTCTCTCGTTTCCTCCTTTTTTCAAATCAATCCGACGTGGCCGATCACAGTCGTCTTCAGATAATTTATTGGGCGAGAGCAATGCATTCGATCTCGACAATGACGTCCTTGGGAAGACGAGCGACCTGGACGGCGCTGCGAGCGGGCTTGTGGCTCGAGAAGAACTTAAATGTGAAGGTGCATCAGAATTTATGACGAGAAACTAAGAATGTCACTTACAGTGCCGTAGACCTCATTCATGGGGACGAAGTCGTTCATGTCCTTGAGGAAGACGGTGGTCTTGATGACCTTTTCGAGGCTGGAGCCAGAAGCCTTAAGCACCTCGGACAAATTAGTCAGAACTTGACGCGTCTGGTCCTGGATGCCACCCTCCACCACTTCCACTACACTTTGCGTTACTTTTATTTAGATCCATGCAGATTCTTTTCCACTTACTTGTGCTGGGGATCAGGCCAATCTGACCCGAGGTGTAGACCATGCCGTTAACCTTAATAGCCTGGGCTATTGTCTAATCAGTACCGAAAAACGCGTCAAAACGTGTCATACCATAAGGACCGAGAGCAGCAGGAGCAGAATCAGTGTCTATGCACAAGAATCAGACATTATGATGATTTATTCCAGACTGTACCATGACTTACGAACAGGCGACAGCGACATTGTTGTTCTTGCAAAAAAGTGAAAGATGAAATACCACTAGGTCGGCCCTTGATCGGCATCAAAATCTATGATGCCGAGCCACTCCGATCTCCCACTATTGCTAATCGTCTGCTATTTAGCGCTATAAAATCGGTCATTTAATGAGATCATCGAGCTATCTAGAGTATTTCACGAGTCTAAATATACTAGCACAAGCCATCCAGAGCACGTAGGAGTGAACTACGCATCAAGAAAATAAAATAAAGAAGATAGGTAATTCTTCCTTATATCTCTGAAAATATAAACGAGGCCCGCTTTTGCAGATAGGAGGAGGAAGGATAAATTATACCGAGAAGCTTGCAGTTTCGGCTAAATTTGAGACCTCTTCCGTTTCGCTGAAGCGGACAATGCTCGCTCTCTTTCCATGGGATTATGTGTACCTAAGTGCGCGGGAACGAATCATCGCGGTCAAAATGCCCGGCCGGCAAATAAGGCGCAAACTGCCCTTTTCGTACCTTATCATGTTGCTCACCTAAACAAGTTTGTGAACCCTGACGGCGTCACATTGATCATCCTCATGTATCACAGCAAGGTGAGCCCTTAGGGTGGCATAAAATACAGGCGCTTAACTCATTCCAAATTGTCGTTTTCTCATAAAAAGTTTCACGCGTGTGTCGCCGTGGTGTGAAAACGTCGTTAACCGCCGTTTAAGAAAAACGAAAACCCGCCCCTTATTTCCCCGCGGACCTTATTATATCATGCGTAAAGCTCCTTTCGAATAGACTACGTGTAAGAAAGTTGAAGCCACGCTTTTCTCCATGGATCTACCATTGGCCATGCATTTATCAGCCAAACGCTCCTTCACCCAGCGACCCATATCTTTCCTTCGGCTTAGACATGCATGAAGGAATGAGACCATGGATGTACTCTTTGTGTCTTCTTGTACGTTTAAGTGCACTTCGGAGGCTATCAGCGCAAGATGACACAACACTCTTCTTAGTCAGCCAACTAAGGCACGGCGGCTCTCGCTTGGCGGAAAGTGCCGCTGAGAATCGGGGAAACAATAAAGTATTTGCAGCATGTTTGTTTGCTGCGGTCCGAGTCAAAAAGGCTGTTTCGTCTGTCGGTATCTACGCCAGCAACGCCGATCATCCGCTGGCGCTGCTAAATTTCTTCTCTAATCAGATTTTGGCTTGACTTAAAAAAAAGACGTAGCACTAGTCTCGGATGCTTTCGTCTGCAACCGTAAGCAGACCACTTTTGCACCTCTACGAACCGGTTAAGAGACATAGACTACTAAAATGGACAGACTGATGCCAGCTTAAAAAGTCAAATTTCGCTGGTTGTACATAGAAGCGCGCGTGCGTATACGATACGTTCTATTTCCCAGGTTGCATTTTTTCCCGTGCGGCCATTGAAAACTTAAGCGCACGCACCCACACGCAAACTGAACAAAAGCGGTTTGAGTGTGTTGGGATCGACCCCGGGATGAGATCAAATCCCTGGTTCAGCAAATCAGACTAAAACGATTTGCCGTCCTAACTCGGCCCATAAAACCGGCATAGCCTTGGGATATCTTTGTTCGTCTTTTTCTCCCTTCATCCACATCTGCACTTTTTATTTTCATATCATATTTCCCTGATTGATTTCATCATGTCCTTAACTGTGAACGCTAACTCGGAGGAAGTCCAGCTGATGCGGAAACTTCACGGTGATCTACACCTGGAAGAAGATGGCTTTTTCAAGAAACTTACCCAAAAAGACCGCAAGCTGAACGGCCAGGCAGCCGAGCGCTACTATAGCAACTGGGCGGACAAGAAGGAGCACGAACGTGAGAGTAATGAAGAGTTTGTCAAGGATCGCCGGGAGCATGCCCAGAATATGACGAACGCTTTTTATGACCTTGTCACTGATTTTTACGAATACGGTACATGCTACTCTTTCGTTTTTGATCGTATACTGACTGGGTCTGTTGTATGTCCAAAGGTTGGGGCCAGTCGTTCCATTTTGCCAGACTCTACAAAGGTAAGTTCATGCGCGGAGGGCAATTTCCTTTTCCTCTTCCTTCTTTCTTCGGGGCTGACGCCGTGCTCTTTACGCGCATTTAGGTGACACTTTCGAGGAAAATATTAAGCGACATGAAGCCTTCCTTGCTTTGAAGCTTGGTCTCAAAAAAGGGCAGAGAGTATTGGTAAGCGTTGATATCCTCGCGCGTTATCTGTACTGCCTACTCATGTATTCTTTCTTTTCTTTTCAGGATGTCGGCTGTGGTGTCGGTAAGTTCTAAAAGGATTGTTGGGGGAGCTTCTGTGCGAAGAGGAGTACATATGTCATATCTATGTCTCCCCTCTCTCTGTGTGTGAACGCGTCAGGCAAACCGTATAAAAAAAAAGGGGGGGGGGAAACCGATTTTGGGCATTTTGGGGAATTGAAAAAGGCTAAATCCAATCGATTGTTTATGTTAGGTGGTCCACTTCGGGAGGTCGTCAAGTCGTCTGGATATGCTCACGTAACGGGCATCAACAACAATGCATATCAAATAGAACGATGCTTTGCGTATGCGGCCAAGTATGGTCTGACGCCGTACACGGACTTTATCAAGGGCGATTTTACAAAGATGCCGATCGCGGACAGGGCGTTTGACGCAGTGTTCTCGGTCGAGGCTACAGTGCATGCCCCTCGTCTCGAGATGGTTTATGGCGAGATTTACCGTGTGCTTAAACCCGGAGGTCGTTTTGCCTGCTACGAATGGTGCACCACCGAGGCGTATGACGAGAATGACGTCTCTCAACGACGCGTGATCCACGGTATCGAGGAGGGCAACTCCATTTCTAAGCTTTACTCGACTCGGCAATGCCTCGAAGCGGCGAAATCGGTGGGTTTCAAGGTCCTGGAAGAAGGTGATGTTGCAACTGTGGATGAGGCAACCCAGCCATGGTATGACACTCTCAAGAAGCCTGAGGGCATGCGTGGTTTACTCCGATCGCCATGGGGTCGTTTCTACACTAACAGCCTGTTGACATTTCTCAACAAGTTCAGCCTCGTCCCGCCTGGCGTCCTCGAAACGTCGCAGCTGCTCAATAGCGCCGCTGAAATGCTCGTCGAAGGTGGCGAGATGGGTATCTTTACCCCCATGTATCTGTTCGTCGTCGAGAAGCCCCTGGACGCTACCGATTAAAGCGCACGCTCTCTGGACACGTTTCCTTTTCCCTCTGGATTTCATGGTGCTTGCCGGCTACTTGCACCTTTTTTGCACGATCTTCTTTCACGCCCCATTTTTTTTACACGTTTATATTTCGTTTCTTTATTCATTATCTTTCTCCTTTGCATGCTCTATTCTACTTCTCTTTTTCTTCTTATGGTCTCTGTTTTTCCAAGCTTTACGACCACTACACTCTGTAGCAGCTGTGCTGACTAGGACATTTTCTTATAGATCTCTTCTTTTTTTTTTTCCTTACGCAAAATGGATCTCGAGTATCGATAATAAAGAAAAAGAGATGGCAGTTCTGCTCTGTCGCACTGCATGACAAAGACGTGATCATTTTTGGAACGATTTCCAGGAATGCATCACTCTGCATGCATGCGCATATGCGTTTTGAACCTTTCTTCCTAATAATTTGTTGTCAAATGGGCACGTTGTATATTTATTCAAGTAAATCATCGTCGGCGACCACCACCGCCCGAAAAACGGTCTCGATAGCCGGAAGAAGGAAAGATATCTCGGGTAGAAGGTCGCCTATAGTCGACAGGCAGCGCAGGAGGGAGCGAAGGAGGAGCGGGCGGATATCGGTAGCGCAAGGGAGAATAATCAGGTCGTCTGTAACGGCCATCGTGGTGGTAGTGGTTGCGGTGCCGATCGTGGTGTCCGTGATGATAAGCGTTATAATGATCATCAGACGGGCGTTTCTCGTCTTGCCGAACTCGGCTAAAAGTAGTACTTGAGGAGTGTTTGGAGGCCGTCGATGAGGATGGATTTCGTTTGCGGCTCTCTGCGTCGGTAGTAATAACAGCGGTAGTAGCAGCGGATGATGATGATGATGGTGATGATGATAATGGTGGTGATGGACGATCCCAGACGGCAGCACCCGTTTCAGGATTAAAATAATAGATTTTACCTTTGCTGGACTTGGTCTCTCGCCAGGGATGTGGCAGATCAACCTCCATATTCTTCTTTTCGCCCTTTTCACCTGCATGACTATCATGTTTGCCATCCGTAGCCGCGTTCGTATTACTTCGTGTCTTATCGCTACTGCTGGACGTGGTGGCATGGTAGCTGTGATTAGACTTGTTTTCCATCTGGCGTTCATCTTTCTTGACAATGGGCAATAGAGGATAGTCAATGCGCGGAAGCATATCAGACATGGCGCGTTCTTCCTCTTCGTCCGCTTCTAGGGCTATGACAGTCTCTTTAATAACCTCAACTACTGGTTCGGGCGGGGCTGGTGTCGGCGATGACGAAGGCGAAGAAGGCGATGGAGAATGCTGAAGCTTATCTGTGGGACCCTCCTTCTTGTCACACGTTGATCCTGTCGTCGGTGAATCACACCCCGGTGTAGGCGCTACGTGTCTGGAACTCGATTGTTCATCTGCACCAGGTTTAGGTCCGTCCGAGAGACGCGACTCTTTTCTTCTTGGCGTAGCCTCGTCTGGTAGGGGGCGCGTCCGTTTGGTGGCCTGGCGATGAGTATGTGTGCTGCTGCTGCAAGTGTAAAATGGAGGACCGGAACGGGGCGTCAGCAATGCAAAACGAGACCAAGACGAGGAGATACAAAAGGAAGAGAGAGAAAAAGAGAAATAGAGAGGATGTAAAAGAAAAAGAAAGGACCACCCTCTTTCTCTTTTTCTTTCCTCCTTCTCTTCTTTTCCTCCTCCTCCTCTTTCTCCTCCTAAAGAGGCCGGATGGACGCAAACCTTGTGGATGACAACGGTAGATCGATTCTTTTCGTCGTTGTCGTATAATGAGGCCGTCTGCCTTGGTCACTGGATCTTCGACCGGAGTACGATGAGTGCGAGTAGCGCTGGAAATGGCCGGAGCGTCGTTCAGGCGAATATCGACGTGAGCGATGCATGTTTAACTTCAATTAGTTCAGTTAAAGATGAGGTTGAGTCGTCGAGTCAGGAAGCAGTGAGAAAGAAAACAGAAAAAAGGGAAAAGCAGATGATTGCAGGCATGTGTAGAAATGCTCCCTTCTTTCAAAGTCAGTCATGTGCCATCTTTTGTATGCACACCCTCTTCATCTGTATGTACTATTATTGTTACCATACCTTTATTGTTTCACTTCATGGTTGCCTTTAGATCCTTGATGATAGTTTTTTTTTTAAAAGAAAATGGCTTCTCCGAGATGATGATCGACTCTAGGGCCCGCATGTACATAAGTTATACAGACGTAAACAGGAAAAAAAAAATACATATATTCAACGGAAAAGTTGTGTTTATCAAGAGCGTGAAACATTCAGCGGTCTATTACAAGAAGTACAGAGAGGGTATCATATCATGAACAAGAAGGCGTCGAGGCGTTCGAGGAATGGGACGAGAGTGTGCGCTGTCGTTTCGATTGATCACAGTGAGTGGCGTCCCTTGTACGCTTGTGATGGTTATAAATATGGTTATAGCGAAGAAAAAGGCCTTCCCGCAAGGAAAAAGGATCGCTGTAGTGGGGTGTCCTGGTATACGTTTTGGTTTCAGAAAACACATCAAACTCTTTTCCTCCGTACACCTTGTGTTCGTGCGGCGAAAGATAGTCCCGTGTCAGTCCCTCCAGCTCTTCACTTTGCAGCGTGTGATGAATGAGTCCATGATCCCTGTCGCATTTCGGGTTCTCTTGTTGACAATCCACTGTTGGCTGATAGCTATGGACATCGAACAGAAAGTGGCCTCTACGCCAAGATGACTGTAGGTCCATCGCTACGAATAAATATTACAAGGTGAAGTAAGAGAGGAAAGCAGAGGGCGAGAAAAAGGAAAAAGATGAATAGATAGTTAGATAGATAAATGGATAGATGGATAGCGAACTGGATGTGGTCAGCAGTTATTACTGTATCCCAAAATCAGTCACAGAAATCCAACGCGGGATTCAGGCCTTTTCTTGCTTTTGTGCTTTCTTTCTCTACATATAAGATATGCGCCTGTTATGTACTTGCTTCATCATGAAAACGATTACGGATACAGTAAAGCGAGGAAAATATGTCTTCAGATAGTCCCATGAATTCCTCAGCATTCATTGATGCAACCTAACCGGCCTCTTATACCACTTTATTATAAATCTCGATTTAGACTTTTAGCCCGGTTAATAGGAAGTCCTGATGATGAAGTAACAGCTGCTGGGATAACAGTGAAGATGTGGCTAGGGCCAGTACGCAGGTAGAAATGACCTATCCAAATGAAATAATACAATATGTATGAGGCAAAGGCGTATCACTCCAGTTTTTCATGCTTCAAACGCCGCCCATGATACGCAGGCATTTTTGGCACATCTATTTGTTCTTATTGCAATGGCCGGCTCCAAACGGAGAGACACTATCTTTGGTGATCCTGACGAGGGATCGTCCAAGAAGCGTGTACGCTTCGACACAAAACGCGATTCGCCTTCTACCGATTTCGAAATTGATCACACTGATGCGCTCGAGACGAAAAAGCAGCGACGTGGGGCAGTCAACACGGAAGATCTCAGCGATGAAGAAGAAGTGGGCGGTGGTATTTACAGCGAATCAGACGAGGACGATGAAGAAGAGGAACAGAAACCGAAACCGCCGGCGGACGACTTTGATATGTTTGCAGAAGAAGCGCCAGCTCTCCCAGAAAAGAAGAAGAGCAGGAAGCTCGGTCTGTCGGATATCGAGGGTCAAGAGATGCAGTCCCGAGGAGACGAGTCAGACGAGGACGAAGAGGGCAAAGAGGGCGGCGAACCGAAACTGACCGCATTCAACATGCGACAAGAGTTTGAAGAAGGTAGTTTTGATCAGCAAGGCAACTATATCCGCAACAAAGAGGACCCACAGGCCTTCCACGATCGATGGCTCGAAGGCGTCACCAAGAAAGACATGCGGGCTGCTCATGATGCGCAGGAGCGACGTGAACGGGCTGAGCAGCTGCGCGAAGCCGAACGCCAGGCGGACATGCCGCAGACCCAGACCGACATTTATCGCGAGTTGATCCAATACCTCGAACCAGGCGATAACGTCCGTGAGGCGCTGACCAAACTGAGTGGGGGCGCCAAGATCCCGGCATGGAAGCAGAAGCTGCTTGACAAGAAGAACAAGAACAAGAAGAAGCCAGAAACAGCAGCCACGACCGCTACCTTGACCCCTGAGCAAGAAGCAGAACGGAAACACAAAGTGGAGCGCATTACTGGACTCGCGGACCAAATGATGGCTCTCGGCCATTTTAATGTCTATGACGATACCTACGAACAAATGGCACGCCATATCCGACGACCGGGTGCAGAAAGCTAAAAGACAAATATAATAAAAGTAAAATAAAGCAAGGTGAAAGCAAAACAAGAAAAACCAATTTTTATTACAGTCATCAGTAGTATGGATAGCGAGGATGGGATAAAAGGGTCAATATGAAGAGAATAAAATGGAGGGCGGGGATATAAGAGCGAGAAATGTTTAATAGTAGCCAGCTGTGTACTGGTTGACAGTAGGATATTGCACATGATTCAAGGTGTGAGCGCCACCATGATGAGTCGCCGTGGTCGTGGTCTGATGCGCGGTCTGATACGTGGGCTGTCGCAACTCCGCGGTGTGGTACGCATGGCCGCTGTCGTCGTCGCTGCTTCCTAGGTAATCCTCATGCGCGCCATACTCGTCGCCACCTTCTTCTTCTTCATCGACGACCATGCGGGGGCCTGCGCCTTGGTGTCGCTCTAGGCCGACGATGAATTGGGGCGCGCCGTGTGTATAGCTGACGCTGTTACGGTTGTTGCGGAACTTGGGTGGCGAGTGCGCCCTGACGTGCTGCACGTGATGGTCCTCAGCCGTCGGTGTGGCAGGTTGTTGCTGACGTTGTTGCTGTGGCTGTGGCTGTGGCTCCGGCTGCCGATGTTGCGGCTGCTCCTGCGTCGGGGACGCGTTATTGCAGCTTGTGTAAAAGATATAGTCAAACTCGGTCAAGAGCAAGCTGAAGATACCAGTCGGGATACCGAGCGTAGCAGAGAACACGATACCGACGTTGCGCATTGTCATCTTGTTCATGCCTGCGTTTTGGACGACGCGGATCAAGTGGGCGGACAGGGTACGCATAAGCGTATAGTTGCAGAGGGGCAAGAGCGATACGAGGCGCCCAAGCTCATTGACACGTTCCCGACGCTCCGGCAAATCCAGTACGGCCAAAAAGTCCTTGAGCAGGTCATGGGTCAGCACATTGTCGGGCAGCTCACGCAACCACATTTTGAGGAGGCCTGAGACGGCATGGATATCCGGCGGCTCCTCAGCATTCATGAGGTCGACATCACCTTCCTCGTTGAAGCGTGCTTTGAGCTTGCGAATCTTGACCGCGCTTCCGCTCAGACGGTAGATGCCCTCCTCTTGAATGGCGTCTTTTGCCTCGAGGTAGTCGATGCAGCGGTATACGATCGCAGGCAGCTCATACTGGTCGGAGAACTTGGATACCGCAATGGCTTCTTCGAGAGGAACCCCAAACACTTGCTTGGCGCCGCGCGGCTCGTTGGCATCCGGCCGCCAGTCGCCCGGTGCAAGTGGTTTCGCCTGATTAGGGTGGCCCTTCTCGGACGAGAACATCTTCTTGGACCAGAACGCTTTGCGTTCGTGATCAGCATGACCAGGCTTGATTTCTTCCTGTTTGAGTTTCTGAGAGCGCTTGGGCTCTTCACGAGCAGCCGCGGCCGCCTCTGGGTCAATATGCTGACTCATGGCTTCGACCCAGACGTCACGTTCTTCGTCTGTGTCGGCACATAGGACATGGCGAGCAAAGCCGCCCGGCGCGGACTTCTTAGGCTCGACAATCATGAAGGCGTGGCGGTACATCTGGGCTTCTTTCGAGGTCTCACTTGCCTTTGGGGGCGTGGACTTGACGATCTGGGCCTCGGTAAGACGGATTGAACCAAGGAATTGACCCTCCTCGCTTTCATAGTACTTGAGAACGGGACCGTCGAGCATAAAGAAACGCGATTTCCAGCCGCCAAAATTCTTGCCGCGCTTGGTGAGATAGCCCTGCTTGTATTTTGACACCTTGTAAGTCGCCTTATCAATCACATTCGAGCTGAGGAACTCGCACAGGTCGGTCATGTCTGCTAGCTGCAGGCTAAAGGCCTGGCGTAAATAGTTTCCCATGGCAGCCTAAACGTGACACAAAGAAAATAAACATGAGATTTTCTGTACTTTTCATTTTAGATAATCAAGGACAGAGAAAATAGACATACGTTGCGCTGGTCGATGTTCTCAAACGAGCCCTGGCCAGAGAACAAGCTGGTTTCGGGCATCTTGCCAAGTTTGCTCGTCACAGAGCGCCCCTGAGATTTGAGCTACATAAAGTTTAAAGGTGTGAATGATATATTCAGGTACAAAGCTTTGCATTCTTCTTTTTTTTTTTCGGCTTTCTTTGTTATTATTTGTCCCTTTCTTCCTTACCTTGGCATCGAGCGCAGCAATGTCAGAATAAAGTTTCTGTATTCTCCAGAGCTCTTCCGGTGGCCCTTGAGGGTTGGCGTCCGGCGCCTTTCGTACAGACAATGTGAAACAGACAATGTCCTGATTGTTCTTTTCATTCACGAAGTTCTTAGAGCTGAGAACAGCAATCTGGATTCCAGCCATGGGACCGCTTGTAACGCCCTGAGAGATGGCTTCTTGAGATGGTTGAGATGGGGAAATGACTGGCCGCGGCGAAGGACTGGATTCGAACCGAGGGACTGGCTGCTCAAAGTGTGGCGTAGAGGGTGACTGTTGGTATTGCTGTCGTAGCTGTTGTTGTTGATGATGTGTATCAGGAGGAGAATAATGAACCGGGTGAGAGTGGTTATTATTGTTTTGATAAGTCGGGTGGGAGTGTTGCGCCTCATCACGCGTTTGAGTTCTATTCTGGTAAGGTCCCGGATAAGGTTGACGCGGGTTCGGTTGTGCCTGTGTGTAGTCATCCGAGGAGGTTTGCCCTGTGCGATAACGCTCGTCCATGATGGTGTCATACCCAAATGTCTGGGCCGGCGAAGGCAACTCGTCGCGCTGGTGTTGGTCCACCGACGAGGGCGGCACAGGAAACGTATCGATCCCCGTTGCCTTGCGCGCAGGCGGGGGCGATAATGTCGTCGTTTCCTTGGCACTGACTGACTGCTGTTTATGGCTACTGCCATTGCCAAGTGCATCCTGATACCTATTAAACACCGGGTTCCTCTCCTTGTCCTTGTCGCTATCCATCTCTGTCGGAGAGAACGAGAAGTTCAACAGGTCGTTGAAGCTAGGCGTTCTATCGCCTTCTTTACTTGTTGTGTTAACCGGTGGAGGTTTGGACCTGGACGTGTTGGTGCTTGACGAGGCACGCATATAAGGTTTTGAGCTTGGATTTTGGTTTTGGTTTTGGTTAGAATTGCTGGGAGGATCGCGGCGAGCACTAGGCAGGGGAGACAGTTTGCCGTAGGTGGCGGGCAAACTCGGTTCAATGATGGTGGCACCACCGCCGTTGACGCTTTCGTCGGACACGGGTGAAGGCAAAGCAGATTGCGTAGTGTTGGAGACGTGGTTCTGTCGATAGGGAGACCGGGGAGGGGGTACAGGGCTCGGATTACTGTTTGTAATAGCACCACTGCCATTGCTGTTACTATTATTATTATTATTATTATTACTGCTGCTGCTGCTGCTGCTGCTGCCAAACATGGATGCCTCCAAGAATTCAGTCGATAGACCGCCCATTGTGTTGCTTCTTGCCGGGCCAGCCAGAGTTTCATTCTGCACAGGACTATGTCGCCCCTGTTTTTCTTGTTGCTGTTGTTGTTGCTCTTCGAGATCTTGATTCCGCTCCAGCAGACCATCGCGTTCGGCGGTCATCTTGCTAAGTGAATTTTGGAGATTCTGAATAACCACCCGCTGCTTCTCGACGATACGCCAGAGTTCCTCGTTCTGCGCGGTCAGATCGGTGGGCATATTTGGCGGCATATGCGCCTGCGCTGCCACCTTGGTCGACATGGATGGACAGAAAGGGAGGGAGAGAATATAAGAAAAGGAAATGGAAAGGGAAACGAAAGGAGAGAGAAAGAGAGTAAGAGGGAACCTCGAAAGAGAGAAGAGTAATAGAAAGAAAAGGTAAGTGATAGGTCTACAAAAGCATAGACAACTAGTTTTCGTCTTTTTTTTTTTTCTTTGGTCAGGTCAATAGCAATTATAATCAGCACATCACCATCATCATTTTCTGCCACAGCAGGTGCCACGCGCGCTACTTGTTTTTTCATTTATTGTTTGTGCAACCATCTGCTCGCGCTTCGCTCCCATTGGCAGCAGGCGTCTTTCATTTCCCCCCGAAACTGCCCCATATTCTCTCAAAATAAAGTCGTCCTACGCCTCTTCCACTCGCATGAATGACAATGAAACCATCCTCCTACATCGTGCTTGATCCTGGATAACATTATTGAATAAAATCATGAAAGAAGGGAAGAAGCGTCGGACTTGCTGTCTTCACCATGTGCAAGTCGCAAAAAGAGCCAAAATTTTTTTTCTTGGTCAGCCAATCCGTCCGCCCGATCGCCGCGCGAACCAACGTGTGCTTCATATAATACGCGCCCACGTACTTTCTGATATTGCACGCCCTCGCGATTTCATTGTATAGCGTCATTGACTTCGCTTTATATGAGGTAACTCTCGTTTTTTTGTACCTATGTCCTCTCTGACGGAATAAAGCGTTCTTTCAATATTGTGTGCTTCCGAGTATCTTTGAGATCTTCTCCCGTTAAGTGAGATGTTCTTTGTCTCACATGGAAAAAGGGAAAAAAAATGATGTAGGTCCAACCCTGAAAAGGCAATCAAGATCGACGTGGCCTCACGTTGCACCATTTCATCCGTGCCGTGCAGCCTGGGGATCCTCGAAAAGCGCTCATTACGACTTTTCATTATGTTACATTGGATCTCCGGGGCACCCTAGTTTGCCACTCTTGCGCGCTATGCTCACCTCATCGCTAGCTTCATTATGGGCCGTGGAAGGCTTCCAAAATTTTTTGCTTAGCGCCGGGTCACTAATATATTAATACTATATCTAACATGCAGTCGATCCTTGCAAAGTATCCGACTCTCAGATCGGCGGTGCATGGCAGCTATGCTACAATATTTCATCCGAACAGGCCACAGGGTAGATATGTGACGACCCTACTTTCGCAAGTCACAAAAGCACGCGTTCTGCTGGTAGATCTGGCAACTCTACCAATGTGCTAGTGCTACTCCATACCCGGCTTTCAGAACTGGTGGGGAGCTTGATACGTGTTGTCTATACGTGCGGCTCTATATAGAAGATAACCTTAACGGCAGCTGGTCTGTTGGCATGTACAGATTGATGGTTTTTGTCCGCCATCAGAATGTTTTAAAAACTATAGGCGATATGTTCCTACTTCGATGTCATCATAATAACGGAGATGTTGAAGACATGCGATTGATAGCGTTTGCACGTTGCATCTGGACGTAGGCTTGATCTGGACTATTCCAATAGGACCCCCTCCCCCGCTTCAACTTACAGCAAGCATACGTAATGATAACCGCAAGCGTTTACATAAACCGAGATTTGAGCTTACATCAAAAGTTAAACATACAGATAGTATATTCGTACTCATGTCTAGATACAATATAGATTACACCCCGAGAAAGCTTCTCTTACAAAATCTCCACGAAATTTGCAGGGAACTAAAACATTACTGAGTGAGTAACAAGAGCGAAGGACAACACTGTCGTACTTACGATTCCAGTACGGCCGTCCTTCTTGCCCGTCCACCTAAGAATGTTTCCTTGGATAAGAACAAAAAGTACGGATGTTTTCTGCAACTTATCTTACCAATCATGCTGCGTTTCGGTTTTCTTGATCACGCTAATAATATCGCCTTTACGGAATGGCAAGTCCCCGTCTTGTTCGCCTGAGAAGTTAAAGAGAGCACGTGCGCGTGTTTCCGAGGTGCGTTCTGGCGGCGGCGTGACGGGACTCGCGGTCGAATAAGATGGCGTGTTGTAGGTGGGTGAGTCGCTGTAACCTCTGCTGCGTCCAGTGCCATAACCACCACCGTAGCCGCCACCATAGCCGCCCGTACTGTGTATCGCCGCCCTATTCAGCGAACCGGTCCTGTGCTCGCCATTACCCGAGTCACCATACACCGGTTCAGCGTTGTACATGCCTGTGTTTTGACGACCCAGACCTCGTTCATTGGTCATGAATGAGAACCTTCCGGCCGAGCCCGCCAGACTTGGATCGTTGTACATGCCATTACCATAGAATCGCAGATCGAGAGCGCGGTAGAGCGCGTCTGCTTGCGGCGGCGGCGGCATCGAGCCATTCAAGAGCTCGCGAACGGCGACCTTGCGGCCATACATTTTTGCGTTGGCGTCAAATCGCTCGAGAATGACCGAGCCTTCAAGGGACACGCCGGCAAACAGGCCACGGGTGCGGCTGTACGAGTAAACTGCAGCGACATTCTTGTATGAGGCCGTACCGGACGCTTCAGCGTTTCGGCCGATCGGGCCTGCCGCAACCGAGACATTACCACCGAGGGTGATGCTACCGTGATGCATAAACGTTTTGACGGCGGCGGTGGTGTTGAGCACCATCACAAAGTCAGTCAGCTCGGCGCCTAGGAAGTAGTATCAGCCATATCCGTTGGGCGATGCAGTGACACGCGTCATACATACCCACTTGACCACCGAAGCCCATGCCACCAGTCATGATGGCCGCAGGTGCCGACCAGGCTGCACATAGAAGAAATAGTCAATGTTGGATCCTTCTTATTCCTATCTACATTAGCTTACATCCATCAGGCAGACTGGGTATAAGAAAGAAAAAAGAAATGCGTTTTTAAGTTGCACAGAATTTCGAGATGAATTTCTTTCTTTACCGAGCAATCACCAGACCCGAGCCCGCTCGTCCCGAGAAAAGGAAGCCTGCCTTGAGAACGGTAAAGACGGCGAGACCCTTGGCATGCTGCAATATACCAGGTGGAATAATCTTGTCGAGGCCCTGCCCGGGATCTTGGATGTTGTTGTCAGCTTTGTTTTATTTGAAGCAATCTGTGAACAATAGACATCTCACCAATGAAGCCGTTCAGAATGCGTGCTGCCTTTTTGCATTCAGCTGCATATTATTAGACAAGAGAGCTAATGAGCGAATGAAATAACGTGAAAATGAGTAAACATTACAAGCTAGACTTGAGGGCAAGGGAGAGTTGATTTGAAAGGACATGCGGTGGAAGCTTGGCAAAAAGAGTCTGTTTGCTTGGCAATAAAGAAGAATAAGAAGATTGGAATACAGTAGAACTGATTTTGGTTTATGCTAATCGGAAAAAATGTTTCTCCGCTACATATCGCATCATGCGACGGGCGCCGCATCATCGTCGGCGTCCCATTTTAGAGCGAGGAACGGTTCGACGCGTTCAAAAGTTGTTCATTCCTCTGTATGAAATCAATTGCACGCTGTCCACAACATTAACGATGACATTAGGAATATTATGTACCAGGTATGCATACGATATATATACCTCTCGTCCGCCTGTTTTGACAAATACTTGCTCGAGGCTTTGGGCCAGTTCAAGATTTCCACGCACCCGAATACGGCGAGCTGTGTAGGCTTTGATGCCTGTCAATCTGCATAAGGATGACTCACGGTAAGTATAAACTCATGACTTGACAACAATCAAGAAAAACGAGTTTTCTATTTCATATGCATTATATCACATACCCGCCCGTGATGAAGTTCAAAGCATCACTATCTTCGACTTGGATTTTGACTCTCTGGACTTTGCCCCTTGTCTCTTTACGTGCCGTTTGCTCATTGGTGGTGATGACAGGGGCCACTCCATTACCTATAATATGGGCTGGATGAGTGGATTTACTTCATCAGCGCACGCACGCGTGCTTGGCATAGCTGTCGAATTCTTCCCGTATTCGGACATTGCATTGCAATCCTGTTTATATGTGTATAATTACCTTGAAAAAGGAGATACCTTTGCAATGGGCGAAACAAAGATTAAAAAGGACGCAAAACGTAGTTAAATATTGACACTCTTGCCCCTAGATGAAATAGTATAAAGATATCATACCATTTTTTAGCCGGCTTGCGGCGTTTCATGACTTGAATGATGAATAAACCTTTGATGTTGGGCCAAAGCGAAGGGTCTTGGCCGAGCTGACGATCCAGCTCAGGTAAGAGCAAGTCAGTCACGAGTGGACGACGGCGCTGAGTAGAGGCGATCAAAGAGGACATAGGAAAAAGAACAAGGTATGGTTGGGAAGAAAAAGGGAAAACGGCGTTAAATTGGTTGGGCAACAGTTATGCGGGAGAGTCTGGGAAAAGTGCATGTGAAGACCTCACCCTTTCTCTCTGTTTGCCTTACTCTATTTGTCTATCTCTGCCGCAGCGTATACGGTGCATGTGCTGAACTGCACTGTTTAGTACATACATTCTTATCAGCGCTTGTTACTCGTCCCTTTTACCCATATACAAAGTACGCGGTACCAGCCTTAGGACCATCACGTATTTTCTTCAGGACGAAGCATCAGATGCCATGGCATTCTCGAATCTTCAGGTTGCGTGGCAAATGCACGATGCTTTTAACGACAATAACGTAGTAACAGAGAAAGAAAACAGTTATATCACCGGACTGTCAGATAATGGGCCGCTGGGTAGTGGGGCCGTTGACTTGTAACCTTTACATACTATCAAGGCGTTTCTACGATGCCGAATCATATGTATGGCGTACCTAGGTGGGCGCTGGATAGATCATGTGACCCAGCGAAGAGTGCACGGCACAGGACATACGACCACTATAGCCCAATTTCTGTATGCAAAGAGAGAAATATGGGCGAAACGGCCTACAGACCACTTTTGATCATGCTTTGGCACGATTTCTGGTTTAATAAAGTTACGGTACGCCAGAAAAGATGTGTCTTGCCTAGGAAAAGGATAATATAGCTCATGTCGACATATCGTCCTCGAGAAAGACAATACAACTAAACGCAGAAGCGAAAGTATTTCGCACCAGGTGACATAAAAGTAAGGAACAGGCGCGAATTTTAGTATTACCTCTTTTTTTCTTTTTGCTTTCTTCCAGTCCTCTTTTTTTTTTTCTATTTGCGGTGTTCATCAATTGTACTCCCGTTGTTCTTTCTCTTTCTTTTGTGAAAATAAAACCTTCGATGGATACCCCACCTTTGACAAGTGAATCGCGCCCAAGCGAGAATAAAAGAGCTGAGCAGCACGACATGCCACAGCAAATGAACTTTGTGCGGATCAAGCGAAAGCGCAATGAGGAACCACTCGAGGCTTTGCGTACGTTGATCTCGTTGCTTGCTTTAATTTAGATCGAACGCTTTTTGTTTTGTTTTCTTTGATTGTCATGTCTTTCTTATCTTTATCCCTTTTTCTCGTTCTCTTTTATGTTCAGTGTTCCAGGAAGGACTATCCGACGCTGGTCATCCAAATGAAAAGCGATCACGGAAGCACGATCCCTTGGCCACCTCGGATTCGTCATTATCCGGTAACAACCTGCGATTCTTTACGGAATAGCAATGACTTACATAAGAGCTTGATCACATAATCAGTGAATGCTGTCGCATTACCAACGATCTTTCGTCTGGTCGAGACTGTAGACGAAAAGAGCTTTACCAATGTGGCCGATGTACAAAAGCTCAAGGTAAGGAGGCAGAGACCCTTATTGGGATCCTATCCCGACTTGCTATTTTTGGCACATTGTATTAATTATTCTCCCTTCCCAATCTCATTTTTTCTTGCAGGAGCGTCTTTCACGAAGGTCTCAAATCAATGTGCGTCCTCATACCCCAGAAACATCCGAAGAGCGCAAGGACCGTCTTGCAGAACAGCACCAGGTACGTATCCATGATTTATGGTTATTTTCAAGATGTATCGTTGATATCCGCCGATTCAGAGAAACGCGAAGCAAGCGCGGTACCGTGTCATTGCCCAAAACCGAAGTAAAGCCGAGGACGGGAGGTACGCTTACATGATATCTGAAGGACGTTGAAGGGTCTCATGTTTTTTGTGTCTCTGGTAGAAATGCGGACGGGAAGACATCTGAACAAGAGATCAGTCAACTTCTTGATATGTATGAGGCTGTGCGTGAGGAGGACATTAAGCAACCAAAGTAAGTACCATGCATCGCGCCGACAAGAAGCTCATCGTTATTTAGGCTTTTCCCGGGCGAAGAATGCGATGATCCGGATGACATCATGTGCAACTTTATCCCCATGGTGAAAGAATACCTGACGCGTAAGTCTAAACGAGCGCAGAGCCACTTAACACGCATTCATGTCCCTGTCTAGTCAACGAGAAGACGCCGATGGAGAGCGATGAATATGTGTACGACGTCTATTATCGTGATGACTCGAATGCCAACGTCTCTGTACATTCCACCAATGTCGCTTCTTTGTACGTTGAGATACCTTGACCTTATCTGCATACTCATATCATATCCAGGGTCTGGTATGACGATGCCGACTACATGAATAACAATGATGAAGACAGTGAGCTGGGTGATAATGAAGATGAAGATTCAAACGGTAGGACAGTTTACTCGCGAAGCTAGACTGCTGTCGACTCATCTTATCCATTTAGCTGAGGACTATTATCAAAACGATTACCCAGACACAGAGAGCGACCTCGACTTTGAAGATCGTGAGTTTTTAGTTTTCCTCTTTGGATGGATGTTTGAATACTTATACTTGTCTATTTTGTTCTAGAAAATGATTATGTCTTATCCAGCGACGACGACGAAGATTACTACGTTTAAGCATTCCCAACATATCCCAGTTTTTAATACGCGCATCTGCATCAGTATAACATATAGTTTCTGAAAAAGTAGTAAAAAATATACGATAGAAATATTATCCTACTCACGTGCTTCTCCCTTCTTACGTTGTCGTATATACTTGGAGTACAAATACAGATATAGAGATGTAATCTGGACGTGATTTGGCCAACGACTGCTTGTCGGATACTATACGCACTAGACATAAATTTTCCGAATCCTTCATACTATGGGACTACAGCGTTGGACTCATTTTCTTCCTTTTCCATTGTTTTCCCCCTCCATCCTGCTGTTCATACCTTGCAGGATGCCAATCCATATGCACCGTAATAAGCGCACAAAACGGACAACTGGGAGCAAGGGCAAGCGAGCATCGACGACGGCGTTCCACGGGGCCGAGAAGAATTTCCAAATATCACTTACACATGTATTAAACAAGTATCCATATACCACTCAGTCTGGTCTGCACATACCTGTCCTCGTAGCCCAGTGTTTGCGTGAAATCTTGGCCCGAGGACTGACCGCAGAAGGTATCTTTCGGCGGTCAGGCTCGACCGCCACGATACATCAGCTTATGTCCCAATGGTGTGGCTCGCCAGGTTCACTGAATTTAACGGACACGCCGATCCATACAGTGGCAGGCCTGCTCAAGCTCTTTCTGCAACACCTCGAAGTACCATTGATACCTACTTTCTGTCACGATGACTTTTTGCGCGCTTGCGACGGTAATGTGAATAAAATTGATTGGCGCAACTTCTGACAAGACTGTAGAGGCCATTCAAAGCGATAAGCGAGATGAATCGGTTGACAAGGCCATCCAGATTTTACCAGAGGGTCACCGTGATATCCTGCGCGCACTTTTACAGACGGCGCGTCTCGTGAGCGATCGCTCGGCCGTGAACTACATGACACCCGGCAACCTCGCGCTCGTCTTTGCCCCGACCTGTATCCGTCTTTCTGCATCGGAAGAAGCCGTTGCAGCCGCAGCTGCGAGCATGTCACCTCATCGACAAGGGGCTCTCATCTCGATCCACGCGTTGCGCTCTTTCCTCACGCGTCAGTTGCGTTGCTCAGGCAACGAACCACTTGTCACAGCACAGATAGTAGAAGAAGACCGTCTCGAAGCACTGCGCAAAAGCGCACGATGGACAGCTCTCTTCGAAGGGCTTATCTCAACCACAAAGGCGGATTTGCTTACGCTGGACGATTTTACCTTGGACGGTTTGGTGCCGACAGACCATCACGGTAGATTATCTGGAGAGCTAGGCGGTGATCGGCTTTCTTCCCCAAGCGCAGCCTATCCTCCATTGAATATACGCATCCCGCTCGACTTTAACCTCGCCCAGGAGACTGCTTCACCCCAGACCGTGCGCTGGATTCCCTCACCACGTCCAAACCCGCGTGGCAAGTCTGGATCTTCCTTTCACGATTGGTTCAGCAAGGCAGTGGAATTTCGACCCTGCCATGCTTTCTTGGTGGCCTTTCCAGACCGTCGTGCTAGCACTGATTTTCCAAAGCCTGCCTTTCGATATGGCGAGATGCTCCAGCAATGGCGTAACCGGGAAGCAAGTCAAACGAGTGTCACAAGCGCAAACAGTGAGACAACGCCTGTTCGGCCGTCCTCGGACATGTTCCGTCCCAAAAGCGCCGCGACAAGTGAGGTGTTTGACCGGTGGCGTCAGCGTGAAGTAGACGCGGGGCAAAAACGTGCTTCGGCGTGTCCATCACATCAGCGGTCGACGTCCCAACTCACTGCAAACCAAGAAGGAGAAGAAGAAGGAGAAGATAGGAAGTGCCAAGAAGACGAGGAGCAGAAGCTTCTACGGCCTGTTATTTCTCTTGTGATGCATGAGCAGAACGAGGACGAGGAAGAACAAGAACCCCCAAAGGCAGCTCCAAATTCGGTAACAGCCGGCAAGCGTCCATGGATAGACATCGGTATCGATAGCAAGGATAGAAAGGAGCTCGCATCGACGTGGAGAGAAGACGGCATGGATCAGCAAATGGCAGCAGCAACTGCTCTAGCGACGCATGATCTGCCAAGCGCACCGCACACGCCAGCTCGCTAAAACTTGCATAAACCCTGACCCTTGTATCATAATCCAGTGCTTCTACTTTTTTATATGTTCTTTATGTTATAAAGAACATATACTCCATCTACATATAATACCGTCAAGTGATCTCATATTATATACGTCGCTTACAGAGGGATATAATTTGCGTGCGCGCTATATCATGCATGATACAGGCTCTGGGGTGCGGTAAACATATAAATACGCTAACCAGGTGGATAAAAAATATCATTGATATAAAACAATGAATATATCATTCGCTATGAGAAAGAGCAATAATATATAAATGTATCGCAGTAATAAGCACTAATTTAAAGGAAGGAACGTTCTATGGTAAAAAAAACAATGAGCAAAGAAAGTTAAAAAGGCTGATTGATTTGCGCTATTCAAATTGCGAGTGGGTGAAATGCGGTGCAGTTACCGTCCAACGACCGACCCTCTTTTCCGTCCACCCAAATGGTAAGCTAATACCCATCCATCCATTCATCAGTCATCGATCCATCCATCCATCCACATCGACCATCCAGCACCAACGAACATCGATTCATCATTGTATGCGCTACCTTCGATACGAGTTTGCCTTCAAAGAAACAAACCAAAACCATGCGATTCAGCCCTCACGACAAAATAATCAATGTGGATGGATGGAGCATGGACGCTGGCAACCCCTCTTCGCTCTTTCCCACCCCTCGTTCGCCTACTGCCACCTACAAGGCACAATGCCTCGTTTTATGAAGAATGATGAAAGCCAACCCACCACGCCGCTGTTATTTTAGGCTCCCGTTAAGGCACAAGAACTGCGCAACAAGAACAAGGCTGAGCTCTTGAAGATCCTCGATGAGCAGAAGCAGGAGCTCGCTGCCCTGCGCGTCCAGAAGGTTGCTGGCGCCTCGGCCTCCAAGCTTCAGCAGATGTAAGTCCTAATTGGGGATCAGGAATTATAGAAAAGAAAAAGTGTGTGCGGTAGGCTGATTATAACTTGATAGTGGTGAGGCTCGCAAGAACGTTGCTCGCACCTTGACTGTGATCAACCAGACCCAGCGTGAGCAGCTTCGTCTGTACTACCAGAAGAAGAAGTACATTCCTCTCGACCTCCGCGTCAAGAAGACCCGTGCCATGCGCCGTGCTTTGACCCCCTATGAGCGCAGCATCAAGACTGTCCGCCAGCAGAAGAAGGAGAACCACTTCCCTCTTCGCAAGTACGCCGTCAAGGCCTAAAAAATAAATACAATCACCACTGCCACCACCCAACGGGAGATTCTTATATGCATATCAATGTGAAGCGGTAACAAAGACCGGGGATGTGTGTTTATTGCAGAAGGGACAATAAGAAGACACTGGGAACCGTCTGTTCTCGTTGATTTAAACTGTTCAGCACGTGACCGGAATACCACACTGCTTGCACCAGTAATCGCACCCGCCTGAGCAGCAGCCACTGGAGTAACACGATTGAGGCATGCATTGTTCCATCTCTAGAGGGATAGAAACATGTTATATAGAAGTCATTTTCTTCTTTCTGACTTACCTGCACGAAGTGCAAGAGGATTGGAAACTGGCGTAGCAACGACGGCGCTAAGCAGTGCCGCACAGATAGTGAAGCTAGTAACAGCGGAAAACTTCATTTCGAGGATGATGATAATAGCTTGGCAAGTCTCGGAAGGGATGTGTTGCTGATATCGGATGGAAAGCAACGCATGTTGCAAGCTTTATATTTATACCTTTCTTTATTACGGAATGCTCATCGCAGTGCCGCCGAACCACTTGCTCGTACTTGCCTTGTTTGAAGTCTTTGTCCGCGTATGTGAAAGGAAACCGTAGTGCCGGATATGTATGCATATGTATATACAGAGCGGATTCAAAATACTGAAGCTTTCTCATGTGCATACTTCGCCGTAGGATCGCGGTACTTCCTCTATCCTGGTTTCATCACGAGGCGTCTCTTCTTTTTTTTTTTAAAAAAAAAAAAAAGAAAGAAAGAAAGAAAAAGCTGTGTGTCTCTTTAGTATCATTAGGCGTATGCATGCAAATGCCGTACACAACATCCAGATTCGAGCCGGAATCCATGGTCTGCCCGACAAATTGTCGCCCTGCGCTTTCCGAAAGACAAACATAATTTACAGTTAGCTATGAAGACGAAAATTGTAGAGATTATTTTATCTTCTATGGAACCTTGCGGATTGTACATTGGACAACAATCTGCGGTCTACGGTTATTCTATAATTATCCTATGGCTAATTGTCGGAAGATCTCAGTCTTTTCATTTGATACGTGTATACGTTGGGCTCTGCGAAAAGCAATAAGCTGCAAGTGCGTCTAAAATAAATCACACGAAGTGTACATTTTCTTTGACGTTCCTGTAGTCTGCAACTTCGGCAATGTGGACGAGGACTAATCATAAGGATAATCGACAGCATTTGCCACATTGCGCAATATAACCTAACAGCAGCTAGTCTCGAAGATAAACTACTGACAAATTCTATTTACTAAGCGCATTGTAGTACATGATCTACATGCGCAACTGCAAGGGAGCTCAGCTTTATGCGGTCAAATGAGGTAGAGGTATCATGTAGACCGGATAGAGAACTGAGCGAAGTAGACTTCTTTGAGTGAGACGCCTCAATGACATTTGATCACAATGCCGAGATAGGAAACAAGCAAATGGTCTCTGAACCCTGGCTCCCGGTCGTGCTGTCAATATTACCATCAGTTAATGTATACTACACACAGCGACGCATAGAATATGCTTGCATATTATAATGGCAATTTTTCTTTGTGAACACCCCATCGATGCCACCATGCCAAGCTTGGAGCATGATGCCTCGTCTATTAGATTTTAATCGTCACGCATGTATCCCTCTTTGGGATTACGTATAAACAGCTGGCACTTGGCATGCGCATATAATATTTTGCGACAAGAAGAGAAAGTAACGATTGAGACCATCAAACCTTTGCATAATTCATACTCTAAAGACAGCAGTTTACCAGAATATACTAACCACAGCCAGAGTGCGGCCTTCGAACTCCTTTCTGCTAGCATCGGTGATGATGAAGGCAGTAGTATATTCAGGTTCAACGCATGTTCATTATATGGTAGTACATAAATTCATCCCATTCCCAAGCTGAATAAACGCCAGCATATTACATATCTTTTTCACATGTATCAGTGTCAGAGATGTATTTTTAGTGTTGTATGTCTGTTAAGGCGTATACTGTATTCGGCATATCTTGAAGTTGGACACATCAGACCATGCTTTGCGTGCAGAGCTGGGTCCTTGACCCGGGATAATTTCCCATGGGCTGTCTGATGATGCAGACACGAGAAGCGAGGCGTTGGTATTGGTTCAGGGCTTATTTGCCAGAGTCCCAATATCGGGACTAAACCGATGTCCTGGTCAGCCGTGTGATGTTCAGCTCCGGCAGGAGTACTGAAGTACTCCATATTCTAAAAGCGGCATACGCACGTATAATATTTCGTAGCCGTTAGGATCATGCTTGACAAAGGGGTGGAAACTCATGCAGATAGGTTATATAATACATCTTAAGCTTTTGCCGATTATAGCCTCATTAAAAGAATGAGCACCAATTGATACCTAATCGTTGTGTGCGATGCAGTAGGGGAGAATTCTTCAGCAGCAGTGATAATACGGTGGAGAAGGCATCATATTTTAAACGATAGTGGATTAACATCATCGTGTATCTGGGAGGATTTGTTTGTTTTATTTCTGATCTAGCCAATACATGCTGCAAGGACTGGCTATTTGTTTATACCTGGATTATTTTGTCAATTAGTTGATGGATCTCCAGCGTCTTTTCCTCGTTTCCTTCTCAGAATCACTGTCTACATTAAAGGAACGTGTTGATTCAGATAGGGAGGAAGCGTGGTAAGAACCGCTGAGACAATAGTCCTTTACTTTCAGACAACAGAGTAGCCGGAGCTGTCCGATATGTTAAGTAGTAAAATAGGCTGTAAATATGCCTTCTTGTATGTACGTACTATACGTCTGGTCATCTTGTTCTATTTGAGCATTCCGTATTAACTGGGGCCATTATACGAGCTTACACATGAGTATAACAATGTATGTTTTTAAGTATTTGTGATATGTGATAACAAAACGGCTACTCTAAAAGTAAATGGTAATGCATTGAATTTTCTTTGTTTAGCAAAGTAGGAGACTGTTGGATTACAGCTGTCAAAAACTTAAGATAGGCGCGTTCAGAACTCAACGAGTTTGTTTCTTGTCGAATTCAGAGAATTGTTCATAGGCTAATCGTGATGATAAGGTGCTTCTACTGCGGTTGATCGAGCGATGTCGTATGTGAGTGCGGATAAAGCCGAGGCGGAGCTCGCCCAAAGCATAAAAAAAGCTACCAATGCAGATGAGACAGCCCCCAAACAAAAGCATGTGCGCAGTGAGTGATAGATAATGCATGAAAAACGCAAGAAGAAAGGCGACGGTAATCTCAATGGAGCATGACAGAATGCATTGTGTATACCTGGGACCATCGCACCTCGGCAATTATATGGAATATCCTCAAGGTGCAGCCCCTCTTGTCGGACGAGGTTCAGACCTTCAAGGCCCTTATCATGGTGCACAAGATTATTAAGGATGGCCATCCCAATGTACGTCTTCTTACGCACGTTACACACGCATCAAAATGACAATATTATGGTATGTAGGTCATCAAAGATGCGCTGCAACAAACATCATGGCTCGAAACCGTAGCGCATAGTGTCACCGCCGATGGTTTCCGTGGCTATGGCTCACTTATCCATAACTATGTCAAGTTCTTGCTCCACAAACTTCGTTTCCACCGCAACCACCCTGAGTTCAATGGCACATTTGACTACGAAGAGTATATCAGTTTGAAAAACATTGATGATCCAAATGAAGGGTAAACAAAGTCATCCTGCATCCAGCATATAGCGCTTACAGCAATCGGGTATCTATATAGCTTTGAGACGATCAGCGACCTGATGGATCTGCAAGACGATATCGATCAATTCCAGAAACGTATTTTTGCCAGCCTGGATACGCGTCTCCATAATGAATGTCGCATTGCTGCTCTTGTACCGCTCGTAGAAGAAAGCTATGGTATCTACAAATTTGTGACAAGCATGCTTCGTGCCATGCACGGAAGTAAGTCTCGCCCAAAAAATGCTTTTATTCCATATTAACAGTGAATGTAGCCACGGATGCATCCGACGCACTTGCTCCGCTACGACAACGCTACAATACGCAACACTACAACCTGCGAAAGTTCTACTATGAATGCTCAGGCCTCAAGTATCTCACGAGCCTCATCAACGTACCACAGCTCTCTCAAGACCCACCTTCCCTTATTGAAGGCAAAACACCCCCGCTTCCCAAACGGCCTGCACCTGCCGCTAGCAGCCCCCGCCCGGCACCCTCACCTGAGCCAGTGGTGGATTCTTGGTCACAACAGCAGGAACAAGAGCGACGACGGTACGAATTAGAGCAGCAACGTTTGGCGCAGCAACAGGCAGCCGAGAAAGAGCGCATGCGCCAGCTGCAGCTCCAACAACAACGCGAGTTTGAGGAACAGCAGCGTCAGATGGCACAGCGTGAGCAGGAGCGGCAACAGCAACTGATGCGTCAGCAACTGCAAAACCAGCAAACAGGACGCATCGGCGAGCTCGAGATGCAGTTGCTTAACATGAAGAACCAGCTTGAGCGGGCGCAAATGATGCTACAGCAGTACGACCAGGTAAGCCAATAGTCTTTATTGTCTATAATCATACTCAATCCTCAGGATGTTTAGCGGACGCAAGCACTTCAACATGAGCTGGAACACACAGCCACAACCAACCAGCAACGCGACGCATCCAAGGATGAGCTCATTCGGTCACTTCAACGTGCGTATTATTAAAAACATTCATGGTACTTACTGTCCACTACTATTTGTCAGATGAGATCCAGATATGGAAACAAAAATATGAAGCTCTTTCAAAGGTGTACAGCCAACTGCGTAAGGAACATATCGAGATGCTGGGCAAGTACAAGCAGCTCCAGGTCAGGGCCAATTCAGCCCAGGAAGCGACTGAAAAGCTCGAGCGCATGCAAGCTGATATGCGGGCGAAGAATGTGGAGCTCGCAGATCTCATACGAGAGCGTGACCGTGCGCGCAATGAACTTGCCCGTATACAAGGGGTACGTGTATCACGAGGAGACGTATCTTTCGTGTTGATGCGCTTGGTAGAACCAATCGGAAGAGCTAGAGCGCCTCCGGCACGAGCTGGAGGGTGCGCGGTCCGATATGCAAGAGCTTGGCAAAAACAAAGGAGCGGAGGTCAGCGCACTGCTGGCAAAGTTTAACAAAGAAAAGGCCGGCCTAGAGGCAAGCTTAACGGAGAAGCAAGCTTTGATTGATGAGTTCTTGAGACAAATGGAAGATCAGGAAGGCGACGCTGATCGCGTACGAAGGGTATGCTTTACTAGTGGAGCCTGAGTAAATCATTTAAAACGGGAAATAGGAAAAAGACGAGGAAATTGCAGTACTTCAGGCTGGCATGGACGAATGCTTGCAACAGCTCAGCGAGCTGCAACATGTAAGCGACACATGTTTTCCTATCTATTGTGCTCAGTATATTTGTAGGCACAGTCAGGCCGAGATCTTCAGGGGCAGCTGGATATGCTTGAAGAATCACAAAGCAAAAAGTTGGACCAGATTTTGGGTAGGCATAGGATACGATGAACTGAATGGGGAACGTCTCATTAACTTCCATTGTGCATATAGACTGTATCTTGACAACATGCGTTCAAAAGGTCAACGAAGGCGTGCACGAGCTCGAAAGTCCTGGCCAGCATGGTAACGAAAATGCGACTCCGGAGTTGACGCTATCCATGATCGAGCGCGCAAGCATCTTGTCGGTCGAGTTCATGTCCTCGTTTAGCAGGTTCTTGGACGGCACCGGCACGGGCGATCATACGGTGGCGATCACGCGTGCGCTAGAGTTTGCGGATACTATCACTGACGTGCTCGTGCATGCCAAGGGTCTGACGAGGATGCTCACCGATGAGGAAGGGGCCGAGATCACGAGTCTGGCACGCAGGTCGGCGGAGGCCGCCATCCAGTTCTTCAGCAGCGTCATGTCAAGCTATCTCAAGATGCTGCCGGTGTCCCAGCGGCCTGAGATCGTCATCAACGGCGATGTACGGGTGCAGGATGCGCTGACAGCTCTCTCCCAAAAGACAGAAGAGCTGGTGCTGAAGCAGGCAGATATCCATGGCTTGGAAGAAGACAAGGTGGGCGACTTGGTCGAGCAAGAAATGTCGAATGCGGCACGCACAATTGAGGCAGCGACCGCCAAAATCCAGGACCTGATGCGGCAACCAGCCAATCCCGAGTTCTCTGCCACCGACCTTCAGGTCCATCAGCTGATCCTCAACTCGGTCCTGGCCCTCACCAATGCCATAGGCAGCCTCATCAAATGCGCCACTGCGTCTCAGCAGGAGATCGTTGCTGAAGGTCGAGGGTCCTCTTCCAAAGCCGCATTTTACAAGAAGCACAATCGATGGACCGAGGGCCTTATTTCAGCTGCGAAAGCAGTCGCTGTCGCAACGAATCTTTTGGTAGAGGCGGCAGACGGTGTTATTTCGAAAACGCACTCGTTTGAACAGCTCATTGTGGCATCCAACGAAGTATCGGCTGCGACGGCCCAGTTGGTGGCGGCATCACGCGTCAAGTCGAGTTTCATGTCTCGCACTCAAGAGCGTCTTGAGCTGGCGGCCAAGAGCGTCAAGGATTGCGCAGCAGAGCTTGTCAAACAGGTCAAGCAGCTCGTGGCCGAAAAAGAGCAAGATGATACAATGCATATTGACTTTAATAAGCTCTCGGTGCACGACTTTAAGCGGCGCGAGATGGAGCAGCAAGTCAAGATTCTCAAACTCGATGCCGAGCTGGTCAATGCACGACGGGCATTGGCAGAGATGCGACGTAGTGGATACCATACCACAGAAACAGAATAAAAGGAAACAGGAAACAGCAAACTAAATAGACAATTATTATTGCAGAGAGGAGGGAGAGCAGCGCGCATGAATGATATAAGCCACCCAGAATTTTCGAGATTCAAAGAAAGCGGAATGTGCCTCGAGCCAAATTTTCCTGCACTTTTTCCTTTTTTTTTTTTCTTCCTTGCAACAATGGCCAGCAAAGTGATTGAGAAGAAGCGAAAGAGAAGCAAGTCTAATGCGGCTGCGACACAGCAAAAGAAGCAACAGGTTGAAAAGGCTCAATCCCAAAAGCCGACCAAGGAGGAAGAAGAACCTGTCGAGCAAGTGAATGAAGAAGACCAAGATCAGCAACAGCAACAACAAGCGGTCGAAGCTCAGGAGGAGTCAGCCTCGGCTGGATCGCAGAATGGCACTCCTGATCTGGACACCGGTTAGTGTAAATAAGGTTGTAAATACCGGGTTACTTACTTCTCGTATAGTGGCGACCGAGAATCTGAACTTCGATTTCAGCAGCTTGTCGTGCTGCGAACGGACCATGAAGGGCATTCAGGCCATGGGCTTTGAAAAGATGACAGAAGTGCAGGCCCGCACGATTCCGCCTCTAATGGCAGGACGCGATGTATTGGGTGCCGCCAAGACCGGCTCGGGCAAGACCCTTGCGTTCCTGATTCCCGCCATTGAGATGCTCTACCGTCTCAAATTCAAGCCGAGAAACGGCACAGGTGTCATTGTCATTTCGCCTACGCGCGAGCTGGCCCTACAGATCTTTGGTGTCGCCAAAGAGCTTCTCCAATTCCACGAGCACACGTTTGGTATCGTTATCGGTGGTGCGAACCGCAAGGCTGAGGCTGACAAGCTCGTCAAGGGCGTCAACTTGCTCATTGCCACGCCAGGCCGTCTGCTGGATCATTTGCAGAATACGCGCGGCTTTGTCTACAAGAACCTAAAGTCGCTTGTAATCGACGAGGCTGACCGTATCCTCGAGATCGGTTTCGAGGAGGAAATGCGCCAGATCATTCGTATCCTCCCGCGTGAGCGCCAGACCATGCTTTTCTCTGCAACTCAGACCACCAAAGTGTCTGACCTTGCCCGTATCTCACTCAAGCAGGGCCCGCTTTACATAAACGTCGACCAGTCCAAGGATACGTCCACCGCCGAGGGCCTCGAGCAGGGTTATGTCGTGTGTGAGTCAGACAAGCGCTTCTTGCTCCTGTTTACCTTTTTGCGCAAAAATCTAAAGAAGAAGGTCATTGTCTTCTTTTCGAGCTGTAACTCGGTCAAATACCACGCTGATCTCATGAACTATATTGACGTACCCGTTCTGGATCTCCACGGCAAGCAAAAACAGCAAAAGCGCACCGCGACCTTCTTTGAGTTCTGCAACGCCGACCGTGGTATCTTGCTTTGCACCGACGTCGCCGCGCGTGGTCTCGATATCCCCGCCGTGGACTGGATCGTCCAATTTGACCCGCCGGATGACCCGCGTGATTACATTCACCGCGTCGGTCGTACGGCGCGTGGTGCGAACGGCAAGGGCAAGAGTCTCTTGTTCTTGCTGCCCAGCGAAGTCGGCTTCCTTCGTCTGCTCAAGCACGCGAGAGTGCCTTTGAACGAGTACCAGTTCCCGTCCAACAAGATTGCCAATGTTCAGAGTCAGCTTGAGAAGCTAGTCGAGAAGAACTATTACCTTAACCAGTCTGCCCGTGATGGTTTCCGGTCTTACTTGCAAGCCTACGCCGCGTTCAGTTTGAAAAAGATCTACAACGTCGACAGCCTCGACCTTGCCAAGGTCGCCAAGTCGTTCGGTTTCTCCACCCCGCCCAAGGTGAACCTCAGCATCACAAGTTCCAAAAAATAGACAATAACCCATCATGCCATCCATCGCCTCAATTACGACTCCTCCCTTCACGTTCTATCTCTCTCGTCCATGCCATCTTTTTTTTTTTTTTCTTTCTGCTTCTTCTTCTCTCTTGTAACGTTTCTCTTATTTACACGCGCTCGTCACATATCAAATACATATTGCATCCTCTTGTTTTGTCATGCTCTTCCAACGTCGAGGGATGCATTTTTAAATGCACATTACTGTGTTACTGCGGTGTCAGGGGCTAGCACGTGGACTTGGATTGATCCGCGGGCAACGGATTCCATACATTGAATTGAAATAACAGTCGAGAAAAAAAATCGGGACATATATTCGCTGCATATGAGTAGGACTGAGTATATACATTATAGCACAAAAAGAGAGAGAGGACATGGTCTTTCACGGAAGAGCATTCAATGGATCCTTCCGCGGAGGGGTGGTTTCCAGACATGCATTGCATTATAGTAATTTTATTTTTTATACGTGTATAAAAAAAAAGCCGTTTGATTCCCTTTTTTTTTTACAGAGCGTTCGAACGTATTCAACAACCGCTTTTTCTCCCTTTTGTCTTATCAATAATGAGCTTCAGTATGTGTCAGACTGTAAACTCGACGCTTCGGGGTCTCTAGTATCCTCGTACCTACTCATCATGACCTTATGTTCCTTGTGTAGATCTACGTATAGCCTGCGTGGTAAGAAATAAAGAATGTCCGGTTTGACAGGCATGACACGATTAAGGAAATATGTCCATCCCCACACTTTAGATGGTTGGTCTGCCAGCACGCGGCAAGACTTACATTTCACAGAAAGGTACTTGGCATTTTATATTACGGGGCCAAGTATTCACACTCTGTTTATATCTGTGTCTGTATCTATGTCTGTATCTATGTTTCTGTCTATGGCTCTGTCCCATATCCATGTAGTGTGTCGATACTTGACATGGCTCGGTATCAAGACAAAGGTGTTCAACGTGGGCAACTATCGTCGCCAACTGCATGGGGCCAACCTGCCCCATACCTTTTTCGACCCACACAATCCCGTGGGCGAACAGCACCGCAAAGAAGCTGCGGCGGCCGCCTTAGAAGACATGCTTAACTGGTTCGATACCGAGCAAGGCATTGTGGCCATTTATGACGCTACCAACTCAACTTTGAGCCGCCGGAAATGGCTTCATGAGGAGCTGGGCAAGCAGGATATCCTCGTCTTGTTTATCGAGTCCATCTGTCAGGATGAAAACTTGATTCTAGCGAATATCAAGGATGTCAAGTTGTCCTCGCCTGACTATGTCAACATGGACCCAGACATGGCCGCTGATGATTTCCGAGCCCGGATCGACCACTACCAGGAGCACTACCAGACTGTGATTGAGGAAGACTACTCGTACATCAAACTCATCAATGTTGGAAGCCAGGTGATTATCAACATGATCCAGGGCTACCTCGAATCGCGCATCATTTACTACCTCATGAACCTGCATATTGCGCCCCGCAAGATCTATTTCAGTCGACATGGTGAATCGCAGTACAATGTCCTAGGCAAGATTGGTGGAGACTCGTACCTGTCACCTCGCGGCAAGCTCTATGCAACCAAGTTGCCGGGCTTGATCCGTGAGCACCTGGGCGACCAAAGTTTGACAGTCTGGACATCTACAATGAAGCGGACGATCGAGACTGGCGAGTTGCTGCCCTACCCCAAGCTTCAGTGGAAGGCTCTGGATGAACTCGATGCAGGCGTGTGTGATGGCATGACCTATGAAGAGATTGAAGAGAAATATCCCGAGGATTACGCTAACCGCGACGAAGATAAATTCAACTATCGATACCGAGGCGGCGAGGTAAGCATCATCACACGTAGCGCAAATCTCGTCTCTCATACCCTGTAGTCTTATCGGGACGTTGTATTACGACTGGAACCGGTCATTATGGCGCTCGAGCGACATGAGAACATTCTTATTATAGGTCATCAAGCCATCCTACGGTGTATCTATGCGTATTTCATGAATTACAACCACGAAGACTTGCCCTACATCAAGATCCCGCTCCATACCGTGATTGAGCTCACCCCAAAAGCATACGGCTGTGAGGAAAAGCGATACAAAGGTACATCCCAGCATAATGAGACAAGATCTGACCCTTTCATTCTATAGTGGACATTGACGCGGTGGATACCCACCGTCCTAAACACAGCAAGACAACGGCCAAACCCCTGCAGGCCAACCCGGCCGAGGCGCGCAAAAAGAAAGCGGGCTTGGGTGGTGACAAATTGACAGTGCAACTGCCCGTAGGTGCAAGTGGTGAAATTGTCAAAGACGCGCAAAGTCCCATTCTACCAATCTCTCCCAAGCTTTATCCGAAAGGGGCACAGATCAAGGAACCCGGCAAAACACAAACTGCTCTCCAGCAGCCGCCGCCACCGGTACAAGCCAAGGCAAAACAACAACCACAACAGCACCAGCCCCATATCAAGATTCCCAGTCTCCACACGCCGGTTGAGGGTGAAATGACCGCGCTCGATTTGGGCGACGCTGCTCTTGAGGAGAAGAAAGGAGAATGATTGTAATAAATTGCTATTAGTATTATTATTATAGAATATATATATATATGCCCAAATGATGCAAAAACACACTCGGATTGGGAGGAGGGATTGGCCATGTTTGAGACGAGGCTCTGTATACATTTTAAGGAACAATAATGCCCGGAACAATGAATCCTGATACTGCTGTGCAGAATACAACACCCTAATTGTAGTACAAGGAAATCGACACCTGTGCTTCTTTTTTCCTAAGACATGCTCGAACCTGCCATTACACCGTCTACTCTAGCTGGCGGCAACAAACGGCCCCTTCCCCAGCATTCGTCATCTTCCACGACGGATTCCGTTCCTTTCGCCAAACGACGTCAGCCTTTGAACAGTCAGCAGCAACAGCAACAACAACAACAACAACAAAAACCAGCGTATACACAAGCGGACCTCCTGGTCATGGCACTGGAACAAAACCCGCCCCATCACTGTTTGCCGCGTAAGGAGCTCATTCGTGCAGCAGTGGATCTCGACACGAGACTGAATCAAGACATGGGACGCCCGCGCGCGTTTCGAGGCAAGGCAAGCAGAAAGCAGGAATTCCAGTAGATGCACAGGACACAGAACTCATATGAAATAGACGCCCATGAACTCTGCCTCGGCTGTGTTGTCTTACAATGCCGACGGATACTTTACGCGCTTCAAGCCAAATGGGAGCAAAAGCACGTACTTTCGACTGTCCCAGACGCCGGATAGCTTCCAGCGCATGGTCGAACACTATCAACGTTGGCAGGCCAACCTCTTTCACAACTGGCTTGACCAGCCCCAGCCCAACCTCGAGGGCCAGACCGAGTTTGATGTCTTTCTAGCGAGGCGGCGCTGGCAGAAGGATGCCGTGCCACCCCAGTCCTGGCAAGACCTCCTCCACATTTCCAACGGCCAAGTATCGGCTGCGCGCGACTTACCCGCCAAGTCGACGCTTGGCTTCTACTTTGGCGTGCCCATGACGCTTCAAGATTTTTGCTCAAGAAAACAGAATTTGGGGGATGCAAACCGTTACTGCGTGTCTTTGGATGATACGCATGTCCTGGACGCAACGGACGCTCAGGGCCGATTGTTTGACTCGGTAATCGCATGTCCCTTTCATTACGTGCGCCGGACAAAAGATACAGCTGCATGTAACGTAGCATTTAGCCGAGGCAACGAAGAGAACCAAGTCGTATGTCGAACACTGCGAGAGATACCCAAGGGCGAGGAGCTTGTATGTCAACGATTCGAAATAAAGCGTTGCTAAGATTCATAGTGTATATCAAAAGAAACAACAAAAATAACGAGACAGTGTATGATGGAAGGTTACAGATGGTGCGTGCAGGATGAAATGCGAGGGAGATTGTCAGAGAGAGAGAGAGAGAAAGAGAGAGAGAGACAACAGAGAGAATATGCGTGCATGAATAATACGTAGGAATGTAAGAAAAAGCGGGCCTCTTTTTACCAGCGTCTGTTCTTCCACTTGTTGGGACCTTTAAGAGACCGCTTCTTTTTACCATACTTCTTCTTCTTTTTCTGTTCGTCCGATTTGGCCCCTTCAACGTCCATCGCCGTGTCTTCCTCAGCCTTGGCTTCGTTTTCTTTCTTCTCTTCCTCATCCTTCATTTTCTCGATCACTTTAGGTTTTTGGCTTGCTTCGGCCTGAGCCTTTGCCAGACGGGCCAGACGTGCGTCCTCGATCGGCTGGAAAACGGCGTCTCGCTTAACAGCTGCACGATTATTTAATTCACTAGGATCCGATCGCAATTGTCCTCAATTACCTCGGTTGCGCTTCACGGCGTGCGATCGTACACTTCTTCCCATGGCTGGATCAAGTAAATCAAAGAAAGAGAGAAGGAAAAAATGAATTTCTTTTTTTTTTTTTTTTTTTGCGGGAAAAGTGGGTGGCGCCTGAAATGGATGGATATAAGGACAATTCCATCTCCGCTTCCAATCAAACAGAAGCAACACGGCCGGCTGGTCTGGGTTGGGCTGACTTCCTTGGCCTGCCCTCATTCTTCTTATTCTGCACGCGTGTGTTTTCTTTATTACAAAAAGTAAAATAGGCAGAAAGCTTTCTATATTGGCCAGCTTCCATTCCATTGAAAAAAGACGAAGATGGCTGATTCGCTGCCCATTCGCTTTCAAGAACAGGCGCAGGTAGAGAAAGATGAGATGACAACAATTAGAAATGGGCTCTCATCCGTTGTCATAATAGCTCCAAGAGCTCGGGGTCAATGCCGCGAGCATTGGCTTCCAAACGCTGACCATGGAGTCGGACCGTTATATCTGTGTGCGTGAGCAAATCAACAACTCCAACCAGGTCGTCATTATTGATATGGCCAACAATAACCATTTGATGCGTCGCCCTGTCACGGCAGACTCTATTATCATGCACCCTTCTGCCAACATTATGGCCCTGAGAGGTGAGTCTATCTCTTTGAATGAATACAGCTCATCCATTGACTCACTTTTACAAATATTCATACGACGGTAGCGCAACGCCAGATTCAGTTGTTTAACATGGATACCAAGACAAAGCTGACCGCTCACCTCATGCATGACGACATTGTCTTTTGGACATGGCTCGACGTCAAAACCATTGGTATCGTGACTCCTACGACCGTCTATCATTGGACTATCGAGGGCGGGTCTACCCCTGTCCGGGTTTTTGACCGCAATGCCACCCTTTCCGGCTGTCAGATTATCAGCTACCGTGCCTCATCCGACAAAAAGTGGCTCGCCCTGGTGGGTATCTCGGCTCAGAACAACCGCGTCGTGGGATCGATGCAGCTTTTTTCGACCGAACGCAATGTGAGCCAACCCATCGAAGGCCATGCAGCCGCCTTTGCCGAACTCCAACTAGAGGAAGCCACGTCGCCGACAAAGTTGTTTGCCTTTGCCGTACGATCTGCCACAGGTGCAGCCAAGGTCCAGATCATCGAGATCGATCATCAGCAGCACAACCCGCCTTTTCAGAAGAAAACCGTCGAATTGGTCTTCCCGCCCGAAGCCCAGGCCGATTTCCCCGTTTCGATGCAGGTCGGTCCGCGGTTTGGCGTTATCTACATTGTCACCAAGTTTGGCTACATTCACATTTACGACCTTGAGAGCGGTACCTGTCTGTTTATGAACCGCATCACAGCTGATACTATCTTCGTCACCGCCCCGAGTGAGGCCACGTCCGGTATTGTGTGCGTCAATAAGAAAGGTCAAGTCTTGACAGTTACCCTTGACGAAAACACCATCATTCCCTACATTGTCAATCAGTTGGGCAACACCGAGATCGCCCTCAAATTGGCTGGACGCGCTGGTTTAGCCGGTGCTGACGAGCTTTGTATCCAGCGGTTTAACCAACTGTTTGCCTCTGGCGCGTTTATCGATGCCGTCAAAGTCGCGGCCAACTCGCCTCGCGTAAGTACTACCCGTTTTCTCGCTCATCTCCAAACTTACTCACTCAACTAAAGGGCATTCTCCGTACGCCTGAGACCATTGAGCGCTTCCGCCAATTGCCGTCCCCACCCGGTCAGCTCTCACCTATTCTGCAATACTTCGGTCTCCTTCTCGAAAAGGGTGGCCTGAACCGGTATGAGTCGCTTGAGATGGCCAAGCCCGTCATTATGCAGGACCGCAAACATCTCCTCGAAAAGTGGCTCAAGGAAGATAAGCTCGAGTGCAGCGAAGAGCTGGGTGATTTTGTCAAGCAATATGACTCCAAGTTGGCTTTGTCCGTCTATCTCCGGGCGCAGACTCCCCATAAGGCCGTACTCTGTTTTGCCGAAAATGGCCAGTACGACAAGCTCGTCCAATATGCCAAGGCGGTCAACTACACGCCCGACTATCCCTCCCTACTGTACAACATGGCCCGCACCTCGCCTGACGCAGTCGTGCCGTTTGCCGAAAAGCTCATCTCAGATGATCCGCCCCTCGTCTCTGCCGACAAGGTCGCGGATGTGCTCATGTCGCAGAACATGATCAAAGAAGCTACCTCATTTTTGCTGAGCTACCTTCAATCCGATCGCCCGGAGGACGGCAACCTCCAGACCCGCGTGCTCGAAATGAATCTGATCCATGCACCTCAAGTTGCGGACGCAATTTTGGGCACCAACTGCCTCAGCCATTATGACCGCGTCGCCATTGGCTCGCTTTGCGAGAAAGCAGGCTTGTACCAACGTGTAAGTCTCCTCAACAAAGAAATGAAAGATCGCTCCTTGACCATTTCAATTTTATAGGCACTAGAACACTACACCGATATCCATGATATCAAACGGATCATTCCCTTTACGCACATGATGAACCCCGAGTGGCTAGTCAACTATTTTGGCAACCTGTCAATCGATCAAACTCTTGACTGTCTCCGGGAGATGCTCACCAATAACCTCCGCCAGAACCTGCAGATCGTCGTTCAGGTCGCCATCAAGTACTCGGAGCAACTTCAGCCTAACAATCTGATCGAGCTCTTTGAACAATTCAAGAGCAACGAGGGTATGCAGCTAAAATATCATATATGTAAATTGGCTCACACCGCGCTAGGCCTTTACTACTACCTCGGTTCCATCGTCAATGTCAGCCAAGATCCGCTCGTACACTTCAAATATATCCAGGCTTCCTGCCGGACCGGAAATATACGCGAGACAGAGCGTATATGCCGCGAAAGCAACTATTATGATCCCGAAAAAGTCAAAAACTTTCTAAAGGCAAGTCAGCCAAAACCGTGCGTCTGCGCTCTTGACTGACTGCTATGTAGGAAGCGCGTCTGAGCGATCAATTGCCACTAATCATCGTTTGCGACCGCTTCAACTTTGTGCACGATCTTGTCCTGTACCTTTATCACAACCAACTCCAAAACTTTATCGAAGTCTATGTCCAGAAAGTTAATCCGGCCCGCACTCCCGAGGTCATTGGAGGTCTGCTTGACGTGGGCTGCGACGAGGATGTGATCAAGACTCTGCTCATGTCGGTCAAGGGCGAGGTCCCTGTCAGCTCGCTGACCAAAGAGGTAGAGGAGCGCAACCGCCTGAAACTGCTTTTGCCCTGGTTGGATATGAAGGTCGCAGATGGCAGCCAGGACAAGGATGTGTACAATGCGCTTGCCAAAATTTACATCGATACGAACAACAACCCGGAACCGTTTCTGAAGGACAACGAGGTATGCATATATAAAATAACAAGAATGGTCTACATGCAAGGTGCTGACGCCGTTGTTTCTAGTTTTATGAGCCTCGCGTGATTGGCAAGTACTGCGAGAAGCGTGACCCATACCTGGCCTCCATTTGTTACGAGAAAGGTCAATGTGACTATGAACTGATCAACATTACGAATGAAAACGCAATGTTCAAGCATCAGGCCCGTTACCTTGTTCACCGCCGTGACATGGACCTGTGGAAGTTTGTTCTGCAGGATGACAATGACAACCGCCGTGAACTGATTGACAATGTAAGTCACCTGATATCGGTACGGCGGGGACGTGGCTCATCCAATTAATAGATCATTGGCAGCGCTTTGCCTGATTGCACTGACCCAGAGGATGTGTCGATTACTGTCAAGGCTTTCATGAACGCCAATCTGCCGCATGAGCTGATTGAACTTCTGGAACGTATTATTCTCGAAGACAGCCCGTTTAGCGACAATCGCACGCTCCAAAATCTACTAATTTTTACGGCCGTCAAGGTGAGCGTAAACGCGGATTTTGATCCACACAAAACTCAATCTTTTATCTAGTCTGATACGTCGCGTGTGATGGACTACATCTCGCGCCTCGACAACTTTGATGCCGAAGATGTGGCAGAAGTGTGCATCGGTGAAGAGCTGTTTGAGGAAGCGTTTGCGATCTACAAGAAACACAACATGACCTCGTCCGCTATCAGTGTATTGATCGACAAGATTACAGATCTGGACCGGGCGTACGAGTTTGCGGACCGGTGCGATGAGCCGGTGGTGTGGTCCAAGCTTGCCAAAGCGCAGCTCGATCAGATGCATATCAAGGAAGCCATCGATGCATACATCAAAGCGGATGATGCGTCCAACTACCTCGAGGTCACGCGCGCCGCTGAGATGGATATCAAGTACGATGATCTAGTCCGTTATCTGCAGATGGCACGAAAGACTATGAGCGAGCCATATATCGATACAGAGCTCCTGTTTGCGTACTGTAAGACCGAACGGCTCTCGGATCTCGAAGACTTTTTGGCGTCACCCAACCTCGCGCAGGTCCAGGCCGTCGGTGATCGCTGCGCGCAGGCGCACCTGTTTGAAGCGGCCAAGCTCCTGTATTCGAGTATTTCGAACCACGCCTGTCTGGCGACCACCTTGGTACATCTGAACGACTACAATGGCGCGGTTGATTGTGCGCGCAAGGCCAACTCGACCAAGGTCTGGAAGGAAGTCAACATGGTCTGCATCGAACAGCAAGAGTTTCGCCTCGCCCAGATTTGCGGACTCCACATTATTGTTCACGCCGAGGAGCTTGAGCAGGTGATCCGGCTCTACGAGGCGCGCGGTTACTTTGAACAGCTCATCACGCTTTTGGAAGCCGGCTTGGGACTGGAGCGGGCTCATATGGGTATGTTTACCGAGCTATCGATTCTGTACTGCAAGTATGCGCCCGAAAAGATGATGGAGCATCTGAAGCTGTTTGTGTCTCGCATCAATATACCAAAGGTTATTCGGGCATGCAACTATGCGCATCTCTGGCGTGAAGTCGTGTTCCTCTACGTCCATTATGACGAGTTTGACAACGCTGTGTCAGCCATGATGGAACATGCCGCGGACGCGTATGAGCACTCGGCGTTCAAGGACATCATCGTCAAGGTCGGCAACGTAGAGCTGTACTACAAGGCGCTCCGCTTCTATCTCAACGAGCAACCGATGCTCCTCAATGATATCCTGGCCGTCATGGTCCCGCGCGTGAACCACACCCGAGTCGTCCAGATCTTTAACAAATCGGATAACATCCCTTTGATCAAGTCATATTTAATGTCTGTCCAGGACACGAAGAACCGCGCCGTTCTTCAAGCGCTATGTGAGCTTTACATTGAAGAGGAAGACTTTGCCTCGCTGCGTGACCTGCTCGACCATCACGGCGTAGAGGACACACTCGACCTTGCGAAGCGTCTTGAGCAGCACGAGCTCCTCGAGTTTCGACGCATTGCAGCACATCTATACAAGCGCAACAAGCGGTGGCGCCAGTCGATTGCTCTCTCTAAGCAGGACCGTCTTTTCAAGGACGCAATGGAGACGGCAGCCGAGTCATGCGACGCAGAAGTGGCCGAAGAATTGCTGCGGTACTTCATCGAGGTCGGCAAGCGCGAATGCTTTGCGGCGATGCTTTATACGTGTTACGATTTGATGCGCGTCGAAACAGTGATGGAAGTGGCATGGCGACACGGTCTCAAGCATTTTGCGATGCCATACTTTATCAACTTTATGTGGGAGCAGCAAAAGCGAGTGGAGCGCATGAGTCAGGACGTGCAAGAACTCAAGGACAAGACGGACAAGGCGGAATCCTCGGAAAATGTACCACCTCCTCCAGCGATCGCCGCTGGCGGGTTTGGAAACACGCTCATGCTGCCTGCTGCACCCTCCGCTCAGCAGCAAACCCCGATGATGACCGGCGCCAGCTATTCTCCCTCTGCTTTCTACTAGATTTCCCCTTCCCCATCCTGATACGTAGTATAACATCACGTCCCTTGTATTACTTTGAAAAGACGTTCTTTACCATCTCGTTCCTGTTACCGATACATGAGACCAAGGCATATGTATGAAGGGAATATATGTTGTACCTGGTTTTAAAGTTAGAGATAGTTTCCTTGAGATTGTCCAGGTTACGCACTGGCTGCAAGCTCTCGATGGCTTCATTCCTGTGCAAATGAATATGCGTGTCGTATGGGCAGAAGCAAAAAACAAATAGCAAAGGAAAAACGAGAGGGAGAAGGTCAGGTGCTTGTTTTCTTTTGTTTTCTTCTCTTTTGTTTCTTGCACGTACGCTTGGGGAGCAGAGACACCCTCAATAGTCATGACGCCCGCCATAGTATCATCCAAGTCACTTGTACTGTGTTCGAGACGATAATCCGTGACTTGAAAATGCGGGCTGTAACTGTCGACGTGGGCCAGTTGAGTGTCGGTGGTGAATTCGGCAGTGATGAGCTTATCCTTGGGTACATCTGGAAATGGCTCGTCGTCAAAGACATAGTGCACCACCGGGTGCTTGTACGTGTCATGCACCTGATCGCGAATCACGATAAACTGAGGAATAGCGGCTTCCTTCGAGGCCATACTCTTGTTTGATTGTTTACAATATTAGATAATAGTGGTGACAGGAGAGGAAAAGAAACAAGAAACCCATTTTGGGTTGAAAGGCCGTAATACGTACGTAGAAGTTTAAACGTGCCCCCACCAACGAACCCCATGATCACAACTTTTCTCACCCGGCGCTCTTCTACTTTCGTGCTTTGCCTTGCACTTGCTGGCTCACCCGATTTACTCGAAAAGCTCGCGCCTTTTTTTTTTTCATTTAATTCTGGATTTTCCGCTCTCTTCCCTCCATTTCTTCTTCCTTTTTCTCTTCTCTCTTCCTGAAATTTTTGGAAGATACGCACGCACACGCACACTCACGCCTGTTTAATGACAACAACTGCACCTGCCAGTAGCGGCGCCTTTACTTTTATGCATACGCGGTATCAGCACTCTTCCGCTTGGCGCCGGTTCCCAATAGACCAACGACGAAACCATTTTTACTCTCCTGCGAGGCCTTCTCTGGCAAATCCTGCGCCGTGTAGCCTAGAAGAATCTGTCTATGGCCCGGCCTATTCCAAGATAAGAAGCGAACGCGCTCTCTTCTGCCATCCACAACAGCAACAGCAAAAGATCGTCCTTCCGTCCCACACCCAGCCGAAATACTTGCACTACTCACGCCGATCACCTTTTTCAATGGACGAATACCGTGATCAGGGCGTGGACGCCGTGTCAAGGGAGCCGTGGGGTCCGCTGCTCGACGACCCCCCAAACCCGCCGAACCCGCCCGCGTCGATGACCCCTACCCTCGCTAACAGCGTCGACCGGCGGGCGTCCTCAGCGGCCGCTACAGATATATCACGTCGTCTGAGCAACGGCAGCAGCACGGCACCATCTGTGAGCACAGCTGCGTCGAGTATCGGGGATGATGACGATGATTATCAAGGCGGATTCCCCAAGCCGACATGGTGGAAAGCCACGACAGAACACACAGACACCTCCGACGATGATTGGGATGCACGCGGACGAACGACAGAAAGACATCACCATCTGCCGCCCGTTGCATCCTGTACTGAGCCTGAAGAAGAACAGAACGAGACATCCAATTTGGATATGGCTGTCCAAGTTCTAAAAAAATCGGATGATCCATCTTCCGAACTAATGGCTTCGCCTACTGTAAAAACCGACTCAATGGCGCTCACATCTCCTCTTACTTCTGATTATGTCGCACCTTCTATTGCTTCGTCCGCTGCTCCCATCCACGCGCAGACAACCACACAAGAGTCCAACGCAGAAGCAACAGTCGCAGCAGAAAAAGACGAGCCCTCCTCGAGACCCTTACCGGTATGGGCCGATCCAGACCGTGTCCGTGATAATCCGACGCGTTACGCGTACGTCGAGCAGTACCTGGATGCGCACGGCCTGTTGGATGCAGACGCATTGCCGCTGCCCTCAGCATGCACATTTTTCCATTCGGGCTCCACAAAGAAAACCATGACTGGCTCGACCTATCTCGCCTCGGTTCACCCAGTCTTCACGTCGCAGACCATGTGGGACTTTAGCATCCAATGGCGGAGACACAAGGCTTTCTGGCGGCCGATGCAGCCCAACGCCAATCTGTACTGCTTCTGGCAGGGCATTCAGCCCATGTGGGAAGATGCCGAAAACAAGCAAGGCGGTCGTCTTACGCTCTGTCCGTCGCGCATCGGCCTCGACGAGACCTTTGACTGGGTTCTGTCTGCTTTTGTGGGAGGTAATTTCGATCAAGAAGTTGGACGCGTCAACGGCGTAGTCGCCTCGCGTCGCACGCGAGGTGATCGTGTCGAGCTCTGGCTCTCTCATCATCCTGAACCGCTTGCCATTGTGTCCCTTATTAAGTACGTATCGTCAAGTTCACTATGTTTGTTCGCGTCTATTTTACGTTTGCTTGCGTCTAACATGAAAAATCTTTTCTTTCTCAAAGGGAAATTTTGTTGGGATGCATGCCTACACATCTGCACGATGCTGTCCACACCGCGCGATACAAAAAGCACTTCTAAACTGTTTGTATCAATTCGACCTTTTGCGACTCCCAAATCCTTTCCTTCCCCTTTGTACAAAATTTCCCGCTCTTGTTTTCTCTGTTCTTGTTGCTTTTGTTACATAGGTTGCTTTTCCCCTTCTCTTCTTTGACTCCCTTATATTTTACACATGACCAAGCAAATATACACATGCGCACACACCACCCACACCTGTCGAATATATTACTCAGTTTACTCTCTCCTTTTGCTCATACTGCGTTTCTCTACTTTCGCCTAGGCCCCTGGTGCTTTCTGCAGCCTTTTCATTTTTCTTCTCTTTCGGATGTCTCCCAGTTTGTCACACTCACACATATCTTCAAAGTCAGCTGAGCAAAAGTGTACGCCATGGAGGTCACTCTCTGTCCGGCTGTGTGACTTTGTCAGCTGGTTCTGTGGCACTTGATGCTTTTGTGTCGCGTTATTGATTGATTTTGTTTATCATTCTTTTTGCTCTTTACCTGGCACAAGCCGGCAATGCGTCGCTGTATTTACGAATTCAAGGGCATGACGATCGGAGTCGTGGACGGATGCACGTTGTGCCTCGATGTGGATGGCGGTAAACTCTATGCCGAGATCTTTTTTTTTGGCAACATCCGAATAAAAGGAGGTATCCGTAGAACACATAGAGCACCCAACTCCCCTTTCGCAGGCCACTTATGAGCGATAGGCTTAGAAGAATTAAGACGAGATTTATTTCTCAGGATGAATCATTCAATTTGTGACTATTGGCAATGGTCCGTGCCGTAGTTTGTCAGTGGCTACCCGCACATGCACACGGACCAAACAAATTTTTCATGTCCAAAGCGATAAACGTGGCAAGAAGGAAAACAAAGCAGGATCGATCGACACACTAGAACAGAAGAAGTTTATTCAAACCACGCACGAGCAAATGACGCCTGAGATACATACACCTCGTTTCTGTGAAGGCGATGTATGTATGCTTCGTACGTGTGAGTTTTCTCGTGGTTCTTGATGAGCACGTAGCGATACATCCCTTTCGTATCTCAAAGGGGTGCCATTACATGGACATGGCGGATGTCAAATCCAAGCAAAATTGCAGAGACGCACACAGAGAGTATGAAAAGAAGGCCCGGTCCAATGGCAGAAAGAGGAAAGCAGACGTGTGGTTGTAGGTCGTTGTCAGCCCTTATTGGTCGAGTGAGAGCATCGCAAAGCATGTTGTGGGTTCGATTTCTTTTTCTTATCATATTTTTCTTTATGCTACATGTATCTTGATGATTTTCAGGTTGCGTGGTGCTGATCTTGCAGTCAGGGGTTCACTAGGCACACGACACAGGACAACCCTAAATGAGGGTGCGTTTCACTTGGTCTGCTACTCCATTTGACTTTATTTCTTTTCTTTTGCGCGGATTTCACCGTGAGAGTCCCGGCCGTACTAGCTTTTTTAGATGGAAAAATCAAGACATCGCTATCAGGGGCAACCGAGAAAACACACTACACTCATAGGATAGCAGTCATCTCTATAAGTGACAACAATAAGAAACGCACCGATGCCATAGTAGAATGACCCCTCACAGCACATAGGTAAGTAAGTGCAGACGAGCGCTGGCAACATGCTGTGAAAAGCATTGATAGGGCGAAGCAAAGATGTGGAGGAAACGTGTTTTACCTTTGCTACGTACTGACAATAAGAAGCTCTGGCGTATCGATGGACCGCCCTTGTGACTTGAGATTAGACGCTCTCCTTATTACACATTTCTATGTCATTTACGGTAGCGTATATACATCAATGTATACCTTGACCACACACATATGCGTATACACACATACATGGTATCCCAACCCCTGGCAAAAATAAAAAGCAGTAGCATTAAATTGTCTGTGTTGGTGCGAACGCCATCGGCTATCACTTTTCTTTTTCCTTTCCTCACAAAAAATGACATCCTTGACGCTTCCATCGTCCACGGCATCACCTTCACGCGTGTTTGTTTCGCCAATCCCTACCCAATCCTCACCAGGTGAACGAGAGAAAACGACAGAGAAGAGATATCAGCCGCATGGGCCAGAGACCTACCTGCCGCCCTCGCCACCCCTATCGCAGCAGGAAGGTCATCTAGGCCGCTACCATAAGAAGCTGCCTCCTCTCCAGCCTCTCACACATACGACGTCCATGAAGCACAAAGGAAAAGAAGAGCCGCTCTCACCCCCACTCTCACCTCTGTTCTCGCGCCGACGTAGACTTCCGCGCTGGCTCAAGCAAATGAGTGCACCTGCTGAGCCAACGAGCTCCAGACGCAACCAACCGATCCCAAAAGAGCCGGCCTCGCCGAACTTACTCAAAACAACCCTCTATTATGGCTCGCCACAGGTGCGCACGTATCTGCATGACGTACTTGCCACGGATCGCATGGAGGAAGTTATCATGGAGGGGTTCCCGATAGTATGCGGAAACACACTCAAGGATGCGTCAACGACGCCGAGGGTCCGCACGTTGCGTCTCACGTTGACACCGGCCCATTGCCGTGCAACCGAAACCGAAATTTATGGTGATGATAACGATAGAAATAATGCATGCACAAACCCAACTACTTGCCCGCAGTCCCTGGGTTTACTGCCTGATATAACAAGTCCTCTATCTCCACCACAAAATGTTATATCTCCTCCTCAGCGGGTCGATAGCTTACCATGCTCAAAGAACTCCGAATCATCCTCTTCACCCTCGTCTCTGCACGGCCTGCCCAAGGTCGCGGAACAAAAGGTGTCGGCTGTCCAACATCCGACCCGTCAACGTCAGCCTGCACTTTTCGTCATCACTCCTTCTCAGCCTGACTGTCTTCAGCGCTACGAAAGTAGGCCTATACTTCTTCAACAACGACGGCGCCCGAAGAAAGAAGTGTCGATCTAATTTCATTGTCTACAGATTGGTATAATGCTCCCTATCCTGTGATGAAGTAATAGCCTTGTAGTAATAAATTTTATATGTGTATGCTTTTCTATTTGATCTTTAATTAATCTGCGCCGGTCTGTTAAGCGTCTGACAACAAAAATTGCAAATGCGTAGTCTATAGAGTGCCGCGCATGGATCCAGAAGTTTAAAGGTTTCTCTCTCGTTCGTATTCACAGAACTGATGGTTCTGTGAATACAACTAATATGCGTTCACATCAATCTTATTGTATCGTACATCCATAGCCAATTTGGAAACGGCTTTGGCCATTCACAGTTTGTTAACTTCCTTCCTGTAGCAGCTTTATCCGAAATACATTGTCCAGTCCAGCATGTTGGTACTGCAATATGAGATGCTTTCTCCTCTTTTATTTGGGCTTCCTTGGTGTGGTCATTATCCTTTGTTGATCTACTTTTTCTGAGCTTCGTCTTTCTTTGTGACGTCTTCCTTCTTAAGCTCTTCCTTCTTGGGCTCTTCCTTCTTGGGTTCCTCCTTCTTGTGTTCCTCCTTCTTGGGTTCCTCCTTCTCGGGCTCCTCCTTCTTGGGCTCTTCCTTCTTGGGCTCTGCCTTCTTAATTTCTTCCTTCTTGGGCTCCTCCTGCTTGGGCTCTCGTTTGACCGTCTTTTCTTCGGTGCTTCCAGCAGCAGAGGTAGTGCCGTTAGCTTCAGGGCTGGCAGCACGCTCGGATAGGGCCGCCTTCAAGTAAATGACCCGACCATCGAGCTCCACATCCTTAATGTTTTCCAGCGCGCGTTGCTGCTCTTCCTGGTTTTCCAGATCAACGAAACCGTAGCCCTTGGACCGGCCGCTGTTTTTTCCTCGCATGAGTATACTATTCCTTCCTGTTCCACGCCATCGTCCTACCTTCGCATTTTAGCGACTTGAGCCGACTTGACCTTGTAGCTCTTGAAGACCTCGCCCAAGCCCTCATCGGTGGTGCTATAGGGCAAGTTAGCCACAAAGACTAGAGTCTTGCTCGGTTCGGCATTCTCCTCCGAACGGCGCTGCTTGCGGCGCGGGGCTTTCGCCTTCTTCTTTTTGCCCTCGCCACTCTCAGAACTGGACGTGGTTACGGTCTTGCCAGACTCTTCCTGAGGCGTCTCTCCCTGTGCTTGGGTCTCGCCTTCGGAAGTTGCAGCTGTGGTGGCCTTCTTGCTGCGGCGGGATTTGGTGCTACGGCGGCGACGCTGTAGTATGCGCATGAGTCATGGTCAGCGAGACAAAGAAAATAAAGGTACAAGTTTCAATGTATATAGCGCTTACCTCGGACTTGCGCGTACGCTTGGTATCGTCCGAGCCCATTGCATCATCGGCCTTGGAGTCATTGGCTGCGGCTTCAACCGCAGGGTCGGCGGCTGCAGTAGCCGTAGCTGCAGCAGCAGCAGCTTGTTTCTCCTTGCGCTTCTGCTGCTTGGCAGCGCGACGCTCGGCTTTAGCCTCCTCGGACGTCTTTGGTTTGGCTACTTCCACATTGATCTCGCGGCCGTCAAACGATTTTTTGTTCAGCTCGTTACGGGCCTTTTCAGCTTCAGCTGCGGTTCCAAATGCAACGAAGCCGTAACCAAGGGAACGACGGCCATGCTTAATGATAGTGGCATCGACACTACACATGAGTGTTGTTGGTCAGCAAGTAAGAAAAGATCTGTTAGCAATAACTTACACTTTGCCTGCGCCGCCAAAGAACTCGGTCAGCATCTCTTGCGTGGCCTTGAAGGGCAAGTTTCCCACAAACACCTGCAATATAAAGACAAGATGGGTCAATAAGGGTTGCCAAGCAATGGCGTGGAATCATAGAGAAATCAGTTACCTTGTAATCTTCGACGACTTGCTTGCCATTCTGGTCGTTGGCTTCTGAGTCGACATTCGTGTTGGAGTCAGCAGCAGGCTTCTCGACCGCTGGCTTCTCGGTCGTGGCGGTGGGCATGGTGGTGGGGCTGGCCATAATCAATCTGCAGGACTGGACTGAAGTGTGGACTGGGACTGGACTAGTATATTAAGTGGACAGGAGAGACGAGCTCAAACGCTTCTTTGTGGTTGGAGGTTTTGTGTGGTCAGGAAAACGCGCGATGAATGAACCTAATGGGAACGCAACAAGGAGCTCTTGCCATTTTATGGCCCAGATTGCACGCTTCGACTCGCTTCAGAGGAAAACAACCAATCACCGCCGAGCTGACCCCAAATCTGGGTCATGTGGGCCGCGCGTCCACTGTTACAGAGTTGCGTCAGGGCTTTTTTGCTCCTTCATCTTGACGTGATACGAAACTCCCATTTGCCGCAGTGACAGAGTATGTTTAGCTTGGCGCAGCGCTTGTTCCTTCGCGCTAGAAATCTTGGGTGAAGTTGTAGAAAAATGGAGGCATTACTTGGAAAACCATTGATATATATAATGCCTTATTACAAGGATACGGAGGCTTTTCGAGACGTGTAACCGGTTTATCGTATTGACCAGAAAGCGTACCTCGCACCCGCATACCGCTGCCCAAAAATGTGTTTCTCTCCCAGATCATTTGATTTAGCTAGAGCCGAGCAATGAATTATTATATTCATACTAATCTACATAGTTATTTGCCGAATAGCCTCCGGGCGCCAAACTTGCATGCTAATCAAACTCGTCATAGATACTAACGATTCCTTATACAGTTTTATCACATATCTGCGACCAGTTAATAGCAGACAATCTTACTGACACACATTCCCTATAATACGACAGAAGAACAGCGTCGCAGTGCTGAAGACCCATGCATTGCCGTTCCAAGGCGACTGAGCGAGACCATATCAAAGTTAATGAAAGACTTAGACTCGTCACAGCTCCTTCAGGCTCCAGATCAGAATTGCAGAGAGCAAGATTTTCCTCAGCTTTCGCTGGTCGACATTCGCCATGAAGGTACCTGATATATCCTGCTTATTCAAAACCTTGCAAACCAATTGCGCGACCCGGATCTCTAACTGAAAGGTACCCAAGCAGCTTTCCCTCTTGCACGGACATCATGCGCATTTGGCATGATACTCTGCCAAACATAAACTTCAATTGATTCCCAACTCGTATACCAATAAATCGAGCAAAGAAAGAGCAAAGAGAGCATGTTCGTCATAAACAAGGATTTAGCTTCCTTCTTGGACGAGAAACTCGTTTTTTTCTGTTTGTTCGGGGCTCTCGCGTTTGTGCCGACTCAGCATCTTGAGAGGCCGTATGTTCTTAGTCGTCGTCGGACATACTGTTTGGGGCGTTTTGCTCCAGCTTAGAAAACTAGTTTATAATACATGAGCTTCGTACTTGCTTTCTGTTGATCATTTACTTACATCCATCTCTGGATGCTGCTTCTTGAAACTTTCCATAATGTTCTGCTTCCGTATCTCATCACTCATTGGCTGACCCATAGCCTTTTGCCGCTGATCAAACTGCATAAATGATGAGGTTAAGTTGCTCTTTTCCACTACTGGATTCGATTGGCGTACCATCATTTTTTCGACCATAGCGCGCGTCTCAGGATCAAGATCCTCTAATTTAGAGTTCTCAGGCTGGATTTTTTTGGTATTGATCTTGGGAGCCGTCGTCACCACGTTCTCCCACCACGTCTGTTGGTTACTCTTCTCCAAGTGAACATTGACCTCTTGCTGGTTGTCTGATTCAAAAGGCATCAGCGAGACGGAGATTATCATGCGGTGTGACTTACCTATGGTCCAAGTGCAGTCGTCGACCAGAACTTCCTTACACAGTTCGCCTTCGATCAAGGCAGGCTGACCTTTGAGTGCGACTTTGATCTGTTTCTTCTTGATGACGACCTCCACGTCGCGTCCACGCGTTCCTTTGGGTACAGGTATGCTTACATCAACCTCCTGAAGCGTCTGACGCCACCTAATGAATTTGACTACGGTTCAGATCGGATGAAAGCAATTCTTTTTCTGAGATCCTTCTTTACCTGTAAGGCAATTGAGCCTGCTCGACCAATTCGCGGGCTTGTTCCTCCTTATCATATGCTACGCGTTCTTCGGCGGTCATATCTTCGTAACGCTTCTCAGATGTACTCATTGGTTGCAGGCTGTAACCAAGCAAAGAAAGAAATGCGATTTAAAAGGAGAAAGGCATGAGAAAGTTCTATACCATTCGGGGTACAGACTGAAATTTGCATCCCTGGGCCCGTGCACTCTATTTAGTCTTGGTCATCTACATGCAATATACCATATACAGCTATCGATATTGACTCACTCTAACCACTCTTCTCCATTTCCCTTCTACGCAAGTGGGCAAGCTTTGTAAACCTAGTGAACTCGATTGTCATCTCCGTTGCATATCCTATAGGCAACGGCAAGCTCGCTGTACATACGTCCACCCCAGATTGCCTTGCTGCAAAAATTTGCCGCACTATCCTTGAGGAACGATCCCCCCGTATGCGTTATTGCAAAACAAACATACTCCCCTTCCATAAATCTTCATTTCACAGGAATATCTGCCAGTCGAAGTATCTTGAGCACAATTGACGGTATCGTCTACTACGCAGGGCAATGTCAATTCCTTCTACCTGTTAGCTATGGCGCGCATATGTCTTTTTCAGAGTACTTCGACTGCATTAATCTCAGATCTATGCTATATCTATACATGTAAAAAAGGGTTGTAATGTTAGTGGTTCGTTTATAAGCTCACTTACGTAGGGAGAAAAAAAGAAGGGCGGTTGATGACGAGTAGACCTAGATACATCTCTATTTCATTCTTATTGATAGGTGAGATTATATGGTCGTCAATACCCAGGAACATAGCATATGATAGAGATTAATATGATATATTTATTATCCGCTTCGTTAACATGACCTTTTGCTCCATTACTTGACATACACGAACCTAGAGACTCTAACGTGCTCGGTCTGCGTTTTGCCAGGTCAAATAATTCCTAATGGAAAAGCTGCGCTCATCATGGCTCGTTAAGTCCGCTTGGACAAAATAATATGAAACTCCCAAAATGACACACTGCCCGTTGTACGAAGTGAAAGATAACTCACTACTTGTTAATATAGTCCACGTTGCTTTTATGACCGCACTGTAACCGGGAGTGTCGGAGAAGAAGAACAGCACCTACACACAGGCGGAAAAGCCGAAAGGGACCGGATGATGAGATCATCATCATGCTGTACTGCCGCTCTGACCATAGAACCGATCACCGTACATGGAAATAATCTATTACATTAAAGCCAGGTGCTGAGTCCGCTTCAACCACTTCAATTATGACCCGAATGTCAGGGCAACATAACACGTAAGTAATATCTACGAAATAATATATCTTCTTCTACCAAAAAGCTTAATGGTATGTAACAACTGCGGGTGACCGCTTGCAGTCCTCTACCAGAGGTATATGCAAAAGAGGACAAGGTGGTCTGCTAGTTTATGTTTTCAGTGATCAAACGCGCCAAGTTCGTTTTATCTTTCATGACGCTCTATATGCCTTAAGCCTATTGTATTACATATCTTTTTGCGCCTGATTATCGTTTCCACTGCCAGAAGTGGTCAATGTCTTTGCTTTTTAGCCGTTCATTACAATGCTGATACATCCTACTTAACGTTCACGACTGGTCTAAACTGTTTTCTCGCGGATTAATTGGCCTTTTTCACCCTACTGGCATTGGAAAGACCGATGAGATAATCATAGCTCCGTAGCAAATGCTGCTGAGATCGACCAGGAGCAAATTAGATGACAGCATCGCGATGGCGACACTGTGGCGCACAGTCATGTCATAAAAATCTGACGGGAAAAAAATGGCGATTTCGTAAAGAAAATTAGGCCATCGCATGTATCACCTTGATGCTTTAGACTCGCATCCGATAACGTGGCATTTTATATTATTTATTTACTTCTACCAGGGGTAAGATATCTCTTATAGACATAAATGGATCACCGTGCGCAAAGTGCATGAATAATTTGGATACGATGTATGGAAAGCTGCAAGAGCTCTCTCATATAACATGAATTCCTCTATAATAAGAGAAACGGCAATTTTTTTCGCGCAATTTGCAATGTCCATGGTGTGATATGATATGCTTTGTGCAACCGATCGCCTGTGGCCAGTTTGTGCGACCAGAAATAGCAGTTCAAAATGAGCTATTGTTTTTTTTTGCCACGATGTAAAAATGAACACTGCCTGCAGGTCTAACAGACATTTAAATGGTCTTTATACGTACTAGACGCCCGAGCTGAGTGGGGCTACTCTCCAAAGCATAGGAGCATTGTGCATGGTGATCTAAATTATTAAATCAACCAACGCCGTTCCTGGAGAAGTCTATTCTACATGATCAACAAGTTAGTAACTGGGACGTGAAGTCATAGATTCTAACTGAGAGATAGCGTACGTAAACAACACGTCGTACTAAACAAAAGTCGCGGAAATTCGGTCCAGTTAGCCCGTTATGCATGCATGAGATGAGTACCCGTCAGCATAAGATCTCCTATTTGCTTCCGAAAGCGTGCCCTCTCAACTTTAAGCATAAGGCATATAGTAGCCATTTGTGTCCCTTTCTGTAAGCCCGCTCACGAGGAAGAAAAGTGTATATAAAGGCCTGCTGAATTGAACCGCTCTTCTTTGTTCTCATCATTGCTCCTTCCCAAAAAGATGGTCGCTCGCACTTTCTTTCTATCTGCTTTAGCAGCAGCTGCATTGGCCGTCTCGGCTGCTTCCCCAGAAAAGCACCGGCAGCCCAATATTTTATTCATTTTTACAGATGATCAAGACTTGCATCTGAATTCTCTCGATTATATGCCCAACTTGCAAAAGCATATTGTAAAAGAAGGAACACTATACAAAAATCATTATGCAACCATCGCCTTATGCTGCCCCAGCCGCGTTGGTCTTTTGCGTGGCCAGTACGCGCATAATACAAAGTAAGTCAACTGCATTACCGCCTGATCGACATTTTTGACATGATACGCTATTCTCCTATCCACCTAAAGTATTACCGATGTATCTCCTCCTTACGGTGGCTACAGTCGTTTCTCGAGCCTTGGCCTCGGAGAGAGCTATCTTCCGATCTGGATGCAAAAGGTAAATACGCGTATTTTTGTCATGAAGGCAGGATATATGTTATCACATAATATTGATGCGGTAATTTGTTTCAGGCTGGTTACTCCACGCATTATATCGGCAAGCTCATGAACGAATACTCCGTAAACAACTACGATAATCCCACTCCAAAAGGGTAGGCTGCCTAGGTGGTATTCTCTTAAGTAAATCCTCAACTTTCTTGATGTACGCTCTAGATTCGACTATCAAGATCAACTCGTGGATCCTTACACATACGTATATAACACGGCCGTTTTCTCAAAAAATGGCCAGCATCCTGTTTATTACAACAATACGTACCAGACAGATGTTATACATGCCAAAGCTGTGAATGTTCTCAAGGGTCAGCGCAATGAAACGGAAAAGCCTTTTTTCCTATGGGGTAAGCTCGTTATTTCGCTTTTATGTATTACCTGACCGTGGTAATGGCTTTTTTGGTCCTAGTGTCTCCAATGGCTCCCCATGCCCAGTTCAAGTATGATGACAAAGGCAATTTGCACACCGAAAGCCCTATTCCTGCCGCACGCCACAAACATCTTTTCAAAGACGTTAAATGTATGTGATTGTTCATCATCGAGGAGAAAACTACAAGTTGACAAATATTCATGCACCTTTGTAGTGCCACGCACCCCTAATTTTAATCCCTCCAAGCTCACCAAGACAGCCTCCTACTGGAAGACATTTCCTCAACGTAATCAGACACTGGTGGACGAGTTTGATGAGCTGTATCGTGACCGCCTGCGCGCCCTCCAGGCTGTAGACGAAATGATCGGCTCTCTTATCGAGGAACTCGACAGTCAAGGCAAACTTGACAACACTTATATTATTTACAGCGCCGACAACGGTTATCATATTGGCCAGCACCGTGCGTCTGCAGGCAAGGCTACCAATATTGAGGAAGACATCAAGTAAGCAAGCTGCAAATTAGGCGCACATATCGTCTTACGATGCCCAGTGTTCCATTTATTGTTCGTGGTCCCGGTGTGAAGAAAAACAGCATAAGCAGCCTTGTCAGCGCTCACCATGATATCGCTCCGACTTTGGTGGCTCTTGCGACGGATTCCAAGACTATCACACCTGCTTGGGTTGATGGCGGTGTTATTCCCCTAACAAAAGCCCTGGCCAAGCATCCTCACCCCGTCGCCAAGGAGAGCTTTGCAGTTGAGTACTGGTCCTTAAATATTATGGGCGAGTAAGTATACTGTTCATAATAGTCTGTGTTAGCCACATACTTAAACTTTGACCTTCTAGAGTGGTCCCAATTTCACAAACGGGTCCAAACACATACAAAACCTTGCGTTTGATATCCGAAGATTACGACTGTAAGCATTTGACATGGTACCTGCGAGGACGTGAGATCTAATTTCATCTTCATTGGTACGCTGGTCACAGTAAAGTTTGCCGTCTGGTGCACGGGTGAACGTGAGCTGTACGATCTTAAAGCCGATCCTTATGAGACCAACAACCTGTATGGTGCCAGCGGCCACGACCTCGACTCCGCCTACGACAGAGGCTTTATCGACCGTCTGGACGCGCTTTTGTATGTCCTCAAAGACTGCAAGGCTAATTCATGCCGGAACCCATGGGAAATCCTTCATCCCGGCAACAAGTCTATAAAGACCCTGAAAGATGCACTTGACAGCAAGGTATATTTCGGATTTCTGAAACTTCTATGGAACAGAATGACTCATTAGTTTTCTCTTTATTCCTTTATCCACCAGTATGATTCGCATTACAAGACGTACCGTAATGCCGTTGGTTTCTACCAATGTATCAAGTTCTACTCGACAGCCAATGAAGCCTTCGGCGCTTTCAACGTAAACAAGACGCAGAGCGAGTTCGGCAGCGACGTTGTTACGTCGCTGTCCGGCAAACCCGACAAGCAGAAGCGCTCCGAGCTCGACGAGTCGAGGCGTCTCTTCAACTTGTTGCCCCGGTCTGCCGAGGTGGGTCATGCCGTGCCCAACCCGGACACTCTCGAGGCCAGTGCACAGCTTATTCCTCGTGAACTTCACGAGGCCAAAATCGACTGGGTGAAGCATGGTTTCTACGCTGCCTTTGGCAATTAAGAAACATGGACAATCTATTTTCACCGATTTAATAGCCATATTTATTTATTTACTGTCAATGTACATTCCTTATATTATTCGATTGCTTATAGCTATCTCTTATACATGAACAGAATAGATTAAATCATCTTCAAACGAACTGCCCACTTCAATAGTAACGCGAGAGCATAAGGGTCAAGTATATCTCTTACGATATAGGAGTACAGCTAAGCGCTTCCAAGATCCAGATCTTTATTTGCGGGAGAAGACCAGCTGGTATGCGCAGATATGTATAGACTACCTCGAGAAAAGCAACTACTCCACGTGACTTTTTCTAGTTTATGAGATCGCCCCTGTATTTCATAGAAAATTTGATGATGATTGTCTATAAATATAGCATCTTTGTATCTCTTCCGGTATCACATAAATGACTTTATTGCTGGGAAACATGTGGGGCATGAGGCTTCTACGTGGGCAGGATATTTCCATTTTTGGATTGAATATCCGCGCGCATATAAGCGTCAGGATGGAAGAAGTAAGAACCGGTATTGTTGCTTGTTCCCTCAAGGGTTAAAGATTACTTGCGACCACACCCATCGTTCATCCATCCATCCATCCATCCATCCATCCATCCATCGATAATCATGTCGTCCGATCTCGCCATCGTCTATGCCGCCCTCATCCTCAAGGATGACAACGTCGAAGTTTCTGTAAGCAGCTTGACGGCCCATTACTTACGCCATACTCAATCGTGAATGCAGGCCGACAAGCTCCAGACCCTTGTCAAGGCTGCTGGTATTGAGGTTGAGCCTATCTGGTACTCCCTCTATGCCAAGGCTCTTGAGGGCCAAGACCTGAAGGAGCTCGTCTTCAATGTGGGTGCTCCCGCTGCTGGTGGCGCTGCCCCCGCCGCTGCCGTTGGTGGTGCTGCTGAGGAGGCCAAGGAAGAGGAGAAGAAGGAAGAGGCGAAGGAGGAGTCCGATGAGGACATGGGCTTCGGTAAGTTTAGGTTCTTTTAATCATGGATATGCCTAATTTACTGGTTTTTTTTTTTCATTTTTCGCATTTTAGGTCTGTTCGACTAAGCAAAACAAGACGCTTGCAATAAAAATGCATGAGTTTTCTTTTTCACGAACGCAAACAAACAATTCAATGTTTGTCATCATCTATCGTTGCCATGAGATCGTGCAGGATATCGTAACATTCATTCAAAAGTGCAGTGCAGATCGCTTGCCCTGTCAGGGGTCAAAGATTACGTCAGTCATCACAACGATCGAAGCGGTCTGCAAGAAACTACGCGCGGGACAGAACTAAGAATGCGTACCTTCCGGGATGTTGCCATCTTCATCGTAAAAGATTCCGTTCACGCGCATATTATCGATGCTTGCCAACTTCATCTGATATCTACACTCGAGAAAACAATCAGATGTATTGCGTACTTGGAACTTTAGCACTGCAACACCAGATGACTTACGGATAAAGATCTCTGGCGGAATCTGGCTTGCCCCACTTGGTGACCTCGACCAAACATCGACGTACTGTGCTGAGCTGGTTATGAATAGGCATCAATGCTTCAGCAACAGGCACGTTTTCGCTGAGCATCTTGGTGATCAGGCGGTAGCAACCGCGCAATAAGAAGTTGATGAGTGCCTGACCTTCGGGCACATTACTCTGAGCATCTCTGAATTTGCCGTTCACGCGGAGCTTCTCGATTTCTTGCAGCTGCAACTTCAGGACCGAAAGGGTATGATGTCAGAAGCTGAACAGAAGGCTACGAACTTTCAATGATACCTGGAAAGTGTAGAGATCGGTCTCTCGAAGGGTCCAGCGATGCGTGAGAGCTAATCGTTCCAGTTGCCCCTTAATTTCTTTCAAGCGATCCGCGAGTGGCACCAGCGACGCGGATACATTTTCAGTTGATACTATGAGGTCATGCGTTTCTTCATGCAGCTGTTCCAGGAGACCGACAATCAGAGCTTGGCCTTTTGGATGAGATCCGTCCTCGGGCAGAAACAAATCGGATTGCTTATTATCGATTTGGCGAATCTAATACCCAAAAGAAGGATAACCCGGTAAACTCCACTGGACTACATGTCCCCTTTTGTGATATTTATATATACCTTTTCTTGGAATGGATAAATGTCAGCGGCTGTGAAGCCTTGTGGACGTGACGCTACAGCGCCAAGTTGGCGTCGCAACGTCGTCAATTGGTCTTGGACAGGTTTCCTAAATCATGCACGTATGTTATTACGTAGAGTAGAGGATGCATCTCTTTTATATGCATACAACTTTGGCGCGACGTCTTGGATGGTGTTTAGAAGCGTGTTGAGGGAATTTTCTACGGGAATAGTGAGGAAATTGAAACAGATTGAAACGATTACCGAAGGTTAAAGGTTGACTTACTGCATCTGTTAAGCTTCTTTCTGAGTAAATCCAAGAAACAGGAATTCACATCGCCCTTGTCAGCAAGAACAATACTTTCCAGGTCATTGACACGTTCTTGTATCTCCAAAAGAACGACGTCTGTATAAATACCCATCTGTGTGAGCTGCTCAAGGTACCGCTGCCGGACGAAATAACAACAAAATTCATGCGTTATTATCGATGATAATAAATCAATCAAGATGAGCTGCTATACCTCTACTGTGACGAGCTGAGCATAGACGGCGGGACCTAGAAAGGCAGACATATGTGTTATTATATACTAGCGGATATATAAAGGACATACTTTCGCGATTGCGGCCAATACTCAAGAAGAAAAGAGAAAGTAAAGACATGACATCGTCGAGGACATCATTCAGCCTATTTCGGAGACTCGAGTCCCAGACATTGCCGTTTCGAATTGCGTCAAGCTGCTCCACTTGGGTTTCAGTGTCGTGATAAAGTTGAAGGATTACTTCGCTTTTGGGGTAAGAGTCTCTGTCTTTTTTGAGAGCGGATAGTTTGTGACGGATTGTGATCAAGTTTTCCAAGACAGCGATCTCTGATGCATATAACGAAAATATGTTTAGATGCAGAGCTCTAATTTACGTCTCTTTCTCAGGACCAAGCAAGGCAAGGCAAGACAATATAAGGCGAATGTACCTTCGACAGGGATCATTGTCTATCAGTTTGGAGAATACAAATGCGTTTAGGTGGGTGCTGAGCACCGTCGCGTTTGGAAACCCTGAGTTTGGACCCCTTTCGACTGATTTCACTGCCTGTCACACAGTAACGTCCATCACCATTTGATGTGATATATCCAAAACAGACACCAAGCTTTAGTTTATCGCTTGTATAATATGAATAATGTGATCGACCTGATACCATATTAAAGCACAAAAAAAAAAAAACCAAAAAAAAAAAAAAAAGAAAAAAGAAAAAGGTCGGGGGGGGGGACCATAACAGAGTTGTTTCTGACGTAAGACAACGGAATAACATCATTTTCGATGACATCGGACGCGTAGACATAGACGGTTCAAATAGTAGCAAGGGGACCGCAGCTCGCAGGGATGCATTAGCGTCTCTGCGCTATGTAATGTCACGAAAATTATCGTTTACAATGATGGTAAAGGAGAGATTTTTGTGCCTACACGCCGTTGAACGCAGAGGTATATGCGCAACCTTATTAGACTGTCTTCGATTTCGTTCTGCGCAGGCTGCGGATTGCATAGTCATAACTGTATATGGTCCCATCCCATTTTTTTTAACATTTAATGAACGCGCATATGTAACTAGCGTGCTTAATAAGATTATGACGTTTTTTCGTGCTTCTCACGCCCACGTCCCCTTCTCGTATGCTGTGATGTCAGTAATGCGGTTGTTGTTGCTGCTGTGGTAACTGGTTATGATTATGATGCTGTTGCTGTTGTTGTTGCTGTTGAGCCAAGGGATGGTCTGCGGGAGTTAGGAGCTCAAAACTGCATAAAAGATCTTCACTGACGCTCATGACAGCACCGAAATTATCAAATTCGCCACAGTAATTGGGCGCAGAAAATACCGTCACAAGCGTCCGTTCGTTGAAGAACTCGTAACCATCTTCGACAACCTGCGATACAATCAACTTGTTAGTCTCCTCATATGTGTTTGTTATTCATTCGTTAATTTTGGCTGACCATATGTGCGCGGCAGACCAAGTCCAGGTCATGCTTGACGAGGAATTCATTGATGATTTTCCGGCCAAAGCAATAGGAAACACCGCGCTCATTTTCTTCCCAGTCCAGAGCAGTATCCGATGGATCAGACCATAAGAGATCATTCAAGAGGCCATAGTCAGGCACGTCGACTGGTCTTACGATGTTTCGGATATCGTCCATGCTTTGCATGGATGGACTTGAAGATGATTCTATTCATTAGAGTTTGGGTGACACCAGACGAAATTGCCGCACTGTTTTCTCTCTTTACCTGAGGCCACCATGGACACAAAAAATTTTGCCTGCGACGAGAGCTGCTATTGGCATAGTATTGAAGACGTCAACAAACACTTTCCACATCTTGACGTTGCACCGTCGCTTGCATTCGTCGTAGAAGCCATAGACTGTTGTTTGTGTGGTAAATATAGGCAATACGGGCGAAAAAGCCTCAGGGCGGGCTTATGTGTGAGAGTCTTTTTGTACCTCGTGTGACATTGGCGCATTCGTGGTTTCCGCGTAAGAGGAAAAAGTTCTCGGGATATTTGATCTTGTAGCACAGCAAAAGCAAGATCGTTTCAAGACTTTGTTTTCCTCGGTCGACGTAATCACCGAGAAACAAGTAGTTTGCCGATGGAGGAGTGCCGCACATGGTAAAGAGTCGTATCAAATCCGTGTACTGACCGTGTACCTGAAATAGAAAGGTCATGAGTGTCGGTGTGGTTTTTTTATGCGAGCAAAGATAGCATACACACATCGCCTACGATCTTCACATTCGGTGACAGCTCAATCAGGGTCTTTCCGAAGTGTAATTAAGTGAATATAAACATTATGGATATATAGATATATAGATATATATGTGTATATATAAGAGAGAGAGAAAGAAGGTTAGATATTATGTAAGTATATAATCATAGAGCAACATACCGGCTGCGACATAAAAATGTCATGCGCGGCTCGACAGATAGTGAGCATTTCTGACTGCTTCAAGCAAACTGTCTTGGTGTACTTGTTTTGCTGACCGACTTCGACGAGACGAGCGATGCAGTCGTCGAGGTCAAAGGGCTTGTTATTATTGGCTGTCTGCAGCGAACGCAAAGAAGTTGCAGTGAGCTGATTGCGAGAGCTGACTGTCATTTGAGCTGTAGCATCATCAATGTCGGCCAGTGGAGGAGGATAAGATTCCTGCTGCAAAGGCGTAGAGGATTGACGGCGATGGCGGTTGCTGTCTTGCTGAGCCGTCGTCGGGAAGTCAACGACGGATTGGCGGATTGGCGGCATATATGAATATGAATCTGGGAGCGGCATAGGACCAGCACGTGGGACATGCTCCCTCCTTTTCGATTTGGATCGCTTCGATGCCGAGTTGCCCATGGTTTACTTGAATAGTATAAAGTATATGCGGGGTTGTTGGGTGGGTATTAAAGAGGTATGCGGCACAAGGTGGGTGGGAGAAGAAAGAAACCAGGAAAAAAGAAAGGGTCAATCAAACCGAAAATTGGCCCAGCCCAAAATTAGACAAGTAAGCATTCGCTCGCTTGGGTAAATCAGATGATTATCGTCTCCCGTTTATGTCCTTGCTTGGGGCCGAGGCATTGTCTTTTCTTCGTTCATTTTTCTTTTTTATCGTTTATACTTTTTGTGTTGTCTCTTCTGTTGCTCGCTGTAATCACGTTTCGGCAATCATTAGTCTTCTTTAGTAAGTAAGCCCCCTGCCTGAAAATAAGTGTCTCCTTTGATCCTTTTTTAGTCTGTCTAAAAAGAATGATGTATAATTGATCTATCTCGGTTTATATACTTAGTATGATGTAACGTACCAGGGAACGGTGGTTGTTTTAATAAGCTTTATGGAAATACCGTCATCATGCCTGAAAACTTTTCATGCATGCTCTCATCATTTCTCGCCATCCGCTCCAATAAATGTTGCATTTTAAAATATACACACGAACAGTGCACGCCGAAAAGAGGCGCCGAGGTCTCCGCGCATAATAATAATAGACAGTCAAGTTACGGTCGGGGTAAAAAAAAGAAAAAAGAAAAGGCTAAATGGTATCGAGCGCGTTTCTGAAACTAAGGCGTCGACTTTTGAAAGTGCTGCCTGAACCTCTTTTCGAAGGATCATTACGCGTCGTCAGCGACAACGCGCTCAATCTTTGTATCACGTCGTTTAAAAAGAAAACAAAAAAGTTCCTGTGGCGGGCTGGTATCACCGGATCCAGAAGCACATAAAGCTGACAGAGAAGGCGGGGAGGAGATCCACGGCACAGCCCGGAACGGCTGCGTACGCCGCAGTACGTCGTATCGGCGGATTCACAACAATAATCCCTACACATACTCTTCATATTTCCATCGCTGCCGAATTAGAAACAGGGGGAACGGAATCGAGCGCACTAACCTGTTCGCTCTAAATAAAAGCACCTAGATACCGCACATACATATCACATGCGCGCATTACATATGCACGTACTGTAGCACTTTACAAAGATGACGGAAGACATGTTAAACTCTGCGATGCTGCAGGGTCACATGGCCATATTGATCTGCCAATCTCTCTCCATAGCCTGAATGGCTGGAAGCTTCCAGTATCTTCTTATCTTATATTGTTGCACTGTTGCACTGTGCTGCAAAACAAAGAAGACCCATATTAAGCTACGATAAACACGCGTGCTTCTTGTACTTTTTTTATGTATGGGTACATATGCCTGAAAATTTTGGCCATCCGGTAGTGGCACATACACCCAATTCCACATGGCCGAAATGTATGCTCCAGTTGTACGAGATACATGCTCTGCCATGGAATATCTACCCATCCAAATAAACCAATTCAGGAACCACACCATTTCTTTGTTCTTTACCAGATTAGCAGACTGTAGGCAGTATTCAATTCAAGTGATTTTAAGGAGCATCTGCGATGGGCGCGTTGCTCATTTGAACGTCATCGATCCTTCGAAAATCTTAGGGGGCAACAGTAATAAAAAAGGTTTTTTTATCTCTCTTTAGTTATGTTTGTTTGCTGTAACACTCCATAGAAAGCTATTGCGAAGACTTTTGAGCACATGATACCATTAAAATTTGACATCACCCGTCGAATGGCCTAGTCAAAGAGGAGAACAGGTAAAATATGACCTTTCCCTTTTCTCTATGTGAACACAGAAAACGGTACCGTGTGTAACGAAGGACACCAGTTCAATACATTCGGGCGTAGCTTGTTCTTATCCTTGTCACTTTGGATCGTCCATCACGCGGCAACGGTACGACAGTTCTACGTCCTTACTAAAAATGATCAATAGGAGAAGTTCTACTTGGCGCGCGCACAAAAGTGCCACAGTTGGCCCCATAATAAATTTATTGTCTTTTTCTTTCTGCGCAACAACAGTGAATAAGAGGATGATAGCTGATCCAGGGTCTTAGAGAAGGAGAAATGAAAAAATAGGAATAACACATTGACAGGACCGGAGGAGTGAGGGGAAAGGGGACAATACCTGCAAGACGCGGATTAAGACAAGCTTGAACTCGGTGTTTGGTTACTAACGGTGACAGCAGCAGCGGGAGAAGAAAGCCAGTGAACTCGCGGCAGATGGCATTGCATACAGGGTTGCTATCTCCTCATGCGTGCACCCTGATATAGGCTTGTGTGGATATGAATGATATGCATGTTTTTACTATATCCGCGACCTTAAGGGCGAAAGAGGCAGTAAAAAAAAAAAAGCAGGGATGCTCCCAGACACACGAGAGTTGGCGCCAAGGGAGACTTTTTCCTCTTTTTTTTTTTTTTTTTTCGTGCGTACCCTACTTCACACATGAAGCTTTGACCATCACCACCAGCCCGGCTTTCCTTTTCGGTTCCGAGGCTTGCGCACGTCATGTCTGCACGCGGAGGCTCGTCAGTATAAAAGGACCGAACTCGACCCAAGCCATTGCCAATTCAATCCTCGTATTCTTTTCTCCAACATCACAGTCCTTTTTCCCACATCTCTTTTTCCACATTTTATTCATGCAACAACAAGAATTCTACCCCACTGCACCATACATGGTAGACTACTTGTCTGATGCTCCTGTACCTGACATGGTTTACTCCCATGTTCTCGCCGCAAGTGCCACGCCGCCCTTGTCGTTGTCGCACCCTTCGCTGTCTTCCGTTAACGCCGGCAGCTCTCTCTTTTCGCCCCCTTTGACCTTGTCGTACCCACCAGTCCAGAGCAGCGCTAGCAGTGCAGAAGGCGACCAACAAGGCGTCTTCGATACTTCTGGAGGCTATTACACGGATTACCTTCTATACGACCTTCTCTGGGAGAACGGGAATAGTCAAATCTCTCCTCCCGTGACATCAACAACAAACTGTGCTTCGATGTCGTCGGAAAGTGCCTTCATGTACCCTTTCACACCCATGCCACCAGTATCTTCATGCGAAGATGCATTTCCTGACTTGGTGAGCAGCCGTGGGAGTGTCAGTGAAGAAAGCTCCAATGGCCGATCATCGCCTTCCCCTCCACCCACGACCATTGCATCCTCTCCCGCCTCGCCTATCAATAGCAAGAAGCAGAAAGTACCACAAACCTTCAAGAAATCACGTAGGTCACACCAATGTGCTTATTGCCCTCGATCATTTGCGCGTCGTCACGACCTCGACCGGCACTCGCGTGTGCACACTGGTGTCAAGCCATATGTCTGTCCCTGCTGTCAGAAACAATTTGCTCGTTCGGATGCGCGCGGTCGCCACTTTAAGGCCGAACCCTTATGTCGAAGCAGTCCGCAAGTGCGTGCGCTTCTGGGTCGTCGCCAATCCTCTTCGTCTATTTCCTCGCCGTCTTCCGCTTGCTCCCCATCGCAAACAGCCCTCTCACATACCCAACATCAAGACCACCGCTACCACCATCACCAACATCATCGTGTCGGCTGCTGTCTCTGCCATCATCATACCGTGCTAGACTTTGCATGAATACGCGGTCATTGTTTTTGTTCCCGCATTCCCGTCCCAGCCAGCGTACCTATACCATTCGCTCAAACGCCAGAGCACTCCACGCCTGCCTGATTTATACACCTCATCACGAAATGGATATGTGCCACTCTTTCTATCGTACAACTGCTGCCGCTCCCTTGTCTCTACACGCTCGCTTGATCAGACAAACGCTATTTCTTCCTTCCTTTTTTCTTTTCTTTTTTCTACCTTTTTTGCAAAACGGAAGTTCCAAAAGCAACATTTTTTACCCTCCAGTCAGCTCGTTTACGACGCTGATTTTATGAATATAGTATTACTTCTTTGATGGTTCCTGTAAATACGCATATAGCAAAATAAATGCCCTCCTCCCTTACGTTGTCAATTGATTCAACTACATCTTTTGCCCTATCTTCCTGGTAGTCTCCGTATTTCATTTGCCCTGTCGGATTTGTCCTCAGTGTCTTATTTTACTATTACTGATGCATGAGTTCTGACTCCTATATGCGCGGAGATCTCGCCTTACTCAATATAGCTTACGAAGATGGAAAATGAAAGAATCCTTTTTCAATGTGCGTAAGTCGTCAACGGCGCCTGTAGCCTTTTAGAGTCCCCTTGTAAATCGTTCTTTCATCATCTTTACATACTACATCTTGCGACCGCTACAGCTGAGTGGGACGCGTGTTGTGACAGAAGTGGTTTCTTTGACCTCCCGTATGATGGAGATAGAGCTTATCCCGCAGCACCTCCCGGACCCCCCAAACCCCCAATTATAAACAAAAATAAACAGTAAATAAATGTCCCGTCGAATTCTTTCCTGATTATCGCAAACATGCATGTAGCTCGGATAGCCCCAAAAACGTTGCGTAACCACATCGCCGGGTGCAACGCCTGTCATATACATACATACGTCCATACATACACACAGACGGTTTGAGTTGCGATGAATTCTGCTAAGTTGACGATGTATGAATATTAGGGAGTATCCGATCGCGTCGCGTTTCATCGTGACAATGGAGGACAGAGCGTGTGTACGTCCGCATCTGCGTGTGCGTCTGCGTGTGTGATATATTGTGTATATCGGCGCCGAAACCAAGGGCGCACAGTCTGCTCTCCCTTTTTCCCCGGTCATTACCTTCTCCCCTTCTTATGTTGTGTGCATTGACTCTGCAGCGCCTTTCTCTCGTCTTCCAATGCTTTCCTTATTTTGTGCATGCGCATTGGATATCTGTGCATTTGGGCGCCCTATCTTCTGTCTACCTCCTTGCTGTGGCCGGGACGACGCAACAATGAAAACAGTATAGCCATGAAAGATCTTATGCTACATGACATTAGTTTATATTGCCATTACCGAGGAGGCGCACCCCTCTAATAACCGGAAAGAAGGATGTTATTTTACCCGCTTCTATCCGCGCGAGCTGATAATCAGTAAACACTCGCATATATGTTCGAACGAGTCTATTTTCCAGATCCTCGGTCGTTTCCGGTATGCTTCAATCCCAGGAAACATTACCACGCGCGCAAAAAAAAAAAAATTTCTTCACCTCTGAAAGCTAAAAAAGAAGTGCTGCTTTCCCCTGACCCCTTGAGTTCCTCCAACCGGCCATGGAAGTCCCCGAGCGGATCGGACTTGCAAGCGAACATGACACACGCGCGCGGACGCTCGTGCGCTGTCGTTCCTATGCTGCATAATGTCGACGGGCAAGCGAAGATAGCAGAAAGTAATATTGTGGCATGAAAAGAAGAAACGGATTGAGAAAATGGCAAAACAGATTAGTCGGGCTATATATCTACCTCATCTGCATGATATCATTCTCATCATTCATTCTACGGCCTTCCACTTGGTACTTGCACGCACTTAACGATAGGCTCGCCCTTTCCGAGGACCTGGAAAGCTGCACAGAAGTCTGGATGCGTATGCGTGTGGGTGAACTCGGGTAGGCGCGCCGAGAAATGTGGGTGCTGGTACAACAAAGGACGCCAATCATGCCGTTCTTCCTCTCCTCGATGCACCCACTCCGCTGGGCCTGATGTCCGAATCCAAGCAACACGTATCACACACTATCTAAACCATCCACAATCTTGGAAATGCCATCTGGACGGATTAGGCAACGTTGTTTTCGTCTTTTTGTGTTGATCGCTTTTTTCACTTTAGTACGGTTCGATTTCAGGTCTTTCCCAAAATGGAGCAACAGAAGAATTCAGGTTACGACCGATTCATTCTCGCGCGCCACATGACTGAAAATAAATAAATGATACAATGGGTTTGCGAGAACCAAAAAGAAAGAAAGCTTGTTTATCATCGCGTTCCTTCGAAAAGCTTCCTCCTTTCCTGTGCAACTTAACAAACGCGTAAGACGAGGACCGGGGCCGTAAGTTGAAACTGACTGAAGCCAACAGATGCACAAGTGTCAGTGCCCCCCTTCCCCGCGTCCCAGCTGTGCAGTCTATCATGTATGACACCAACATAGTCTAATCTCAGAACCCAGAAAAGAGGACGCATGTGTATCCTCTGTATCAACTTCGGGCCGACCAGTGAACGTCAACAAGTCCATGTTTTTAATGGCGCAGAAACAAAAAAAAAGGCGCGCATGCACATCAGCTCACCAGGCCAAGCCTGCCCAGATAGTGATGTAATACGTGGATTGGGCGAATGAGAAAAGCGTTCGGTGACAGTGTCGGTACAATAGACGAGCAGATTATGACACCAACTCACAGGTGATAGTGCATTTCTTTCGTCTATTAACTTGCAAATTGATGTGCATAAGATCCGTATGATCTTTCTATAAGCGAGATTGTGATCAAGGGAAAGTAGTAATTAAAGTAAAAACGTCGGATAGGGGCTCATAAATATGCAATTATCTTTGACCTTTCTCTTAGATAAGGTAAACGGCGATATTACGCCCAAATCCTGGACTTACGAATAGGGCGCTCTCTGCAAGTTGGAGCTAATGGCTCTGTACTGAGAAGTTTTTTGTCGTTTGCACATACGATTGTAGCATGACGTTATATTAAATAAAAACATGAGTTGGAGCAGCAAACGTCAAGTGAGCGTCGCGTCTATCTTATTACAATTTAAGTAATGTACCAAAGCAGGCACAGCCGTTATCAGAACGACTATCCGAATTCGAAGTCGTACCATAGACTATGCAATATAAAGAGGTAATATTTATTACGATGGATGTTCGAGATCCGGTGCTGTGCTGCTTGTGCTCCAAAGTTGTATGCATGCTTCAAGCACCAGTCATTAGCAACCCAGATGAAACATTTTAACGTTAGCAAATACAGATCAAACACACCAAAGCGCAGGCTCGCGGGACCCGCCACCGAGGAATGGTCCGATATGAAATAAGTAGCAAAGAGATTTAGCTGTCCAAATTCCTTTTCTTCCAGAGTCTTGTCTTACAGCCCGTATGCTTCATCGCAAACGTTGCAGATAGGACAAGCACTTTGAGGTTTGCGCCATTTAATTTATAATATTTGTTTCCACTTTGGCCCCCAGAGTGAGCACTACTAGTGTTGCCTAACCCGCTTCCGTGCTTTTTATATCACTATAAGTGATCAATATCCTCGCTTACCGAAAAGCATACGTCTTTCTTTCTTTGCCATTGGAGGAGCCGAGTAACATTTAGTTGCTTTCCTAGGAAGTTGGCGTTGCTTGGTGTACATCGGCTAGCGCGTGGATTACATGCTGCAATTCCGACATCCTATGTGCTGTTCCTGGACGCGTCAGAAACGGCGAGCCTCTTTACAAAGTTGAGACTAGGCGGTATATTGTGAAATCAGGCAAATTGGCGTTTTGTTCTCCCTTCCTAATTCGATTAAGAGTAAGGACATGTGGCTCTTGCTGCCATTAAATGGATATCCGAATCAAGAGCCTTTACCCAATTTCTGGGAGCGGCCATCTTGGAGAACTTTGTCATTTTCCGCACGTCAGACCCCTTGGTCTAGCTCTTTTAGGATGAATTGTGTACGATTGCCAAGGCGCGCCCAATGCAGAGATCCAGTGACCTTCCGTGCCCTGTATGTCTTCGTTCATGAAAATAGTTTAGCTTCGGAAAAGAGGCGATGTACATTGAACACACAAGGTCGGCGAAAGGCGTATTAGAGTTCTCAGCCTTCGGCATCGCTTCAAAACAGACCCGCATGAAAAAAAAAATCAATTTGACATCGATGACTGTGGATGCCAAAGCGCCTGAGATGACCTCATCATCTTCATTTGCAAGCAAGTTATTATCAGGGTATATGGGACATTGTAATCATATCAAAACTGGATCAAATCTGTGTGGACGTCACCAATAATGAACTATGTTTAGATTCGCCAGTAAGCGGGATAGATCACCATCCAGTATGCTCAGCTTCTCTTTAAATTCTGTTCTCAGTGACTCAGGAGCTAAAAATTCTCATTTGAGCAAGAAATAGCCAACGGCCTCTGGCTTACGGTACGTAGACTCCGTTGATTTTGACCCGGAACATGCAGTCCCATCTTATTTTGTAATATAATATAATATATTATATCAATCAATATATATATCAAGAAGTGATAGGCCCATACGTAGATAGCCCCTTAGACAGGGCGGCTAGGGTAGAAAAGCCCGTACAGTATCACACTTGTACCTAAAGGAGAATCGAGTGAAGGCGAAGGAGGAACCATGCACGTCGGGAAAAGAGGAGGCACGGGGGTCATCAAATAATATTTGCGCAATTGCAGAATAATAATAAACAAGACTTTACGATTATGGTCGGCCCTCTTTTCTCTTGACGCTTCGCTCTAAGCACGTGGAATGGATTGATTCTTATACCAAAAAGCAGTTTTGCAAACAGTCGCTCGATCATCATGTCTCCCGCAGCTATTTGGTTTTAGCCCAATTTGTTACACTTATACCCATGACGACAGGATGTCCCCCCTCTAAAAGAAAGATCGGCATGCCTGACTAATCGATGCAGACTCCAGTTTGTGAAGGGCGCAGCAGATCAGAAGTGCGAGGAAAAAGGAGGGTAAAAGGTGCTGGCAAAATTGACCCGATTGTTACTGGTGGTGTGAATTACATCAATGAACAGAAAAGTTTTGACTGATTATATATGCAAGACAGATGAAATACTGATTCATTATTCGCAAGCCGTGACATTTTTGGCCTTTTCTATTAGTCCGGGTAACAAATAAGGATCCATCCAGTAAAATATGGCTTAGTCGTTTAAAGTCTCATGCATCATACGAAGCCCTCTGATCCATTCGAGAAGTTATCGGATACTTCCAACCCTCCCCTCAGATTCCTTCGCCCTTCTAACCTTTGGGACAGCTTCAACAGAATAAGTTTCCATGATTGCCGGTGAGTCAATGCATCTAGGAGCAAGTAAGCGTCTTGTCGCGTATAACTGTCTCATTGCCGTGGCCCTGCTGATGCAAGATAATTGTAGATTTTACCTTTCAGGCCTACCAGTAATATCACTTATATCATCTTCTAATTGTAACCGAGCCCTCTGGTTACTGTGCTGTATGGTGCAAAGTAGATGTTGGTAAAGAAGAAACCACTCCAATCCGTACTATGCAATCAATCATCCTGCTATGTATATAGGCAGTAACCTAGTAGTATCTGACAAAACAGCAATCGGTCAGAAGCTCAAAAAAAGGGATGGACAAACACTAGAAAGTATGCGCAGCGCGTAACAGCCTTACGTAGGTCTCTCAAGACAAAGGAATATGAGCAGGGTAGTATTCTTAAGCAGTAAATGATAAAAGCGGATTGACGAAGATCGCGTCATCCAGTGTTTCACTGAAGTAACTCAGTAAACCAGAGTGCTGGTTGGCTAGATATTTGCAGTTTTGAAGCGTCGAGTATTTGGAGCCAAACAGTATTCTTCACGAGTGACCCGGTAAGTATTTCCTTTTCGACGGCGGAAGCCCGGTATCTCTTTCCTGCAGAGTGCATATCTCTTTTCTATGTATTCTATGTACAGGGTCCAAATATGTTCTATGACGTATATTATTAGATCATCATCTAAAAATGAGAAGAGCTTATTAATTATAGGAATCATTATTCTTGATGAACGATAACTCTAATGGATTGTTATCGGCCTACCATTGTTCGCACTTGTATACTATTTTATCAGTTATATTGGTTGAACGTCGGTTTGCTTTTAATGCGCAACACTCATAAATTGGTGATTAAGGTAATCTGATTGGATGACAGGAGCAGCTTGGAGGTTGCCGCACCTTGTCGGTGTTTCAATGCTGATAAACGTCACCGGCAACTGGATTGGCTGACCTGCGCTACACGCGTCGTTATCCTCTCCACCTCAACCCATTCACGATGGAAGAAATCGGCGTTAACGTCAAACAAATCGTACGCATCAGTGACGATTACTGTTTTTGAAGTTTTAACTTGTATTCTCTTTACTATCCAGATTAAGGATCCTATCGTTGCGTCTGCAAAAAGCAGTTTACTGGAAGACGCATCGGAAAAGGATCTCTATGTCAAGCTCAAGAAGCTCCAGCGCAACCTGGAATTCCTGGCCTTGCAAGAAGAGTACATCAAGGACGAACAAAAGAATCTGAAACGAGAACTTTTACGGGCACAAGAGGAAGTGAAGCGTATCAAGTCAGTGCCTCTCGTCATTGGCCAGTTCCTGGAGCCTCTCGATCAACACACCGGCATTGTGGGATCCACCACCGGTTCCAACTACGTCGTCCGGATACTCAGCACAATCGATCGTGAATTGCTCAAGCCGAGTTCATCTGTGGCTCTTCATCGGCATTCGAATGCACTCGTCGACGTGTTGCCGCCAGAGGCAGACAGCAGTATTGCTATGCTCGGTGCAGACGAACGACCGGACGTGTCATACCAAGATGTGGGTGGTCTCGATATCCAAAAGCAAGAAATCCGTGAGGCGGTTGAGCTGCCGTTGACACACTTTGATTTGTACCGACAAATTGGTATCGATCCCCCACGCGGTGTACTTCTCTACGGCCCTCCCGGTACGGGTAAAACCATGCTTGTCAAAGCAGTGGCACATCACACTACGGCCAACGTCATCCGCGTCGTTGGCTCAGAATTTGTACAAAAGTACCTGGGTGAAGGTCCTCGCATGGTGCGTGACGTCTTCCGGCTGGCGCGGGAAAACTCCCCAGCTATCATCTTCATTGACGAAATCGACGCAATCGCTACAAAACGTTTTGATGCACAAACTGGTGCGGATAGAGAAGTCCAGCGTATTCTGCTTGAATTGCTGAATCAGATGGACGGTTTCGATCAGTCATCGAATGTCAAGGTATATCATATACATCCATATGTAGTGCGTGTAACATAGCATACCAACACGCATGATAATATATAGGTCATCATGGCAACCAACCGTGCTGATACGCTGGACCCTGCGCTACTTCGACCGGGTCGTCTGGACCGAAAAATCGAGTTCCCCACGCCTGACCGACGACAGAAGCGTTTAATCTTCTCGACTATCACAGCCAAGATGAATTTATCGGAGGAAGTTGACCTAGAAGATTGTACGTATAGAGTTCATAGAGTATTTTGCAGATTAACATATCGTCATCCTTTTAGTTGTTTCACGTCCTGACAAGCTTTCGGGCGCCGAAATCGCAGCCATTTGCCAAGAAGCTGGTATGCATGCTGTCCGCAAAAACCGCTATGTTATCCTCAGCAAGGATCTCGAGAAGGGTTACAAAGCCAATGTCAAGAAGGAGGATACGAACTTTGAGTTCTACAAGTAGATTGAACCCAACGATAATAATAAAAACAAGGAAAACACCATATGTTTTACGGAAAAAAGAAATGAGACCTCCTGTTTCCCATTCATTTTGCGGCAAGGCGGAACTCTTATCTTTCTATCTTGTTTTTCACAGGACATGACAGAGCAAGCATGCACTGCGCCTTTTGCGGTGGTGGACATGGGATCCAACGGAATCCGCTTTGGGATCATAAGTGCATTCGAGCGTCATTTGCCCGTGACCTTTGAAGAACGTGCGCCCATTTCCTTGCTGGATGCCCAGACGGACGAAGGCGTTATCCCTGACGAAACGATTGATCAGACGATCGTCTGCTTTAAAAGGTTTAAAATACTTTGCGATGAACTCCACGTCCGACCCGAGAATGTGCGAGTTATTGCGACCGAGGCAACACGTATTGCCACCAACGCAGAGCACTTTTTGACACGAATCTATGACGAGACAGGATGGAAAGTGACGCTGCTGTCCAAAGAAGAAGAAGCACTTATCTCGGCTGCAGGCATCGTGGGTATGTATTTTAAGAAACCGCGTACTTCCCGGTACTTATCATGCGATCTTCAAGGTACCTCATATGACGTGAATGGGCTCACCATGGATCTCGGCGGCGGTTCCTTCGAGCTGAGTTATGTTCTCACCGATGAGAACGGTGCCATCGACGTGTGCAAAACTCCTGTCTCTTTACCCTATGGGTCCGTCGCGCTCAAGAAACGTTTGGCCCGCTGTGCCACCTCAGAAGACCGCGCCAACCTCTATCAAGAGATCGTCGCCAGTGTATCACAGGCCCTTTCACAGGTGCAGCCGCCCAGCAAGCTTGCCAAGCCCGACGGCTTCCAGGTGTACATGACCGGTGGTAGCTTGCGATCGATTGGCTATCTCTCCATGTCTCTCCCGCCTCAAAAGCAACAGTACCAGGGCCAGCAGCAGCCGGCTGCGTCCTCTTCGACAAACACCTCTAGCTCGTCCCAGCCTCAGAATCTATCATCATTGCAATCGCCTTCTGCACCGCGCAACAAGGATTATACCACATATCCTATACCGATCATCAGCGGTTACTCGATCAGTGGCTCCGACCTGCACGATCTGGCCACGCGATACATGCATGAGGATCCTAAAACGGCCCAGAAGCAGTTGCGTTGTTTTCGTGTTTCAAAACGGCGGGCCGGGATGGTTCCCGCCGTGTGCTTCTTATTGTCAGCTGTGTTGCAGGTTCTCGAGATTGATAGCGCCCACTTTAGTCAAGGAGGCGTACGACAGGGTCTCTGCTATCAGTTGCTGCCTCCCGAAGAGCAGGCCAAGGACCCGCTCTTGGAAGGCGTCAAGGCCTATCTCTCTACGACACCCCACTCTCTCGCCGATGAGGAATATGATGCGATCTACACTATCCTGACACAAGCTCTTGCCCACCCTTACATGGCCAAGAATCATCCCCTTCAGCTCCACCGACTCTTGCCCTCGGCTATTCACCTGGCCAACCTAACTTCGCATTACCCCAAAGAATCACGAGGTGTAGTCTCTTTCCATCTCCCGCTATCGAGCGGGCCGCTTGCCAATGTACCTGGCCTCTCGCATAAAGAACGAGCCGCGTTGGCTTTGCTGTTGGCGTACCGTCAGGTAAAATATGGATTGCATGACAAGGAAAAAAAAAAAAAAAAAAAGGAAGCAACGAAGTAAGTTTCACTGACTTTTTTTTTTTTTTTTTTTGGCGACTGTAACAGGGCGGAAAAGTACCGGACCCAATCTTTGATACGGTACAGGGCATCGTGGGGACCAAAGGAACGGCGGTGTGTAAGTTTGTTGGACGGCTGATGGAGTTGATATTTGCAATTTCGCCGCTCCGACCGGGACTTGGCCTCATGCGCAGCGGCTTGCAATTAAGGTCTCACAAGCAAGAGCTTCTTGACTCAAGCCGAGAAAATTACATGTATCCACGCATGGAGCTCTGTATCCAATTACCGAAGGAACAGTCTCCGATGGTGGACGCGCCGATGGTTCAGTCTGTCATTGAAAGCTTAGACCAACGGATTAATGTGAAAAAGTTTGATATGGATGAAGAACAGCGGTCCGGTTTGGAGCATCCACGCTTATTCACGGTCACCGTTGTTGAATAAAAATATAAAGCACCAGTCGAGTTTCAATTGTATACATTATCGTTTCACTTTTTTGTGTGGTATATAATGCAAACACCAATCAAAACGGAGCTGCAACCAATAGGATCAGCGCATTGGAAACCAAATCATGGTGATAAAATGTTTGCTTCCAGTTGTTCATTAGTGTAAGGATGGAGAGGAAAAATCGGATTTTTTCTATTTTCTATAATTTTTTTTATATTATTTTTTTTCAAGCGCGCTGACTCTTAAGTATTGCGTACATGCTGCGGGTTGCCTGAGGGATGGGAGTCGTGCTGTTGTTGCTGAGATTTATTTGTCGCAAAGCAACCTGTGAGAAACGAAGAAAACGTGACTCTGAATCTCCGAAGGGCAACTTCCCTTTTCACTCTCTTGCGTCGAGCCCACCCCTGTTTTCGTCCGAATCTCCTCATCTTTTGTCTTTCCATCATGAGAGAGCCCAACCTATGCTTTCCTGGCCAGAATCGAGCTGCTGTCTGTATCACTTCTGCTCTTTACGACAGACGGGCCTTGGACTGCACAGCCACGCTCCCCATGATCAACTCGCTTACACATCTTGCTTACCTCACCTCCACCTCACCACGCATAAGGGACATTCTCGTTGTCGACGGTGGTCTTGAGAAGCTTGTGCGCATCCTTTCTCAGCAGCAAAACCATGCTGATATGCGCCATGTCTGGAAGTGGTCACTTGCCTTCCAATGTGTCGTCAACATTGGCGTCCGGGGCACTGAGCAGATTCGCACGAGAGTTGTCGAAGCCGGAATGATACCCGTCGTACTCCGTGTTTTGGAGAACTTTCTGCGAGCGCTTGAAGCCATCACTCAAGAAAAACAAAAGCAGCAGCAGCAGCAGCAGCAAGTGGCTTCATCCGCAGACGGCAGTGGTAGGGGTTTTCATCTAATATGGTATTGTCATCAATAATCATACTGACTCTATAACTTTTTTCCTCTCAGTTGCGGAGCCAACAAATTCACACTCATTATCTTGCACCACCACCAACACCACCACGCCAACTGTTGCATCATCTACCAACGCTACTACGGCTGCCACCACCGCCGCGTCTTCTATGATACCTTCTCATCTTCCGCACAATCACAGTAACCTCCATCAGCATCACCAACAGTCTCGCTTAGTCTCCACCTCCACCTGCACTTCCGCCTCCAGCTCATCCTCATCGATGCACCCCGCGCGGGTTCGCACAGCCCTCACTCCCAACGTTCGTCGTTCCACCTTCCCCTACTTGAAGATCGACCCTGCTCAGCGCAGGCGCAGCAGGCTCCAGCGGGATCCCGCTTCCTCGCGCACTTTCGTCGCAACCGACTCGCGTGCGTCCCCCAGCATTGATAACGTATACTACCGGGAGGAAGATATTCTCATGTCCCTCCAACTCCTGGCTTACTTGTCTAAATACCCCCATATCCGGGATCTGTTCCTGACCGCCTATGACCGCAACGTCTTCTCCGTAGTCGAGAAATTCGCGCACCGCTTGCATCCTGGCACGATTCAGTATTGGTCGGGCGTCATTATGCGCAACGCCTGCCGCAAAGATGATACACGCGGTGGTATCCGTCGCTGTGCCAACATGCACTGCGGCAAATGGGAGAAACAGCCACGTGAATTTGCTAAATGCCGCCGCTGCCGCAAGGCAAAGTACTGCAGCAAAGCTTGTCAGAGCACGGCTTGGAGCGCAGGGCATCGATGGTGGTGTGTTGAGCGTCAACCATCGTCGGCCACTGCCCCTGTTGCTGGAGCTGTTTCGTCCGCAGTTACGGCCGCGGCTGCAGCTGCCACTGCCAGGGCTGCAGCCGCCACGACGGCGCCTCACCCATCAGCGGATAACTTTACGCAGGAAACGCAAGTGGACGACGATGATGATCATACACCAGCCGCGACAAATGTTTCTGCGCAGACAAACATCCTTTCGGATGATCACCATCGACGTCCAGAGAGCATGCGCGAGCGGGGTGGTACTGTCGTCGTGAATGAAATACCGACGCCGCCCGGTCACGCCCACAGCGAAAGTATGACCATGATCGAGCGAAATACAGAGGCGTCTTCCGCCGGAGAAAGCTCGGAAAGCAGAGGATTGCTCGTCGATATGGGTGTCGGCATGGAGCTCTAATTCAATCATGATTTCGATTATGCAACACACATTTATGGACGCGTAAACAAGTCGCAAACCTTCACTCACTCGCCCTCGCTAGCCTCGTGTTCCCTACTTTCCGCTCAATCACTCATTCATTCGCTCACACATACTCTCTCTCGCTCTCTCTCACTCTCTCTTATTTCCACACTCTACCAATCTCAACCTCACGACTACACACACTTTCTCAAATTTCACAGTTCACAACGCATAGTTTATATATACATAATTTGTTCCCTTCCCGGTCTCCCCTTGTTTGCCGTATGAATCAACTGGGTACTCTATTCCCCCAAGAAAATAAAGCACACCCGTAACATCCTTAAAATAAACCATGCGGAGACGTTGCTTTTGTGTATCGGCCCTATGCAATGTCAGCAGATGAAACATGCTTGCCCTACGTAAGGATTCCCCCCCCCGCAAGCTGAAGACTAAGTAGTCGTACCATGGATCACCTGGTAAGGGGCCCAAGTCCACCCCAGTGACGTGTCGGTCTGCAAAAAGGAAGATTCAAAGACTAAAGCTGCCGGAAGCTCACATGGAAGGGAAAGGCGGGAAAATGACGGTATTCGCTTTTGATGTGGGTAGAAGCATGAGACAGCGAGCCCTGCACGTGTGTTCCGACTTTTTCTTAAATGCGATCCCTCAAGCCCGACCCTGCCCATGGGCCTTTTTGACCCCAACGCGAGATAATATACCTGTCGTTTCCTCTATCGATATTTTAGCTCCATTGCACGGCAAACGCTTTGATACAACGAAACTTATCATAACTGGATGAAGCATATCGCTCAAAAATCGCTTTTAACTCCAGGACTTACCATCTAATGCCCTGAAATGACGTCAAGGGAATTGATATGCTTGCACGGTAAAGTGGTGCGCGGTCCAAGGACCACCTGCGTCCATGATTAAGAACGCCCGACATTCTCTAGATGTCTGCCTTGGATCTATGCGGCCCGTAAAGCATATTCTTATAGATGACGATGCGGCCCTTTGTGTTATGTCGACTTTCTCCAAATCAGCCCTCCATTAATCTAGAATTCGCTAAAATATAGGCTTTTGCATACTAAATAGAAGGCAATATATATATCCTGTCATTTGTCATATAAGACTGCAACGCGCCTGGAGACAGATCAATAGAACAGGGTTACATAATCACAACATGCTTAGTTCGTTTATGCTTTTTTACGGTCGATAGACCCTGTTACTACTTCAACAGCAAATGTAGTGCATGGTGACTTACTTGCATACATCTATGGTAAAGGAGAAGTTGTGCGCGAAGACACCGCCATCGGATGCAGACTAGATCCGACTCGTTTTCTGTTCCCATGGTCAGTCCACCGAAACGTGGTTATGGACCCTCCGCAAAGAGTCCATGTTGACTAAACCACGTGTCCTCTTTTATCGGCATGCTTACCGCCGTTGTTGTTTGCGTTCACCTTTTTGGGATCCAGGGTGGGGCGAAAAAAGCTTTCGGGGATACATAGAGGTAACCACACAGGTCGCCATTGGTGTAGCTCCAATCTATATTTCCACATTCGTTGGGGCAAGGTCAGTACGCAAGACGGAAAACAGGCAGCCGGATCGGCGCAGCGCGCTCGGGCTCTGTACGTGTGCCATCCGTACGAATCAGCTTGGGATATGCAGAGCGCAGCGTTCCAGCATGGGGTTACGGGGTAAAATTAAGGGGTTCAAGTGTATGTGTATGTGTATATGCGTACGTGTGTCCATCACTTTCTTACCGCATGCAACTACTGTACCTGGCTTTCCTTTCAACGAGACCCGGGTGATCGTCAAGCCTATCAGCTTTCCTATTCAGTGACAGCTGATTCGATCCACGGAACAAGTGGTATAGGATAAGGGTCGACTCTCCTGATGCGTTTGATTACAAATGACGGGATAAAAACCCTTAAAAGCAAAGGGCCCACCGGCATCCGTATCTAAAGGAAAAGCACGCGTCTCACATGTGTACCGATAACCACAACTTTTACGCTTCAAGCACATCTCAACACTTTCTAAGAGACTCAAGCGAACCTGCGCCTTTTCCACATATCAAAAACGAGCCATCATCATTGTCAGCTGTGGCAACCTCCGCCGGTGCGCGTGTCATTTGGGGATTCATGCTCGAAAATACCTACTTTACCGAGTTCGATCTGTCCAACCATCGTATCATCGAAGACGCCTATCACTTGCGCAAGATGCGGCCTACAAGCCATTATATCACGATTCGCGATTCCCATTTACCGGCGCCCGCCCGCGTATACTTTGGCGTGGCTCAGGTCCATTTACGCATGCCAGGCACACGCTACTATGTCAAGCGGCGGGTAGTCTACATCAGACCATCCGCACCTGTATCCGCCGTAGCACCTTCTCAGCGACTCAGTCCCCAAGCCTTTTCTACTTCTACTTCGGTCACAGATTTGATCCCATCGTCGTTTGGCCACGCCAGCAACTATGCGCACCCGCCTCATCATCGCTCCCGCCCTGCCGTGGTCCCGAATAAGAAAAGAATGCGCTCAGTTTCCAGTACAGACAGTACAGACTCTGCTTCGCCACCTTCCTCCAAGACCTTCAAGCCTAGCGACTCTGCCGTGTCGATCCCCGTTTGTTCCTATGTAGCCAACCAGAGTGTCCCACAACATCAGCTTGCATCCTACTTGTACCAAACCCCGGACGCTCCTTCCTTCTCGTCGCCGGCATTTCTCCTGTCTTGTATACCATCATCAAGTCCGACGACTGATTGGATGCCAGCTACGACAGCGAGCATCATCAGTAGTAGCTCAAGCAGTACGACAACCAGCAGCAGCGACAGCAGCACTGATAGCAACAACAGCTCGAGCTTTGATTCAAGCCTTCACACTTCTCCCGGATACGGTCTGAACGGTGTCGGTGCTGCACATCCGTTGTGGTCCGACATGATGGGCAACGCAGCGGAGTACGTCCTATTTCAGAATTCTACGCCTTTGACGACCTGCACAAGCACAACCACAGGTGGTACAGCAGAGACAGACTTGCCGATTTCTCATATTCCTGAATGGTGCACGTATTCTAACTCGTTGTTGCTCCAGCAACCTGCAGACAAAACGACATCCACTATGGATTCTTCGTCTTTGGGAATCCCGGGCTGGAACCATAGGAATCGCGACGTATTAATTCCGGACACCCTCTCCGAGAACTCTCTGCAGTCGATTCTAATGGGCACACTGTCGTGCGAAGCCAATTTCCGTCACGCATAACTTCCGTTCTTGCGGCATGTGAATATCCAATCACCTATCATTTTATGTTTCATCCAAACACTGTAGGCAGTTTATCTTGCATAAACATATGATTCATTTGACATACCTAACGACGCAATAAACATCATGATTTGGCATCTTCTTAACTATGTAAGAAAAGGATTGTCGTCCTTCATTGGTCATTCTAGCACTAGAAGCGCTACGAGGGAATATGTTGACTGGATTCAGTCACTAGACATATTAATCGCGTGGCTGTTTTTGTCAATATCGAAATAAGAAAACTCAATACCTAAAGAGCTTATGTTACTTCCATATATCAAAAATAAGCGAGGAACATGTTGTTTCGGGAAATAGACGAATCGGAATAGCGCAATAGTTTTCCGAGGCAGTCCTTACAAGTCTCAGCCGGCAGATGCTACGCTTTACAACCAGCGGTTCAAAGGTTCCTCAGGGACATTCTCTGTCAAACAATCCAGGCTATATAGTGCACCCCGCGTTGATAGTGCACTTCGCGTATGACTGTCGTGTTTGGCCTATTTTCGTTGAAAAACAGTACTTCTCGAAAGTGTAAAGATCGAAAGATAGAAATAAGATATACAAAAGTGAATTGAGAAGTAATGGCTGATATCACTGGCAAGAATATTGAACAAGTCACTGCGAATAAGATGACCTTAGATAATAGGTGATTTCACTTTAGCGCAAGTCATCTTGATCCATTGATTTCTTGATCTTCAAGAGAATGGACGTCTTCCAACTGTCCAGTCTGGTCAGCTTATCGTAATCGTACACGGCTTGAGTGAATTGGTCCACATCATCGTTGTCGATTGCATCCAACACACCCTAAATGATATTAGAATGCGGCCCGCTTCGGTCGGTCTTGTGGTTTGCTATGATTTTTACCTTGAGCATTTGGTATTCGCGTGTGGATTCAAAAGACATGTCCATGCCACAATAGCTGCTTAAGGCTTGACGTGAACGCACGGTATCCTGGAATGGAGTTCACTGACCAAAGCACAACCATCCTTCATTTGTTGTACTTACCTCAGTGCACATATGGCAGAGTGCGGCCTTGAAAAAGTATTCTTTCAGGGACCATTTGAGCAGGTTATCATCGACGGCAGCGGAAGCAACACGTTCGAATTTCTCTATCGCAACTTCGTACATCTCTAGATCAGCCGCAATCTCGGCCACTTTCAAGAAACACTTGTTGGCCATCCTAATAGTAATAGTAATAATAGAAAGGAACGATTGCTGTTTTAGTGCGAGCCAGACACAGAAAGAAACAGCCTACGCTGGTGAATCATCTGCACTGAACAGATCTGCCGCCTTTTCGTATGCATCGTAAGCGCCTTTAGAGTCGTTCAACTCGTTCTCGTATAGTTCTGCAACTTCCTGAAAGTGGCGAGCTGCCTGTCGAAAGTTGCCACCTTCATGGTCGAGTGTAATCGCTTCACGCAGCGAAGCCACAGCAGCTTGACAACGAATTCAGTTTTCGTATGCGAGAGACAACGACGTCGAGGATAGACATACCATGAGGATCATTGCGTTTGTAGCACTTGGCAGCATTCTCGTAAGCGCGTGAGCCGTCGAAATTAGCACCTCCTGCTCTTTGGAACAGTTTCGCTGCTTCTTTGAACGCATCGCCGGCATTGGTCCCTGCAGGTGATGAAGTAAAGAGCATTGAGGGACACTGCCAAGAGATGAACGGCGGGATTGGGGTTTATCTTACATTGCTGGGCGAGCTTAAACATATTGCCTGCCTTTTCATAGAGTTCGGCGGCATCTTCGTACTTGTTCGAGGGGCCAATGAAGGACCAGGACTTGAGTTTCTTTTGGGCTTGAGCGATAAGATCCCGCGCTTGTTGCTCTGATTGTGCCGCTGCAACCATCGTAGAAAGGCTTATGTGTGTAGTATATATATAATATTTATAAAAGGACCCGGAGAGGGAAGAGGCCAAAGTTGGGCAAAATACTGTATATGTACAGACGACGGAGTATCGAATTCAGTTTGCGCATAGTGGTCATCTCGTCCGGCAAATCTAATGATGTCATAAGACTTTTCAGACTTTAGCACAAGGCACGATGGGTTTCTTGCCTCATCGTTTAAATATACCGTATAGTCTGTCTATACTATTGAGGGAGTAATGTAATTTCATAATGCTTGTTGCTTAGTCTTTTAGTTTGGTCAAATGTCATTTTCAGTTTGGCACTGCCACAATTTTTATGCATGTCACTTTGTTATCGTCGATTTTGCCTGGGCTTCCTTTTTATCATTTTAGGCGTCCCCACGACTTTTAAACTGGAGCTGCAAACAGCGTATTGTTGTATGGGTGGTTGACAGCGAGAAAGAAAAGCTGCAGCTTCTGGAGGCACGTCTTGTGGAAAAAAGATATCAAACAGTTTATTAATTATCCACGGTGACTGATGATCACTTGGCTCCAGCTCAAGAAATAGTGCGCAGGATGAGAGTGTCGCGGCATCATCAGTGATTTACGTGCCAGAGCCGACCTTCGACTTATAACTTATGCCAGCAAAGCGCCACGCCATTCAAGAAACATGATTAAACGATGAAGTAAAGTACCTTCCATGACTGGGCCCCAAAATCTGCTGTGGTCTCCACACCACGAGATCTGTGGTAGAGAAAAGGGAAGAAGAGAAAGAAGCTGGAATCCTAAAACCATAAACTTATAGAAGAAATTTAATCAATGTAATAGAAATTATTATATACAGTACATATAAGCGATGATCCCACTCCCAATGAGGACAGGATTCAAAACCGAGATATGTCATCATGCTTTTTGTTTGCCAAGAATTAGACAAGCAAATGCAGCGATTCGCTTTAAATTGTATCGGACTTCACAATGGATTCCCGCATTCAGCTTGTTGAATATCTACAGTAGTTCTCCCCTCTCCGTGCCATTAGTGCTGCATCATGCGGCGAGGTCCTTGCATTGGCTCAGCTCAAGCAAAGCTCAGCACCCAGCGTGCCGGCGGAAGTTAAAAATGACATTCACCCAAATACGAAAAAAAAGTGGCACTTCTTTTTACTATTCCATGCCCTTTATTCCCCATCTTCACATGGTTACTGAGTACGGGAAAAGTTTCATCGATGTTTTTTGTTCTTCATAATATAAAATATTATCATTTGAACACGCCTGCTCTCACCCTCGCAACCAAGGGCCTGTTCGCGTATTACACAACTTCCTTCTACACCTGAAGCGAGCACCTTACCAAGGCTAGAAAAGACAAAAAGCTAAAAGATACCACTAGAACAGTATGCGTATACGCAGTAACATCCTAAAATATCAAATCCCAATAAATACTTACGGTCAGACCCTGTATCACTTTATTACTACACCGTTGCCTATGTTTGCACATGCTTACTATTTATAAAAACCCCAAATCACTGAAATAGGAAAAATTACTGCGCTGTCCGCATGAGTATTAAGGATATTTCCGTTAGATGAATTCTCGCTGTTTGTTACTATTGTATTATTCCTCCTCAATTATCCATTACACTCTTAATGTGTGTGTGAGAGAGCCTTGACTGTCTCCAACTTCACCATCCAATAAATCATTTTTGATCTTCACTTGAATCTGATGGTTGCATCTGATATAAGCGCGATGCCACGGTGCATAGCCTGCTAATATCTCTGCTACATTAAGAAGCATTGAGACAGTAATTTAGAAGTGATACAGCTTGTTTATCGCTTTGGTAGCTGTGGAATATCGCGGAATTTTGGACTTCCTTTTAGGGCGACTCACTGTGCGAATTGCGAATTTACACCTATCTGTCGGACGCACTGAATTTTATATGAGAATCTGCACAAACATGCATGGCGCCATTGGCAAAGCTTATGGAGACAAAAATGGAGGTCTGATACATATCTTGATGCATAACACACGGGACCCCGGCCCATGCTGTAAAGGCATGATCACTACAAATACGTAAATTAGTATGTAATGATGCATGCCGCTTTGGGTCACCGGTGTCACAGCGGAACATATTTTCTTTTCACCGGCTGGGATGACCTCTAAAAAGAGAAAACGAACGTCGCGCAGGGCCGCTCCCAAGTGGGATCACCTTAAAAATGCGTAGGTCGAAATAATATTTCAGGAGAACAGTAACAGGGAGCTTTGTATAGCCCGCCAGAAAAAAAAAAGGGGGGGGGAGATATAGGTTGGTTAATAGTGCTATGTAAAAGTAGAAAAGGTAGGGAGAGCGAACGGAAGGGGAATCAATGCCGCTGCCAGGATGCACTGTCGATCTCGATGGATCTCCGCGGTGCTCCATGGTGGTGGGGGTGGTATGTTGGACTGTAAGACTGCTTCATCATGGATGACAACATGGACTTTTGTTGCTGCTTATCCATAAGCGACGACCCAGAGGAGGACGGGGCCATCCAGGACCGTGGCCGTGACTTCTCTGTTTTCGGCAAAGCAGGATTCTCGAAATATAGAGCCGATGGCGGGGAACGCTGAACAGGCACAGGGGGCTCTGCAGGGGCGACCAAGACCGAGGAGCCGTTGTGGACTGGTGCGCGTTGCAGATGCTGAGGAGTGGGTCGGGCGTACTGATGATGTTGGTGGAAGGCGTGAGGAGGAGGTATGGGTGCAGTCATGGTGGGACGTATGTCTAGTACGGAAGAAGCAGACGGCGAGCGTGCATGCAACTGCTGCTGGTATGGATAGTAGTCATTCATGCTGACACGCCTCAGCGAACGCTGAAGATCGGCTAGACTCATGTCTTCATCGTCACGTACAGAAACATGATTGGTGAGGGTCTGCAACGGTGAGGCACCCTGATGAATATCGGTGGGCGCCATGCCCGGTTGTGACGGGTCGATCGTGACCATGTTGACTTTTGCAGGCGTGTCTGTGTCATCGCTGGACGTGTTGACGACATGAACATTGCGTCCCCGAATTGATGTATGATAGCGCACAGCTGTCTGTTGGTGTTGCTGCTGGGAGCGTAGTTCGTCTCCACTGCCCAGCGTCGTTTTCACATCCTGGAAAAAGTCTAGATCTAATTTTCAAACGTCTTCCCATCAGCTTTGTTCCTCAAACTTTACATGTCACTTCAGGTGCGGCGCGTCTTATTTACCTGGTAGAACCTGGGGACCACCATTGTTATGATTTGTATTGGTCGAGATCCAATTCTTGACTTCGTCAGAACGCTTTTTCCTGAGATTAGAGCTTGGCCTGTCCTCGAGCGGCATCTCCTGTCCTTCGGGCGCAATACTGTTTTGTTTGGCGCGGCGTAAACTGTTGGAGCGTCGGTTCGAAGATTTCCGACGCAGGATAGGCACAGGGCGCTTTTTATATTCTCGTGCGCTGACACTCGTCAATCCACTGATGGAGCTCAACTTGTCGTCGTCTGGAATGGATTCAATGGGCGGGGGCGCAAACGACACATTGGCATCGGCTGCGACGAGTTCAGCGAGGGACTTGCGCCATTCGTCAATCCATTCGACTTTTTCGTGTGAAAGAGTCGGTGCGCAGTACTTGGGATCTTGTTGATAATGCTGTGGTTGTGGTTGTGGTTGTGGTTGTGGTGGTGAATGCAGAGCAAGTGGTGCTGGTGGAACAAGACTACGCATGACAGGACCGTCATTTGTACTGTCATCGTCATGGTCGTCATTTATCTTTGTCACGTATCGGGAGTGGCGAGGCTGGTGCATGGAGCTGCTGGTACCTGCCGTCGGACGAGGAGGCGCAGCTAGCACAAGCTGCGGTGGGGAGGGCGTCGGCATTGGTGTTGCTTGAGAATGCAGCTGCTGCTCGACCTGAGCACGGATGGTCTGAGCAAACTTCCACATTTTTGTGAGGACAAAAAGCCATCGCTCGAGATCCTTGTATTTCTGTGCCTTCATGACATAACATTGGCCATCAAAGGTGCGTATGCAAAAACACCTTGATTTTGGAGCGGGGCCGGAAAAGGGGTTTCTTTTTTTGGATCGTTTCAAGACGGAAATAGCAGAGATGGTCGATACCTCGACTGTCCATTTTGGCAGCTGATAATAACTAGCCAGCATGGGTTCTGACACGTCGAATGCGCTGTCTCCAATACTACTTGTCAATCGCTTAGCCTTGTCTTTTGGCGTTGCGAGTAAAGGCGAGGTTAAGCACGTGTTGAATGACGGCGAGGGGTGAATTGCTGTATCGACCGTGGTATCTGGTGGTAGTCGCACCTTGCGCGACGATAAACAAGTAAAACATGTACCGTCAAACCGAAATAGTCGCCACTGCCATCGTTTCTTTTCCGTCCGTAGATAGAGGTTGCCCTCAAAAATAGGTGCGGTGGCGGGTACTTCGTGGGCGTTTTTTAAGAGGGCACGGTCGAGCGGTGCCTTTGTCGGTGACGGCGTCTGCGGGTGATTCCGTTGGTGATGAAGAGGCATGCGATTGCTGCGTTGTGTTGCAAAGGATTAGTGAAAATAAAGCGACAAAAGCGACAAATGAGGAAAAGAAGAAGTGAAAAAGAGAAGAAGAAAAGAAGAGGGAAAAAGAGAAAGGGAAAAAAGGAAAAGGGAAAAGGGAAAGGGAAAAAGAAGAGGGAAGTGACCTTATTGCTCAGAAAGGAGAGAGGACTCACTCGGTCACTTTAGGCAAACTTGATTTCCATACTGGGTCACTTTTCACCTGAGGTAAAGTATTAATACCAGTCATGCCCGCCTATTCATTATGTATTAAGATGGGTATGCACACGTAACTAGCGTATGACTTTCGTTCTTTCCGTTCTTTTTCTTCTTTCTCTTCATCGCTTGGCTTTTTTTCTTTTTTTTTTTTTCAGTTATGTACAACCTACATAAAGACGTTTCCTTCTTTTATATGTGAATATTTATTTTTAGGGCAATTTTACATACCATAATCAACATGATGTGTGGTATCCATTTCTCTTTATCAAGTATACGAAATAAAAGTCATTATTTTCTTATATCGCCTACTACACTTTCGATTACAAATAAAAATAGAAATAAAATAATACTCTAGTTGCTATTATATCACGGACCCAGATTGCGAACATACAAGAAAAAGTTGCTCAAACGTCTCAGACTCGTCCAACTAACCATGCGCAAGGGAGAGTGACCTTCAAATACTTACGCGCCTCTGGCCAGATCATGTCGACGGCGAAAACTATCTTCAAGCAGACAGGACAGGAAGCCTCCCGTTCGAAGTATTAGTTGGAAAAATTAAAAAATGCATGACGATCGCGCAGGAATAACGACAAAGATATTTTGAAATAATGTAGCACAAGGTGTAAGCCAGGAATTGAAAGCAAAAGGTGGAAGATGACGAATAACCTTTACCATTGGTGATACCATGCTACGAATGCAATGAGACACGGTTGCAACAAAGCCCTATGGCATCGGATACAGGTCACTCTCATGAAGATAGCCTTACAATTGGGACGCGCGGTGTCCGTCAGAAAAACTCTCGCTCATTGAAATGACCAGCAACAACCGACCGATATCTTTCCACGGGAACCAACCACCAATGCTTCCGTGTCGTTCGGGTTATATATGTCAATAAACATGGCTATGATATATGAAATAACACTCCAACCCCGCGAGCTGCAAACCCGCAGCCGAGTAATAACTGCACTGAACATGAAGCGCAATAGTCGGAAAAGGAAGAGAAGTCAATTACGCTATCAGCGATCTGGAAGAAGCTCAATCGATTTGATAACACTGCATCAAGGGAAAAGCCGTAGTGTTCGTCGTAGAGTTTGTTGAGCAGGCTGTTAGAGACAGTACACAAACCAGTATCCAGCGTCAATCGCAGGGTCCACAAGAAGAACACTTGTCGAACAGGCAAGAACTGCGCCTTGCTTCGGGATAGTACGTTGGAAACATCATCACGTATCGGAATGAACTTCTTTTCTGTCGCGTTGGTTTTGAGGATGGAAAGCAACTCCGCATGCATAGTATAATCGCATAGAGATTCCGCTGTTATTATCATGTGGCGGGAGAAAAATGAGAGGATACCTGGCTTCTCTTCTCGTCGGCAGTAAACAGAACGATTCCATATCATGCATCTGTACTACATGTGTATACGGAGGGTATAGAATATATCCAGGATCCAGGGTTATAACAATAAGGTAAGAAGTACAAAGTCGAGATCAATATGGCAGGAGACACCAACGAAAAGGAAAAAGGAAAGCGTTGTAACACATGAGTGACCTTACTCATTGGCCAGACGCGTGTCTATACATCACACTCGTTGTTCTCTATTACTGCTTTTCCCTTTTTTTCTTTAAACTTTTTTCTTTCCTTTTTTCTTTCACTTTTTCTACTTCCCCAGGAGATGACCTTTTCGAGTGCAGCATTCACTGACGCGGCTTGTGAAGCAGCTGCGCGAGATCCCGAAACGTTGGTCGTTTCAGCGTTGGGTGCGGTCGGTGTGGGCAAGTCGAGTCTGCTGAATGCCATTGCGGGTGAACGTCTGTTTGACGTGGGCGATACTTATGTTGGTGACAAAAGCAAAGAAGAAATCTTTTCGATCGATTCATATTAAATGGTAGCTTATTAGGCAACGACGCAAGAAATTCAAGGCGAAGTCCGGCCCTGGAAATACGCGCCTACGACAAAGTACGCTCACCTCATTGACACGCCCGGTCTTTGCGATTCTCTCGCGCACGATCGTCAAAATGTTCAGGAGATGGTCCGCTATTTCAAGACGCTGGCATATGGTGTCAGCTCTTTTTTACTTGTCTTTGACATTAAAGATATCCGGCAAGTTGCGAACACAAAACAACACTAGTATTCCCATTCTTATTCCCAGTCTTATTCTCAACAACAGATTAGATGCGTATACGCAAGACATGCTGAGCCTGTTCCAGCAGCTCCTCGGCAAAGATTTCTGGAACTTTGTCGTGATCGTGTTTACTCACGTGGACGAGGACTGCAGAGACGAACTCGACGACGCTATTGAGGCGGTCCTGGATCCAGAAGGTAAAGAAAGGAACAACGAAGTTATTTTTCTGATCTGGGGCGTTCATTCATTGCTTATTTATTTCATTTCATTTTTTATTTTTATTTTTTTATTTTTTATTTTTTTGTTTTTATTTTAGATGGATTTGTTACCGAGATCGCACGATTGTACAAGCTGTCAACCAAGACATTTGTGCCGACTGTGATCTTTGCTACAACTCAAAACGTGCGCATGAGCAATTATGCGCAGAGACAAGTCAGAGATATTTACAACGCCGTCGTCCGCTGCGAGACCCGCAATGACCACCGCCGGTTCAACTGCACTTGGCTCCGTCAGATCATGGCCTACCAAAACGAAGACGAAAAGACCGATTTTATTAAACAGAGTATCATCGGCGCATGGTCCACCGTCGCGTCCAGCGTGTGTCACCTGCAGTAACATATTGAACACGTAGCACACACATATATACATATTACAGTCTATCCTTTTTTTTTTTCTGAGCATAATTGAAACCCTGGCGGTTTGGGTGGGTGGCAAAAATTTCGAGTTTCAAAATGTAACGATCATTACCCTTTTATCATTTTTTTCACTCTTCCCTATTTGTTTGCTGCATTTAACACGTCTGTGCACAAGCCAAATCGGCTTCCCCGTCCTATCTTAACAAATGAAGTTTGCACACCAGTTGATTCTCAACGCTGTGCCGGCGTGGATCCAATACTATGTCGAGTAAGTCTGACATTCTATGACGTTAGTATCACTCACTGTTGAATAGCTATGATCGTCTCAAGAAGATCACATATCAGATCGAACGCATCAAGGTGCAACAAAAAGCCAAGGCAGCGCTTGAGGAGCGTTCCGCCGGGATGAGCCGCATGGAAAAAGCAGAAATGGCTCCACATTCTCTGCACGAGCAACCAAGCGAAGAGCAGCTGATGACTTCTTCCGCCGAAGAAGACGACGCGCGCTTCCGGCACGAACTCGATATGCAGCTGGATAAGGTGACAAAGTTCTACGACCGGATAGAGATAGAGACAATCGAGCAAGCGAAAGCGGTGCGCAAGCAGTTTGACGAACTAGGTTACGACTTGCCCGAAAAAACCTTGCGCGACACTGCCAGCCAGAACCCGTTGGTCAATGCCATCGTCGAGGATCCTACCCTCCATGAGAACTACCAAGAATCGATCAGCGACGCCAGTATGGAAGACAGCACTGCGCTCCAGCGTTCTCGCACCGTTTCCGAAGGAGCGCATACGCCGCTGACGCACGTCAGCCTGCAGGGCGATGGTCACCCCGGCCCGACACGCTCGCACACTATTGGCGACACGGAGGCCCTTGACAGGCTGCGCAAACGCCATGAAGAACGACGACGCGCGAGCGAAGCAGCGGTCGCATTGACTCGGATGGATTCGTACCGTCTTCGGCTCGCCAACAACTATAATATGCCCATCCTCCGCCGTACGGGGACCAATAAATCGGACCTACCTGATGTCCAAGAGTTCAATCAGCAGCTTAATTTCCGCTTCCGATGCGGCGAGCTTTACGTGCGTCTGCATGATCTTGCCAGCTATATCCAGTACAACAAGACTGCGTTCGACAAAATCACCAAGAAATGGGACAAGATCACTGGCTCGAACTTGCGCCAGACTTATTATGAAGATGTGGTCGAGCAGGTCCCCATGTTTCGCAAGGACCGCATCTTTCAGCTCGATACGGCCATGAGCCTAATACAAGACATGTATGCTGCCGTCTTTACGCAGGGCGACACCCATAAGGCCATTGATGAGCTGAAATGGCGGGTGCGCGACCAGATCGAGATTGAACGAAATACTATCTGGCAGGATATGGTGGCCATGGAGCGCAAGGCACATGACGCCCATGCCGTCGAGCCCGAGCCAGGTTACTATGTGCCATACATGCACAAGTTCTTTGTCAGTCGGCGCAATATCAGACGCGCCTGTCTCTTCCTGGTCAGCGTGGCCATGTACGTAATCCTCATGTGCATTGATACCCTCGGCGATAAAGCCGGCAGCAAGTGCCTTGCCTTGCTGATATTTTCCGCCATGCTTTGGGCGTTCGAGGTAGGTTGATGAAAAAAAGAAAGTCTCTATTTTCCTCATATATTGCGCTGTAGTGTCTCCCTTTGTTTGCGACTGCCTATCTCATTCCGTTGCTGGCGATCGCGATGGATATCATTCTTGATGAAAATGGCAATAAACAGCCGGCTGCCGATGCGGCCAAGGAGACGTTTGCATCCATGTTCAACGGCACCATCATGGTCCTCCTCGGTGGTTTTGCCATCGCGGCTGCGCTAAGTAAACACGGAATTACCAAGGCGTTTGCCGGTGTCATTCTGTCCCGGGCGGGTACCAAGCCCTCGATAGTGATCCTCGTCAACATGTACCTCGCCGTGTTTCTCTGCATGTGGATCAGCAACGTCGCTACACCCGTGCTTTGCTTTTCCCTTGCACAGCCCATCCTGCGCACGCTCGCAGGCGATTCCAAAGTCGGGCCGTGCTTAATTATGGGCATTTCGCTCGCGAGCTGTATAGGCGGCCTCGCCTCCCCTATCTCATCACCGCAGAATATCATCGCTATCCAGCTCATGCAGCCAAACCCCGGATGGGGCAAGTGGTTCGGCGCAGCCATCCCTTTGGCAATCATCACAACGCTGACGACGTGGGGCCTTTTGCTCCTCTACTTTCGGCCAGCGCGCACCACACCGCGTATCAATGCCATTACATATGAGATCTCTGGGCGGCCGTCATACTCCCAGATATGGGTCACGATCGTGTGTCTCGCAACAATTGCTCTCTGGTGCGCCGAAACGGCCCTAGACGAGTTCTTTGGCGATAATGGCACCATCGCTGTGATACCTTTTGTGTTACTCTTTGGCACCAACATGCTCAGCAAGACAGACCTCAATAACTTTTTATGGAGTGTGGTTACTCTCGGTGAGTGACATGAGAAGATGCAGAATTGTTTGCTGACAACTTTCTCTAGCACAAGGCGGTATGGCACTCGGTTTCGCTGTCCAGCGTTCCGGCTTGCTTGATATCATTGGCCACAGAATAGCCGACGGTGTGCAGGACATGGAAGTGTTGGGCATTCTCTTCATTTTCGGTATTCTTGTGCTCGTCTTTGCCACGTTTGTCAGCCATACTGTCGCCGCCCTCATTATCCTTCCTATTGTTCAACAAGTCGGCAATCATCTTCATCCGAGTCACCCCAACCTTCTCATCATGGTAATGTCATATAATATAAATAAGCCTGCTAGCTTTGGCTGACTTTTTTTTTCTGTACAGGCGACGGGCCTTACTGCTTCGGTAGCCATGGGTTTACCGGTGTCTGGGTAAGTATCTTTCGGAGGTAACGGACAGACAACGCTATATGAACACATACCATTTTAGGTTCCCCAACATGAATGCTATCATGCAAGAAGACATGACAGGCAAACCTTACCTCCACATGAAAGATTTTGTCTTGTGTGGCATACCTGCGTCGATTGTCGCTGGCGTGATCACTATCCTGCTTAGCTACGGCATCATCTCTGGCTTGGGAGTCGACACTTGATATTTATGCATCATCCTTTTACTACTCTATATATTCCGTATTCACCGTAGTACTCATTCTACTCCCCTTCTCCCCCCTTTCCTTTCTTGTTAGCGCTTATTCTCCAACATGGTTCACATACAGCATTATCCGATACACACCCTATGATAACTAATATATACATTTCCAGGAAATCCTATGTATTTACTATAAAGATAGGTGAACTTAGAGGCTCAGGTTCATGAACTTTCTCTTTTGGAAGCACATCCACCATTTGCTCGGTTTGCCGTCGATGTAAATGGTGTCTACCAGACGCGCAGCCAATTCTTGGCGCAGTTGCTGAACATACTGTCGCATTTGGTCTAGTATGATAATACACACATAAGTCTCAGAGGGCATACTGTATGGTATCCAGCTTTTTGTTCTGAATTCTGCTTTACCTGCTTGGTATCGGTCTGTCGGGGTGGCGTACATGGCGTTCAAAGGGAAGTTCGGGTCGCCGGGGATGGCAAAGTTAGAGACGGCGAGGGAGTTGAGTTGTTTGGCCGCATCGCCTTGGGGAGTGTTTTTGTTGATCTTGCCGAGGCACTCGGAGATAAAGAGGATGAGGTAGATAAGAACACGATCCGCGTTGCCTTTGATTTCGAAGTTTCGGAACAGGCAGTTGGCTCGAAACAGCAGGATCGCTTCGTCAATGATATCCTCCGCGTTCTCGTCCGCTATAGAATAGTGCAATATGAGTGTAAATATAATATAGAGCAACATAGTCCGTGGATTTCATGACCAAGTAGGCCAATAGATATGTGCTTTACCATAGGGAGCGTTGCCTCGGTAGCGCGTCTTGATGGGGAGCAGAGACATGTTGCCCACTGACTGGTAGTCGGCTTGGTTGAATTGGGAATGGTACGCCTAATTCCGAGAGTTGTCAGCCATCACGCGTGCTCACTTGCTAGTTCCATATATAAACATGGCTTGAAAAGATGCTTACAGGCATTGTAAATGGATGGGACACACGACTAAAGGTGCTCTAAACGAGTGTTCAAACAGGGAAGCGGAGATGCCGAGCTGCCTTTGGTCTGGTTTGGCTCCGTCTGTCTTATAAAAGTCGGACTTCTTTATTGGTTCTTGTCTTCTTTTCTTTTTATATTCTTCTTCGATGCCGGCCTCACTAATTGATCTAAGCTTTGAGCTTTTGGTCATTCTCGGAGGCTTCTTGGGCGATCAAGACTGTGAGGAATTCTCAAAGGCGTACTCACCCTTCAAGACTGTCGCCCAGAGTGACGATCTGTGGCGAGAGCGTCTTCGTATTCAATTCGGGGTCGAGTACAAGGCACCCACTGACACCTGGAAGCAGCAGTACCTTTACAAAGTAGACGATCCGGAGCACAACAAGATCTGTCCCCATGTCGGCTGCATATCGTCGCGAGATATCGAGCCTTATTCGGTTCCCTTCAATAACGTTATTAATCGCTTGCCTGAAAAGCATAATTGCACAACCTGCGCAAAGAATTCTTATCAGGCGAGCTTGACCTTGTACGTTTACAAGGGCAATCTGCGTATCCGTAAGTCAAATCAGGATCAAACAAACTTAAATAATGGGGAAGAAAAGACTCATAAAGATCCATGTTCTGCGGGGAGAATAGGTTGTCAAGAGTGCGCTTATAAATTTCACAAAATGCGGCCCAAGAAGCACGGTATCCTCGTTCGCATCAACACTCTCCAGCTATTTTGTTTTACATGCAATCGCAAGGTAAGAAAAGAAAAAAAGAAAAAAGAGAGATAAAAAAGAACACAATAGTACCATTATTGACTTTGTGGTTTTAGCTGGGAGATAACCGCGGGCATTACAGCGAGATGCATTATATCGACATGTTATACCGCTCTCTGACCAAAGGCACTGAAAAAGGCCGATTGGCCTATGAACGCAAACAACGAGTGCTGAATGAGTGGGACATGTACATGCACGACGCCGACCGCCTAGAGGTCGTGAAAGACAAGGACTTTTACCTGGTTGAGCGGCCCTGGATGCGTCGCTGGTTCTTGGGTCTTTGCGACGGCAAACTGACCGAGGGTCCGATTAACAACGCCCACCTCGCCGACTTTGAAGACGAGACCAAGCTCAAGGTGACGGCTGTCCCGCAGGGTGCGATCTCGGACGAGTTTAGCGTAGTAACCCCAGCCCTGTGGAACTACCTCGTTAAAGCTTACGGTTCGGTCGGACCCACCTTTCACGCCAAGGATACCTTGACAGCCGAATATGATCCCATGTGGCAAGCCATTGCAAAGTGGAAAATCACTTAATACCTTCATCAATCATTAATGCATATCAAACAAAAGCCACTACCGGACATTCTGTACATAGTATTTATTGAAACACGCTTCAGAAACAGAAATACACTGTTCGCTGCAGCTCCCATATTTTCAAAGAGCGGTAGCCAATGAAATGCAGCCGCATTGCTGGTTCATGGCAACTGTAAGAGGAGAAGGAGGGGGGTGTTGGGCATCTTTTCTTACTTTCTTTTTATACACCCACTTTTCTTTCTTCCTTTATATTATCTCTTGTCTCTGTCTTAACAGTGTGTCATGGCTGAATATAGCTACGACGAGCAAGGGTACAACTTTTGCTACTTTCTGCTCTCCGTGCTGTCACTGGTCCTGGTACCCGTGACGGCCCACTCGGTCTACAAGACATTCCAGTCATTCAGTAATTGTCAAATCACACTCGCTATACGCGTCTTTACCCTTAACACTTTATTTTGCACTAGGTGCCAAAGGAAAGGAAGTCCTGTGCGAATGTGGCACGTGTCAGAAAGAACGGGCTCGTCTGGCCAAATCTCGGCCTAATCGCGTTGTGCAGTTGATGACCCGACCCAAGTACGCATCACATCGTGGATGCTCATATATTACTATTATTAACCACCACTGTGTATTTACTTGTCCTCATAGATTCCTGTTTATTGTTGCTGGCTGGATTGCCGTTGCCTTGCTGGCGTACCAGGTCTCATTTGCTGAAGCACCCAAGCAACATTTTGATCCCTATGAGATCCTGGGCATCGCAGAGGTACTTTGACGTTTCCGAGTGCAGACTTAGAAGAAAGCGAAATCCAGTAGGTATACTCATATATACATTTGTGTGTTTGATTTGTAGGGTGCTTCGGAAAAGGACATTAAGCGCGTGTACAAGAAGCTCTCCTTGGTATACCATCCTGATAAGGCCCAGCCAGGTACCGAGCGCGAGTCTGAGGAACGCTTCATCCAGATCAGCAAGGCCTATCAATCGTAAGCGAAGGACCAGAATTGGATGATCTAGAAGATATGTTCCTTACTTTCTTGTTTCCCACTAGCTTAACCGATCCCGAGGTCCGCAAGAACTATGAACAGTACGGCCATCCCGACGGCAAGCAATCATTCACTATGGGCGTCGCTCTGCCGCAAAAGATGATTGAAGGCGGTAACAGCCGTCTTGTCCTCGCTGTCTATGCCTTGATCTTTGGTCTGGGTCTGCCATTTTATATAGTAAGTCAGAAATCAGAAAATACCTGGTAAACTGATATATTATAATTAGGCCCGCTGGTGGTACAATTCGAGACGTCATACCAAGGACAAGATTTTGAACGCTTCCATGCGTATCTTTGTGAAGGAACTCAAGGAGAATGCCGACTTTAAGGGTAAGGAACCAATATATCTATCTTTCTGTCTTTTGGGTGTGGTGTAAGCTAATACGGAATTAGCTTTGGTGGATATTCTGGCCGGTGCGCACGAGTTCAAGGAAGGCGCCGATTGCCGTGCGGGCGAAGAGGTCTTGCTCAAGGCAATCGACTCGGCCATCATTGAAGAGCTCGGAAATCGTGGTGCCGATAAGTACGAGCGCCTCGAATCGACAGTGCCTGCTTACCGTCGCAAGGCTCGCACCTTGCTGTATGCCCACTTTCTGCGTCTTGATCTTTCTAGCAAGGCTTCGGCTTCGGAAATCAAGGCTCTTCAAGAAGGCATGTTGAAAATTAAAATTGAATGTCTTCTGCGCGTGCGAAACTAACCTGTATATAGACCAACGCTTCCTCGTCGAACGCTCGATCCACCTCTTGCAGGGTCTCCTTCAGATCGCCATTGTCAAGCAATGGCTCGGTGTCGCGACCAGCATCATGGACACACAGCAGCACCTGCTCCAGGCCACTTTCCTCGGTGAACCTTCGATTAAACAGCTGCCCCACATCAATTCGTCTCTCCTCCGCAAATATTATCGCGCCAAGGGCAAACATGTCTTTTCTGCCCAGCAGCTGCTCAATATGTCTGAAGACGGCCGCAAGACTCTGCTCAAGCCGCTTGATGAATCGCAGTATCTCGATGTCATTGAGGTCGCTAACCGTATTCCCCGTCTTCGTGCGCAAAAGGCTGTTTTCCAGGGTAACGGAGACCTGTTCATAAAGGGGATCGTCAGTGCTCACTATTTTTATTCTAGTGGTCGGCGACAAGATCATCACGACGGGCGCCGTCATTACGTTTATCCTGAAACTTGCCAATATTAATGCCGACATCCCCGAAGAGGAAGAAGACGACCAGGATGAATTGCTGGATGAGATGGGCGAGGCTACCAAAAAGGACAAGGAGAACGGCACGTTGCCTGCTGCGCACAGCCCTTACTATGCTGCTGTAAGTTGATATAACACAAGCATCCATCCATTAACCTCTGGATAGGAGAAGAAGCCATGCTGGTGGGTATTCCTCGGCGATCCGAAGGTGAACCGGATCCTGGTCCCGCCCCGCAAGGTTACCGATATCACCGCTGAAAAGACGATCCAGATCCCCTTTCCAGGCCCACCGAAGGCTGGTACTTACACCTTTTCGTTGTTTGTCAAGTCTGATACCTACTCGGGCACGGATATCATGCAAGACATCCAGCTGACGATCCACGACAAAGAGGACCTGCCACCGGAGGAGGAAGTGGATGACAGCATCTCGGAGCCCGAGGAAGATTCTATCGCGGGCCAGATGAAGCTTATGCGCGAGCAAGGCCTGGCGTCGGCCATCGCAGGTGGCGCCAGTCAGGGTGGAGAGGGCCAGAAAGCCGACGATAGTGACTCGGATAGCAGCGATGACGAGTAAAGCCTTTACGTATAAACACATTCCACATACACACACCCGAACGCCAACACATACGCTCACAGTCACACGCACACGCTCCCCTCATATACGCACGCTGAAAACATGATTTTACAATTTACTTTTTTTTTTCTTTGCTCTTTCTCTTTCCTTTATGCCTTCTGACCCATGTGACAACAGGAACAGAGCGCCAGATATGACCCGATGCTGATTGTTTATTGGAACAAAAGGCGGGTACTGCCATGGTGCGAGAGCACATTGGCCTGGGCGCCAGTATGCTCACGTTTGTAATAGCCCCTGGTCTCGAGGAAGCCTTCCTTGACAATATGGATGTCTTCAGGATTGGGCGCCACGATAGTAGGTTCGGTCGTGGTGCTCCATACCTTGAAGTCACCTTGGAACTCATCCGCAGGCTAAAAGAGAGAAAAAGAATCAGCACCCTATCATTCGGACGGATGAGCATACCAAATGGATAGCGGCCGGACCAATCCAGGTTGTGGCGGTCATGTTGGCGTGATGCACCGGTCTGAGGTGGACGTCCGTCGCGCCACGCACGGCCATCCCGCCCCAAGTGGCCATCGGGCGGTAGTCACCCATGACGACGCCATAGAGTGCGCCGAGCAGGGTGTGGTTCGCCTTGACATCTGACAAAATGATAGCGCCATGACCTACACCCGCTCTGAACGAGTCGAATGCCATGGTGTCCAGGCCCTGGCTCGCGATACGACGCGCATGCCGCACATGCAAATCCAAGCGGCGGTACTGCTGCAGCGACTTTGGGAAAGACACGACCGTGACAAAGGTCAGGCAGGAATCTTTAGGGCATCGCCGGGTCCAGTGGCGTCTGAGGTCGACGACGTAGCGGTCCTCGCACTGCCCAGCATGGAGCGACACATCCTGGAGCGCAGACTCGTTCTGGGCAAAGATGGTGGCGTGGACTTTGACCTTGTCGCCTTCACCGTCATGATTGACAATGACGTGGCCCGAACGCGGCGTAAAGACGCCCGTGATGCGAATATCGGCATGAGCATTCGAGTGCGGGTCGAATTCAGCAGTCAGCGTGCGGTGATAGGGCAAATCATGAGGTTTGCAGGGTTCATGCCGGCAGCGCGGCGGGGGTCGACCATGTTCGAGGCCCTCTATACGGACGTTACTCATATACTGACGTAGATTTGACAGCATCGCTTACTGGGTGGGAAAGCAATATAGTTCTTGACAGCCTGAAGTTTTTCTTCGATCGCACTCGGTTCGGGATTTGTGTGGCAGTAACCTTCGTTCTCTGGCTCCCCAAAACTATGCCAGAGATCGGTCATAAACTCGGTCATCTCCTTTGACGCACCTGGCAGTGTGAAGGGAGGCTTTTCCTGCGATCCCGCTCGCCAGACGAAGGGTTTGACCTATACATAGAATAAGATATGCGAGATAAGAGAGGATAAAGATTCACTGTGGACTTTGGACGTACACCAAGTTGGCAGAGGATAGTAAAAGCAACGAACATCAAGACCAAAACGGCCGCCATATGACGCTTCTCAGTCTTGCGTCTCTGCTCTTCTAGAAGAATCCCATGTATATATATATATGTCAGATGAGTAAACTGATATGAATCAGGCAAGAAAGACAGCACGTACGCTCCTGCTCTTCCTGGTAACGATTATCGACAGGTAAGGTAGGCAGCTCTTTTGTGTGCTTTTCAGACGATAGCATATCGATAGGACTGAATCAAAGAAAAGAGTGAGAAAGGCAGGGGGAGCTCCTACGTTAAAGAAGTAGTTAAAATATGCAGACCCTTGGCGAGATAAGCAATGTCCCATGCCCAGTTAATATTATCAGCAAATCACCAGAGCCAAAGCGGAATTTTGGTCCAAATCTTGCGTGAGTTTGACAGGGTCCAAAGCCACCCACGGAGAGCGAGAGAATATACTGAATTATCGTTCCTTTTCTCCCAATACCCTTCAATCGAATGAACGCCCTGCGATCCCTCACTCGCCATCTGTCCCTGGCCAGAAACACGCTTCCTGCTGCCCGTCAACGTATGCGATTGTATAAACGTGAGGCGTGAATTGGTGCATGTCCTGACAGTATGAAAATAATAGATATCCATACGACGAATGTCTGCCGAGTGGCCACCGCCGCACAGCCTGCAACTCGAGGCAATGTGATGCAGCGTGTGGATGAGTCGCTGGTTTCGGAGGCCAACGTCGACGGCCGTCGTGAATTGTTTTCGCGCAAGAACCCGAATGGCGTCAAACCCGGTTCGGTCGTCATGGTCGAAATGTTGAATGCACCTGGCGAGACAACCACGTCGACCTTTATGGGACTCTGTATTGCTATTCGACGCAAGGGCATTGACACCAACTTTACACTGCGTAATATTGTGATGCGTGTCGGTGTCGAGCAGCGTTTCTCGGTGTATTCGCCCTTGATCAAATCCATCCGAGTCCTGCAGAAACCAAACGAACTTCGTGTACGTCGGTCCAAGTTGTTCTACCTGCGTGAACAGCCCGGTCGTGTCTTTACTTCGCTCCAGAGCTTATGGAAGCAGGAGCAGCTCAACAAGCAAAAGTAAAAAAAAAGTTAGAACAAAGAGAACAAGGAAAAGGGAAGAAAGTAATCCATCGTCATCCTTAGATGGTCGTTCGTGCTTAGATAGTCAGTCAGTCAGTCAGTCATTATCATCCCCTCCGACAGAACAAAAGAGTGTATATATAAGAAATCCCCCCCATAAACAATACTATTGAATGGTAACATAGCCACTCGCATAGCTGACGCTCGAGTCCTGCACTTTCTGGCAAGGGCTGCTCTGCGCATATTTTGTAAATTTGACTACTTTGCCTTGCTGGCTCAGCGCGTCGAGAGCACACATCAAGACGCCAATCGGATGACGTCCGCAGATGGTATTGCTCGTTTCTTCGAGATACTCCGTGAATCCAGCATGATCTTGAGCCTCAATGAGGCGCATGCCTTGGTGATCTAGGTCAGAAATGGATTGATGGATTGGTGTAGGTAGCTCCTGCAGATCGCGAGCGCTCAGTCTCACACCTCGCGCGTCCGGCCGAGGACGATAGTACGTGTACGAGAAGCGGAGGCCCCTATCAGAACAAAAGTTAGGCGATACATATGCCTTCTTCAGAATGACGTACCAATGGCAGAAATCGGACGAGATGATGAAAAGGTTCTTGGGATCGTTCAGGTAGGGCGCTAGGAGTTCACCATAGGACTTTTCTTGGGTGTCTTCGATGGATCCTACCAAGATAGGTACAATCTTGATATCTTTCAGCTTGCTATTTATGGGAGCTATCGGAGTGAGCATATGTTTAGCAAGGGGGCTCTTGTAAGAATACTTGCGACTGAAAGATCTTGGCAGTGTACGGTAGATGCATCTCGATGCTGTGCTCTTTCTCGTCCGTGCTGAGGCTCATCCACTGAAACTGCTTGGTCTCGTACAGTTGATTAATCACTGTAGGAATGATATCAGTGGCCTATATATATATATATATATCAGGATCATTGCATTACTTCTATCATACCTTCTCGGTCGAGCGTAAGATCACCCAGTGGAGTCTCATAGGTTTCACAACGCGAGAGGGCACACGCTTGAAGATAGACATGATGCGACGGTCCCAGAATAAAGACACGTTCACTATTCAATACATGAGTCAAGCTATAACAGATTGACCGCGAGAAACCCACAATGGCGTCGTGTCAATGAGCTTATAAGCGAATGCGGCAGTAGGCCCACTGAAACGATAGCCTGCATGCCTATCCCAGATGAATACAATATCAGTCTTGAGAGTAAGAAAAAGTGGAGATGGCGACATACGGCGCAATTATGGCTCTGGCATTTGGAATGGCAGACGACGACACGTCTTGCAGGTATTCGTCCAGTTCTCTATTTAGACGAGTAGCTATACAACTCTTTTAGTGAACAGAACAAGCGATACTGTCTGTTTTGACTTTACGCGAGTTGGAGTACCAAGAACCGGCATGACTTGCCTCGCGTTTCATGGTAATGACCAAAAAGTACTATAATTCAAAAAGACTATGTTGGGGCGGGCGGCATGAATCACGCTTGCATACGTAAGACTGCCCCGATTTTTCTATTTGTTTCTCAAAGTGACGATTGAAAAAACCTGTACGCTTTTGATCAAGGGCAACTAACACATATGGTAAGAGAGAGTATCTTATGCTCTCAAAGTCACCGCAGTTCATTGCTACACGGCAGAGTGCGTGAAACTACTGTTTGTGCAAGCCCATATCCCACTACTTATGCGTATTCTTCGCAAACTGGTTAACAATCACCCTGTAATTACAATCTCTTATCAGACGCGTTCGTGATACTGCGTGATTACCTTATTAATGGAATGACTATATAAGCCTTCTGTAGTACTAGATGACTTATTTATGATGACCACGAGTAGTGAACAAGAAAAATAAAAGGTGTTGCTCCCTGTTTTAGGTGGATATGTGAGGAGATTGATATCTAATCTCTGGTGCTTCATTCTAATATGGGGTTTGCCAAAGCTGCTGCTTAAAGAATGTATGAAAGACCTATATTGTCTCTCCGATGGATAATGTATGTAAAGACATAAATTTAATGAATGAGATACGCATAATATCATGCCAGACCAATCCTGCAGCTCAAGCATATGGACATATTATTACCCACTGACGTTTGTCATTCATGATCAGAAATATACATTCTCTGACAGTGATGTATCGATAAGTAGTCGACACAATATGTGGAAGCTGAGACACCACTTGACGAAGTCGGCTGACGCCGCGCACTGCCGCTCGGGACACGCCATATTGCAAAAACGGACGTGCTCTGGACTTCAAAAAAGGATTCACAGCCCTAAAAGTCATGCAGCTTTCCAGCGTTGCCTTTTCTTTCGCTTTATCCATGACAGAAGCCGTCCGTGGTGCGCTAGAAAAACGTGGTGTGCTACATACGCCTTTATAGGAGGCGTATGGAGGTAGACTTATCTTTTTTGACCCCTGATGACACTATCGTGCCCTGCAAAGTGAGAAGACCAAGCCATGTGCGCGGGGATATACGATAATCATCTCAGTGGTCAGACGATTTTCCTTTTTCAAATCCTGGTTTCTATACTTTTGCACGATCGGAGCAGCGTGCTTTACAAGAGCATAAAGCTTAATGGATCCACAGAAAGACTGAAACCGGGCGTTGTCATGACGATGACTGAGAGCGGATAAATATCCATATCGCCAACAAACATGTTTTTTAGACCGAGCATAACGCATGTCAAAAAAGAAAATCAAACTTTGTATTACACAACATTTGCTTTAGCGTAAACAAACGATGCGCGCATCCTTTTCCATTTATATGTTTATAGCAACCATCCCGAACGTAGCAACGCGTAGCATATCTGATCCGATTTATCAACGACGACCCCCGCTGTCTTCGTAAACAAGGATTGAAGTAGGGAATAGGGACGACAGATTGATCAACGCTACGCACCGCAATTATAAGCAAAATAATGATATCCAAAAAGATGGATGATCGTACGTACGTGTGCTCACGAGGGTGCATACGTAACGAGTGATTTTTTTGGGGGTTGGGGGACGGAGGCGTTGTTGGTTGGTTGGCTGATGAATGCCGGATTTTGCCACTTGCCTATCAACGCACGACAGACAAAAAAGTCACGCTTGTCGTACACTGTGCCCGTTTTGAGAAAGCGAAACGGGTCATGATCATCCCTTCATTTTCTTTCTTTACACTCTTTCCTCTTCTCTCTTTCTCTTGTTCCCTTCTTTGTGAACATAAATTATATATCCTCCCATAGCCTACCCTCCATATCAAGATGGCATTCGCACAACAACGACGACGACCTAACACGCAGCAACGACGGCTGAACTATGAGACGAGCACCGAAGACCTACGGCAAGTGACGAACGCCGACGCCAACACCGACACCAACATCGTCCTGTCACCCACGGCCAGGCTGTCATCAGACTCGGACACAGACTGGCATGTTATATCCGCATCTTCACAACACCGTCGACCTGTTCATATCCGCACATCTAGCTCACCCACGTTTGATCCATCTGAGCCAGAGTCGCTCGTCTCTTTTCGAGCATCTGACACCGAATCCTTTTCAGACCTCGATATCCATCATTCGGATCAGTCGTCACCGCAGTTTAGTACGCTCCCTGCGCACGATGGGACGGGAACGTTCACGGACGCGTTATCAGACGAAGACAGCTCATCACCGTCAGGGTTTGCACAGGTGGTCAAAAAAAGTATGCTGAGGAGTGATAAGGGAAAGCAACATGACAGCACGTGGCGAGCACAAATAGCCGATTTCGAACCTGACTCCGCAAGTATGCCCAACATCCTTCTCCCCCACGGCGGCATAAATGTGCCGTCATTTGCAAACCCCGCTGAACTACAACAAACCAGGACGAACGCTTCGTCAGACTCAGTACCAGCCTTTGCTCCTACCCTCCACAACGTTCCTCTCTCGGATCAAAACGATTCAGATGCTACCACCCATACCATACACACCGTCACAACTGCTTCTGCGACTGATACAGATAGTCCTGTCCGGTTGGCTCACCGTCGCAGACACAACCTTGACAGGTAACACTAACAATAATGTCAGACGCGCTTCGGCTGACGTGCTTGATTACTTTATATGACGCAGTATTCCCAGCCATCACCCATCCATTCCGGGCGCCATGACTTCAACTGCGATCCTATCTACAATTTGGGAGCATGTGCGCCGTTTAACGTCCGATTTTCTGGAAAACGATGCTAATACCTCAGAAACGCTGTCGAACCTTATGTCCGAGGCTGCACGCGACGGATGCATGCCGTTCGGATCTCATCTTCATATGGACTTTGGGTCCCCTTTCCTCTCTTCCCGCAAACACATGGAGGGCACTTGGTGAAATCTTGATATAATATGACACCATCGATCCGTCACGGTTCTTTTTTAAATCCTTTCCCTTCTCATCAAGGATGGGGCAGTATACAACTTTGTTTATATATAATATATAGTATATATTGAGAGAAAAGACGAAAGAAAAAAGTGTTGCGCGTGCTTCGTGTATGGGTAGGAGTTAAGTATGGAGGGATGCTGTTTTATGAGAAATGAATGTTGGCCTGGTTGAATGCAAGCAGTAACCTAACATAGCGTATGAGTATAAATTCTCTCCCACGCACACAGACGCCCTCCTTTTTCCTTCTATTTCAGTTCCCCTTCCTTTCATTTTTCGACACTTACTTGAGGAAATCGTCAAGATCGCACTTGGCAGCTCGCTTGTCTGCCATACCCACGGATTCAAGCACTTGCATGATAAGTGCCTTCATATCAAAATCGGCGTCGATCATCTAAGCAAGAACGTATCAGGTCAGCCACCGTCTACATTGTTTGGTCTAAATTCCTTATTTTACCATCTCATGTGCAGAGCAGTACGTCTTGTAGTTTTGTTCAAGGATGTTGAGGATGGCCGTTTGCTTAAAGTTGGCAGCAAGTAGCTGAACAAGATAGGGGGGATGAATTTCACTTAATCATCTTGCATGTTGTCTATTTACCTTATTTTTGCGGGTAAAAACGACACGTAATAAACCATCAAATTCTTTGGCATCGACGGGTGGAGGCGGGTTTTTTGGTTCAAGACGCACGACAGAAGACTCAACCTGGGGTGGCGGACGGAAGTTGTTCTTGCCTACTTTCATGATATGATCGACCTTGGCAAAGAGCTGCACATTGACCGACAAACGGCAATAGAGCTCGTCACCTGGCCGTGCAACGAGTCGCAGGGCGAATTCACGCTGAAACATAAGAATAGCCGTGCTACAGTCAAGATAAGCCTTCTGTTCTTCTTGCACAATGAGACTCTGTACGTACCGGAAAAGTGGGCGGTGGTGGAGTAGCTTGAAGACCAAAGGTGATGAAATTTGATAGGGTGTGTTGGAGATGCACACATCGAAATAGGGGAGTTCTGTCTTCATAAAGTCACCCACCATAATCTGGAGTCGCTGCTGATCTGGCCTATTCCAACAGAGTCAGGGGTTTATCCTAATCCCAACACTATATTGTTCTCTTCCTTTTACAAACTTACGTTCCATGCACACGCTTTTGCAATTCAGCAGCCAAACGAGGATCCATTTCGACGGCGCATACTTTCTTGGCCTGGGCGAGGATACGCACCGTAAGGTTACCCGTACCAGGACCTACTTCGAGTACCGTGTCCGATCCCACTAGATTCGCCTATAGACTTTGAGTTCATTACAATGAATCAAGGCACCTGTATCTCATTACCTTGTCCACGATGCCCTGTGCAACCAAAGGGTTTTTCAGAATGTGCTGACCGAGATCCTTGTTAAAGAGCGGACCAAACGCACGATTCTCCGGTTCATTCGACTGCTTCTTGGTTTGCTTGGCCGTTAATTTGGGCATGACAAGGTAGACAACTTTTTTTTTTTCTGAAGTGCAGGATTTGCCTCTTTTGATAATAATTTGTGCGGACCTAAAAAGTTGAGCCGTATGCTTTCTCCTTTTTCCTCTCATGCCTACGAGAGGTGGCTTAGATCTAAAATATATAAAGCGCAGGGCACGGGCCAACCCCGCTCTTGAGCATACCTTCCTTTTCACTTCCCCTCACCTAACCTATTTTCTACATATTCTACTCCGCTTCTTAACACCATGACACACGGCAACACGGCTCTTCCCATTCGCAAGCGCAAGACAGATGATGTAGAGACACCTGTATGTAAATTCATATGACTCAGAAATGAAAAATTCTAATGGCAGAAAAAGCAACCGATATCCTCAACGTATACCAGCACTGCGAAGCGGGCCTTCACAGACGCGTCCAAGGCTGAAAGCATGGATATGGACTCGCCCACATTCCATACACCGAGTTTCCCAATCAATAGTACGCAACAACAAGAACCTGCCCGTCCAAAGACACCTCCGTTGGGAATGACTTTGGCTCATTACGACGCTTCCAGTGGTGGCTATACCGCGTCGGTTGTCAAGTCTTCTGACGAAATAAACAGCAACATCTGTACGGGCATGACACCCACTTACCGCCCTCCCATGGAACGCTGGGGTTCCTGCTTTATTTAAAACAATAAAACATATCCATCCGCAGGTCGGATGGAGTTTTTATTTTGATTCGCTTGTCAAAAGGAAGAATGTATGTATGTATGTATATATGTAAGTCTGTGTATGATGTATGCGCCTCTCTGCGTGTATTTGTGTGTGTAGCGTCACACAAGCATGAAAGGGGAAGGCGTGAAAAATACTGGAGAAAGAGCGACCGAATGTGAAAAAAAAGGAGTCGTTTTGTGCACCTAAACAAGGCGCAACAGTATTTTAAATAGCACTTACAGTTCGTATGTCAGCGACAACAATCAACATCGAGAGACACGATACTCCTTGAATGCAAGAAAATAGGTTTAAATACGAAGTCAAACAAAACTAAGAGGAAATAAAAGAACAGACAGAGAGATTATAAGAATACAAGAAAAAAGGTACATGCGCATATATGTGTGTGAGCGTGTATAAGGGAACATGATTGTAGTAATGTGGTATCATCGGGTAGGAATAGAAATGCTTATTCTTTTTCAGTGTTCTTGTTTTTCCCTCTTCTGCTTGTGGAGGGCGAGAGGACCGCATCTTCGTAGAGCCAGCCACCGACCGTATCTGACCGCGCGCTCTTTTGGCGTTTCCGGTAGTAATACGTGTTATTATATTCTTCTGCGCTCCTATGGTGGCGCAGGTGCCGATGCTGGTCGAGCCAATCCATGTTGATGTAATACGACCGCAGAATCTCTTCGAGTTCAAGGACATGTTGCTCCAGACGCTGGGAACGCAAGGAGGTCTCCGCCTGTTCACGACGGAGTTGCTCCATCAGGCCTACCAGCTGGGGCGGCATAATCCCGTCCGCGCTGCTGCTATTACCAACAGCCATCATCGTCAGACCACGCGAGTCATTGGCGGGCGCTTCTGCCGGCATATGCGACGGGGGCGGGGGCGCAGGTGTCTGTTCGCTATCGCTATTTTCGCCGCTGCTCTGACCGCTGCGCCAGGGCCCTTGGATGCGATGGTTTTCCCTGTCAATATGCGTGAGGGGTTGGATCAAGATATCGTCACTCTTGCGCATCGCTTGCTCTTCTTCTTGGATGGTCGTGCTCATGCTCTCAGATGGGCGAAAGGGGGCGGGGAGGAAGCGCGCCCAAGACTGAGTCGACTCGCGTCGATCGTTCTGGCTGCGGACCTTGACGAGCTTATCTCTGCCGCGGATGGCCGCTTGCGGCACATGATGCACAAGGCCAAACGGTCCGATACGGATCATACCAAATAGCAGAATGTATAAGGTTGTCATCACGCCGTACGCACCACCGATTAGCGCCACCAAGGCCAGCAAGGTGTGTTGCCGTTGTTCTGTCTTTTAGGAGGATGCTTTAAAATGGATGCACATGTGTGTCTCTATATTTCGTACCTTGACGTCGACTGTAACTTTGGACAGCTGTAATGAAAACTGACCATGATATACCTGTTTACAGAGATGAGACTTGGTCCCTTCAGCATGACGCGTTTGTTTACCCCGTTCATAATATCATCATTGTCTGCGTGAAGAGGCCAATCCAACTGACTGGTTTCGACAGTGGGTATTTCGACATAGTTGGTTTCCTGGAGATGCATTAAATCGGTGTTTGTAAAATTGAGACCATTGTTAAGCTTACAACACCGAAAAGGGAAGCAAAATCGTAGGGTCGAATGGCCCTGTAGCGTTGGACAGTGAAGAACATATTGGAGGTGTAGTTTTGCATCGTTGTCGCCATGCCCGTGCCCCAAACCATGTTGCGGACGGCTTGTTGCTGACATATATAATTTTAGTGCCTTGTTCTCTTGTCATATGACGCTTCTCATTCAAAACCCTATAAAAAGAAAAGCTTACCTGCTGCGGTATCATATCTGCCATATTTGAATCATTCCATCGATTAAACGATGGGTCATACATCTCCAAGGTCAGGGAGGGGATACTGATGGAAGCCGCCGTAACGTTTTCTATCGCGTCAATCTTCCAGTAGACGTCAAGGCGCCGAATATCCGTCGATGTATCTTCATAATCCTGCTCGACGCCGTAGAAAAAATCATTGCTGCCCTGAAACAAGGAACAGTACGACGGATCCTCGCCCTCGCCAACCTGGATATAATCGTAGCAGTTGGGTAATGTAACCGAAGACCAGTTCATGTACGTGACAACGCATCGGGCAATCGTGAACGTCGTGTTTTGAGCGCACATTTCGATATCGGGAATCGGGTACGATTCGGTCATGTCCTCACTCGTCAATCGAAGCAAAGCATGATCATGAGCCACCAGGTTGCCGAGATAACCGACGTACACAATAAAGAGAATACCGAGTGCGATCGATGTGGCGATACGCGTGTACGCGAGAATGCGTGTTTCTAATGGCTAGTAAAACGAGTGTCAGGTATCTATCGTATCTTTGGAGCACCGTATATGTACTTACGCGAGCATTGAATGCCTCAAAAATAAAGTACATATAGATGGATCCGGTAAAAGGAAAGTAGAGAAGAAGAAGATAAAAGGAAAAGGAAAAAAGAAAAACGGAAGCACAACAGTGATGTGCTTCCTGTCTTGTATTATTGCAGCTATTGCTGTGACCATGTCCACGGCCTTTTGCGTTTTAACTTCTTATGTATATATGTGCTGCCAAGATTTAGCTCAGCCAAAGCATACACTCACAAAATAAAAATAAAAAAGAATTGTCCATCCCCAGATGCCTTAGTGTTCAACCCAAGGTTGCCCATGGATATCGCAGCCGAGGATCACCGTCATGTCACACAAAACGATAGAAGTATGAGAAGCCTCATTTTAATGTGGCAGAAGTCAGGCGACTTGCGGCCTTCAATAGGATGCATGCCTTCAGTAGAGGCTTGTTCTTTCTTTTTTTTTTTTCATTTCCAACATGGACCGTTATTTGTTTACGTCGATGAACCATATGCTTGGCTCTGTGTCGCTCTATATTGTCTGTCAACCGAGGAAAGTAGAAATCCGATTTTCCAGAGTGGCTGATGGCCTGGTGGTTAGTTCGGGCGTCCCATCCTACCCCTTGATATTTTAGTTCTTGCGCAGCCAAAATACCAAGACATATTACCCTGCTTCGCTGACTTATGGGGGGCGGGGCGCTTTCATGTGACGTTTTCTCGCCGCTGTTTCATTCTTTATCCTCATGCTTGGTATAGGTTGTCCGTCGTCAGCATCGGTTGTGAACCGGTGGTGCAAATGATGTGGCACAAGCCGACCTCGCACCTTCTTTTTTTTGGTGCGGCGCTTTGCTACCTGTTTTGGAAAATGAAAAAGTACAGCGCCATATCGAGTATATTGAAGTTTATAATGATGAATGTAGTCGCTTTCGTTAATTCCATTCTTCTGACCAGATTGTTTCATAGCTCTTGAACACAAGTGTAACAAACCTTGAGCAAGGTCCTGCGCGCCAAATCCAAAAAATATGAAAATCACCTCTTTTCAATTGTCAGTACCAACCGAATAAACTGCAGCATTCGCTTTCAGCCAAGCACCTGGATTATTTCAATCTGAGAATATATGTGCGCTCGCGAAGTCCCGTCGATCTACATGTCCTACCAGAAATCCTATTGCCCGGCTACTTATGAATTACCTGCGTGATCCTTCGCGCAATAATGTAAATAGTGGGAAATACGTCGCGTCTGCGGTTTGCCCCTGCATACATCTACATTCCAAGTAAAAGGAGTCTTATAAGCTACTATATATTCCATAAAGCTAATGGTAAGGGTAAGGGTGGCAGGGCTAGACAACGAAAACGAAAAACGAGAGAAGAACAAAGGGGATGTACGTGGGCGTGGGCGTATAGATAAGACTATTTACATTACATAATAATCTGGGGCTCGGTAATGTTGGCAGCAATGCTTTTATGGGGCAGCACAGAGCCACCGTTAACGTAGATTTCATCCTTGATCGTCACGTCCTCACCCAAGACAGACGAACCTTCGAGACGAGACCAGCGGCCGACAGTCGAGTGCCAGCCCACAATGCTCGAGTTGACCCAAGCATAGTCCTTGATCTGAGCGCCTTCCAAAATGACGCAGCGCTGGAGACGCACACCATCGCCGACCACGACGTTCGGACCGACGACGACGTTCGGACCAATATGACAGCCCTTGCCAATCTTGGCCGAAGGGTGGACCATGACGTTGCCGCCATGAACATACTCCAGGTTCGGGTTGGCCAATTCCTCGGGGTGTTTCTTGGCGAGGTGGCTCAGATAAAGGCAGGTACCGGTCAAAAAGTCCTTGGGCTGGCCCACATCCATCCAGAAACCCTCGAGATCAAAGGTGTGCAGTTCGCCATCCTGGGCAACATAAGGGAACACTTCCTTTTCGATCGACGTGGGTTTCAGCTAGTTCAAGGTACACGATGAGTTCTATTCTATATTCAACATGGATAGGGTGGTGAAATTTCTTTTTACCTCGATGCGATCGAGAACCTTGGGACTCAAGACGTAGATGCCGGCATTGATCTTGTTACTGATAAACTCCTTGGGCTTCTCGACAAAGCGTTCAATGTGGGTGCTGTTGGCGCGGTTAACAATGACACCATATTTGGAAGGATCATCAACCTTGGTCACCTAGACACGCAGAACCAGAAAGTGTCAAGATGAGACGGTGCAGTGGAATATGCAATGAACGGATACATACCACGATGGTACCCTCGTTACCATGGTTGATGTGGAAATCACGGAGCTGCTCAAAAGGATAGTCGCAGATGATATCGCTGTTGAGGACGAAGAAAGGGCTATCATCCTTGGCGAGGATCTCGCGTGCCAAGGCAAGAGGACCGGCAGTGCCAAGCGGTTCGGTCTCAACCGAAAAGGTAATGGTAACGTTATATATCTTTTCGTATTCCTTGAGCGTGGCGACCATCACCTCTGGACGATAGTTGACAGCCAACACAATATCGGTCACGCCCGCCTGATCCAATAAAAGCAAACGAGAGGTCAATACATATATAAGAATATAGACGTACATATACATATACACGTAGACATAGTTGATATAGTCATTATGGTTACCTTGGCGAGACCGGCAATCTGATGAAGGATCATGGGTTTGTTGGCGAATTCGACCAACGGTTTGGGCAAAGAGAGTGTGAGGGGTCGCAGACGCGTGCCAAAGCCTAAGCGTAATGCATAAGTACAAGGAATAAGACGAGATGAGAGCAGCCTACCGCCGACGAGAATAAGAGCCTTCATGATGATGAGTTAAAAGGAGAGTAGAATGAATAAGAAAGGGAAAAAAAGGGTTCTGTTACCGCCTTTTGCCGCCCGTCAGTTCCAGAGAAAACTCAACCCCTTCCCAATTGTATGCGCGCCTTTGACTTTTTACCCTATTTGGTAATTCATCCCCCTACGTACTCAACCATGCGTTGTACTTTTTGTGATATACTATTGTATACTGTAGTGGTACTAGTAGCATGGCAGAACCAAACATTATGAGAACCTTGTCTGAGGGCATCTTTATTACAATACGTGGGTCTAGTGGGCAGAATGAAATTGGTGATGGTTTCCGCTTTTGACAAGCAGCAACCACGTATCGTCAGAGCGTATTCTAACAAAGAGGACATTGATTAACGAGGTTTATCTGCGCTTCTCATAGCCAACCCAAGGTCTGCCATCTTATATCCTTTTCTAGATATCTGTAGATAAATGCGCAACCATCGTAAGAAATAGTATTAAATGGAGAAAGTGCTAAAAGCGTATTGAAAAATAAGAATGCAGAGATGATAACTTTTTGACACCACGGAGTGCATGCTTTTTTTCGTGTTTGTTTCGAAATGAGTTCACCTACAGATCATTTGCAACACACACTTCAGGTTTTGCAAGCACAAATTCAGCAAGCACGAGCCAAACAGCGCCAGACACGACACAATGTAATACAACAAGTACTCACGGTAGTGTCATTATAAACACTCATGACGAACACACGTGCTATGGATCGATAGATCCGGGCCAAGGAGGCTCTTTTGGCAGAAACACGCGAAGTTTTGAGGCAGGAATTCGCCGATGCATACGATCCCGATGCTTCGTCTGTGCAACGCAAAAGACGACGGCCACCAAGTCCACCCCTGGGACTTGTGCCTCTCTTACAGCCGCGTAGTCCCCCACCAAACTCTGCAGACCGCGAGCAAGACCGGGATGAAAAAGACAAAGACCAAGAAGACGAAAGCGAAGAGGAAGACGAAGAGCATATTGAGATCAAAGCATGCCATGGGTGGGCCCGAGGATATGACCAAGAACGGGTCTGGCTCCGTGTGGAAATACAAAGGTAACAATCACTTGAGCGAATACGGGGTGGGGTCCCTTTTTCCGTTGTCAACGTCGTTCGGGCTGACTGCGCCTTTTTGTTTGTCCAGCGATGCAGATATAGACAAGGTGCATGTCCTGCTCTCGACCACAGACAGTCCACGCGTCGTGCTACCCACCGAGGTCGATCGCACCACTCTCTGCGGACTGCGACCACGCGTACCCGCCACCCTTCATGCCGCATTCACCCTGCCATCCGATGTGCTTTTCACAGATATCCAGGCACCCCTTCGTGTTGCTTGTCACTATTTTATCGACGATCAGTCGTATGCATCCCAGGCCGTCCGCGTGACATGGCGTGATGATTCGAGCTGGAATACGCCTCCATGTATGTAAAAGACAAGCGGTATTTAATAATAGTAGCAGCAGCTGGGTGAAACGGGCCCACATCCCCATTTGGACTTGGAAATGTCTTTACTTACTGCTTATGCATGTACGTCTGTCTAGTAACACGCACGCCTCTCGCCATTTATTTCCCTTCACATGCCATCATGCAGCTCGTTGCCGACTTTGACCAAGCTCAACGTGCCCTCCAGGTAAATTGGAATCCTTTTCCAAAATCATGTGCAATTTTATTTTATATTTATCTTGTTTTTGTTGCTAACCATCGATACACAAAAACCAAAAACAAGGGACGTGCCATGTTGTGGAGAGCCGATTCGGATCAGCAAACACAAAGCAATCTGGTGCATGTGTATGGGTTGACGGACCGTGACGTGACTATCTGCATCCGCCAATTTGGGAAACCATTTGACGAAGACGCGGGTCCGACGGTGACGGCTGCATCAATACAACCACTGCTCGTCGCAATCCAGGACGAGCTTGCAGATCCGAATATGGCCACCCGTCACAACACTGTGTCGCTTTTGGCAGCAATGGCGGAACACAAGCACGAAGTTTAAATGATCATTTGCACGTGTATTGTATAAATTCAATCAATATGGCATTGCGTAGCACGCGTGAATATATGTATATGTGTGTGTGTGTGTGCGTATGTGTGTTTTGTGTATATTGTGGTATAAACAGAAAGACAGTATATATATATATAAATATAAATATATATTTAAAATGAGTTGCGCCGTGTCAACGCGGCGACGGAGGTCATGGAAGTGGATTGCATAATCATCATAGGTGCTGGTCGGGGATACTGTGCTTGCTTTTGCTGTAAAAGCTTCAGGTGTTGGGGCTGAGTCTGAGATCGCACAAGCGGGGAATAATGAGACACCGGCTGTTTCTGCTGGTGTTGGTGTTGGTGCTGATGCTGATGCGGGTGCTGTTGAGCAAACAAGGCAGCGGTGCTTGTGCTGGCATGGACGTGGATGGGAGAGCGAAGCGGTGCAGGCGAACGGGCATGATGTTTTCTATAAATGGATCTGCGGGTGCGGGGCTTGCGGCGCACGATAAGAGGAGGTGGAGGAGGTGTGGTGTATGCACCAGGCAGGGACCGCCGCCTGGATGGTGTGTTCTGAAGAAAAGGGGTGTTTTTCACTTTGGTCCTGGGTATCATCGTTGGCACCGTATGCACAACGATATTCGCCAACGCGAAAAAAAACGCCCACGCAATCATGCCCGCCGCGGACGACGACGACGACGAAGAGGAAGAAGAAAGACTGTCGTACACCATCGAGATGAGCGCATGCGGAATGTGCAAGAATGGAATTACGAGTAAGGCCGATGAGAGCCGTGAAGAAGTTGCAGGTGTCGTATTGTCTTGGTCGTCCTTGTCAGAGTCAGGGTGAGCAAGATCACGCGAGAGTGACTCGACGAGGGCCATGTGAGTGTCAAGCCGCTCGTACGATTCGAGCAGAGGGTCGCGGCGTCGACGCAGCTCGACTGGCATCGACACCGGCCGTGCCCGCTTCACGACGGACGATACTGGCGCAGAAGGAGCAGCGAGAAGAGGAGGAGGAGGCGAAGGCGTCTCTGCACGGACAGAAGGTGTGTTCACTGACGAAGACGACGACGACGTCGAGGCCGACGTAAGCGGGGGTGAAAGAGGCGATGCTGCTGACGCGTCCATCGTATCCATGCGCTTCCTCGAAGGACTACAGCTCGAAGACGGTCGAGGGATTCGGGAAACGCGCGACAACAGAATGGAGTTGGAGGGGTAAGTCGAGCGCTTGTGTACGTTCTTTGGTTGCTGGGTTAGGATCGCCTTTTCGCGCTGGATGCCGTGGACGGCGTCGTTTGCCTCCTGAATCAGATTGGACAAGATATCGGATATTCGGTCAAAGGCTTCCTGCTGCTCCTCCTCCGTGTCGTCCTCGTTGTAGAGATCGTCCGAAAGAAGAGCCAGCGCGCTGTCTGGCCGGGCGAGCGTGTGTCGCCGAGGCCGCCGTGGCAGGGAATTTGGCGAATGCGCTGTGCTTTGTAAAGCCGGTGTCGACATGGACGGAAAAGGTTCCGGCTTTGTCGAGTTGATCTCCTCGGGTGGAGGCGTCTCCTGCACAACTAGACACTTCAACAATCCATGCAAAAAATAGCTGTCATAGTCTTCAATATTACCATCTTATATACAAATTGCGTCGGTATAGTTTAAAAGGAACTAGAGAAAAATCAAATGAAGAAGGAGGAAAAAAAAAGGCAAAGGTAGAAAGGAAGAAGGGCAAAGAGCGAAGGAAGAAAAATAAAATAAAGAAAACTGCGTGTAGGGAACAAAGAAAAAAAAAAGAGAGAAAGGAAAAAGAATAAGAAAATGATCACAAAAAAATCTAAAGGGTTTGCCCTTGCCCATTTTGGATACGGCATGATTCAACTGGTTCTGCCTGTCCGTGTCCGTTCGTTGTCGTGCTCGTCCTTTTCGCACATGACTTTCTCCACCTATTTGAGTCCACCTCATTCTTTCTCTTCTTTACGAGAAGCCAATCGTTTGCTTCTTGCGCTTGGAGCCTCCATCGCCGTACTTGGCTGCCCATTTTCGAATTTCCACAACCGAATCCATTTCGTCACTGGAGCTGGCCTGGACGAGCTTGAGGGCTTCATCGAAATGTGCTTGGCGCAACACACGCTTTTCCATGGTCAGGGCCTCTTGTTGCACTGCTCGCAGAGCGGCTGTGACACAGAGACTTTTCAGGTCCGAACCAGAAAAATGCTCAGTTGCCCGTGCCAGCTCCGCCACGGAAACCTCGTGCTGTTCATCTTGCAGCAGCGTCCGCAGGATAGCTTCTCGATCTGCTTGTTTAGGCAAGTCCACTACAAAAAATAAAAAGTATATAAGCTTCTCCCTCTATCATCTACTGCTATCGTTTGCGTTTTTGTCATTGGATACGCATTATAATTCGTACCGAGGATTCTTCGGGGCATGCGGCGCAGGACTGCATCATCCAGGTCAAAGGGGCGGTTCGTCGCTGCCATCATCATGATACCCTGGTTATCGCTCATGAGGCCGTCCCACTCAACCATGAACTGGTTAACAATTTCGCGATGCGACTTGGAGTGCGCGTCCGACCGTCGCTTGGACATCATGCTGTCGACCTCGTCGATAAACACGACGCACGGCGATAACTTACGTGCAAGTGAAAATAGGGCCTGCAAAATACACACACGCACATAAACAAAGTCAGATCATCTTGTGTCCCCCAAAAAAATATGCAGGCCTTTTTCCATATGGCATGCGATGCATCATCATAGAAACATTGCGCTTACCTTGACATTTTTTTCGCCTTCACCGACGTACATGTCGAATCTGGGAAAGGACGGAGAGGACACGTTTTAATTTCTTCCGCGATTTCATCATCCCCGAAGAAACAGTTTGGGCACTTACATATCACTGGCTTGTATTTCCAACATCATGCTCGCACTTTCCTTGGCAACCGCTTTTGCCAACATGGTCTAGAAAAGTAAACACGTATCATGACATGTCAATAATGTACAACTGACATTTCCATAAGCGCTTACCTTTCCGGTACCCGGCGGGCCAAACAAAAGGATACCCGAGATGAAGTTACGCTTAAGGATGCCGCTTTGGAATAGATCCGGTCGCACGAGAGGCAACTTGATTAACGTTTGCAGGGTCTCCACCGTTGACTGCGGGGCCCGAACATCGTTGAACGAACCTTGCACTTTAGCTGTACGAGAGTTTAGAATCAGCACATGCTTTTCTCAGCAACCAGATAGATCTCTCTCTTTTCCTTGTCAAGACGCGCGCGGGCTACTAATCCCCCCCCCCCGGGTCCAATACATCCTGGTTCAACTTACACGGGTCGACGATTCGGCTCAAGAGCCGAGCTTCATGTTCGCTGCAGTCGGCATTTAGTTCGTCCATGTTGATCTTGCCATTCGCGTCAAGATATGCCTTCCGCTTCTCCACACCCGATGCGGCTGCTGTCACGCGTGCAACCATACTCAGACGTATCAGATTGTTGGCGGCCTTGAAATCGGCAAGGTCGACATGCGGTTTCTTCTCCGCGAGGGCTCTGCCCAGGGCAGAGCTAGCACGACGCTCCACCTCGGGCGCTTCCCAGACCATGTCCGTGATCTGCTCCAGTTCCAGTAATTCGTGGGGCTTATCCGCAAATCGCAGCACACGCTTGCCCTCAAGTGCGCTCAGCATCTTTTGTGCATTAATCTCGCCTATGCGTAGGGACGCGTCATCCCTGAAGAGCCGCTCATGCTGCTTGCGAGTCTCAAGGTCTTGATGGTAGAGCACAGGCACATCGAGGAGTTTCATGCATTGATAAAGCGGGACAGACTTGCCATCTCGTTCAATGCCTTTCAACGGAGGCGACGCACCACCGACGATGAGCAACCGCTGCCCCTTTTGACGCAGCTCTTCAATGACACGCATCAATACCTTGACAGCAAAATAGGCCTCGCCTTCATGCATATCTGCATAGTCACGCAAATACACAATGCGCGGTTGGTTTGCGTTGCTGCTTTTCGTGTTGGGGTGCTGCAAAATACGGAGATACAAGGCATGAAGTCGAGCACGCATTTCGGCAGACTTCATCGAGGGGACTTTCGCGCGTTGAGCGCTTTCTTTGATCATGTCCATGAGGCCGGATTGACCAAAGTCAGGCACTTCTCCTCCTTCCTCATGCTCATCAGCACGGAAGAAGACGACAGGCTGGTTTTCTGGTACCCGGAGAACCGGTTCTACCATTATGTTAGTGTCTCGTCTTCAACCACGTAAATATGTCATTTGGCAGCTATTTATATATCTGTTACCTTGGAGGTCGCCGTCATGACCAAGCACAGCCAGATCTTGGGGATCCAAAATGATGAGATCGGCCTCGTTCTCGGCAGCCAGCAAACGCGCCATGGTATCTTGAACGTAGGTGGCACCTGCGACCGGGATATTGACAATAACGTGGTCCAAGTGACGATACATTCCAGGAACTGTCTCCTTTTGCGCAAGGCCCGCTCGGACCCAGTAACGGAGCTCGTCCCAAACGTGCGCGGGCACCCGGTCGTCCAACCCGAGATCTTCGATTGCACTCAGTTTAGCTTGAGGCAAATAGCTCTTCTCCCAAAATGAATCTAATCACCCAAGCAATTAGCCATTGCGATCGAGATCTCGTCTGTCGTTACCTGGGATCACAGGTTGTCGTTTGGTTTTGCGGGCCGCTTTTCGTCCTCTGCTCGAAGCAGTCGTGCTCTTATCGTCTATTGATGGCTGACCAACCACAGTATAATTGTCGCCATTACTACTATTGTTGTCATTACTGTTGTCAGGCGGTGGTGTCGGTGGCAAACCACCCATTCCAGCGGCTTTGGCAAGAGAATGATCCTGGGCAGGCCTGGATTGATCGTTGACGCCAGCGTTGGGCTTGCTGTCACCATTCTGGGCTGCCATACGTAGTTTAGCCGAACTCGAGATCCATCGTCTGCTCGATCGTAGGGCGCTTAGCCCGGATCGCCGTAGCAGCATAGACGACATTAACAGACGAAACAGAATATTTTAAAGGTATGCCTGTATTGTTAAGCCGAACTTGCTTTGCGGTATCCGAAATTTACACCCAATGACTGAACTACCGTAGAAACAGCGATGCTTTGCAGTGACCATACGATGGGATCTTTTTATAGCGAGCACCCCCGTGTCAGGATATCATGCTTAAATTAGGGTCTTTTGTTGGAACGTATCAGCTGTAGAGAAGAAGATGATGTATGGAGAATATTTCCTTGAACTGTCGTTGTTTGTGCTACGTGAATACACTGAAGATACACTGAAGACCTAACTGTACTGGCTTAGGAAGTCACTATATTAAACGCCATACGAGACAAACGTGTTCGGATCCCACTAGGGTAAAGTCTGCTTAATCCTGTCATCGTATTAACAAAATCGTATCGTATAGCTTATTATGTAGAGTTTGTCTTTTCCTCTAGGATAATTAGGCAGTCAAGTCGTGCTCTATAGCGTCGAGTTTGTCTCATATTTTTCTACTTGATTTCGCGAGTATCCTTTGACGAGATATGGAAAAGAGACGGATAACATTTTTGATGTTTGACACCGCATTTTCATCGGAGACGTCTGACATTTTTTAATCCGCTTTTCAGACGTTGTTTTCCGCACTCCTGTTCCAATAGCTAGACTGGACTGCGTGGCAGTCCCTTAAGCCAATGGAACCTTAAAAACGCGGAAGGCATTCGTGCCAATTCCTACCGAGGTCCCTACTTTTGCGGTCTCCTCTTCCCGTTGGTGCATCCAATCTATGATATGATCCTGCATGAAAGTCGACCGACGCAAGTCCTTTTCATAAAAAGGCTAGCTGTTATCCCAGCATTTACATTTCTTCTTCTTTTCACTCTTCTTTTCAGAGCCTTCCTTTAGTAAGTGTATCTTACACAGGATTATGCCTAGAAGCATAGAGTAAGGAGCAGGTATGGAGATCACAGGTTCTTCTTGATGCCTAGTACTGTATACTTGCCACCGCTGCACACGATAGTGTGCCTGAATATTAGTAAATAAATATATAACGTGGACATAGCACAGGCCCTCCAAAAAGATCGCCCCCATCGTATATCTAGAGACGAAGTACCATAAAAGATATGGGAATTTGAGCTAAAGGCATTTTCCTTGGTCGCAGCAAATGGGAATGGTTTACAGACACCATAAAAATACATATCATACTGAATTTCTTCGCTATAGCAGTAAATACGCGTGACAGAGCATATGCATAAAGGATCAATGCAGGAACGGGTCATGTCCATGGAAAAACTTACCCCTTGGTAAAATGATCCCACTCGACTATGTTTTTCAGACATGTAAAACTTGTTTATTAAAGTCAAAGTGCTGGATTAATGGCGGACGCATCTAGTTTTACTCGTAACTTTCTCATCCTCAATGCATTTGCTTTATGGCTTTTCATTTCATTCACGTAAGCTTGATTCCAATATATAATAACTTCTACTATAAAGTACGCCCATATACAATACTTGCTGGAGTTGTGGATGGGATATGAAGCTTGCGTTTGCTTTTTCAAGGAATCCTGTGTGCTAATCATCACTCTTGGCGTAGCGATTCGCTTAAATGTTGAATCAAGACGCGGCGACCTTTGGCCCATGCATGGACGGAACTCCCCAATCACGAAATGGAAAAGACATAATACAAAGAAGCAAGATCAGAAAAGTTGTAGAGAATGCCGAAGGACTTCTCTTAAAGATCGTAAGACATATGATGGCGCTCTGTATGAAAGAACACAAGGACTCCCGGTCGGCCAACTAAAAAGTTCTATTCATGCACAACGAGAAAGATCAAAGCAACACATGAGACGCGTCTGTGATAGCATCGCTTCTTTTATTATGCATAGTAGACTCCTTTGACACGCTAAAGCCCCGTATAAGAAGAGAAGATCGAGAGCAAGTCTCTTATTTCTTCATTGGATTTATCATTTATACTTTTTAAATAAAAAAAGGAGTGCCTCTTAGCCGTCCTACCACCAAAGTGGTAGTCCGTTGCCCGAGGGCCATCGCGTGGAGATGGGCACTCATCAGTCCTCTTCCGTTTACCTGTTAGCCATCCCGTAGGACAGCCACTTATACCGCATTTAAAGGAATCCCATGAAAGCCACCGGAAACAGCGACTAGGGCAAGCAAACACCACGTAATACATCGAGCCCTAATATTTATACAAGCAGGGCGTATCAGTCGGCACCGTCGAACTTGTTTTTGCATCCTCGGGCCTAGGCCTTCCAATCCCGGGAAGCCCTCCGCACGCCACGATGAGAGGAACCGAAGGACGCTGGCTGATGGGAGGAACCGAGCCGAAGACCGTTTGCTGAACCGAAGAATGCTTGCCGATGAGAGGAACCTAAGAAAAAGTAAAGAGAAGAAAAGAAAAGAGAGAGAGCGAGAAAAAGATCGCCTTTTTATAGTTTTTGAACGCGTCCTGAGTGCGAAAAAAACTTTTGCCTGTAGCCAATGATCTGTCTCCCTGGTGAAAATTTTTTCATTCTCAGGAGGCAGGCGCGTGATCATGAGTTGCTGCGGCAGGTGGTGATGTCAGTGTAAAAGAAAAGAGGAAAGTAAAGAAGTAAAAGAAGTGGAATCCAGTGTCATGAAGAAGTATACATGCATTTGACATGACTTTTTGACAAGCTGAGTATCGGAGTAACCATGAAACGCCGATCTCCTATCATGCCTAATATAAACTTGGCGTTGCTATGCATCTTCCTTATGGATTCATGGATACAGATAAGCTGTACGATATAAAAAACTGGTGAAATACTTTTGCACCTTGTGTCATAAAATATATATTGCGTGGCTCGTCTTCATACGGTAGCCCAACTACAACCCATAGCCTTTTTTCAGGATATGCAAAGTGCGGGGCTGATGAGATGGTCTGTGCTTTGGCACTAAATATGGTACGACCATAGGCCGCCTCTCCAATGAAACGCGTCCATTTGGGTGGCACAGAAGAAGTGTGTCTTACTCATTTGTTTCACTGTCAAATATGGATGCGTCCGTCCTTTTAGAACTGAGACATGGGGAAGTATGTCTTGTATTCTCCAAGCAGGTCATATATCTATACTTTCCACCTATTCATCACAGCCGACAAGTGTCGGGCTGTCCTCTTATTTCGCTCTGAATTGTGTGTACTCGTGAAGGAATCAGATAACCAATCACGAGAACCCGTCAGCGTCCAATTCTTTATCGGGTCACGAAGCACGACTCTGCGATCAGTGACAAATGTAGTGTCGTGTAATGTCGAGCAGATTGTCTGCAATCTTAACGAGCTTTGCAAGGAAATCAACCGCCTTCAAGCAGAACCGCCATTGGCTGTCACGGGGCAAGCAGGCTACTCTTGTCGCCTTCGGCAATGGGAACTCAAAACAAAGAATGCGGTTGACCATAGAGATCATCGTCAATCTCAAAAGTGATATTGCTTACCATTCAGCTACAACAAAAAGAAAAAGGTAAATGCCATCGCTCTGTCATTCAACAAAAGTCTGGCAAGTGTACACGCTTTCTTTCATGCACTTGTTGTCAAGTTACAGAAACAGCAGAGAAGGCGATACCGGTTCTTGACGCAGTCCTGCTCTTCTGCTCTTGTTGCTGTCTTTTGTCAGTAACCACTTGCTCTTGCAGCGATCCGTGCCCCTACTGCTTACGGTTCTAGATTCTGCCTCACATGCGGTATTTCTGTCCCCTTCCCCCATGCGTTATAGCGCCCATGTCCACGGCTTCCATCCCATCAACGCAGACGCGCAGATCACGATGGGTTTCTGTAACTCTTATTGCCGCATGCTTCTCGATTATACAGTTATCTCGGTAATGGCATGTCCGACGACCTTATAACCCATTCTTTCTTGCTGCCTGGTGAATGTGGCCGTCTCCTCAGCCGGGGCTGGTCAACTACCGAAGGTCGGTCGATACAGGACTCGCTGTCCGAGATGTTAGAAGAGCAAGACATTACCTGTAGCGTAGAAATATGGCAGTAAAATGGACGACGCCTAGGATATATACAGTATATACTGCATATGTCAACTACGTAATAATATCATTTCTTCGAAGTTTAGTGCGTCTGATATGGATTATTCATCTGATCCTTCAGAATGTTTATAGCGTTGTTAGTACATGTACGTTATGACCGACGTACTATACAGTAGGCGAGATATCTCAACCGACCAACGTATGATTGCGAAGATATTGCTGGAGAACGGCGTCGGATAAATCCCATATCTTGCGATGGCACATGCAATACATGTAAGGCGATCCGTGGTAGAGGGATCGGAATTATGGCATGACGCATATATATGAGTATGCTTTGAATTAGCTAAACACATGTACGTGATGTCGAGTAGAAATGATTCGGTGTCTGAAGATACAACTACATAGTATACGTACATCACTCGAAGTTAAGCGTTGGAAGCAAAGCACAAGTATTTATACTCACAACGAAAACAGTCCACTAAGCTGCCGTTTTTCTGCTATCGTCAATTGTTTATTCGCTATGATTACAGAGCAATTGAAGAAACCATAAACAAATGCGTCACGCAGATCTAAGTTAAAAATAAAGAACCTCTCCTGCTAATGCCAGCTTCCTGGGGGCGTGCGTTTTAATTGCCGTCGGTCTTGGTCTCGTCATGAAGCTGATCTTCATCACATCCTCAATGAAGCCTGTATCTAATATGTTGTCTATGGTCGTATTGACAGAGATCACGTTTCTCCTTGCAGCCAACATTAGCAGGGTCGTCGCATTGGCCGGAGATGCGGGCAGTACTGTAGCCCCATAGGACAGCTATGTAGGTCTGGGGCTCTGAGGTTACAACAGGGCACCTACCGAGTGCATGAACGTCTAGATAGCGCATACGTCGCTGGAGAGCCTGCGCCAGGGAGGATGCTGTTACAGAGCACGGTCGGACCCATACCCATAGCCGCTGCTACCGGTAGTGTGGTCAACGACGTTAACGACAGGTGTAGCAGGGGCTGCGAGAGCTCCGGTTGTCAAGCTGAGGGCGAGGAGAGACAGCGTAAAGTAGAGAACAGAAGAGATCATTAATCTTATAGAAGATAAAGGAGAAGCAAGAGGTTGCTCTTTTATGTAGCCATCCCATAATCTTAGCTTATCTTGAAGGGTACCAGTATAAATAAAGGTCATCCAGCTATTTATATAGGTTGCTTTGAGCCTTCACCTTATTCTCTCAAAACATTATGCGTTGTAGGGTACGATAGCCGGCGCACAATTGAAAACTTTATTCCAGATCCTATATGATCGACTAGGAGAGCGATGAATGAGGTGTGCTCCATTATTGAGATATTACGGTTCACTCGCTGCATATGTATATTGTTGAACGCGTAGAGAATGAAAACCATATGGCCCGATAATACGCCAATCAACAATGTACTATGCATGTTCAGATTTGAGCTTGTCAGGTACGCCTGTAGTTCTTGTCATAGAAAACATCACTCCTACAGAACGGCGAATAGTGATCATGGCGGAGAAATGCCTGATCCATGTGTGTCTCGGCGTTAGCAGTATGGAAAGGAGACCCAAACGAGAGTGAAGACCACATTGAGGTTAACAAAGCAGTATGGCACGCTTTTATTTTTTTGCATGCGAAACGAGACATATTATTATCGTTTGAGGTGGGCGTATTGATCGTGCGCGCAATAAAAAAAATGAAGTCAAGAAGATATGTAAACAAGGTATATACGCGTATGTGCGTCAGTGCACTGATTCTTCCGTCTTCATTTGTAATCCCTACTGCGTCTTTACATACCTTTAAAAGTATGTGACTACGAGATGAAAAAAGCTAAATCGACTGCGTTACTCCCCCCGGCCCCTTTTTGGCTTATTATTTTTACTATACTCTTTTTCGAATAAAGAAAAGTTGGCTATGCGCAAGGTCTTGAGATATGTTTATGGGTTCATACCCAGTTAAATATATCCCTGAGATCGTTCATAAGATGGACCCGTGTTCATTTCTGCGGTACAGGGTATGCATCATTTATTTTTCTGTTTCGGGGTGCAAATGCAAAGAAATGAACAAAGGGCTTGTGCAACGTGCGACAGACATCCAGATCTATATTGCTTGACCAAGGGCAGTATGAATGGAAAGCTGTCAGCAGGGAAATGCTTGCAATATCCATGTGGTTTACACACATAGAAATTTGGGGAGGAGCGTCATGAATGTGATGGCGTTGATTGGCCTGAGAAAGCGCGCAACAAGGCAACATAAGACAATGGTGTGATACACATACAGGACTAGGACCCACATACATTGCTAGGCATTTTCGAACTAACTCCTTTTTTTTCTTAGCCTTCCTACTCTTCCTTTGCCTGTCTTTCTTTTTGCAAACTCTCTCTCTCTCCCTTTCATTCCCTCATCCTTGATGCATTCCTTTCAATAATTTATATGACATTCCAATAATCAACATATTTCTTCTCTCTCTGTCTCTCTCTCGCTCGCATTTCATTGTCTGCCCTCCTTCATTCATTACCTGACAACAAACAACTTCCAATCCTCTTCATCCCGTAACTGTCAGTTCCTTTTCTTCGCCGCACTCACCCTTCATTCTTCCTTTTTCTCTTTCTGCATCACCAGCCCGCCCCGTTCCGTTCCTTTCTGTCAATTTCCGTGTCCTTACCTTAGACTATACTCACTTACTAGTATTTTAATATCATGCTTGCATCTCGATCGGCTTCTCGAAACCAAAAAGCAAAGGCACGTTTCAATTTTCCTATTTACGCATATCCCGCGGCGACGCAAAACAAAAAAAAAAAAAGAAAAGAAAAAAGGCTGCCTGATCAGCAAAAAAAGCATGCTAATTTGGGGGTTATTTTTAGTTGGCCGCAGACTACAATGATCTGCTTAGGGAGCTTTCCTCCCATGAAATGACGTCGGTTGGCTACTATTCGCTAGGAGAAACTATTGGCGAGGTACATCCCATATTTTTTTCTTTTTTTCTTTTTTCATGCTATACTCACCAATGCATCGACATACCAACTATATCTCAAATCATGCCTCGATTCGTATCACCAGGGCACCTATGGCAAAGTTAAACTCGGTACACACAAATTAACTGGCCGTCGGGTTGCCGTCAAGCGTATCAGCAAGCAGCATGCGCCTATCATGGCTCGTGAGATCCACCATCATAGGCAGCTACGTCACCCCAATATTGTCACGCTTTACGAGGTCATCGTCACGGAATCCTCTGTCTACGTCGTTTCGGAATATTGCCCGAATGGTGAGCTCTTTGACGCACTCACTTCTTGTGGCCGCTGCTCTGAACGCCGTGCACAGAAGTGGATCCGTCAGCTCACGTCCGCCATCCACTATTGTCACAGACAAGGCATTGTTCACCGCGATATCAAGTTGGAGAACATCCTCCTCGACGCCCAGTACAACGTCAAGATGTGTGATTTTGGATTCGCGCGTCAAGCAGATGCTCGTCAGCTTCTCGAAACATTCTGCGGCAGCCTTGCTTATTCCGCACCTGGTATGTAAACGGCGTGTCATTTATGCCAAATGCAATTCACTCATGCGAGTATTTTAACGATAATAGAGGTAATACGCCGCCAAAAGTACACTGGTCCAGGTGAGAGCTTAGAAAATACTGAAACTCTAGATCCTGTCGGGAAGTCTCACATTCATCGTCGTAGAAACGGACGTATGGTCTCTCGGCGTTATCATGTACACTCTTTTAGCCGGTGAGCTGCCATTCGATGACGATTCTGAAATTATCACGCAACGTAAGATCGTCAACGTTGACTACGAGATGCCAAGCTACTTTTCTTCCGGTATGTTCTCTATCGACGACAGCTGAAAACCACTCACTTTATCGTGGCATCTTTACACAGAAGCGGCTGACCTTATCCAACGTATGCTTCGCCTGGACCCGACCGAGCGCATTACAGTGGACCAGATTCAAAACCATCCATGGATGCATATGGTGCACGAAGACGACGACGACGACGACGACGAAGTAGTCGAGGATGAATCCAGCAGTGCATGTTCGACACGCCATTCGAGTCAATCTGACCTGGACTCCGTTTTTTCGCACACGATCGCAGAAGACGAGGATGAAGTATCCGAGCTTTCAAGCTTCGACAGCTACAGCATGACATCCTCACCGCCGTACTCGCCTCGGTTCGAGAAATCTTCCAGATTTTCGCCGCAGGTACGCTATAGCCTTGGCATGATGCGAAACGACGAGATGAAGCGATACAGTGCCACGCGATCACCACGGTTCTCCGCGCCCACAATGACGAGCGGCATGCGGTCGGCAGCACAACCTCATGCATCGACGGTTTCTGGTGCGGCACACCGGAGTTCACTCCCTATGCTGCCTTCGTATACCTCACGCGATATGGATCACCTTGCCGATACGCAAGCAACCATGTCGGCTGCTGAGCGCCGTCTCGTCGTTGCCCTAGCATCTGCTGGTTTTGATAGTGATGCGTTGCGCGAAATGCGTTCAGGCAACTGTGATTCTCTTAGTGGACTTTGGAACATGCTCGTGGATAACGTCGATAAGGACCCCAAACAGCCTGCAAAACAAAACTACGTCGAGATGCCTAGTTCGCCTGTATCACAAGAGCAAAGACAGACCTCCCGTAATTACGCCACGAACGGTCCAATCAGCCATGCTACGCAGACTACTATCCACGCGGTCGACGCAGCTGTGCAGACGGGCATGGAGCCTGTATCTTCTGTCACGACAGCATCAGCATTACACGTGTCTGCACAGTCTGCATCCATACCAGCAGCGGAGACGCAGCGTCAAAATGGCTGGTTCACGTCCGTCAAGTCATGGTTCGGCTCTGCGAAGCAGCAACAGCAACTCCAGCAACTCCAGCAGCACCCTAATACACCCATCCCTCCTTCTGTGCTTCGCAACGCTCGCCGTTTGTCTCAGTCGCACTATCGCAATGTGGACGCCAACTGCAACCGCCAGCGCTACTGGGATGTGCCCAGCGAAGAGAATGAGGATCCTGCGCCGATGCACCGCTCCACCAGCCAGAAGCACCGTCGACGCATGCTGCAGCTGTCCAACCCTCCCGTGAATGAGCTCGAGCAGCTTTCGTACAGCGCGACATCCCATAAACAACAGCATCAGAAGAACACACGTAAGCGGGAGAGCTGGCGTTCTTCGACAAGTAGTCAGGATATGACACGCATGTCAATCTCGCCGCCACCCACGGCGCTCGCCACGCCGCGCCCGGTCGCCGACGCGCTTTCCATTCTGGCCCCAGAGAACAAGCACGTTCCCGTCACGGCCGCCCGTCAGGCCACTGAAGTGGACGTCTGTGCCAAGCGGTACTCGATGATGTATCGTCAGAAAGACCTGATCAGCATGCCGCCCGTGGCCGCCTCTCCTGCCACAGTCGTGCCTGGACTTCCTACGCAACTCCAAATGTCCCCACCGGTGCATACGCCCCGGCACGACCAGCCGCCGTCGCCGGTCCTGTCCGCTTCATCCGAAATGTCGTCGGAGAGCTCCTCCGAGGACGAAGAAGATGTACCAAAGCAACCGACCGCGCCGCTGTCACTGATAAAAGAACAGCAGCATCAGCCACGCTCGCTACAGTCGCCGCTACCGCCTCAGCAGCAACCACTGCCGCAACACGCGGTGTCAGCTCCTCTGCCCGAGTCCCCGTATTTCGCGCGGAAGGGTATGATGCCGTCCCGATTCGAGCCACGTTCCAGGCTGAGTGTGTACGGCATGAACAATGACGCTAACACCTGTTCTACGAAACCCATCATTGAAGAGGAGGAGGAAGAAGAGTAAGAAGTTACCCTTGATCTTTTCCGAAAATATTCTCCAAAAAAAAAAAAAAACAACAACATCCTGCACGAACCCTTTCACCTTTATTTCATATCTCTCGCAAATCAAATCCATTCCCAAAATTCCCCTTCGTGTCCTATATACATATTCCTACCCTATCAGCTTAGTATCGTATCGTATCATATCCATTTTCTCTTTCCTTCTCCTTTTTGTCATTCTCTTTCTGACTTACTCTTGTCCTTCCCAAACTGTTACAACGAGAATGAAAACTCTGTACTTAGAATATTCCCTGCTCCCGGTATGAAAGCGGAAAATGTCTCTGATGTTTTGACTTCTAACCAATGCCTATTTGCAAACATTCGAAACCACCAAAGTTGTTTTGCCTTTTTCAAAAGCCACGTCCTCGCTCCTGATCCGCGAATAAGTCATATCGTTTTGAGGTCTGGAGCGCGCAGCGCAGGAGCAAGGAAAGATGTGTAAATAAATCGAAAACATATGGGCTTCTGAAAAATGCACCGACAGACGCCACATGTGAAGCCTTTGCGGAGTGGCGAACTGCGTCAAAAAGTGTGAATGCGTACACAGGTTACATGGCTGCTGAGACATATTTAGTAGTAGACGTTAGTGTCAGATTTGCAAAGATATGCACTCAGATGCAGATGCTGCCTTCGGACGCGTGCGCTGTCGTGAGGCGCTGCTGCCAACCCTACCCCCGAGGGTTATCTCTAGTACGAACAGAGTGAGTGGAACGGTTTTAGGTAGTAGATCGAACGATGGCGGCCTTTGTCTCAAAAGACCACCGTTTACCTATCCCAAACGGTATTCGTCGTAATAAGCTAACGTCCGACAGACAAGAAAACGGAATGACGAGCCGCAAGTGCAAGGGGAAAAGAAGAGCAAAGAAGATTGAATTAAATGCTGATAATTCAGGCAGATAGACAGATGAGGTGGGTTTATTTTATCTCTTGATCTGATCATGCTCTTCTTTTCCCAGGTGTATACACATAACAGTTGCATATGCATCTGCACCTGCATAAAGCATGATAAAGACAAGGATTATGATCGATACTGCCAATAATTTCATCATTCGTAAACGCATCCGCCCGGTTAAGGTCTCACGACACGCACTTCGTTGGCTATGCTGTGTTGATTACCTTTTGAGACAGAAGACTCAGACAAAGAGCCTGACCATGCATAAGCTTTATTCGATTGTGACTCTGAGACCATATAAAAGATTTATGAGAGCCTGTGGATGGCACTTCGCCATCCTGATATGTATATCGTAGCGCCGTGACGGGAGTTACAGTTTTATACGAGACGGACCGATCAAAGACGAAGGATAAAATAAGCACTTTAACAATATGGTGGTATCATGTCTAATATTCGCTATGTCGGCTGTTCGCCAAGAAGTACTGAGATTCCTATATTTCGGAACAGGAGATACAATTGTACAGCCCGGTAGACAGAGGAGCCCATGTGCTATATGTACACCGGCCAAATGGATACCATAATATGGTTTATCAGTGAAGATGTATCATTCAGATCAGTGAAACGAGCTGTTGGTTTAATGTGCAAATAACGGAAAAATGAAAAGAGCTATCATTCAGGACGGAAACCAACATGATATGTACAATTGAGTTGCAGCACTCTTCACACACAAACACATTCAGTGGAACAGTACGCAAAGAATGAGGAATGACCATAGGACTACATGGCATGCTATTGCAGAGAGCGGTAACCATCAGTCGTTTTTAGTGGACTGCATTGTTAAGCTTACCTTCTTTGTGTAGTCTTTGGCGGTTTTATCAAATTTGGCGCGGTTGGTATTGTAGAGTTCGGCAATGGAGCCGACAAGTGCGTCGTCTGGGTTGGGGTGTTCGAGCAACAGTAGAATCGCTTGAAGAACTAGAGAGCATGAAAAACATAAGCGGGTCATGTGTTGTATAAAGAGCGATAGACATAGAAACTATATATACCTTGGGACAAGCGGGTGGCGGGCTTCCAGCTGTCGGTCTTGAGCAGATCAACGCAAATAGAACCATCGTCGTCGATATTGGGATGATAGACCTTTGTAGCAAATTTCATCTGAAAAAAAAAGCATATCTGCGTAAGACGCTTTTCCGACTCGACCAACTTTAAACGTACCATGGGCGGCTTGAAAGGGTAATCGGCAGAGAATGTAATGTCAATTTTGAACTGTCCACCTTTATAGGGACTGTTCTCCTACTCTGCGCCGTAAATCCTGTGCTCTGATATCACTATTGTACAACATACCGGTCCTTGTAAGACACCTGAAAAAAAGCAAACGTCAGTGGTTGTCATGCTGCGAATAGGAAAGGGGATTCTTAGAAATACCTTGCCATTTAAACAGATCGTCTTCGTTGACGGGACCCGCAGTAATGCCAGGCGGGGGATTCTTGCTCAGGTCTGTCAGTTCCTGTTTCACAAGATTAGACAATGATGAAGATAACAAGGGACTGAGCACTCACTCGTTGAATGCGTTTCAAGGCCATGGTGTGATTTAAGTAGGGAAAAAAGGAGTATCAAGCACGCTCACGAGCAACGCGGGGCCCAGTTTCTGGACTCAGAAACGCGCCTTGCCTTTGTACTCCCATTCCATTTTTTTTCCTTTTTTTTTGCGGCTGTGCTGTCCTTCTCCGCATGAATCACACCGATTATCACATAGGCTAGTTAACCATATCAAACAACAAACTTTTATGAACCTCATAAAGACGAGTACCGTTCATAATAGTTCTCATTTTGGAGAAGTACGCGCAGCACATTCAAATCATACCTTGCTCCGAACAATCAAACCATCCCACTATGTGTATAGGCAGGAAGCTAAATATTCTTTTTATTCGATTTCCATGGCATCTTCGGGCGCTTGTATTAACGCTTTGCTTTGTTCAAAATACTGATTCGGGTGTTCAATCGTATCCGCGTTCTCCTTCTGGTGCGTCACTTCAAAGTACCGCGTACATGCCACTTGATAGTGTTTGTCCTTGACAAGGTTCATAATGTCCCGCACATCAGCGGGACCCAGTCCCTCATTGTGCAGTCGTGACTCGAGGTTACTATTTGAAAAGTGCCGGAAAGGACACCCGTGGTGGTCTCCCGTCGAAGGAGGATTGCTCATGATGATCTTGCTACAGCTGCATAATAGCGTCAGTAACCAATAGTTCAATCTACACTTTCCTCTACCTGTAAGCCGAATAGTTTTTGCGGTGGCCCTCAAGACCATAGTTATGGCGGATGTTGTAAGCATAGTCTTTCCGGAACTTGTCGTCGGTCATGCTGGAAAAGGCCATACGCCAAAAGACAAGCGCTTCTTCGATTGACAGGCCAATGGCTTTCAGGAACAAGCCATATTGCATACGACCACCGTGTCGCAGATGCTTGTCTCTCCGGAGGTTGTTGTGCAGATTTTTCATACAAAGCGGCGCATGATGACGAACAAGCTAATGAAAACGGAAAGAAAAGGAGGAACAAAGAAGAAATTATCAACCCACTGATCTGACTCATGGCGAGCATTAAACTTACACCATCCACATCCTTGGCAGACACATCGCCCGATGTAGAACCTTCTGCGCCATAGTCTTTGCCAACATAGTATTTTTCAATGTTCAGCAAAATGGGCTTCAATCGATCGTCTTCTTGCATCACAGGCAGCACTTTAGCAGTCGCCTAATACTTGGGTGTTAGTTTTTCAGTCATAGAATTGTCTGTGGAGAATTACATCAAGCGCCTTCTCTAAATAAATGCGAAACTCGTCCATGAGCAGGCTGATCTGCTCAGCCATAGGAACGTATGCTTTGCCTTTGCTGACATAGGCAGACCGGCGGCTGACCAATTCAGGCACCTTTTCAAAATCCACCTAAAAGAAAGGCTCAGTCCGTTGTTTGAGAGCTCCGAAGTTTTCCCTACTTACCTTGAAATAAGTCTCGCCATCTACGTATTTGCGGATACCAGCAGGACCCAGTTTATTCATGGACCAAGAACAGCATGCTTCGAGTTTATCCCGTATCCGCTCCTTCTCGTCGGCACCGAGCTATGGATCCATGTCTCAGCTCATCATACCTTGTGGAACATGAGCAAGTAACTTACAGTAGCCCAACTGAGGTCCAAGGTTGTCATGAAAAGTTTACGCTCTTCTGCACTTTCATTCTCAAAGCGGAATCTACCGAATGCCTTGTCAATCTTTTATTCAGGGCGCAAGTCTTTGCTTTTTTTTTTTTTTGTTACTCACTTGAATAAAGCACACTCCTGTCGCACAAACCAGGCACGCAATTCCTCACTGGAAGAGAAAGAGAAAGAGAGCGAATGAGCACGGTGAACGCATCGTATATAAGGATTACCTTCGACAATAGGCGAGACGGAGCACAAAATGGCTAATGTGGTCGTTGCGTCGTTCGTTATAGAGATCACTCGAGCGACTCAAATTGGAATGCATGGGCAAATGCTTTTCGGCAGCTCGGTCAAGTTCCGCTTTATATTCGTTGCCTTGGCGATTCCTCAGTGAAGCATTCTCGACAGTTTTCAGCACTGAACTGGGTCAATACGGTCACGTTGGATGAGTCCTTAATTGTCCTACCTTGAAGTCGATCCAGTGCAAGCATTTCGAATTCTTCAATGGTGATATCGGCCGGAGGAGGCTTTTGGTAAAAGTTGAGGCGAGTGGGGTATTCTTTGTCGACAAGTGAATTAGGACCATGGTCAATGTATATGGCTTGCTTCTGTGCAGTTGCAAAGCGGTTGTTCTTTCTCTTCTGTTTGTACATTTGTTCTAAAGAAGAAAACTAGAAGCCTTTAACGCGCCTGTGCGCGCTGATCTTCCTACAACAAATTTGAAATTTATCACGCGTCACACGCGTCGCGTTTTTATTTTTCAGTTGAGCAGAATTTTTTAAATTTCTCTATAGTTTCAAGAGTACATAGAGTAACATATACAGATATAAATACATGATTACATGGTCTAGCCAATCATGATCAACCTTTGTACCAACTTGCGCTGGATGACGAGAACAGACTGATCAGCTCTTGGTTATCTGGTCAGCGCACCAGTCGGTAAGACGATCCCAACCTTGCTGCCACACATCCAGAGTTCTGCATACGCCAGGTTCAACAATCCAAATATGAGCCGCACCTGGTTCACAAACTCGTTCTACTATCACTTTTTGATTCCTCAGTCGATGGATGTATTCCTCGATATCGTCTTTCAATGCTTCTTCGTCTCCGAGTGACACGTGCAGAGGACAGAGGCCAGTATGGTCCGCATAGTAAGGCGAAACAAGCGGCTGACGCACAAACTGCTGTTGCTCTTCAGTGCTCTTATTGTCCCAGTCACCCGCATAAGCTGCGATGTGTCCCGCAAGATCAGCAAGGGCTACTATGTCTTTTTTGCGATTGGCTTTTAAGGAAGGGGATGTCAGCTCGAGACGCACCCATGGCGAGATCAAAGCACCGGCTCTGGGCAAAGGCAAGGGAGGTAATGAGGCCAAACGAGGGTCGGATCGTTGGTTGCGCAAGCTGAGAAGCGTCGTAGCTGCCAAATTACCGCCTGCACTATCACCGGCTATAACCAAATAATTTTAGTGGTTAGCTAGAGAGATGACATGCCGGCATAGGCTTACCAACTATGATACGATGGGGCGAGACGCTGAGGGTGTGTACAAGATAGCGATAAGCATCGACGCACTCATTGAGAGCGGTGGGGTATCGGGCTTCAGGAGACAGGCTGTAGTCGACAGAGAGGATAAGCGGTTCTTTCAATCCATGGCGTGCCAGTCGACGGATCATACGCAGAAAAGCAGGCATATACTGTATGGGAGTGCCTACAAAATAAAGTATGGTTGTTTGTCAAGCGAAATGGACAATTTTGCTTTTTTCTTGTGTGTGTGCGACACCATACCAATCCGAAAACCACCACCTGCAATGGATGCACGAGTCAGTAAACAAGTTCACTACAGACGACATGATCAATATTACCGTGGAAGTAAAGGATAACGACGTCAGCATCCATGGCAGTTTCCTCAAGCCATTTGAGGGGCGTCTTCTTTCTCTGTATGTCGGGGGAGATCCAGCAACCTTGCCAGGTCTCCTTCTTGACGCGGTAAATAGAGTTTGGCTCGTCATCGACAGGGCGTGAGACGAAGCCCAGAAAGAGACGGGCTTGCTGAACACCTCCACGAAGCCCGCCTCTTATTATTTTAAGACGCGTCGTGTACGGCAGATAAGCCATGGACCGTCGCAGGAACTTGACAGTTGCGTTGGCCACTTTTACAGAACGAACAGAAGATAAAAATTAGAGATGAAAAATAAAATAAAATAAAATAAAAATAAATTAAGGTTCCTTACGCAACGCACGGCCGTTCCTGGTACAGCACAACGTAATGAGAAGTACAATGGGAAGGTGAATCCAGATGGACATGTAACAATAAAAAGAAGTAAAAGAACGAGAAAAGTGCTTAAAATAAGAGGTGACACAAAGCTAAGATTGAAAAGGGGTTTGGGGCTGTTGCGGCCCGAATATGTGAAAGCGTGTATATGTGTGTATATAAATGTGTGTGAGAGCGTGCTTGTTTGCGTGTGTGTGTGTGTGGCAGAGGGGTGTCACACACACACGCGCACCACTCGACTTCTTTTTTTTTTTTTCTGTCCTTCCTTACTTCTTTTTTCATTTTTCCAGTCTTTGATATAAAAATGAGCTCCGTATCTTCGCATGACGGAAGCGAGAAAGAAGGGTTCTATCACCACCGCAGTGTTCCAGACGGCCTGCCTCAGCGATATGCAGCCATGCGCAAGACAGATCTGCTCGACACTCTGGATGCTGTGCGCCATCGAGACACAGACGCTTGGAGCGTCGCGGCCACTATCGATGACCAGGAGTCAGTCGTAAGTGGACCAGGCGGGACGGCCAGCCAGATTAGCAGCAGCCGTGCTACTATTGACAGAGAAACAGACGACGACCGCTCGACCCTCGACGGCACAATCGACGGTAGTGCAAGTATGCGTGATGGCATGTCCGCTCTTTTGACAGATGCCGCCTCGCTCCGACTCGAGACATTGCGGGATTTGACCGCAAACGGTGACAACGCATCGAGCATCACCACAGAGGACGATAAACGATCGCGTTCTAATGCCGCAGAGTTTGGCGACGACGGTGCACGATCGGCTGCAGGCGATTTCGAAAACAGTGACAGTAGCGACGGTGAAGAAACACACGTCCACAATGTTGTCAATGATGCTATATCCGCACCGCCTCAGCCCCAGCCCAGCTTTGCTTCGGTCACAAAGTCGTATGCTGAGCTCCTTGAGGAGAACGAAATGATGCAGAACCAGATCCGCAGTCTGCACAACGCACAGAAGCACCAAGCAGAGATGATTTCCAACCTGCGTTCGCTCACAGGTTGCGACGAGGAAATGTATGGCCGCGCTCTGCATCTTTCGCAAGTCACCCCGGAGGAGCTCGAGCGATGGAGCAAGACACCGCTCAGCCTCCCTCACACTCCCAACAATAACCACCATCATCACCATCATCATCACCACCATCACCATGACGACCATATGCATCATCAACGCCAATCTGCCTCCTCTACTTCGTCTTCTCTGGATATCGACCCCTCTTCTGCTCCCATCGTCAATGCTCGCACGCTTACCCAGCAGCTCGCCCGCCTTGCCGAGCTCGTTACCCGCTTCGTCCAAGAAAGCACACCCCTGCCCGATAAGCGCATCACCCTCGAGCAGTCTCTCTTCTCCGCCATCACAGAGCTCTACTTTTATTCCCTTCCCTTTGGCACCGAAAATCAACAGCTCTTGAATCTGGCTTATGCCGACCAGATCCGCCGTTTCCAATCCACACTCGGCACGAACTTTGCAAAGTGGTACCGACGACAGACCGTCCAATCCTTGTCCCTTAATCCGGCTACCAAGGAATACCTCGAACAGACCCGCAGTCAGATGACCGGCCGTCTGACGGACATGCTCGCCCAAATCTTGGAGAGTAACGGCGTCATTAACCATCGAGAACAGTGGGACGAGATCCTTGACCTCTGCACTGTCCTCTCTCTCGAGCTTCACGGCGGCGATGCAGATGTGATGGTCCAGCCTATTGCACCTGGCAGCAAATACGACGAGGACGTCATGGCCGTAATGGGTGACTTACCCGACAAAGATCGTATCGTCAAGACCATGGTCAGCCCCTTGTTCGTTGATGAAGAAGAGGGAGTACTTCTGCCTGCACGTGTGCTTTTGGAATAATAAAAAATTGACTCATCATGTTTATTCTCTGCAAATCATGGCTATTGTCTCCTTCATCCCTGCTATTTTACTTTTCTAGTCAGCCAGAGCAACGCACTCGATCTCGACCTGGACGTCCTTGGGCAGACGAGCAACCTCAACAGCGCTGCGCGCGGGCTGGTGATCTTTGAAAAACTAGAGAAAAGAGAAAAAGAGAAAAGCCAATCGGATGAGCGCTTTACAGAAATAAAAAAAAATTAATAGTTTCTTCTCTACCGATGCATAAACCTCGTTCATGGGGACAAAGTCGTTCTTGATGTCCTTTAAAAAGACGGTAGTCTTGATGACCTTGCTGAGGCTGGAACCAGAAGCTTCGAGTACAGAGTTCAAGTTGGTCAACACCTGCTGAGTCTGTTCCTTGGCACCTCCAGGCACAATTTCGCCCGTCTCAGGCACGGCAGGGAGCTGCCCTGAGGTGTACACAAACCCATTCGTCTTGATCGCCTGAGCTGCTCATAATGAACACAATTGCAATGAAGCTTCATCCTTTTCTTACCATAGGGCCCAATGGCGGCAGGGGCCTTGGCCGTTTCTACCGTGACCAGTCAGTGGCACGAATAAACCTCCTGTTCCGGAACTTACGGACGCGCTGAAGCGTGGACATGCAGCGCTTCAGAGAGAGGGACGGGAGCGTACGCGTAGCAGTCGTGGCGATCATGATATGGGGCTAAAGAAGAAGGAAAACAAAACAAAGGATCGTGGTTACTGCTTGGTCTGAAACTCCCGAGAAAGTCCGAGTGTCTGTCTAAAAGAGGCATCTTTGCAAATATAGCCACAGCATTCGGAACAACCAAGGCCTTTATTGGTCATGAAAGGCCAAGGACGCGCATAGTAATAAGGAAGAAGTGCTTGCTACATGCTGAGATAAGGGAAATGCTCTCGGGTCCGATTTACTAATTTTGACACGGGCCCTGATTCCGTTTGGTGATCGAACTGCTACAAATATCCTGAGTTCTTCCCCACGCAATGCCATTCCTGACATATTACTGCCAAAAATGAACCTGCTATCACGTCATAATGCTGGTGGCTAGCTCAAATGCCGTCAGCCCATATCATTCAATTGCAGGTTTTTGTTGACATAGGCCTCGTTTTGATGTAATACAACGCTCAAGAAATGGATAAAAAGCTATCGTATAATTGGTACATATGATCTTATACCCATACGCGTGCAATGCTAAATGGTCTCACACCGCACTATCAGTATCCTTCTTCGTATTATCAAGAGCCACAAGGACGATTATTTTTCCACTGGTCTAAAATGCACAGTGCTTGGGGACGTTTAAATAAGCCGCTGTTGCATTTACGTAAAGCGCGGATTGAGAAGGCAATAAACATGTCTTTCCGAGATACTTAAACATTCTCGTCGACAGTAAGGCCGGTCTCCTTGATTTGTCGGAAGCTGTCATCGCAGCAGCTCTGTTCGACGTCCTTATAGGCATAAAGCTGATTTTGAAACATGCTTCCAAGTAAACGAAGTTCCGCGGCCGGCGCACATAACAGCAGATCTGCTAGTTAACGCTATAGGACCTTAATCTTGGATGAAGGCGCTGATGTCGAGCTTACTTGTCCCTCAAGAAAAAATTGAAGTGGCTCAAAGCCTAGGTAGTAACTAATCTAGGATTAAGGCCTAGCTATTTCTACTTCAACAAACTACGGCTCGCTGTTTCTCAGCACACGTAGAATATTTCCACTTGGCTTCTGTAGTCTCATTCTCGGGGCAGATAATTTTGTTTTATTCAAAGTAACAGTCATATTACTGTTATATCATTGCTTAACAGCGCGATTCACAGCATGCAGAAGTATGAACCTCTTGGCTTAATACATGTGATGAATAGTGGCTGTTTTGTTAAAGAAACTTGAGGAAACCCTCTTACAATGAAACCTCTCGCACAGTTCGCATACACATGCCCCACTGGGACATAAGAATCGGCGGATAAAACTTAATGGATTTTGTGTTACGGATGATCATTCCGAGCCAACCACTGTGGACTGGAAAGTTCGCGTTTCTAAGTGCCAAAAGTCAATGATGCCTAGATAGTCGATAATGCGGTTATGACGCATCATGTGCACCTCATATAAGAGGCGTATACTTGCTGACGGGAAAGAAACAAAGATTTGTTGCAGGGTACTGCTCTCTGGGAAAGTGAGCTAATGGAGAAATAAGAAAGGACTATAGGTAGAAAAAGGAACGGTGGTGAACACGTCAATATTCCATATCCACTGCGTTTACCTAGATCTCTCCCATTAATTGGAAGACGAACAAACGGAGAAAATTTTTCATGGGGAGAGTATCAGAGAAAAAGAAGGAGGGAGACGCAAATGGAGCAGAAGAGGGACACTTCACAATTAGCAAAGTATATATGAAATTTAATGATGCCTGATTCATACACTTTTGAGGCGACGACTTTTCGTTATGCAAGCCGATGCAACTGGTTATAGGTGCATCTGGGGAGATGGTGAGCCTTGTCAGGTAATGTTTCCAGGCCTAGATCTTTTTTTAATTAAATGTACTTGTTAAGAGTCAGTCACCCAGAAAAATAAAGAGAGAAGAAAAGCAGCAGGAATGATAAAATGCTTGACTATCCGCTTCCATGCGATCACATAGACTAGATGTAGCAGGGAGGAAAAAGAGCGCAAGAGAAAGTGCTCCTAAGAGGGCGTGGAGAGGCATCAGATATCGAAACTCTCGGCTGTCTTTACGATCTCGAAAGGACACATGTGAGACCAGAAAAAGAACTAGACCACTTGTTCGCAGAGTAGGGAGGAGGCTGCTCCCTAAGTAGTGGAACTTCCACGGACGCATTGACCCACCAAGAAGGAACAGATATGATGAATTGTATGCTCTTATATGTGGTCGAGCAATATTATCGCGACGGACACTTCAGCCCAGCGTCGGTCCCGGATCTTTACCCTTACGGGCATTTCTTAAAAGAGAGCATATAATATATATATTGTAAAATATGTATTGATAATTTATCGTATGAAAAGTTAATATTTGAATATGAAATAGATGGAGCAAATTATATAATAACGTCTGTCTATAGATTACGGTTTCATGCAGATAAGGATGCGTGGTTACTGTAAGAGTACTATGAGAATGAATGGAATGGATGAAATATGGCGATGGGAATCTTGGAATGCAGTTTGCTGTACATAGATAAGAGTGGTGCTCCACTCCTGTCTGGCTTAGAAGAAGTATATGGCGGCGCCAACCACGCTAGCCAAGAGTGTGACCTGCTTCGCATTGGTGGTGAGCGCACCAGCGGCGCTGTCACCCGTGTGCATAGGCTGACCATTGTCGTTGAGGATACTGATACTGGCGACGGCGGTGGCACCGGAGAGATCCTTTTCCATTGAGGCAGATGATGTTGGGGGCGCGCTGGAAGAAGAGGAAGCCGGACTGGACTGCTGCTGGTCGCACGGCTTACCGTCGGCCGACACATAGAAGGGTTGCGAGTAGGTGGCATTGATACCCTCGTTGCCAAGTACAAGACGGTACTTCTTGCAAGAGCTAGCGACGCTAGGCACGTTGACGACGAACTCGCCCACGTTGCCATTGACGTTTTCAGCAAGCGAAACGGTATCGGTGCTATCGCTGCCAGCGAGGCTGATGGTCAGAGGCTTGTTGTCACCCTGGATCCATTGCACGGTGGCACTAAGGAAAATTATAATGAATAAGGTTTACATTGCGCTATATTAAAAAATATTATTCGACTTACGGTTTTCCGCTATAGATCGTAGCATCTTGAGCAGGTGAGGTAATGGTGTAAGGACCCTCGGCCTGACGGACAGTAGGAGCCGCAGAAACGCAGAGAGCAAGAGCAGAGAGAATGAAGAACTTCATGATTTGATGTGTTTAGGATACTAGTAGTTGTACTAGAAGTATTATGCAATTGATGTGAGATGGATTGGTTGAGGGAAACATTGACAGCTCGAACGCGAATTATTTATATGAGAATGCAGGGATCAAGTTACACAAATTTCACATGTTTGTCTGCCACGTTTTTCTGCCTGATCGGCAAGCATGTGAACGTGATGACAGCAGAAAAAACCGGTAAAAGTAAGAAACGCGCCCGGTCCAGGTAAACCGAGCCGACGCCTATTCGTGATTACGATAATATTAAAACATCCCTCACTTTCCCGGCCTCTCTCTATCTATCTTAAGCGTCCAAGTGGCCGAGCTCCGTCATCAGTGTATCCACATCTTCCGACATTTCCTTATTCTTCGCTGATGCGGCCTCCGGCGTCCCCGGTCCACTGCCGCTGAGGGCGCTCGGGGTTGCGTCATGCACCGTCGCTGAAGACACCGAAGGCGAGGGCACGGGTGAAGGTGTTTGCGTATGGTGCTTCGGCGAGAGCGATTGATGGGCAGTGTGCGCGAGTTCCTTGCCTTCTGCAAATAGGTTTTCGAACAATTCCCGACCGAGACTCTTTTGACGTTCACTGGCCAGCTCCACAAGCTTAAAGCTGTCACGAAATCCGTGATCAAAGAACATCTCCAGGGCCTCGTTGCTCAGAATGGCCATGCGGTAAGAGGGCAAGCCAATAGCCACCTTATCGTGAATATCGTTCTCGTCATCCGATAACTCCACCAATGCGTCCGCTGACGCTGACGTGGGCTGCAGGTAAGCTTCCACGCGTCCGAGCCTTTTTTGGGGCGACCCCAATGCTTCTTTCAAATCAGTCAGGGTCTGCGCCATGACCGCTTCGTCGGGTTGGGACCCCCTGAGGATGTCCGACTGCTCGACGCAATTGCATGCTAACGTGCACACAGCCTCCCAAGCAACGGTCTCCGGTCCAAGGTGAGTCATAAGCCAATAGATATCTTTGATCATGCCCACGACATGCGTGCTTGTCAATGTCTCGTCGGTATACATATGGAAAAAAAGTTCAATCTGTGACATGAGGTCCTGAGGTAACACAAAGTGATATAAGCATTTTCAGATCACGCAATGAAATAAAATGAAAAAAAGAAAAAAAATCTTACTCCGTGCATAATCTCACTCAGATGGGTCACAGTCGACTGGAAGCTGACATACGACTCGTTTTCCCTGAATCGGTCGTAGAGGCGTGTGACGAAGTTCTGCCCCAAAGACCGGGCATATCCTGCGTCCGGCGAATCATCGTGCTGCTTGAGTTTCTTGGCCCAGGGGGTTAAGGTCGCGAGCATGTCGAGAAACGTCTGATGGTCCATACGTGCTTCTTCTGATTTACCGCTATCTTGTCTGGAGTAGTACAGCGCTCCGAAAAATTTATCATAGATAGTCGCAATTTCGTCCTTGTTGAAGCCAGCCGTGTCCTTGAGGCGGCGAAGGGCGGACCGTTTCGTGTAGGACTCGATGCCAGCCACGACCTTGAGCTGGTTCTGTCGCCGCATCTCAGTGACGAGTTCGTCGGTGACAATGGCAAATTCGCGATACTACATGATAGATAAATTCTTTACGTCAGCTGCCTTTATTTGGGCAAAAAGCGAGCCGCCCTCTCCCTCCCCCCCCCCCAATTTGAAGTGCTGCGTGGCATACCGCTGTCAGCATCAGTTCGTTAAATTTCTATGAAAATGTTTAGCCAACGTCCATTTACCAATGCATTTCCGTATTTTACCGTGTGCTTCCGATCTTTATCGTCACCTTCCTCGTAAGGCGTATCCAAGGATGTAAAAAATCGTTTCAAGATATCCAGAAACGTGCCGTCTTCTTTGGCATTCAGTAAATCGTCACCATTCAGTTTAAGGATAGCTACGGGACGTCGTTAAATCATATTCTTATGCCTTCTGCTGGCCAGGATACCTACCAAGGCTGAATGTCGGGGGGAAAAGTTAAATCATACGTTATAGTACACGCGTCGGCCACCTACCCAATCTGGAAAAGGATTCGGGGCCCTTCCATAAACAAGCAGTCAAGCACTCGAAACGCAAACGTCAGTGGCATCGAATTGACGTAGAGGCTGAGGAACCATGGCAACGATGCCACAGAGAGCTGGACATCTGTCTTTTTGAAATGATTCCACAGAATGGGCATCGTTTTTTCGACGAGTTGCTCGAAAATGATCTGGTCCAACAGAGCGCCATACATCGATGTACTACCAAGAAGGTTCAGATAACGCAGTCTCCTATCAGATATCTGAAAGTTTTCATACCTGTAATAGCCAGGGCACATGCGGTCGACCAGGACATTGAGTGTCCAAAACGCCTGCTCCTCTGTCATGTATCTATCACTGTTTTAGGTAACACATGCACAAGCGATCATATTACTTACATGAGCAAGGCTGAAGTAACGATGTTCATGGCTTGGCAGTAGCCCAGTTCGGGATTCTTGAATGCATAAGCAGTCAGCACTCTCCGTAAGCGATCGATGCCGTCGGGTGTTTGATAAGCAGCATATTCGGGTAGGGACCTATTTCGGAACATTCATGTGTCAAAGCTCTTCCTATATTTGTCTTTTTGTACTCTCTTTTCTTTTTACCTGTTTAGGTCCTTTTCAATTTCTTCAGTTGCGAGAGAGGTCTGACCCTCATTGTTTTTCAGCAGCTCTTCATAGACAAAAGGGTTTGTCAACCGGAGGTAGATGGAGCCTGAGCAGGTTTCCCAAATCTCGCCGCGCAGTGCATTCGGTAGACCAATGCGCACCAGCTTGCCAAAAGTAGACATGCGTACCATGGTCAAATTTCGACCGTTTTCTATTCGAGATGCTCAGCATATCCCTGATAGACATGCTGCATTTTGTCAGGCTCACCAACGAAATATTGACGCCATAGCTTCATCTTGCTGCGATCCTTTGACTTCTTAGCGTCGCCAGGGTACCCAAAGATGAGGCCAAGTCCACCCGCAGGGTCATGGACATCAATCAGATTCTCCTCCGGCTGTAACAAGCGCTCTGATTCGCAGGTAGCCAAGAATGGCTTGAGGAGCTTCATCGTTGGTGCTTGTGCCCGCAAGTGTTGTCCGAGAAGCTCGCTGAAACGTTCTGCGGATACTTTATCAGCCTATGGACGACGCTTAGCGAAGCTGAGCATTTCTTCGATAAGCTACTTGCGTGCAGATCAAAAATGTGCTCCATTTTGTGCCATACGGTAATGGCGAGCGCAGCCACGTAGGTGCCGGTATTGACCCGCTCAACGCGTTTGATGGTGTACAGAGGAATAACGAGCAGACACATGGGCAGGTGCTGCTGCGGCGGACGCTGCCGCTCAGCGGACTCAAATGATAAGAATGATTCGGACAAGTAGAGACGGCCCTGGTAAACGGCCTTTCCCGTCTCTTTGGTATACTGTACTTCCATGGCGTCAGTCAAGCGCTCTGTCAAGGGTAATCGAAAATGTAGGCATAAGTTCTCGTTGCGTTTCTGAGCTGCCAGGTTCTGTTTTAAAGGGCTGAGGAGGAGACCGTTGTTGTCGGGTGACCGAATACGATCAGCCGAGGGTGATCCTTCGGCGTGGCCACTGCGTAACAAGCGCTGCATGCTTTGACCGGTCAATTGTACCAGTAGTTCCCAGACCTGGACGATTGCAATTAGTGCCAGGCATATTGTCCGTCATATATAATTACTTCATCGCGCTTGAAAAGATTGCTAATAAAGTGCTGTCGTCGGGTTAATAAACATCAATACACTCTCCCTTCTTGGCCGTTACATACTTCCTCCTCGTCTTTGGTCTTTATCCGTATACTATCCGAAAACATGCTTCGCTTTGACTTCTCTTTCGTGATATCTTGTACATCTTTCATTTCGATCAACTTTTTCGTCTCAACGCCGAGCAGAAAAGAGTAAAATGCAATGTAGTTTTCACTGAGATAGAGCCATCCCTGACGTCCGTTGAATGCGCAAGAATAATCTAAGGAACAGCAAGCGTAGATAAGTTGATACATAGCAATATAATAGGACAGCATCCACGAATCGAAGTACTAACAGCTCACAAGCCGCTCGGAAGACGGCACGTCAAAGAGCTGTCGGAACGTACGAGAGGCATTTCTGATCTTTTCGTCGAGAGAAAGCTCATCGGTGCCGGTGTCTACCAGGCAGAATATGAGTAGTTAGGTCTATATCGGAGCAGACAATATGCAATGTGTACCAAGCGCTGAAACAAGCATGCTGACTTTTTCAGCGACCCAGAGCTCTTTCTCATATGGGTCATCGATAGTATCAAGTTCTGGGATCATGTTATGTTCGATCCACGTCCAGGCAGACTCAATAAGGCCTTCAGACTCGGCCACTGCGATCTGCAGACACGGCGTGTTCACCTCACGCTGGAATAAAATCCGAAAGGGCGGCTGCCTGGTATCGAAACTGGGTAATGATGTCTATCAGCCGGGCTAACAAAGAAACAGTCTCTGACCTACACATTGGCAATAGTGGTAAAAAGGCTTTTGAAAATGGGGTTCCCGGGTGCGTGAGATTTCTGGAATAAAAAGTTGTCGACATGGCGGACTGTGGTCCAGAATGGTGTCAAGGTAATATCGGTCGGTGACGGTAATGTAAAGACCTATCAAAGACGAGGAAGGGTGTGTGAGTGTCTTCCATACAAAATACAGAAGAAACGGGGTTTACATTGCGCGGGACGGAAGCAGCATGTTGTAGTTCAGGTGGAGTAGCCATTGTCCAGAACACGTAAAGTTTGGTCTGTCCTGCACAGACCCAACATTTGATACGGTGAACTCTCCGCAGCAGCAAGCCGCGCTAGTCTCCCAAAAAAATAGGCAATTTTCTATCTGGCCCCTAACTTGCCATTTACACAAATAAAAACCCCACGCGATTCATATATTCTTTAAGACTGCATGTTTGCGACTGATGCTGCCCGTATCAAACTCACTTATGCATCAAAGCTGGATAAGGTTGTCGAACTGCGTCCAGCTTCCTTTTTGGTTTGATTGCGTGGGGGATATTGTTATTTTATTGCGAAAATGATTAAAAAAAGATGAAAGGGAACTTGGTCATAGTAACACCCGTTCTATGATGATAATGAGTTTTCTGGAACGTTCGATGCGCATGCGTCGCGAGATAAATGGGAGTCAGAGATACGTAAATGGAACCCATTATTGAGCGTATCTCGGTGGATGCGTGTGCGCTCAACAGGCATATCTAGTACGTAATATGAGATAAAAATGGTACTATAATGCTCTTGATCCTACCGTTTGGTCCATTCGCGGGCAATACGATCATGCTCTTCGCGATCGTTCAGATATTCTTGGGCAATATTGCCAACCAGAGGATCGTCTATAAAGAAGTTCTAAGTCATGACTGCATCTTTCCAAACTTTTAAACATACGAGGGTTGGCATCCGTAAGGAGAGAGCAGATGGAAAGGAGGACTTTAGAGATGGTGAGGGCGGGTGACCAGTTATCCTTGAGGATATCCAGGCAGATAGCGCCTTGGCTGTTGATGTTACAATGATAGATCCGTGTTCTGAACACAACCTGTTTGACAATGCGCTCAGTAAAAGTCAAGGCATGTTTTCTCGTTCTGGACGTTACCTTCGGAGGCTTGAAAGGGTATTCCTGGGGGAAATGGACATCCAGAAAGAAAACACCACCCGCATAAGGAGAGCCAGAAGGACCAGCAATAGTGGATACCCACTCGTAAAGGTTATCACCCTTGGGACCAGCGCTACATTACACAAACACCTGGGTTAACCATTGCTCAAGTTCCCTTTAGCGCGCGAGCGTCGTACCTGCAGTTGGCGGGCGGATCCAGCGCGATCTCGGCGAGCTCCTTGGTTATACTAAGGCGCCAAAGGAGTACGAGTTAATAAGTACGCCAGAAAGCAATAAAACGAAGACTTACCGCTTGGCAGAGCTGCTCATGGACTTGCTGGCGCCGCCCTTCTTGGGACTGGCCTTGCTAGGCGAAGAGCGCGATGGCCGCGATGGTGTGGAGGATGAAGTGGAGGCGGATCCTTCGTTGGGCAATGATGGTGTCTCATTGCCGTTGCGATTGTCCTGATTCGCGTCCGATGTCGACGCAGTCGTAGTTTTTGACGTGGCACGAGTAGATCCCATGGCTTTGGAGGAGAGATTGGGCAGTTTGCAATGACAAGGAAACGAATGGGCAAAAAGTGGTCTTTTCAGATCGGCCAATGTTTGCTTCAACCTGCCTCTGTCCCTTTTCTGCTGCGGGCGAAAAAAAAAAATATACACCACGTCTCTTCGGAAAAGATATTATCCGTTGTTACACATAACCAAACGCGTAAAATCGATTTATCCAATGCGCGTTCCCCATTCCAAAACCGAGAGTAGTTAAAGAAAGGCTGCACTTTATATCTCTTGACGTAGGATGTCTTGATGATTTTAGAATAGATGCTTTTTAAAGATTTTACATGATTCGAATTCGTTTGTCAGCAGCCTCATCATCCTTGCCTAATGCTTCTTCCTCCGCGTGTCGTTTAGACGACGCGTTCTCAAGTGCGCCTGCCTCAGGACTGGGCGCGTTTTCCGGCGGTGGTGGTGGCGGTTCTATGAGTGACTGGGGTACTGAGTGCGAGTCGACAGGTGCGTCCTGCTGCAGTAGGCCGACTCGCTGGCTCATCTTTTTGTACAGCACCTTGCCAAACTTCTCTCTCTGCACAGCCACCTTGCGGTCGAACGGTACCTTCTCCTTCGGGTCCAGGGCAAGAAGCGCCGTCCAGGTTTTTTGACTGGTTATCAGCTGGTCCAGGCCCCATCGGAACAAATCGCTAGGCTTCGTGTCCGGTCCAGCTGCATCAGAGAGCAGCTGAGCGCAGTACTGCTGCACCAGGGCAACGTTGTACGTGTAAGCCTTGTTGTGTGGCGCGACCTCGAGCGCGCGTTCCATCGTCTCTAGGGCTTCCCGCATCAAGTCCAAGTCCTTATTGGCCTTGGCCAGCACAAACTGCGTTCGTCCCAGGCAGCACAGTATCTCCGTGTCTTTGCCTTTAAAGTATTTTGTGGATGCACGTTTGTACTATAGACCAGGGTTAATTTTTTCGTCATTTTCGTTCAGCTGAACCCATTTTACCATGACGATCGCTTCCCGGTATTGCTCAAGTTCAACTTTACAATGGGCCAAGTTCACAAGCACAGTTGCGTTGTTGGTCGAGGCCTCAAGTATCATGGAAAGCATCCGATGCGCTTCTTCGTAGAGCTCAAACTCGAACAATATACCGGCAAGACCGTTGGCCGCATGCACATTGGAGCTATCACGCCGTAGCGCTTGCTCGTAGAACCTCCGGGCCAGCTTGAGACTTTCGTCGCGTTGCTATTGGCATGTCAGTAAAACCCTACCCAATACCAATGCATGCGACTTACTGCCTCTTTTGACTTGTCGCCTCGTAAATCTCGTGCGACGGCTGAATGGAAGTTACCCAGCGCAATGTGGGTGTAGATATCGTTCGGGTCGCAATGCTTGAGAACATGCTCCCAGCTGCGCTTGCATTCACGATCTTTGAGCGACTGCTGTGCTTGACCCATAAGGATCCATACATCCTTGCACTCCTTGTCAGGTCTCTCTTTGAGCACTTGTTTGTAGAGATCAATGGCTTCCTTGGCTTGTCCTCGGGATTGTTTGATGACGCCCAGACGAAGGTGAGCTATTTAACTTAATTAACGACGACATATCAAACTGCTACAGCGAATACTCACGTTCAATGTAGGAGGGCTGGTCTTTGATAAGCTGCTCATACAGTCGTTCGGCTTGGTCAAATTCCCGCCGTTCTTCGTACAAACGCGCCAGATTGTATGTCATGACACTGTGGAGCTCTCTATCATGCTCGGATTCGGCGACCTCGCATCGCTTCTTGCCAGCTTCAATGCCATACGTCAAGTGATCCAAGGCTGTATCCAGTGCACCCATGGTCTGCTGCAACACAGCAATATTATTTTCGATTTCGGGTCGGATACTCTCGCACTGTATCCTGAGCGGATTTTCGTCTGCCAATTCTTGACATTTATCAAGACATTTTTCATACCCTAAGAAGACGTCAGCTAGTGCAAGCGCGTCGACATATAAATTGAGAATTACATTGAAGTGCTTTCGAATGCTCCCGTTTTTCGTATAGTCGACCAGCGTCAAGAGCAAAGAGCGGGTCGTCCGCTGCCTTGTCGGCCACCTTGCCAATACATTCCAGTGCTTGCGCTTGTTTGCCTGTGGCAACGTAGAGGGAAGCCAGGACTTTTTTGGCATCGATCCAGTTGGGCTCTTTCTTAGTGAGCTCTTCGAATATCTTGACGGCAGCTTCTGTATCGCCTGTAATTATTTCAGTCATGATTTGTTTCTTCCCTTGCCTTCACTTCTTTGTCGGTTACCTTTCTGCAAAAGCATTTGACCCAAGCCGTACTGTGCATGCAAATTATTTGGACTCTTGTCCACGCAAGCTCGATAGTTTTGTAATGCTTCCGCGTATTTACCCTATGATTCGAATAAGGGAAGGTGCAACCTCAATTACTGACCCTCTAACCTCTTTGTGCTGAGAAAGTGCCAGCTGGTAATAAATTTCAGATTTGATATCACCACTAGTTGCAAACGTCAATGCTCTTTCACCACAAGCAATTGCCTGCAATACGTGTTAGTGGAAATATCATGTTTTATCAGCAGTCGCTAACCTTCTCATTTTCGTCCAAAAGAAAGAAATAATTGGCCATCAAATTGAGAACAACAGGATCATGCGGATCGGCATAATAAGCGCGGTGAAGATAGGTGAGGGCCTGTTCCATTGACGTGTTTCGGATTGGTAGTTTCTGTGAATCATCATTGCAGGCATTGAACTCGAGAATGGCGAGAAGAAGGAAAGCGGTAGAACCACCCGTGCCGTCCTAATGATAATGCATTGATAAGTAAGAATAATAGAGAGAAAGATAGTCGTTTGTATTACTTCTGCCATCTTCGTCAAAGCCAATTTTGCATCGGAGACCATGCCAAGTTGAGCAAGACAGAGTGCAATACTGATTTTGATATCTGTAGCAGCGATCTTTCCATTTGAAACTTGGTAGGCATCTTGATAGAACTTCAAGGCCTTTTCATGCTGTTTCAAGTGAGAAAAAATGCGGCCCTTGCCGACCAGAGCAGGAATACAGTTGTCTCTCAATTTCAGGGCCTTGTCGAAATGGCTCAGAGCGTCGTTGATTTTGCCACGGAGTAGGTACAAGTTTGCTTTCAGGATCAGGACATCTTCGTCTTCGTTGTCAATGTGTTCGGCATCGCTCAGCACCTGCGTCAATGATGTCATATGTTCTTTTCGAGCAGACTCTGTCTTGGACAGCTTATACAGTCGCATTCGAAGCGTCGCTAGTAAAGTAAGATAAGGTAATTTACGTCGAGGCGTTATATGTGTCGACCGATTGGCTTATGGCGGTGTCTTTAGTATGGTTGTCGATTGCTACGCGTTAAAATTACCATTCGAAAGGCAGGCGTGCATGACCGAAACCGCTTGTTCAAACTTTTTCTGCGAGTAATATTCAACCTTCAACGCAGAAGTCCAAAGTTAGCTCGAGGTATGAGATTTGCACACATATATATTAAGAGGCGTACAGCAAGCATGCGATAGTATTCGTAGGGGACATCCTCTTGTTGAAAAATATTGAGCAGTTCGGATGGTTCTGTCGGTAGATCACTGCAGTCAACAGACAATTCGTTATCCTGTTGGATCGGAACCTCGATAGTGCGTGATGCGAGGCCCACACCGTGATATCGAGGTCGGGGCGCTTGCATCTTGATCGTAAAGAGACTAACAGAACAGGACAGAGAAGAGTTCCCCGGCTGTGGTCCGCTTTGTCTGTGCAGATGAGTCTCAATGCGGGGTTACAACTACGTGAATAAATGACAATTTGAGTGCAGTTCACACTGTATCGGTGTATTAGGCGTCCTTTCCATGTATTTTATCAGTAGAGCATTCTCTTACATATATGATCCGCAATTGGAAAAGGACAAGATAGCTCTGCTCTTTATCCCAGGTGGTATAACCCCAGTTAACCTTCTGGAATGGTATAGCGCAACATTCTCGTATGATATAATAATTTGGGAATGGGCCTCGCTCTTCCTTTACGTATAAGCAAACCCCAAAAGATAAAAAAAAAAAAAGGGAGAAAACACGAACGCGTCTAGTAGATTTTTGCTTGACATAGTGTACAGCGTTTTACAATTATCAAGGATCAATCTTCTTTGGTTGAAGTTGGACACGCTTTGTGAATAGTGTCAAAGTGGCGATGCAAAATGGGTATTAGGATGTTGGCAGTCTGATCACTGACGGGCTTTTGACACAGAGAATCAGCTATTTGAAGAGATAGAAACCCTAGTAGTAGTAGGTACCTCGTACAGTTCAGGTGTAACTCTGACAAGTTCTTTGACGTAGGCGCGGATAGTCTCGTCGCTGACATGTGGGGACAATATGGTAACCTGTACATAGCCTTTAATGTACTGATCGTAATTGGATCAAGTATATGCATATACCATGGCCATATCCCACTCTTTGGGTAGCGTCATGGTAAGCACGGCTTTAAAGGAACTGAGGCCGAGAACACGGTACAGGGCGTCGACCTCGTCCTGGTCGTCGGTTTCGCCGCCCTCTTCGTCATCGCTGTCTTCAGTAAATTCCTCAACGGCCCGCACGAGGGGCTCTGCTACGCTAGCTAGAATGCTCGCATGGTCAATGGAGACAGTTTCTGGGTACACATAGCGGACAATATCCTGGTTTTCTGCGTATTCATCCGCGAGCGCGGCTTGGGAAAAGATACAGAAGGATGGAAGTGGGAATGGTGCACTCTGATGTCTCAGAAGTGAGGAAAGCCCACTTTGAAACGGAGTTTCATTGTCTGTTGTACGCTTCTCATAGTATTCTTCATCGTTGTCCTTGTCGTCGGTTTGTCTTATCGTATTCTGTGGACAGGAAGCGGTTCTCTTGTGGTGGTGAAGGTGAAACATAAGACGGCTCCCTGCTTCGCAGTCAGTCGTCATCACGCGTAAACCTGATTTAAACTCAGCAATACCTTTTACCTCTTTCACCTCGAACATTTCTTTGACCCTCCCATTCCCCTTTTCTTTGACTGTTTTCCTTGTTCTTCATGGTCTATCATGGCAAAACAAAAACAACGCATGATACGGGGTCATCGTGAGGATTCTGTCCTCTTGACTCAGTCTGAACTCCAGGATCTACGAGGTACTACATCTATATTTTTTTTTTCTTTTTTCCCTCTTCCTTTACCATTTTTACCATTTATGCCTCCTTGTTCTTTTCTTGTAGCACGACAACGGACCTTTGAAGGTGCTTATTGGCGTACAGCTCTCGCTGCTTTCTCAACCGGTCTATTGGTCCTCAAAGTGTTTACTCGAGAATTCTACAAGATTGGGATTACATTTTTTGTCTTTGGACTTGCAATGCTAGCGATTGCGGTGTGGCGACGTCGTACAGCCGGCGACGTTTTTGATCTCTCGATACCCTTCAAGACCAGCGGCGACTGGGTTATACTCACTACATGCGTTACCATGGCTGCCTATATCGTTCTCTTGGTCCTCTTATGGAAAATATAAACGAATTTTCAGAATAAAAAAGCAAAAACCATCCATGATAGCATATATGCAGTGTTGAGCGTGATTCATTTGCGATTTTTTTACCATTTTAGTGTGGAGACAGACCCGTTCGCAGCAGAATATTGACTGAATTTATCTCCCCCCTCCCGTGTCGGCTTTATGCGTATTTTATCTTCCTAATGACCTCCGCAACAGGATCACCCAACAATGAAAACCAACGCACAAAACGAATCGAACTTGTAATTGTGCCAGGACGAAGCTTTGGTCCTTTCCACCTTGGTATGCCTTCTTCTTTATATCAACTCCGAGGCTCATCCCTGTCATTTAGGTGCTTCTTTGTGGGATATTCTTCAGTATTTCAGAGATCGCCCCGTCTTCTTTCCTGCCGTCGAACTCAAATACAGCGCCGAGGTATTTATGCTTTCTAGTAAAAAGGGATGTCATGTTAACCAACTTTGATAGGAACCTTTGAAATACGACTTTATCATTACACTGCCTGCCAACGGGCTTAACCTTCGTTTCGATAGTTCACTACAGCGTCTCAAATGCGTCGAGTGCTTTGACCCTTCCAAGGTCAAGCTTGTTTATCAAAGCAGTGATATCAGGTGTGGTACATGGTCGTCAAATACGACTCTCGCAATATGCTGACCTTCTATCTGCATTAAATTATATAAAGCTCAAGTCGCACCATTCCCACCTTTTTGCTCATATACAAATCCTTTGGGTACGTCTAATGCACATTTACTTTGAGCACCATACTGACATGGTCTCAATAGGCCGACTTATCCGGGCGAGTTCGATGCTTCACAAAGCACTTATACCTTAAAGTATCCGGTAAATTCTGATTTTAGAAATAGAGGGCCATCACGATGCTAATCAATGTGGCGGGGATGACGTAGGGCGTGTCCTTCACTTTTCCGATACCAGGACGATATACGGAGCTCTACAAGTCATCAGCAGGTATGACCGCATGAACATAGCGTGCAAATGTCCGCTCACAATTTCAAAATTTTATGCGCCAGAACTCCCGCTTGAGTTACCCGATGGCACCACCCCTATAGCATCACGCGTATACCTCTACAGCGGGAATACTACCTGGCAAAAAGCAAAGGTGCCTATGATATCCAATTATATTACTGAAGTCAACGCGAGCACCACTGTAAGATACGGCAAATTGGGTCGACGCGAACTGGAGCGACTTGTCGCCAAGGTAAGCCGCTGCACTCGATCTGGTGATATCACTAGTAACGCCTTTTTGTATTTGGCCATTTTAGCCGGGAAAAGGGGTGTCGCTCTATTTCCCTCAAGCGGAAGTCGCAAAGAGCAAGGATAATGGGTCTTTCACACAATCGGCTTTTGTGAATATTACGCTTCACATCTCGACAGTGCAGGATATCCTGGCTGACCTAGGGAAAGCGTCCAAAGTATTTTACAAGGAAGAAGACAAGATGAAGATCCATTCGATGGTACACGATAATATGGTTCTGGGGAAGTCGCCAGCGAATGATAAGACCGATAAGGCGCGAGGAAATGTGGATGGTGACAAAGGTAATAACATGCTTCATTCAAACAGTATGTGTGTCACTCACATCCTTTTCTTTCCGTCCAGAGGGAAGCATACTCGATGCGACAGACTACTTTCTTAACTACTTCCACTTGGGGATGGATATCCTCATTGACGGTACATACCATGTCTGCAAGAAGATCGTATTGCATGGCAACATACCAGGCCACTATGATTTCCAGAGGTACATACACAACATCTGATCAACATGGAGCAGGGCACTGAGAAAGTGTACAATACGTAGATACAAGCGCTGTCCGTTGCAGCTGCATTTTGCAAAGAAGGATCACAGTAAGGACAAGTCGGCTCAGTTGGTGGATATCGATGAAGAAGCGCACATCATCAGCGCTGACATGAAGGTAAGCTGCAAGTCTTGAAGAGAAGCAAAGGGTTGCAAATTAAGGTCGACTCCAGTTCAGCGACATGAAGAAAGCCATCCCGTGGAACTTGACGAAGCCGATTAAGAACGATAAGCAGGAGAAACCGGTGATATTGACGCGCGGTTCAAGCGAGCAGAACCCGTTCGGATCCACCTATTTGGCAGGCTACGACAACGGTTTGGTGATGGAAGTCATGAAGAATGATCATGTACCAACTCTGGTTTTGTTTTGATGATATCTCGTTGTCCTTGTACCACGCTATATGCAAGCACATAGCAAATATCTCCTTACTTTTATAAAGACGTGCACATACGTTACTACAATATTGCGTGATGAATATCGCTGTCCTAGTGTCCATAAAATAATTGTGCACGCGGATTAACGGTACCTGTACAGGCTATACACATTTACGCATATATATTGTCTGGATTTTCTAACCACGAGCCAAGGTTCAAAAGTAAGCAAGGAGAAATAATCCTTGGATTATAGTAACTGGGGATGGGTTACGTACAATACTAAAGTGACTGAGGAGACGTAGTAGGTACTGCGTTCGCCGCACAGATTTGCAGTACACTTAGCTAACAGAGGTAGCCACCGTTGTATGGCCAATAAAAGGGAAGTATCCTCCGGATTATGGATCATAAATTGTTGATATATAAATAAGGTACAAATGGGGGAGGGTGGGGGGAGATGTGGAGGAGGATTTGGAGGATAGACAGAGTCGGCAAGCGTAAGCCACTGGGCCAAACGGAATTGCCCAAAATTAAACTTCTGTCTTCAGTCTGCTTGAATTTTTTTTTCTTTCCTTTTTTAAATAATGGCTGCTGTTCAAGAGAAACCGAAAGTACAAACGAGCCGAAAAGGCAAGAAGGCATGGCGTAAGAACATTGACTTGAACGATGTCGATAAGGCGCTCGAAGGACAGCGTGCAGAAGAACGAGTTTTGTAAGATCGAGCCTGAATCCTGTTATGCTTTGTTTGGCTGACCCTTATTCCTCTCTTTTCCTATACGTCAGTGGTCAAAAAGTTAGCCAGGACGATGCTCTCTTTACGATCGATACGGCTGGTGATGCCGAGGTGGCAAAGAAAATGAAGGGCAAGAAGAAGTTAAAGGTCGACGAAATCCTCGGCGAGCGATCGGCTGTGCCTGCGGTGGGTGTCAAGGCGCTGAATGACAGAAAGCAAGACGGCTCTCGGTATACAAAACAGCAAGTGGATCGCTTGGTAAAACGGAAACGGGAAGGGGCTGAAATTCTGCCACCGCCAAAGAAGAAAGGAGGCAAGCAAGTGTATGACATGTGGGTTGAAGAAGGTAAGATTTTTTTTGTCTTTTTGTTGTAAACTTTGTTATTCATAAAAGGAAGTAGAATCGGCCGAACCACAAGATACCAACGGCTTTTTGGAGTCAGTACAAGTGCGCAAGGCGAGAGCACCCACTACGTTTACAAAGAAACCTGCTGCTGCGATACACCAACCCTCGGTAGCTCTGCCTCACCCAGGTGCCTCGTACAACCCGACGGCCGAAGAACATCAAGAACTGTTACGTCTTGCCACAGATATTGAAGAACGCAAATTGGCTGCCCAGCGCAGATTGGATGAACAACGGTCCTACCGGAAGGAACTCAATGACTTGCCAAACGAAGATCAGGAATTGAGTGACGATGGTGATAGTGATGAAGACGACAACGAGGGTGAGGGCCATGTACCCAGCAAAAAGGCAACTCAACGCAAGACGCAGACCAAGCGCAACAAGGAGAAACGTGCTCGCCAGGAAAAGCTCCGGGCTGCTATCAAGCGAAACGAGAAAGAGATGCGCAAACAGATTGATCTCGTTGAACAACTGGAGAAGGAGCTCGCTGAACACCAGGCAAAGGTCGAGTTGGCTACGAAGCGACGTCAGGAGATGAAGGAAGAGAACGAAAAGATGGGCAAGCAGCGCTTGAGCAGACACAAATATCAGGACGTCAACGTTGAGCTTAAGCTGACAGATGAGCTCAGTGAGTCTTTACGCCAACTCAAGGTAAATGGCACAGAGTGAACCTTTCGATATCTGACTAACATTCTTTCACATAGCCCGAGGGGAGCGTTTTCACTGACCGATATGTCAGCATGCAAAAGCGCAACATTATCGAACCCCGTGTGCGCCAGAAGCGCGATCGCAAATATGCTCTCAAGGAATACGAAAGACGTACTTACAAGAACTTCGATGCTGCCGAATCACGCAAAGCCGAGCAAAAGGAAAAACAAAAGCAGCAGAAGAAAAAATAAAGCATTTTCATACTCATATGTCATCCTTAATCAACATTCTATCTCCTTTACTACAATATCGACATTTGCAATAACCCACATGGTTTCAAAAAGATCGCCAGTGTAGAGGTATTTTTGTTCTTTTACTACCAGAAAATGATGTATTCTGGCCGCTTAGCTGGGCATGAGGTTGTCCACAGTAAATTGGGATTGCGTATGTGTGTGTATGACGGTGGAAGTGCGCGTGCGGGTTGTGTGGAGTGTGCGTGTGTGTGCAGGTACGTAGTTGCATTTAGTGTTATGATTTTCGAGGATTGAAGGCGATCAAGAGACGTCGATTCTGGGTGTTCGTCATGCGTTTACATATTCATAGGCTGGGGCTGCTGCTTCGACACGTTCTCGAGTTCAGCCCTGTTTGATGGTGAATTATGAGCACATTATTGGCCGTGTTAGGGTAGCGATCACTCACCGAAGTTGCTTGGAAAAGTCGTCCTCAATATCGTCGTCATCCCAGTTGTCCTCCCAAAAGTGGGCATCGCTCTTGTCTTCGGCGTCCTCACCCCAATCTAGAAGATGGTTAACTTGTTGCCGTCCCTAACTATTTATGCTGATTTACCTTCGGCAGCGAATTCCTCAAACTCATCATCCTCTTCAAGAGCACCGAGCTGGGGCACATCCTTCTGTTTGGTATCTTCTTGTGCCTTTTGCTGTGACATTGTTATCAAGTAGAAAACTGTAAAGGTATTGGTGAAGAAGTGATTTGAATGACGCGCGTCTTGGACGAACGTGACTTAGGTCGGTTCGTGCGCTGTAGCGGGGTTTCAATGATACCGAGCAATCCCAGAAGATACCTGATCTCTCAGCCACGGCTGCTTTCCCTGGGCAGCTTATGCGTGCATGCCCATCTTCTTTCGAGAAGTAAAAATAATGAAACTAAAGTTTACGGCCCTGTGACATTGCTGGGACTCTCGGCGTTTTCGAAATAGAAGGCACGCACGGTCGATTTCGGACGACGATTGCTTGCCAAGATCGCTTGTATCCCGCACTTATTGTTTACACAGACGGAAGGTCCATACAAACACCTCCTGCAGCACAACCTACTCACCAATTGCTTCCGCCACCAAAAAATGAACCCAACTCAGAGACTCAGGAGGATATCTGAATACAAAAATGTCTATTCTTGGCCTTCTTCGCTGTCCAATTCGAAATCCGTTTTGTTTTGTTTTTGTCGCACAACATCACTCTCGAGACCTGACGCTTGCCGCGTATGCAAGTTTTTTTTTTTTCATGTACGTAGCATGGCATCAATGGGAAGCTTCAAAAGTATTTAATTTAAAAATAATAGCTTTAATTCGAATGACCAGACGACGATGTCATCAGGGCAAGCGAAATAGGAAAAGAAAGATAGAAGTCGGACGAAAGCTTGGCGAAGGCAAGCTGGAACTACCTTATTTAGTATGGCATCTGCTTTTTCTGTGCTCGTACCAGCCCGCACACCCAGCATTTCGTCATGGATTATGCAAAAAGAAGAAAAAGGACAAGTTATATAAAGGCCACTGGACCTGATGACGCCTTTTTTTGCTTCTCGTCCTCTTCCTTCTCTCCATCTTTATTTCTCAACTACGCTCAAACGCACAGACATAACCATTTGACACATGTTTGCATTTCTCGCCACCTTCTTTGACTTCGCGGCCTTGGTCTTGCAAATCTTCACCTTGCTCGGCAACACTTACAATCGTGCTTTCCTGCGCGACTTGTATTTTGCTCGTCTCAATATCGGCAACGAATTTATTGATTTCGGTTTATGGTAATTCTCAAAAGAAAAAAAAGAACAACAGCAAGAGGACGCGCCATTCTTTTCCGTTTCGTTTGTTTTGACCTTGTTATTTATAGGAATTATTGTACAGGCAGTGGTGATACAGTCAAAGAATGTAGCAAACCTCAAGCTGCATTCGACTGGAGTAAGTCAACAAAAAGCATCCTGTTTGAACAAGACGAATGACCCATGTTTCTTATGTTAGCGAACGCGGCCGGGTCTGCTGCAGATTCAATTGAGAGCTTGGACGGGTTACAAAAAGTCTTCATGGCCAACTTCATCTTATACTGGATTGGTTTTGGTTTGACTTTATTCGCCCTCCTTTCAACCATGATGACTCATTTCAACCGCGGCACTGACCTTTGCGCTTCCTTCGTTACCTTCATCGCTGCTCTCGTCATGATTGTCGTATTCGTTATCCTTTTGGTTGTATCTCTCCGCGGTGTAAATGCTGCCAAGGACTCGGGTGCGGATGCTTCGGGTCACCTGGGACCCTCAATGTGGATGACACTCGGCGCGATGGTCGCCCTGTTGATCTCATCGTTCTGGTACTGCCTGACGTGCTGTTTCGGCCCTGGTCGACGTGTACGGAACGAGGATAAGGCCTAATAGGTCTTATTATGCTATGACACACCGTGCATGTCGTTCTTTTTTCGTGCAAACCTTCACCATCACATATCCTTTCCTCTACTGTACACTATAACTCTTTTTCTAAATGATTATAATCCCTTATTTTCATCATGTATATGTATTATTTTTCACGGAGTCATCTAAATCAGTATAAATCCTCCTCTTTCTGAAACGGTTGAATCTGAGACTAGATGCCTTGTATAGACTGACGAACGGAGACGGCCAAGCCCGGTCTCGATTTGCCAGATCAAGAACTTATTATGATCAGCCGGACTTCCCGGTTAGGTGACACACAAAAGAAACCAAGTCCCGGCTACGTACTTTGCACAACCTACCGCTATCGCACCTGCACGCTTCCTTGGTCACGCTTAGGTGCTCTCCACTAACCTTATGCTTTCCATAGAAAGCCTATTAAACAAGGCACACGGATTTCGCATGGCGGTACATGAAAAAGAAGTGTACCTTTGCCATGTACATAAAAGCATGATAGACATTCAAATCATGTGCTAGTCATAATTTCGATGGTTCAAGTGCGAATATCAGCCACCAGCACAAATTTATGAAGGTGACTTTAGGAGAATCACGTCGCAGGCAAAAATATTGTCAGGAACACGTATCAACATACAAACAAACGGGGGTTGTTTCTATATTGTGTTGTTTTTGACGTTGTGGTCTTCAAATATAAAAACACGTCTTAGATGACAGATGGTCCAGGATATAATGAATTTGTGAAACTAAAGCTTAAGCAAAGCAAGCATAGTTAATGCTCCTTTATTCTGCTCCTGCAGAAAAGAGAAAATCAGGGCCGTATGCAGCTTTCGAAAAAAGGACAATCCAATATCGACATGCAGTACGGTGCGAAGCAAAACGTCGACGACATACTTTGCGCGTAACAATAGTCATGCACAGAGCAACATATACATACAGCATATTACAGAGCACGAGCCTTTTTCTGACGAACTATCAGCGTTGTGATACTGTGTGTCGCAGGGAAGGAAAACCGTTTTTTTTTAATTTCTGCTCGTGATATTCTGTCATTGTCCTTTTCCAGGAAACGAAATGAGGTCATGTGTTACCTTTCGCGGGGTATTCACGAATACGACTCTTGTCACAGGTTCGGATGATCTTGACGTGACTTTACCGTTATGAACTTCTCGTAGTAGCCGGTCGCCTTTAATGCAAATTAACCCCATGTGAAGCCAGGCATCTCTCCCGCCACGATGGATTCAGAAGCTGATATGCTCTCCTGACGTCTGACAGAAAATTCTCACAGATTCTAATGTCTTTAGATTATATCTAGCCGTAATATGTAAAAAAAAATTCCGGAGCGAGTGCGGATGCTACTTACACAAAGTCGATTATAAGTTATTGAACACCTATGACCTGTCAATACTCATAACTGAGAATCGCATAATGTGAATAAATGGGGATGGTGAAAGGCAAAGAGCGGGACGAGCGTAAAACACCACATGTAGAGCTGCAACCTTATTTCATATCATCTGATGAGCCTCTTGTGGGTGTATGAACTACCATGAAGCACTGGACTTATTAATATTTGATTCGATCAGTCTCACTATATAGCACTCATCGAAAGATCACGGACCAATGGCGATGACTGGCGAGTGAATTGTGAGTAAACAAAAGCCAACTAGACCTGAAACAGATATGTTTCTCAGGCACCTCTTTTTTTCCACATTGTTTGACTACCATTCTCAGCGTATGCCAAGGCACTCATTGATCAATTATTTTACTTCGTATCTGGCGAATATTATATTTTACTCGTATGCCCAACCGGCATTAAAAAAGGCATGATGAAGCAAGCTTTTCAAATTCATTCCTGCTATTCGTCACACATATTCCTTCCTTGGTTCATATACGCATGTATATACCGATACATGGAAGCAATACCTTTCTGGAGATGTTAATAGCCAATTTTGTCTATTGTACCGCTCTCTAGATTGATGGAGAGAGTCGCTCGCGCAAAGGTGATTCATTCCTTGGTGCTCCATCGAGCGTCTATTTTAGGCTCGGTATTTTTAATCATACATATGGTAAAAACCATTCTTCTTTTTCTACGTCCCCCTGTTGCATCTTTAAAGACAGAATCCTTTGCAGGAGCCTCTCGGGATTGCTTGTGTCATAGGGAGTGAGGAAAGAAGGGCAATAGACTTCGTGTTGCGTGGTATACAAACAAATAAACCTGCTATTAGCTGTTAAAGAATCTTTCTTGAAGATGGCCATCTCCAAGTAGAATACCGATAAGTGCTCGAGAGCTCTTAACCGACAATCGGAATATAAGGTTTTTTATTATGCATTTTGCGAAGATCCTTAACAGGCCACTATCATATTAAATTATTCAGTAATCTGAGAATTTTGAATCACTAAGAAACTGGTGCAGGCGACCTGAAAACTGGTGTGAGCTCGTTAATTTCAATATGTTATATCGCTGCCGAGATCCACAAGCTGGACCATAAAAGGTCTATCAGCGGATGCATTCCACGGTTAAGCCACGCTTCAAATCACCATGGGAAAGGTCCCTCTTGCATGTATGACGGTAACTGCCTACTATTGACTGTGATCTAGAATTTTACTTAGAAATATAGCATATGTTATACACTGTAGGAATAAATTGACTACTCCAAATCATTAACTGCTGAACGTCAGTTTGGTTATTTTATAGCTGGTATACAGACAGATGTTAGTCTTTCTGCCCCCTGGTAGCTGGATGCTTTCCATAACTACTATGTAGCGCTCAAAAATACGCAGGCATATTATAGAAATGTAACGCCACATACGTATGTCACAGTGTTTTGTCTTATAATCTCTCGAGAAAGCATGCCTATGATAAAGCAATGTCAATACATTTCTAATGAGCACTTGTGCGGTCTTATACTCTTAACCTGCGATTAATGTGAAGAGTAACCGTGAACGCTATTATGATTCTGTTAAGTTTACCCGCGCGGCCAGCAAATATAAAGTTACTGACTGATGTCCGTTCCAAGTAGTATCAGTGGTATTAGTAAATAACGTTGCTTAGTCGACAGCGACTTTGGAAGTCATCTATCGCAATTCTGGCTTAGTTCGATGCTGCTCACAGTATACTCTGTAAGAAATATATCATTTGTACATCTATTCCGCATACTTTATAGTATGCATCAGATCAATAGACGAGGATTTGAATGGTGATGTGGATATGCAAACCCTACATGTTCCGGGTTTACGTTACACAATGACAAATAGCAGACGCCGGAATGCGGGGATCTCGGAAAAAGGTTTCCCAGTTCGCTATCTTTTAAGGCGGGGCAGCCATGCGAGAGAGAGGTACCATATTTGTATCTTCCCCTCTCCTACTGCAAATCCCTGCTCATATTATACATATGTTTTCAATCTTTGCACGGATCTCCATCACTTCGCGGACAGGCGCTGCTCCAATCGTGCGGCGCTCATTCACGACTTGCCGAGCATGGCGCCGAGATTTACCTTCTACGCCTGTTGAAAACGATGGTCCGCTGGCCGGCATTCGTGTGCTCGACTTGACTCGCGTCCTCGGTAGGTCATTCCACGTGGATATAATCGTCTGGATACTGATAAAAATTCTGTAGCTGGTCCTTATTGTACAATGATGTTGGGCGACCTAGGGTATAAGAAGCATCACCGGGTTATTTGGCATATCTGATTAGCTAATGTTTGCAATAACAGCGCCGAAGTCATCAAGATTGAAAATCCAAAGGGAGGCGACGATACCCGTGCATGGGGCCCTCCTTTTGCCGAAAACAAGGATGTCGCTGATGCCGGACGCGGCGAATCTGCCTATTTCTTGTGCGTTAACCGCAATAAGAAGTCCGTTACCGTCGACATGAAATCAAGTTCGGGCCGCAAGATGCTGCATGATCTCGTCAAAGAGTGTGACGTTCTCGTCGAGAACTATCTTCCGGGAAAGCTAAGCAAGATGGGCATGGGCTACGAGCAGCTCAAGGAGATTAACCCCAAGCTGGTCTACGCCTCCATCACCGGCTACGGTCAAACCGGCCCTTACGCGGATCGCCCAGGATACGACGTCATTATCGAGGCCGAGGCGGGTTTGATGCATATCACTGGTGAGCCTGACGGTAGCCCTGTAAAGGTGGGCGTTGCTATCACGGGTAAGAGCGGCAAAAAAAAGATGTGGTATTGGTGATTGACGTTTTGGGGACAGATCTTACCACGGGCCTATATGCACACAGCGCCATCCTGGCTGCACTGATCAAGCGTGGTGTCACAGGCAAGGGCCAGTGGATAGACTGCTCCTTGATCGAGTCCCAGGTTGCTTCGTTGGCCAATATCTCGTCCAACTTCCTTGTCGGCGGTCGCGAGGCCAAGCGGATGGGTACGGCCCATCCTTCGATCGTGCCTTACCAGGTGTTACCTACCAAGGACTCGTTCGTCATGGTCGGTGCCGGCAATGATGGTCAGTTTGCCAAACTGTGCAACCGCATGGAATTAGCCCACTTGCTCGAGGATCCCAAGTTCAAGACAAACTCTGATCGTGTCAAACACCGCCAAGAACTTATTCAGACCCTGACCGATCGGCTTAAGGAGGAGTCGACGAGTGTCTGGCTAGAGAAGCTCAACGGGGCTGGCTTCCCGTTCGCACCGATCAACAACATTCAACAAACTTTTGAGCACCCTCAGGTGGTGGCCCGCGGCCTGGTTCAGGAGGTCGAGCACGAACGTGCGGGTCCCATCAAGCTTGTAGGTCCTCCTGTCAAGTACAGTGACTTTAAAGCTTCCATCCGACTTCCTCCCCCTGTCCTCGGCGCTCACACTGACGACGTCCTCAAGAACGTACTTGGCTACTCTGACGACACCATTGCCGCTCTTCGCAATGACGGTGCCTTTGGCCAATAACCTAAATTGAGGCTAGTATAGAAAAAAGACTTTCTGCTTGTAACTATGTATATTTCCTTTCCTACGAAAAGAAAGCGATCGAGTGAACCCGAGAAGCGCTTTCGCACCTCATAAAATAATACGCCTCAGCTGGTTGAGGACGAACAATTAAAGGGTATCCTATTTATCGTACATATTTGACCTTTTGCTTCTTGGGTTTGGCAGGAATGGTCGGGTTTTTGGGCTGCATTTCTGAAAGGGGAGGCAGACCCTGTGCCTTGCGTTGCTCATTGACGATATCCTCGACTTCCTTGAGTGAAGTCAGAGGTGTGATGATGTTCTTGGGCGGCTGCGTATCCTTTTGCACTTGGGGCATGCGCTCGGCAATGGCTTTACAGAGCTGGCGACGCGTCGTGACGTTTGAATTCACAAAGAAGTTATTCGGGCCCTTGAGCTGCACGCGTACACGACCAGGATTGGACCAATCTCGAGGATGTCGTTTCGTCTGTTGTGATTTCATAGAATAGCACAGCATAAATAAGATAAGAGATCTATTCTATGCTTGCATATGTTATATCAAAAATGCACTGACCTCATAGACGACCGAGAGACCGAGTTGCTGGACAGCCACAGCCATGTGGTACGCATTTGGGTTCTCAATACACTTTTCCTTGGAGATCTTACGGCCATCCTGCACGCTTTTGGTTGCATCAATGTAGCAAGGATAAATACACACCCAGCTATGCGAAGAAAGAAACAATGAGAAAATGCATCCTATCGGACGGATAGTGTATACGCAAACATACTCTTTGTACTGCGAAGGATCCAGACGACGGACACCCTGAGGTGTTTGTGCTACAGCAATCGGGTTCTGCTCCTGGGGACGTTGGGTGGCTTGAGGACCACCAGCTGCACCGGTGGACAAGTTCCTCATGAGGTTCTGGAGTTGATCCATGTTGGGAGGACCGGCCGCAGATGAAGAAGAAGCCGACGAACGTTCATCGGCACCGGGAAGAGGGAAGTCCATATTGTCAATGTCGTCATCCTCTTCCATGAAGACAGGGTTCTTTTGTGTCTCCTTTAACTTGTTCAGCATCGACATGATCGAAAGGCGAAAAAAAAGACTAAGGGAAGGTGGAAGCTGGCAAGACGCGCGGTAGGAAATTGACATTATTTGATTTTTGATATCTGACTTTTGGATGGCCGACTGCGCGCGTCCTTGTTGGAATAATCACGTCCTCTTTTTTCTCCTCTTTGTTCTTTCTTTCACCATCCCATTTTCTTCTTTGTTAGTCGTGCTTGTGCACTTTTCTCATTTGCTGCTGTTGCTGTGGTGAGCATGTCAGTTGACAACTTTAAAACCAATATCTATGATTACCTCGAGTCACTGCCTACCATCACCTTTCTCCGTCTTTTTGAGAAACCATCCACATGTCTCGCGATCTTTCGGTACTCTCCTTCTACACCTGTCTGATCCCGTCTCTCATCTTTTTGATTAAGTCTACTGCCTAGTCTAGGCAGGCAGATCGTCATGTCTTTTCTCTATGTCGACCAGGAAATCGCACGCAACGATGTCAATAACTGGGTCAATAAGGACGGGCAAAGGTATACGACTCCTATTCTTCCATCCAGCATCGAACAGTGCGTTGATCTTTTTGAATTAAATTAGAAAACTAGAGGAGTCTCTTCATAAGCTCACACACTTGCGCATACTCGAGGAAAAAGACACTGTGTTGATCATGAACGATACTTTCCGACGCGAGTTCCGTAATGCCCTGACGGGTGGGTACGTGTCCATTAACGGCAATGCTATAACTTCTGTCTAAATTCAATCACCAGCGGCGCGCAGCAATCCTTTGGTTTACCCTGTGCAACACCCGATAAGCATCCTGTCGACATTGCATTCCTGGATGCTTACGCTAAGCAGCAATGGGAGGCTATTCTTCACTTCATGGTCGGTACAGCCCTCACCAAGAAGCCTAGTCGAGGTGTCTTGAACTTGCTAAAACGCAGTCAACTCATGCAAGAAAGGTATGTCGAACTCGCCTAATTTTTGGCAATGCCTCATATTACTTTTAGTATGGATGAAGGGACTGGTTTGCAGATCACCAACAAGGGATTTCAGTTCCTTCTGCAAGACGTAAATACCCAGGTGTGGGCATTTCTGCTGCAGTACCTCAACATGGCCGAGGTAAATATATATGATTGGCATTATATGATATGCGTATTGACAAAAAGTGTCTCCAGGTCTTACAAATGGATCTCGTCGAAGTATTAAACTTTCTATTCCAGCTTGGATCCCTTGAGCTAGGAGAAGTAAATAAGCATATTAGGATGACGTGCATCACTCCTTCACATAACTCATCTATTACTCCAACAGAATTACTCGGTCGAAACGCTTACACAAACTCAGCAGCAAATGTTGGAAGATCTACGGGATTATGGCATTGTCTATCAGAGAAAAAAAGGATCAAGGCGGTACTACCCTACACGCCTGGCGACTACCCTGACCTCTGGTAACGCAGCTATTGCCGGCGCTGGTCCAAAACACGCGCAGCAGGCCGATCCTAACAGGCCACCCGGAGCCGATGAAGAGGAAGGCGAGCAAGGCTTTGTAATTCTTGAGACCAATTACCGCGTTTATGCCTATACCGAATCGCCCTTGCAAATTGCCGTCCTCAATCTCTTTGTCCAGCTGCAAGCGCGCTTCCAAAACATGGTGACAGGCGTCATCTCTCGCGAGAGTGTTCGCAATGCGCTCGTCAAAGGCATCACTGCCGATCAGATGATCTCTTACTTGCAGACGCATGCACATCCGCAGATGCGAAAAAAGGTAAGGCAAATGCTTCAGTGAGGGTGATCTATTCACTTTGATATAGACTCCTGTATTACCACTGACTGTCATTGATCAAATACGGCTGTGGGAGATGGAGAGAAACCGACTCAAAACCACACCAGGTATGATCCAGGAAATGACGGAGACGTTAGATACTGATGCTGCTATACTCTCTGCTCTTTAGCATACCTCTATCACGATTTCAACATGCAATCCGATTTTGAAGCGGCGGAGAAACACGCCAAAGACCTAGGGGTCCTGCTGTGGTCCAGTTCAAAGAAGCGTATGATGGTCATCAATCCGGAGTAAGTATACACGCGGGGGGACTTGACTATTTCAGGGTTTATCTCACTGTTCCTTCGTTTAGGGGTCATGAATCTGTCAAGGGCTTTGTCAAACGGCGGATCAGTCGGCAATAACGATTACGAGTCTTCTTCCCATATCATGTCCTGAGCACTCCATTTTTCCACAACGCATTAGCAATAGCAACTGTACATATGAATCCACCAGAATTTTATAGCATCCTTGATGGACCGATACCTCGTGCCGCCCTGAGCAGCAATGAGTTGCATACATGCATTTGGCTTGCTTGTTCAAGGAAGGCGTCTTTCAGCAATTAGCAAGACGTATCTTGCTGCGATGCAGAAAACCTGTATAATAAAGAAATCGAGACAACCCTAAGCTCGATTAACTTCGTTCTTACATCCTAATATGGGCCATAATCTATTATAGCAAGGACGGATGATGGCAAATTGATTGGCTTTGTCAATTGGCTCAAACCATTTCAGAGGACCACGGCAGAAACATCTCCCGGAGGTAGCGCCGTCCATCGGATACATCGACGCTGAGAACCTTATTACGAAGGTGAATTTGCGGTGTCAAATGCAGCAGGGGAACGTACGGCAGGGTTGCCATGAATGCGCACCGGCTGGAACAGGAAAAGACAGCGCGCAAAAGTCTTCGAATTAAAAAGCAAACTCGGTTTTCTTTTTCTTTGTTTTTTTAATGGGGGTGGGGGTTGGTTGGTCAAGCAGGACCAGTTACTGAGTTATGTATGGCTTTCGCAGACGAGACTGCATGCGTCAAGCTCTTCTACAACGCCAGTATCATGAAATGGAAGCCCTGGCAAGAGTCCCTCCAGAGTAACACTCAATCTATACTTCTTTCCATACTTGCTACCGCACATAGAGGCTATTAGACAGTACCGGAATGGGCGGCTTCTTACAAGGCAGGAGAAGCGGCCACAAGCCTCCATGGATCATGGATTCAAGAAAGCGAGGCTATGCAAAAAACCAGGATAATTTCTCCTCCGCCTTGACGAGTATATGACGAGCAGAACATGCCCAAACGTCTCCAAGAAGCAGAAATTGACAAGACAGAATGTATGATCGAAGCTGGTATCATGAAGTCATCCGCAATATTCCGGTGCGTACTCCCACCCACGGCCGACTTGCGGCGCAAAATATCGCCTGTACTATAACTAGCATGGTTGTATACAAGTGGCGCCCTTTTTCTCTTATTTGTGTCATAAATACCTTCCAAGACCTTGCAAACAAGGAAGCGACCTGCCGCACAAGGATCATCGAGAAGCTATAGGTGCATACATGGATAGTTTCCTGAGAGGCAGCAGCCGACGGTCCTCTACAGTTTAGAACGCATATGCTTATATATGAAATGTATTCAAATTACAACGGAGCATATATAGACCTTGGTCAACATTATATTGATCATATCGTTCGCCGAGCTCAGAGATCATCGACGATAACAGTCCGTGTATCCAGCCAACGACACAGGCTACTCGTTGTATGAACAGGCGGGACAGGTTCTGCAGATAATGCTTGGTCCTGTTTGTGTTGTGTTTGCTCTGTCTTCAAGTCTGACGGCGATCGGATGGGGTGATCTTTGCCTGCAGATACGTGATGAGCGAAGGCACCAACCGTACCCGGACGGCCGACAGCCGGATCGAACTCCGCCGGTAAGCGCTCGGTAGTAAAATCAGACGCAGGCACCGCTTTCTTTTCTTGTCCTTGTGTTTTGTTTGGCTCGACATGATTCGACCTAGCAGCGCTGATCTTATTGTTCCCGAAGGTCTCGCACAGCAGCTCATCCCAGTCGCAAGAACTCCACGACGAGAAACTCAAGACGCTGTCGTCCTGCTCTTTCTTGACCTCTTTCTTTAATATCGCAGATGACTCTGCAGGTGCTATGACGACGGGACATGTTTCATTCGGATAGTTCATTGTTCGTGCGGCAGATGGATTATAATCCTCTCGCATGTCATCTACCATAGTCTGAGTGGTCCTCGCTCAAATATCATCGAAGACAAACCTTGCTTTTTATATGCGCTTTTGCTGGAAACAGAAGGACCGTCCAGCAATGTACGTGGTCGTTTGGATCTGAATAAGCTTGCAAAGATGGCATCTTCGTCACTAGAGTTGTCGCTGTCTCTCGATATGGCACGTTTCCCCGAACAATTCAATTTGCAGCATTTGTGCTTGCAACTTCCAAAATAACGAGCGTAAGTGCTCATTTGATTAGCACGGTTTGCTGCTTACTTGCCTTCTCTTGTCTTTGCATTTGTGTTTACATCTGTTTATATATTTAGGAATATCACCGGGCACGTCCTATCTTGTACTACATACCCCTCTTCTGCCGTGTTCGCTTTATTTGACAACATCGACCTGGCAGGTGCTTTTTTGGTTGAGGATGAGCCTTTAAAGCAAACCAGCGACCGTCAACAGCAGTCGGATAATATACGCACCTTTTGGATGGTGTTGCTTTTTGCTTTTATCGCCAAGCAGATCCCTCCATACTGCCGAATCGAAGCTCGCCCAGTCATCAAATTCGTCATCACACTCGGGATATTGTAACTACAACATGTGAATTACTCATATGTATGATTTAAAATCATATAACATCAGCCACCTACAAGTTTCTCGTTCGGTGTATCCTTTCCCGTAGTTTCGGATTCTGCCTTGACTAGTTGTGTCTTATTACAAAACTTAAAGACGTTTCAGACAAAGGAATACTGTAAGAGATACCTCGGGCTCATTTATGGCCCTTGATGTGTCGTTGATAGGCGGGCATGCTTCCCGTACTGAAGTCGATTTAGCATCACTGCTAGATGCCAATACAGCATGCAACTGAGGCTTGTCAGATCCTCCTTCTGGAAACGGAGGCCGTACGGATGTAGCAGGATGGCCCACCGCTTCAATATATGCCTGAGCTTCGACTCCAACTGCCGTATCCTGATAAATACATTTGAAGCTATTTTTGACTCTAAGCTTACCAAAGTCTTCGCTCTGGATATGTACAGTGACACTCATTCTCGGACTCGTAATCTGGATACCAAGCGAGTAATTTTGACGCTTTTCCTGGAGTTTAAAAACTCTGGACGAACGGTTATTTGCGGTGATAGGATATGGCTAGAACTTACGGGATGCGCCGGAAATCGACCAGGCTGCGGTCACTTGTTTCTGCCCATATCACAGCATAGCAGCCCTTGCCATACTTCATACGCTTGAGCTTCTGTGGGGAATCTGCATAGACACTAATTTTGAAGTTGGCCTCATCTGACACGCTCGCACTCGGTGGCTAAAGCGATACAGTTTTAGGGCGGACTACGCCATGCGTCCCACTATACGATAATGACCTGTGTAAGAGATATTTCAAATCTTGGGATGGTGGTGTACAAGGCCTGTTTAATCTAGGAAAACAGACGCGCCATTAGCACCGAGAGAAGAACAATCTGATAGATTCGCTTTACGTCGTTGCCGAACGGGGGATTGCGATGCAAAATCTGTTTACAAAATGTGGCTAATTGGGACAACGTGATTCGTGGATATCAGCGAATTCTTCATACCGCTTCAATGCGACCAGGGTCAGTGCTGCGTAGATGATCAAATGTGCGGATACCCGCTTTTCCGAGCGCTTTGGCCTTTTGCGGGCCAATCTTGTCAAGTTGCCGGAGAATATAAGGCGAGTGAGACCACATCCTCGCCTGAAGACAGCGGAAGAGTTCCAGCGACAATTTGAGCTTTGTCGGTATCCTTTCGTGAGCGCTGCAGTCGATCATGCCTATAAAACAGAGAATAAGAAAACTGATACATGTCAAATAGTAGAAGTGCGTAGATGCTTACATTTTGTTATACGGACTGCCTGCTGTATAATAGGGAAGCTCTCGAGTGATAGGTTTCCACCTTTTGTGGCATAGGCGTGAAGGGGTATATCGCCAAGGATGCACTTATAGTCGTATTTAGTTTGGTTTGAAACTAGATGTGTAGTTTGAGGATATACCTGAATGATCAGGAATACCTTGTCAGCAATACAGGAGACCTTATCCTTCAATGGAAAAAGAATGTTGGGATTCTTTTGTAATGAGTTCAGGAAAGGCTTATCACCAGCGGCAAACCGAACAACAGTAGTGAATTCCACCGACTTGCAGACCAACTCGAGCTATACATGCAATACAATTAAGCTAAGGTCATCTATTCCTTAAAGGATTATGTCGTACTTACCACGTCGCGAACACTGCGATACATTGTGTCTCCTTGTAATATCAACGTCATGGTTTCAAGTTTGATGCAGTATCGGGACATGGCAAATCCATAATCTTAAGTAAAATTAACTTAATACATGTCGTGCTTCTTATCGCTCTAAAATGATTGACATACTTGTCGATTTAAATACTCCTGTAAATTCATCCCTGCTGGCGACTGTAGCTTGATGAAGTTTTTGCAGGTTGCTGATGCAAAGCTCTAATATAACAGTATTTCAATGAATACAAGATAAATAGTTAGGATGAATCGGAGGGGTCAATGTGAACTCTCACCTTTAAGAATCTGATCGGGTAACAGATTAAGTGAGACCGAATCCAAGCGATAGTGTGCAGCGTTTTTCTTGACGCGTACGTAAAGGAAGGTGGATTGGATCCTTGGTATAATAAGTATCAGTCGCTTCGTTATCATGTACAATATTGTCGACTTACCACCGCGATGCCGTCTCAATATTTGTAATTGTGCCCAGACAGATCTCTGTCATAAGGTGCTCCGCAAGGTTGTTGTGAAGACTAGGAGGCGCATTTATTATGCCGTTTATACCATTGCGCTAAAGTTTACATCTACCTGCTTTCGATGTGGTTCGCACCGGAAATAAGGCTCTTGTAACGCGGCTCCATTTCTGGTGTCGTCAAGATCACAGCGCAACCAGAGTCGTCCAAACCTGGACGTCCCGCACGTCCCATCATTTGTAACATGTCCAGATCTGAGTAATTCACCATACGTCCTTGCTGATATGCTGTGGATAAGAGAAGAGGAGAAGAAAGGAGAGGAACGTTAGGTGCAGCAGATGGTCTATGTAGGTAGTACCTACATGTTGTTCCTTTAATTATGACAAGGTGCGCTGGAAGGTTTACCTGAGATAATAAGATGTCACTGATAAGAATGACTGATTTCCATCAAGAATAGATGTACTTACGCCCACAGCCAGCGTTGATGTGGTCGAAATAACGCGTATTTTCTTTTCTAGAAAAAGTCTTTCGACTGCCCGGCGATCATCTGAAGCGAGACCCGCTGGAGATATACGGGTTTAGATGTTAGATCGGAGACACATGGGTATATATCTATTTACCATGATGGAAAGCAATCCCTTTGACAAGAAAAGAAGCGAGTTTCTTGTCTTTTATGGAACTCAGTTCATGTTGCATAACGGATCCGCTATAAGGTTCCATTTGTCGGTTTTAGTAAGCAAATATGCTCCTTCCAGGATGCAAACTTACTCGAGCGATTTCACTTGTTTTTGTTGCATCAGCTTCATCAGTGTTTCGCATGAAGACTGAGCCGATTTGCGAGTCGAGCAAAACTATGGGTACAATCTGTCAACTATGGTGGCGCTCCATTATGCGAAGCTTCGCTTACTATAAGCGTAGGTTTGCTATTGCTGTGGCGATTGATCATGTCGAGGAGCCTTGTGAAAGATTTAACACATCAATGATGGTATCAGACAATTTTGGGCTTACTTCCATTCAATCTTCTTCTCAAATGAAAACGCGTTGTTTCCATAGAATGGGATACCATAGACGAAGCGCTCGAGATGCACGGGTCGATACTCCTCCGAGAAAGATAGAGCTACAAGAAAATTATCAGATTTAATCCACATCTGGCAGATTTTACCTTTGCCATTCAACCATTCGGCGACATCATCCAAATTAGGTACAGTGGCGGAAACGGCCATATAGCGCAGCTGGTGTGCCATATTCTGTGTGTGTTAACGCGTAAGCAGAAATGCTTACCAGAGAGGATTTTGTCTTACCTTCATACGGCTTACACAGGCTTCCAGTACCGCTCCTCGTCGCTCATTCAAAATGTGGACCTCATCGATCTAAGATATAATATGAATACATCATCGATGAGCTACTATGCTAGAGCAGTATGAAGCTTTTCTGCCTCGCCCACGTTACCATGAATAGTTTGATCATCTGTACAAGGTGTCTATTATCTTTCCAACGACGAGTCATCGAGTCCCACTTCTCAGGTGTTGTGACGCTATTCCTCGAGAGTTAGCTTTAATGTTTTGTTGCATCCTACTATACATCTTACATGAGGTCACATTTACTTATCGCGTCGACTGTCGTGTAGTCCGTATCACCAGTAAATTCTTTGCCTATAGGGCGGTATATAAGGTAAAATATTGTTCAACAGGAGTACTTTACATGTCACGCCAAGTCGTTCAAATTTGCTGGACCAATCTCTGGCGCGCTCGGCACACAAGCTTTTTGTAGGCGCCATGTACACGATTTTGATTTCATTGCGCTTTTGTAAAAGTGTGCGTACTATCGCCAACTCCATTAGGACAGTTTTCCCACAGCCGGTGGGAGCTGTTCACAAAATAAGCCTATGAATACTAGGGTCTGGAAAGCGATTTTTTGCCTTACCAGACACAGCAACATTATCGTCGGCGTAAAAGATCTACGGCAACAAGAATTGGTTCGTCAAGTTAATATCGGTTTTGACACGGGCTCTCTTACTAAGTCAAGGCATTCCGATTGCATGGCGTTAAATGTGGAGTGGTTGAAGACACAACTATACGGGGCAGCTGCAAGAGCCGTATAAGCCATTATTGTTGTCGTCGGTTTCGTTGTTATTACGAACGTATTTCGGACGTGGAACGCAAGCCGAGACGGCTATCGCTGTTACCAATCGACGCGTCGACGGATAGTATACCGCCTCTAAATGCACTACCACCGAGGTGGGATGGAGCCGTAAAGGTTTGCCCTTCTAGCAGAGCTTCTTCTTTTGCAAGCCATCGATCGGTGGTGTCAAGAAGTGTATTTTCATGACGGGAGTTGCCATATGTAGGCGGTATAGGAAGCCTATTTGTATGACGAAGACACAGGTCAGCATTTCGCCTAAGGCGTTAAGGCACACATTTCTGCTGACATTGATGCACGCTGTATGCAATTCGAGCGAACGGGCGTGAGGCCAACACTAGTAGACCACATTTCACAAGACGTATGAAAATCAGAAGAAAACGCGTCGTGCATATTTTTTTTTACGTTTTTATGTTTTTCCTTTTTGCGAAGGAGCGTGAGATTAAGAGAGAGAAAAAATGTTGACATGGCAACAATGATATATGCTATATACTGCGTCGCGTCTCATAACGGACGCACAAGATCATAATAAACTTGTCGTTTGTGTGTTTGAGGTGAATGGGGGTGTGTGTGCCTTTCATGGTGTAGAATCTCTTTTTGTTTTACAGCTGGAAAAGGGTATTGACGATGGCGCCTATGGCGGTCATGGAGAGCAGGGTGCCGACAGAGACAGACATGCCAGACGCAGCGGAATCGGAGGAGGAAGATGAAGCAGAGGCTTGGTGGCCAGAAACTTTGGCAGTCAACTCATGGAGAGTGGAAGCGTGGCCCGAGTGGCTGCTCTCGGGAGCAAGCGTGATGGGACTGAAGGTGAAGCCGGTACCACTGCTATGCGCAATCGAGCCACCATGGGAGGCTTTAATCGCAGTACCAGGTGCAGAAACAGGACCGGTGGTAGGCTTAGGATCGGCGGAGGCAGAAGGAAGCAACATGGCCGAACTGGCGGGAGACTTATCAGCAGGAAGGGCGTCAGACGGCGCCCCAGATGCTGGAAGGGCATCCGAAGGTGCACCAGGCGTCGGAAGAGCACTCGATTCGGGGGCCGCGCCTTGATGAGTGGGCTGACTCATGGGTCCCCCGTTGTCCAAGCCGTGTGTGCTGGAGAGCGTAAACTTGTGACTATCGTCAGTGTGGGAGGGTTCAGACTTCTCGGTCACATCAGGCTTCTCGCCCATAGCAGGCTTGCCGGTGGGATTGGTGGGTTCAGGATTATCCTTCCACAATGTGGTGGTGACGGTTTTGAACTCGGTGACTGTATCGAGGACAGTTAATATTCATTTCTTTCCGATATCTTATTACTATTTACCTGTCTTGGCGTCAGCCTGCGCGAGCGCAATGGCGACGACGACAAGGGCTGAATAAAAGTAAGTGGAGCGCATAGATGTTTATGATATGTTGGATATGTAGAAGGGAGTGGGAAGGGTGTCGGCCTTAGGGACAATATAGACTCGTATAGTGAGATACAAGATATAGGGTCACACGTAAGGCAAACCAATCGTGTTGGATTTTATATCACAATTTCAAACCAGGCTATCATCCATTGGTACCCTTCCCATGCCAATCGGTTTTTTTTTCTCCATGAGCTTTCTCTCGGGACTTGAGGCATTCCTGGGTTTGCTTTTTTGGATCGACTCTTTAGGTTCTTTGGTATTCTGCTTGCTCATTTTTTACAACATGTTCTATGGTTAATGGTGTAACTATCACCAAGCTCTTCACTGAATATCATTCGCAGTATTCGCTCTCCATGACTCAAATCAACTTCTTATTGTCTTCAATAAAGAATGCTATCAAAGGAATGAAAAATGGAAATGTTTACAGACATGTTTTCAATGATGTCTGCATATTCTTAACCGCATCACTGGATACAAAGCACTTAATACCACGCAAAAACCAAGATCAGCATCGGCGATTTTTTTTTACCATATGCAAACAAGTACCAGGCACGTATACTGTCAATTACGTCAAAAGCCATCCTGCAGCAGCGAAGGAAAAAGGGCTACTTTTTGCTTGGCTGGTGGTTTCATTGTCCGTCATCAGGTTCTGTCTTCTGTTCAGGGTCTCGGTGGGCATATGTCGTTGAGCTCTCAATGGACTTCGGACCAACCCTTTTTTGAGAATATGATAGGAATACCAGTCATCAGGCACTTATTACATACATAGTCTCATCAATTCTTGGGAGACATGTTGCTACCTTTACGCTGTGTCCGTCATTCGATATATCATATTCTATTTTTCACGAGTTTTACGTAGAGGAAGGATGTGACTTGCAAACTCAGACTTGAATTGACAGCTCGATTTAGTCAGGGCTGAATGAACTTGTTTCTTCTCTCGAACAAGGATGGCTAAGAAAGCGAAGGCTAGAGTGATTCTCGTCAAATTGCTCTCAACTGCGGGCACAGGTTACAACTACATTAAGGCTCGCCCGAGAGCTAACCCCAAGTTATCCATGATGAAGTACGATCCTATGGGTATGTTAAAAACTACAAATTGAATTATAATACCCATATAAAGCCGAACGTTGACAACTTTCCATAGTCAAGCAGCATGTCCTCTTCAACGAGACCAAAATGAAGAAGTGATTCCGGCATTTCCACTACCATTTGAATTCATATACACATGCACACATCCCCTTCATCGCTGTTGACTGTAAATACACCCTTCTCTTATGATCGCGCAATTCTATTCTGTCATATTTAAAGTGACACAAGCCACCTTTCTACCTCGTCGCCCGTGTCCCATTTTGTACCCATCTTAGACTTCAATGATGAGACAAATTCTACTGTTTCTTCTGTGTGTACTGCTTGTTCGTGTGCGGGCGAATACGGAAAAGCTCATGTTTCGAGCCCAACCGTGTGGACAATCGTCGGACGCACATTTCCAGAAAATCTCGTCCCTTTCGCCGCCCTTTTCTCAACTGACGCGTGCGATTGTCCCCAAAGAAAAGCAGTATTACGCTCTGTCGGGTCTGAACCTGGGCTCGAGTTACGAGCTACGTGTGTCTTATTCTGCTTCAGTAAGGAAAGTATAACCGAAAAACATGTGTACCTATTCCGTCATTTTTTATCTTAGTTCCCCACTGATTTTAGTCTCGACCTACTGGATATTTGCAAAGTGGAGGATGGCACAGTGACATGGATAGCGCAGATTCAAACAGCTTATGCTGGCGTATCACATATGCCAGGAAAAGAACATGCTCCAGTTAGCTATAACCTTGGTAATGCCTCCAGCAGACATACGACAATATGCGTCTAATTACTCTATATCTCCTTTTCAGTGTTGGAGAACCTTTACTTCGGCTTCCTTTTCCATCAAGTATACAAGGTCGTACTTATCATCGCCGCTCTCCTTGCTTTTGGCGCTTTATATCTTATCCCTCGAGTGCAGAGAGAAATTCAGTCTGTCTTGATAAAAGAAAAGGCAACTTAGCCATCCGCTCTCTCTCTTCTAGCTATCTCTTAGATTACATCGTGCATGTATATACAAGTCTTTATTGTTTCGTATGTGCATATGTGCATATATGGTTGCGTACATGAATGAAGCTATTAAGGACGGATGATTTCTGTTTGGAGGACAGTGGTATTGTAGCTATTGCAATTTTCACATTTATGATGAAAGAAGTGGTATTTAGTGCGCGAGCGCGTCTCGCAATCATTGCAGAAGATATGGGATACATGGTATTGGTATTCGGGCGGCATAGGCTGCTGCATGATGTCCTGATCGACACGTTCAAAGTACGCCGTCATGTCGCCTAGCGACTTCAGGCAAGTTGGGCATTGATAGGACGTCTCACGGTGTGCAATGTAACAAGGAACGTGTATGGAATGGCCACAGGGCTATTGTATGCAAGTGTGAGATCAGATGCGTCCAATTTACTGGTTGTGCATTTGCTTGGTGTTACTTACCATAAAGTAGGAGCGCGTCGTGCTTGTGAATAGATATTCACCACAGATGGGGCAGTCGTTGTCAAGGCTACGCTCGATACAGCGGTGATTATTCTTCATGTTAATGGATAGACAGACGTTGCATGTGTCGCAGTGGAAATAGTCATCGCCGAGCCCTCGTCCGCTTCGACAAAGTCCACACTTGTCGCAGTGATAACTCGTCTTGTTTGGGTCGTCATCCCAAAGTTTGCATAGGTCGCAATAGTAACGCGCGAGGATTTGTTTGCATTCACGGCAGCTTTGAGCGGCTGGCTGCAGAGCACCACAGAGCATGCACTTCATATTCTTCGTTTCGCTGCGCACCATGGTATGGTGAGATACCCGATCGTGGCAGAATCGACAAGGAAAGATCTCGCTGCAGCAATTTGCCTGGAGTTTAACCTTACGCTGATAGTGTTCACAACCGAGGATTTGCTGCTTCTCATTCTATATAACAAGAGATCAATAATTAAGCTCTCCTTTAACCAAAACTATATTACGTTGCGTACATAGTATGTGGGCGCGTTTACATCTTCAATGCTACGTCTTTTTGCGGGTTGAAATCGCGAATTGGCATGGCCGCCGCTCATGAGTCGCTGTATCCTCTGTGCCTTTTCCGCCGGCTCGAGAGCGTCGTCGTCTTGTATCTGCCGTATCCGTTTCCGTAGTTCCCCTTCGGGCGTCGCAGATGACATGTAGGACGGCGTCATGGTACACAGTGTCATTGACAAAATAAAAGGAATGGAGTGATGAGATAGCAAAGAAAGAAAGATGAAGAAAGGGTAAATGAGAGAAAGGGTATAGTAAAAGGGAAATCAAGTTTGGTTTTATCCTAGACCGTTCCGTTAAATTTTTATGAGTTGGCCGGACCAGGTTCCGTCTACAACGGCAGCAACAAGAGCAGTAAGAGCAGTCGGAAAGACAACGACTCTTATACCGATGTACAAACACGAATATCTCACCCCTTTTCTCCCGCTATTTTCGCGCGCGCACGCCGCGCGAAAGCTCTACTCCCGTTCCCCTTCCGGTCGTCTTGTCGCGCGAAGGTCGGCCGAAAGCTGACCTACGTTGGTGTAACCCGCCATAATTGGAAGGACGCACAAGACCGCCACAGCAATCATCAGCCCCTCCCAGTCAAGTGGGTTTTTTTTTCTGACACTGAACGCTCTAATCTGCCTTATTTGTCGTTTTTCTTCTTTCCGTTCCATCAGATGGGAAGAGAAATCCATGGTCTACATGCATCGTGGCTACATATGCATGATCACATACTGGAGATTAAGGGTACATGTTGTTCGATAAGGACTCTCCAGGGAGAGGGATTGCTTCCTTTCGCGCGAAATACTTTAAGGACCGCCGTGTGCGCGTGCGCGGGGTGTCGTTGATCGACTGTAACCTGCATTTCGCGCGATCACCGCAGCCCGCACACGCGCCGGAGATCTTTCTCCACTCAGAAAGGCCTGCAGGTAGACATGCATAATAAGCTTATAGTGACAGCGGGTAATAAGTAGTTTATGCAGATACTAAGTGGCGAAGAGTGCTTAACAACGTGCAAACAAGAAAGTAAAATAAAATAAAAGAAGATATCGATGTACAGACGGGTGGCGTTGGAGTTCAGGGAAGACGGAAATACATGAAGGCATTATACGAAAAGAAAAAGGTGTTAGAGGAACAGATACTGGCGTTATTGTGCCTTGAACTTGAGCATCAGCAAGTCGCCCACTTCACTAATTTGTTCAAGCGCATGATCTATAACCAAATGTCAGTAATCACGCTCACTTCGACCTTTAGCTTTCTCACCAAGATCCTCGCGTGTATGAGAAGCTGAGACACAGAAACGCGCACGCGAGCTGATGATAGGGGTTGCTGGGTATCCAACCACGCAAATGGCAATGTCGCGCTTGAGCATCTCGCGTGAAAATCCACTGCACAAACCGAGTAAGTTCATCATTAAGAAAATATTTCCTTATGCTTACGAAATCTTGGCTGGGTTGAACAATAGCAATGGCACCACAGGGCTGCCTTCGTCGCCGTAAACGATGAAACCCATCTGGCGGAGTCGTGCGGCAAAGTAGCGTGCATTGTCCGCGAGTTGCTGAATTCGTTTCTGACCATCATCCGTTCCGTCCTCGCCCCTAGGTTGACAGGTAAGTTTTGACGATGCACAAAGCTGCAAAGCCTGCAGATTGCATATACCTAATTATGCCCATGCTTGTTATAACCTGCTGCGTTACCAGTGGCGTCATGGACTCAGCATAGATGAAAGAATGATTCTTGAGGCGCAAATGATTGATGACGGCCTAGTAATAAGAGACAGTGAATAGGACAGCAATCCACATCAGGCTTAATAAATTACCCTGTCGGCCGCAATGTAGCCACCCGCAGCACCGAAAGACTTCGTGAACGTTCCCATGAGGACATCCACGTGGCTCGGACTCACGCCTGAAACTCTCAATGTTAGCATGCACGACTTCATCTGACCTTGGATCGGCCGTTGTCCGACATACCATAAAAGTCGCATACACCTGCACCGTGTTCACCAAGTGCACCGATAGAGTGAGCCTCGTCGACATACAGATTGAACTATTAATATGTCAGTTCCGCGTTAGCAAAACTCTTTCTTCGCGCGACATGTGTATTCAGTTCCACATACTTTATACTCCCGCTTGAGCTTGATCAGCTCAGGTAAATTCACGACCGAACCTTCCATGGAATACAGGCCTTCAACAACTACAAGTATTTTTTTCCAGGGCCGATGTGTGCGCGGCTGGCCCTGGGAAATGACCTCTCGAAGTAGCATGCGCAGATCGCCCATGTTATTATGCTTGAAAACGCGAATAGAAGCGCCCGAGAGACGGGCGCCGAAAACGATCGAGCTGTGGTTCAATTCATCACTGATGATCAAACACCCCTGCGAATTTCATACGGTCAGCATTGTAAAAAAAGGAACATCGACTACATTTTACCTTCCCAACCAAGGCCGGGATTGTCGTCGAGTTAGTAGCAAAACCCATTGAAACGACAATGGCGTCTTCCTTTCCAACATAGGCTGCGACCTTCTGTTCAAGCGCACGATGCAAGTCGAGGGTACCGGACTCAGCACGCGAACTAGAGGCGGTTATGCCATACTGGCGAACGGTCTCTTCTACAGCATCTGCGCAGGGACCTGTGGATTGGGCAAATCCGAGGTAATTATACGACGCAAAATTGAGTGCCTCGATCTTGCGGCCCGTCAACCTAAAACGCCGACAACAGTATGTCAGCTCATACATCGTTTTTTTTCCTTTTCTATCCTGCATCCTACTTAAAAGTGCGGTTAAAATCATCCGTCGAGCGTTCAAGCACAGTGGTTTTGCGTGTGGGAACACCAGTGATAGGTCGATTCCAGCAATCACTATAGAAGGAGCGAATGTTGAATGGAGGGGCGCAAATCGAATGGCTGAGTGTCTTCACATACCGAATACGCATATACATCCGTCGAGTGTAAAATGAGTCAAAATCGGATACGATGGGCGCGTAACCCTGGAAATAACAATAAGTGAAATGGGAAATTGCATAGTAGAATAGTCGATAGCATACCTGGTTTATACGCAGATGAGCATACTCTTTGCGTTTGAAGACTTTACCGATAATGTCGCGCAAATGGCCGAGAAGGATAAGAACAAAATAGTTGAGATAGGTCGAGACAAGGATAAGCAGAGGCGCGGCTTCCATTTTTTGCTCAAAATCCTCATATTTCCGGTGAGCAGCTGCTACAGAGTTACGTCGTTGGGCGGGCGTGACATCCTTTGGACGGAACCAGACATCGCCATCGACCGGAGATTCTGCAGGTGGTTGCAGTGAGGCAGGGACCAAAGACGGGTGAATCATTTTAGGCGGGTAGGCGGATGAGACAGAGTAAGCCCGTCGTGCTTTGCCAACCAGGTTCGAGATGGACAACGTGCGTGGTCGTGAACGTTGCTGCTGTTGAGGCTGCGGTTGTTGTTGTGGCTGCTGCTGTTGTTGACTCATGGCTTGCGACTTTTCAGCATGGCTAAGGTGAATATGGTGAACACTCTCCCGAGGTGAAGCCGGCTGGACTTCGATATTGGGGACAGCCGCACTCGTATTAACGGTGGCCATATCAAAAAGATGATACAGTAAAAAGGAAGCGCACAAGTGAGGTTCGGTGGAGTATCAAAAAGCCACAAGTGCCGAACTGAGAACAGCTTGTCTCGATTCCCACTTCTGGACGAGCGTGCATTATTACTGCACTTCCCGCTCTCGGCTCCTTAAATACCCGTCCAAAATAGCCCATATGCTGCTCTTTTTCTTTTTTTCCTTCTTTCATCTCTCTTCTTCCTAGCAACTTCAATCCTGCTGAATAAGTTTACTCGCCCAAAGAAGTACCGCTGCTTACATTTAGTGAATTGAATTTGCAGGTTCCTTTTTATTATACTTGTTGCCGACCAGATTCGATAGAATGGATAGAATGCGCGATTACTGTGTCATTGACGATGACGGGATGAATTCATTGTTACACACGTTCGTATTCTCTTTGCTTGGGAAGCCTTTGACCCCGGAACAACAAAACTCGTGCGCTTCCAGCGGGAGCCTCATCCATCACAGCAATACATCATCGAAGATAACCTGCTGGACAGTGTCCTGCGCAAAAAGACGACCGCCATTGGGATCCTTGCCCGGCTCCGGCCCCCAGAAGAGCGTCATGGGTGGGTCTTCGGCATTGCGGGCCAGCGTGAGGGTCTGGAGGACATCTTGCAGCGGCTCGAATTGGAGAGACACCAGACGCTTCGAGCCAGCGTGGCAGTCGTGCGATAGTGAAAGGTGGCGTACGCGCCCGACCACGGCCGAGCCATGCGGATACGCCTCGCTGGACCCACTCAAAAAGCGAGAAAACCATCTATGGGCCAGGTGGTCAAAGCCAAAAGTACCAAAGCGAAAACGTATAACCGCCCCCTCCAACGAGGATCCTTTAAATCGCTGCGCTGTATCCTCGCTCACGTATCCTTCGAACCAAAGCGGTTTATCGGCCCCGACGTAAGTCACATTGGACAAGACCATCATGGCATATCGCGGAAATGCATGCTGGTCTCCACTTTTGTCAACCTCTGCCGCTGAGTAATGCTGATGAATGGGTTGATCAGGCCCGTAATGACGATGCGACGTATCCATACGATAGATATAGCCTATAAGTCAATTTTTTGGCAGAATTAGTATCCGAAGGGACCATAGACTTCTTTTAGTGTACCAAAGGGCGTGTCTTCGTTCAGGTTAGTATCATAGCCTTGGCCAGCGCCTAACCGCTCACGGACAATCTGGTGACGACCACAATTGCTTATTTGGGCGCACACAAGGACATAAAAAAGGAAGTATAATGGGAATCGGACCGTCGCCATTCTAGAAGCGTGCAACTGTTGAATAAAGAAAGCAAGTAAAAAGAAGCCCAAATTTTTTGATCTATGAAATATACCATGCTTTTTCCAGCCTTTTTTCCCCTCTATCAAGCAAACAAAAGAAGCACCAATTCGCAGAATTCATGCAAACATTATGTTTACCTAATTATGACCATCTAGCGATACATGATGTCGCACAACCAAGTGCAACTTAATGCACAAAACGTTGCAGTCACGTGTCAGCATAGACATCTCTTGATACTGAAGGGTCCTGGTGATAAAGTCAAGGTCCCTTCCAAATAAATACACCAGCAACCCGCCCGTTGACTAAAGGTGACTTTTTTAGCTCGATTAGAAGACCTATCAGAGAAAATGAATGACTTTAAGAAGCATACGGTGCATAGCTCAGACGTGAGCAGAGGCGATGGTAAGAAAGAAATCCACTGCCATTAAAACATAATAACGTGGGGATTTTACGAGAGTACCCGTTGCACTGATACTGACGTTCCCGTGAGAAGAGCTCCATTGAGGAAGTATATTTTTCTTGTCGAAGTGACCAGCATAAGGTGATAAAATTCAATGTTATACATCTATTACGTTGTTCACAGCTTTCCTTTTAATACTTCATTTACTCACACGCTACACATGGCTTTTATCACTTGTTAAACGACGTCTCAGACATAATATTGACTGCTTATGCAGCATAAAAGTTTTCCATGGGTTGATTCCTCCAGAAGGATTATTGTGATAACAAGTTCACTGAGAAGCTTTGATCCCTGTATGTGTGTACACGCCTGCATTCTGAGCATTTGCTTGGAGCGAAATTGACTCTCGAGTCGGACATTCAAATGCCCTTCCCTAGAACTACTCCCAATAGTTCCTTCCTTCATTTTGCTTGGGTGGATATCTCTTCCTTTCTCTTTCTTTCGTTGTTCTTTAAAGAACACTAAACAGCTCACTGTATTGGTGTGTGAATTATCAAGATTGACAGATTATCCTTGAGCAACTGGGTAAATTGTGGAATCTGTCAACGTGTACAGCTATGCTGATTTCACAGTTCCTGAAGAACTTTACACAAATATTCTACCCAGACCTATAACACCAGCTCACTTTGCAAAGTACACAAGAACAAGGAGCTGAGGCTGACTGTATTAGCCTTATATAGTTCTGTTCGTTTGATCTCATTGACTCGACAACATTCCTCTTTATCTTGACCATACGTCTGTTTCCTATTATCGACAGCGTAACCATTGTCCTGCCGAATGACACGCCCGTCCAACACTCGCGCTGCGACATCACCAGAGTCAAAGAATCGCAAGAGGCTCATGAAAAAGACAACGAGTACGTCAACGTCGAGCACAAAAAATAGTGAAGCGTCTACGCCTCCTCCTCCCGAAGATTGTCCACACAGTCATTCACATTCCCAAACCTCGACAATGGGCAGACGGCATACGACCTGGTTAGAGCACAACCACCACCATAGTCATCACCGCCACCACAGTCATAGCCAGAACCACAACCACGACACATATTTAGCAACAGATCTTGTTCAGGCTAAACCTAAAGATGAGTTCTGGTCAAGCACGTCAACTACTCAAGAGCGTCAGAAGATACGCGAGTTCTGGCTTGAGCTCGGCGAAGAAGACCGTCGGTCACTTGTCAAAATCGAGAAGGAAGCTGTACTGCGAAAGATGAAGGAACAGCAACGCCATAGCTGTAACTGTACTGTCTGTGGGAAGAAGCGGTAGGAATTTCTCTTTTTCTTGCTTTTTCATCATGCTTCTTCATTCTTTCGTTTCTTTGTGAGCTTGTTGCATTTCTCCTTTTTCTTTGTTATATTCTTCTTTGTACGCACCTGTGGTCCAACCCATTTATTTTACACATTGTACAGAACCGCCATTGAGGATGAACTCGAAGTTTTATACGACGCTTATTATGAGGAGCTCGAACATTTCGCCAACCACCAACATCAGCACCCTGCGATCGACTATCAAAAACTCAGGAAGACAGAACTCCCCAGTGCGGCGGCAGCGGCGGCAGCGGCGGCGGCAGCAGCAGACGAAGACGGCCTTTTTGATTTCCATTCTGATAGCGAGCTCTCTGATTTTGATGACAACGCAGATCCGGCCGTGACCGATCAGCAACGCTCAACTCGGAAAAGAGGTACAGACCACTTCAACTTTGGAAACAGTTTGACAGTCAAAGGTCAGCCACCTCGATTCATGCGTAGTCTGAGCGCAAGTGTGGTCTTATCATCTCACTACAATTATCTAGGGGGTATTCTCACTGTCGCAGATGATTTGCTCAAGAACGATGGCCGCAAGTTTCTGGACATGATGGAACGTCTCGCCGAGAAGCGTATAAAAAAGGACGAAGAAGCCAGCCTGGACCAAGCCCAGGATGACTACTTTGAAGATGAAGAGGACGATGATGAATCCTATGACGAAACCAAGTCCGGCCAAGTAAGTCAGCCATGCCTATCGATCGTGCATGCAAGAGTCTCGGTGCTGAACCACGATCAGGATAGCCGAACCGAGGAGCAACGCATGGAAGAAGGCCGCCGCATGTTTCAGATCTTCGCTGCACGCATGTTTGAGCAACGCGTCCTGGCTGCCTACCGGGAAAAGGTTGCGCACGAACGGCAACTGCGTCTGATTCAGGAGCTCGAGGAAGAAGAGAAGCTGCAGCAGGAGCGCGAGCTCAAAAAACAAAAAGAGCGGGAAAAGAAAAAAGACAGGAAACGGTATGCATGCATGAAGAATGGGGCAGTCGTTGATTATCTTGACTGGCTCACCATATCTTTCCTTCTCTTGTTTCCCACGATAGCCAATTAAAGAAGCAAAAAGAGGAAGAGCGTATCGCACGTGAAGCCAAGCGCAAAGCAGAAGAAGAAGCACAGCGGAAAGCACAGCTCGAGAAACAGGAGCAAGAACGGCAGAAACGCGAGCAAGAGCGACTGCGACGCGAGGAAGAACGACGGCAAAAGGAAGAAGAGCGATTACGTCGTGAAGAGCAACGCAAACAGCGCCTGAAAGAAGAACGTGAGCGTTTTCTGGAGGAGGAGCGCCGACAGAAAGAACAGGAAGAAGCCGAGCGTGTTGCACGTCTGGAACAAGAGGAACTGGAGCGCCGCAAGCAAGTGATTGAGGTCGAAAAGGCAAGGCGCGAGCGTGAGTTCAAGGAAGAAATGGAACGGCGCGACCGGGCCCTCAAGGAACGCAAGGAGCAATGGGAAAGGGAGTGCAAGTCATCGAAACTGCGGTCCCCATCGACGGACTCCGTGCCTACCGCTCCCTCCTCTTCTCCTTCCGTCTCGCCGCATACCACGTCGATTGTCTCCGCGTCTCATACCCTGGATCCATTGAGTCAGTTTTATCGAACCAAAATCTTGCTTCGGCTTATCCTTTTAGCTTTATAGATCGCTCCAAAATTGTTACCCGCCCCACGCCCATCGGCCAGTTACCCAACGGCCGCCTCGTATCCTCTTCCAAAGTAGCGGCTATTCACCCGCCAGCTTTGCCTCCACCCGCGGCCGAGACGGATGATGAGCGGTCCCTTTTCTCAAATTTTCTCTTTGGCCGAAGTCATGGTAGGGGGTTTAGACTCGTCGAGATACGATGATCTAAGATGATTTAGGTTGTACTGCCATGCACTCACCAACACAGCCAGCTGCCGCTCTGCGGAACCAGCCGTCTAATACATCCAGCTCAAATTGGACAAACGGATGGACGGCGTCCGCCGTGTTATCTGAGAATATTCATGGCCGGCTCTTTGGTGACGTCCTCGTGCGTATATACAATGAAATTGCTCACCAGAGTTTGACATACTAACTAAACGGGGATTAGCCTGATCGACGTGAGCAGCACCATGCAAGACTCCTCGAAAAAATGAAGGCTGCCTATGCCAGACTCGATACGCTCTTTCGGCGTCCGTTCTATCTTCTGGATCAGATGCAGCACATGCTTATGGAGCTCTATGGCGATCACGTCGATGCGGGTGATATCCTCAACGCTGCCTCACCGCCTCTCGAATGCAGAGAGTACAACGGCAGCTGGGTGATCATGCAACACGCAACGTCCTTTATCCCTTACTCAAGCCCATCTTTCCCTCACACTATAGCAACGAGCATGCATCCATCCCCCGCTTTCATTCCCCACCTTCCCGTTCGCATTAGCACAGATGAAATCTGAAATTAGTCATTTCTTCTTTCTTCCAAAAGTCGGCGTGTATGTATGAAAGTGTTTTTTTGTGTTCAGAGGGAAGACCTTTTATTGAATTGCAAGGTTCCGTTTTTACGCCGCAGTATGAACAAAGAAAAGCACAAAAAACGATAAATACAGAAGAAAAAGAAGGGGGGGAAGAGACAGAGGAAGTTGGCAAAGAGGGAAGAATGCTACTTGCGGAAATGTGGGCAAAAAAGCAAGATAAGAAAATATAGAATGGGATTAGCTTTTTCTTGTCATGGAATGTCTGCCTTATTTGCGTTTATTGACTCCAGTAAGGCTGCTGACGCGCCATGGGCGAGGGCTGCTGCGCAGACTGTTGGGATTGCTGGTGCATCGGCTGCTGCTGATGGTACTGCGCAAAATGCTGCGGGTAGTGCTGCTGGTAAGGGAAGGAGTGGCCAAAGTAGTTATTCGGCGGCTGGTGGGGCTGCTGCTGATGAGGCTGCTGCTGGGCATTACCCTTGGTCTCGGCACTCGCACCCGCCTGCGGGTTGGAAGGCTGCTGTTGCTGCTGGGCAGGCGACTGCGCCGAAGGTTGACCAGGCTGCTGGCCGAGGTTACCACTTCCCAAGAAACCAGGCAGATTCTGCTGCTGGGGCTGCTGACCCTGCTGGCCCTGCTGGTATGGCTTTTGGTAGTCGTGCAGACTGCCCATACCACCCAAATGCTGGAGATCGTCATAGCCGTTCATGGACTGGCTGTAGATGTTTTGCGAGTACGGCGAACCGCTGCTGTAAGGCGACGCGGTCGTGTTATTGGTACCAGGCTTACCACCGGCTTGATACATGTTGGGATACATGTTCTTGTTTAAGAAGGGCTGGGCGTATGACTGCTGGTAGCCACCAAACTGGTTCGGCATGTAATAGTAAGGGTAGTAGGGCATGTTGGCAGGGTACATCTGATGCTGCTGAATACCAGGTGCGGCAGGTGCGGCGGAAGAGGCGCCGGCATCCTGGGTGTGCTTGTCGCGGGGAGGATACGCGGACGAGACAGAGGGCGAGTGGAATGCAGCAGGGTCGTAATAGCCCATGGCAGCAGCGGCGCGCTGGGCTTCGGTACCATAGACACCATAGTCAGGAAGCGAACCCATAGGGCTCACGCCAAAACCAGAGACACCAGTAGGGGGCTGAGCGGGAGGATACGAACCGTAGCCAGCCGCGAGCTGATCCATACCAAAGAGCTGCTGCTGCTGCTGCTGCTGCTGCTGGGCCTGGTGAAGCTGCTGAGGAGGCTGGTTTGGTGGTTGTTGCTGCTGTTGCTGAGGCTGCTGTTGCTGAGGCTGCGGTTGGGCCACAGGCTGGCTCTCGGGCTGCTTGAACACGTCAGCCGATTCAGTGCGCACTTCGGTCGATTCAACAGTGACCTCGGCAGACTCGTCGTCCAGGCTCAGGCTGCCAAACTTGACACCGACGGAAGCAAGCGCGGCGCTGCTGTTGGGCAAAACAACGGGGGTGTCTTGCATAAGACGACGGCCAGTCGAAGGTTTCTTTGGGGCCGCAACGGGAGTTTCATCAGCAACATTTTTCTCTTCTGCCTTGGGCTTCTCTTCTTGTTCTTGAGCGGGTTCAGTTTCGGGTTCAGTGGTGGAAGTCGTGTTTTCCGACTCGGGGACGGCGTCGCCCCAACCGTCGGTAGCGGGTGCCGATGTGTTAATGGGTGCATCCCAACCATCTGTGGCAGGTGTTTCTTCTTCCTTCTGCTCTTGTTCGGGTTCTTTGGCAGGTTCTTTTTCGGGTTCTGGCTTTGGTTGGGTCCTAACAGGTGCGTGTGAACACGTGGTCTTTGTGCAAATTGACTATTTCGGGGTATAGGGCGAGGAGAAGCAACTTACTTTAGGAGGCTCGCCCAAGACTTGGGCTCGCTGGTGGAGGTGGAAGCAGCAGTTGCTGAGGCAATGTTTGAAGATGAGGGAGCCGGAGCGGAGGAGGAAGAGGGAGGTTCATTTGAAGAGCCCCAGCCGTCATTGGCGGCTGCGGCGGTGGCGGAGGTGGATGGCGCATTCCACGCATCGTCATTAGAAGAAGGCGCGGCGGAAGCCCAAGTGTCGTCTGCATTTGTTGATGGCTTGGACGCGATGTTCGCCCAAGAGCCGCCAGCGTCTGCTGTGTTTGTCGAAGTCGTAGAGGATGTCGGCTTGGACTGGCCCCATGACGCGGTGGGGACTCCGCTAGAAGTTGGTTTTGGTCCACGTCGAGGTGCTCCTGCTCCTGTTCCTCCTCCTGCACCAGAAAGACAAGGTTTAATATGTCTTGTTGTATGCAGATCCCATACGCGTCAAAATGCTTACCTCGTCTCGGTCGGTCGTGGTTGCCCCTGTTGGATGGCTGTGTGCGTTCAGAACGGTATGTGTTGGCAGGTGCAGGCGGTGGGGGTACGGTTGCCTTGGCTTTCTGTGCCGCCTCCTTTTTGGTCTTTTTACTTTGCACTTGGCCCCATTGGAAGACGTGTCCTATTGACTGTCAGTCCCACTCCAATCCTTAGCGATATTATACCAGTACTTACCCTCACTAATCCGATCAACAGCCAGCTCGAGATCGCCATCTGCGTCTTGAATGGCAAATAACAAGTCGTCATCGGTCCAATCGACGAAGAGTTCTTTAAGTGTCGCAAGCTTGGAGCCGTATTTAGATTTGAGTTGCTTCAGATCATTTTGTTCGGAGCCAGAGGATCTCGAACCACCTTTTGATTGTGCTGAGCGCGATCCTGTTGCTGACATTTGTATTCTATAAAAAGAAGACAACAATCAGAAAAAGGAGAGAGTATAATTAAAGCTAAAATAGAAAGTATTTACGTTGTATATATGAGATCGCACTCTCTTTTGTTCTTATTGTAGGTAAAGAAGAAGAAGAGAAGATAAGAGAAAAAGAAGAAAAAAAATGGGAAAGGGAAAAAAAAAAGAAAGAATATGAATGGGTGCGGTGTGAAAATGTTGTTGTGACGACGACTATAACAAGAGCGGCGATGTTTCAGAGGCGGACTCCTCCGCTTGCTGGTCCCCTTCGTGGTCTTCGCCAATAGCAGCACTTTGTGTATGTTGAACCACTGTCTCTTCTTGCGTGCTTGCCGGATGAGCTCCTCTGCGCCACGACAGACACAGCACGCCTCCTATTGTCAATACGACGCCTAAAAAGACGCATACAAGCTGCCACCACCGGAGGCGATCCCACTGATCATAGTAGATCAACCCGTTGAAAAGACACGACACGTTGAATGCGCAGAATGACAGCGGAATAAGAATCACGGTGTCGCACAACCGCAGCCCCTTGTTCAGGTAATATAGCTGTATGAACATATATATATAAGTACATATATATATATATATAGATATACATTGATATGAATACAATAAAATATAGTGAGTACACCCCTTCCATCATTCTCCTCTCTCCTCTCTCCTCTCTCTTTCTTTGTCTTGTCATTTACCTGCAGTGCAGCTGTGATAATCATCATCCCCACGAGTAACCACGTCAGCACATGGTTCAGCTGGTTTTGACCGTAAATAATCGTGAGAATGAATAGCTCCAGACCACTTTTGGCAAACAGCAAGCTTTGGCTACTGATATTCCCACTCAACACGCCGTAGCTAAGGATTTGTTATACACGAAGAATACAGTAATCAGTCTCATTTTCTATCATGTTTGCATCCTTCCTTCTTTACCTGACTCCGATATAGGTTTTTAAACGGGGCGCGTCCATCCACGCAAATAGCTTGTCATCTGGGTTCAGGATTCGCTCATAGATATGCTCCAGGTAGTGCGTGACAACCATGGTGACAAAAATACATGTCTCGAGGATGCTGAAATAGGCAATGAAAGCTGGCTTCTTGTACAACTCGATGAGGTCATCCAAACTGTGGTTTGGCTCCTGGATGACTCCAAATATGCCAACAAGGAGTGCCCCCAACGCAATAAGCAGTGTTCCTGCCCCGCGCATAGCGAAATATCAGACAAACAAGAAAACAAGAAATAGGAAAATTATATAATAGTGTACCACATATACTCTGAGTCGTAAACGGGTCACCAAGGACAATACGTGCGGCGATGGCATTAAATACGAGGTTGACAGCCCCAATCGGCGCCAGAATCACAATGGGAAGATATCCGATTGAAAATACGGAGCCAATGATATTCGCTGTCAGATACGTCGAAAAACTCGCTACCCAAAGAGGCCGTTTGAACGCATGTTTCCGCTGCTCTCGAGGATATATTTGGTCGTTTAATATATGCGACTTGCGCTGAAAGGCCATTGCAAACGCTTGGATCCAGTTGGTGATCAATGAGATTCCAATGCCAAGCCAAAATGTATATGTGTAGGTGCCGTCCAAAGTGGCATCAAGCTCTAAAGGATGCATTATATAAAAGAGGGAATGACCAATGGGGAAGAGGAAGGATAAAGGGAAGGAAACTTTAGCTCGTCGGGGGTTCATCATCAAATTGCCTTCTTCTGCTTGAATGCTCCCGCACGATAGAGAACGCCATCCACCATACTGGCTACGGCAAAAATACCACCCACTATTGCACACAGGCCGGTCAGAAACTTGGCCAGCGATGCACGCTTCTCGGTATATATCACCAGCATCGGTGAAAAGTCAAGCATGAAAAACACGCCTGTGTAATATAAATAAGGAGATGATAAGAATGAATTACCGCATAAACAGATGAATAATAGGTTCTACCTGGAAGACCTCCACCAGGCTGCACCTGCAGGTCACGTTCTTGGCGGCTGGCCGAGTACTGGAAAGCATGTGTCGTTCTGCCACTCAGATAATCAAACTGGGTCGGGACAATTTTCAAGAAGTACTGATACATCATCGACACTAAATTCGTGAAAGGCGGTGAGCCAAAATAACGTAATACGATAATGCATCTCGCCTTTTTTAGTACATACCTTGTGCAGAGCCCCACTCCGTATGATCAAGAGGATCGGCCAGTCCAAGCCGTTCCTTTTGCTTTTGGTCCTCCTGATCACCAAATTGCATTTGATGAATGACGTGGGTGAAGTCGTGGTCGGTCGTCAAATAGGATCGAACGTCATGGATGTGCTGGCCACCATATGCGAAGGCGTGTCCGGGAGAGAAGTGGAAATTGCCGCGGACTTTACTGACGAGGATGTTGCCATGAATATTGCATCCCTCATGGCGCTGAGACGACGCTTGTTCGTGGACGCATTGTTCCATATCTTTCTCGTTAGGCGTAGCCCATCCCATCTCCGAGTAGGCCCTTTTCACTTCGTCGCATGTATTGCAACAGGGATTAACCTCACCCCGAGGATTGGCGCCATAGCACGGTCCACAGTACTCGGTCTCTGAGTTACCAGGGACAGTATTTTGCTTCATCGGGCTACTTAAATCTTAAGGGTATGACAATGTTAGGATATTTTGGTCTGGTAGCAAGACGACTATCACCTGTCTGTTTTTCGCGTTCGATTTCGTTGCCATCCTTGTCAAGACGCACTTTGAACACGTCGTGGTCATAGCCAGTGATGTGCTCACCGCTCTCATCCATTAAATCCATACCAAGCACTATAATCTGATGAATATTATATACGCCAAAACGAAAGTCTAAACCACACTTACAGTAGCACGGAAGGTGTGGAAACGTAATATTGAAGTGGATAGGTAATTTTTGCTGCATGCCGTGCGTGAGAGGGAGAATGAGCCGTCTTGAATAAAAGAAAAGAAAAAGCGTACCATTTTGCCTCCATCGACAACAATCTCGGGTTCCATTGTGGGACGCAAGAAACGCGAGATCTCAAACCAGACAAGAGTGATGATGGCAATGGCACTCAGGAACGTAACTAAGAGTCGTGAGCAAAATACCCAATGGACATGCACGAAAATGGCGCGCTTACCGTAGGCACCTGTGCTTGTCCGTATACGCACTTCATCCAGGGGTTTTGCATAGGCGTCGAGCCTCCGAAACTGCTGCAGCAGAGATCTCGGCATCCGTCAGTACGTGGCTACGAGAATAAGGTGTGAGAGACTCTGGCGCTTTTTTATTCGTAGCACGGACGACCCAATCATTTTGTTGCCATGGATTTGATTTATCCGACACAGCAATCAAGTTTCTGATATACTCGTCCAAAACAGTTCGTGCAGAAAGAGTGATGTAATTCGACAAGCAAGTAAATAAGAAGGAATTGACGCAAAACGAGCAATAGAAAGCGTGCATGGACTGTATCCTAAGCTTTTTGCAATTAGAGAACCGGCGTAGAAAGACGAGAGCTGAATAAAACATCCACATGGATGCATATTATATACTGGACAGAACTGCACTGCAGGAGCATGCTTGAGATTAAATTATCCCCTGATACGGATAGTCAGACATCCAGTACGATCTATTGTGTGGGTATGCGGCTGTGCCGTGAAATCCCGGCAAAACGATGGCGCTGTGTCCAACTAATGCGCAAGAGGACTGTCCTTCCGCATAGCAAATGTAAAGAAACGTGACATATGCTCTGAATATAATGTTCATATGTCACACTCAACTGTCACGGAATAACTTGACGTTATTTGCTCGGTACCGACAACGCATCATGAGGCTCGCAATAAGCTACTATACTGCTGAAATCACTTTTTTCCCCTCACTGCAGCTTTCACCTGCGCACTATTTCAGACGATGGAAGTATCATCTGTAAAGTTAATTAAGGACGTTAAATGGTTTTGGCGGCATGTATAAACGTAGTAAACGCCCTTGTTGTCATGTCGCCAACACACTGAATTGGGAAGGCTTACTGTGCGTAGGTGCTGTTGTAACCTCTTTAAAACGAGCGCACTGCGTTATAAGCGACCTGCGTTGTTTCGCATGGGAGTCAGAACAGATTAGACTAGAGGAGACGAGGTAAAAGTGAGGTACTATATAACTGCTACCAAGGAGAAGAAGCCATCAACTCAACTTAACGATCCAGAGAAACTATAGAATAATGTAATAACACGCCTGCCATTTTTTGTAAAGGATATAAATGAGTGTAGTAGACGCGCTAGAAGGCTCAAGGATAATTTTAGGAATAATAAGGTCAGATCCTCCGCATGCATAACTTAAATCACGGATGCCCTAACGAAAGATGTAATAGAGGTTAATCTGCGATCTGCGGATTCGCCAGTGCAACTGATCAGACAAGGCACGCCATAAGATAAGACCTTGCACGTGTATATACGCCAAATATCAGCAAAACTGAGCCTCCTCCCTAAATCGATTCACTAGATCCATAGGAAGTAAATACCTCGGGATTCCAATAAGCGGTAAATCACAAGTACAGCAATCAGAGAACACGATACAGAACGCATAGAACCATCTCTTCGTACATATGGATAAACTTGTAGCCCTTTTTCTTCTTTGTGGTCATGAGCCCTTGTTCACGTACATGTATATGTGATAGGGCTCAATACTGCTATGTACCAGGATCAAACGAACAACGACCGACGACGTGGACGAGATACATTAAGATTCTACATATTTATCACAGCGAGCTATCTAAGGTTTCAGGGCCTGAAATGGCGATCGGTCATGCTTCTGGGCGTCGGCGGTTCAAATCAGCCGATAACACACATATATAAAGCATTATTGCTGATGCCGAACTTCTGCTGCAGATTGTTTCCTATAGAACGACGTACTGTCGGATTAGCGGGCAATCTCGTACAACGAAGAATGATCCCTTATCAAGTCAGTTCACTGACATCGACCACGCAACAAACACGCCTAGCGTATGACTCTTCACGGCGTCTAGTTTATATCTGGATTTCGTTGCGGAAGCAATGGTCTAAGGATCCTCAGTATCATATAGTCCCGACCATTGGTCTGATGAGAGCACGAATATTCTCGGAATAAGAAGAGTCTAGTCATAGAAGTGGAGAATTTGTACATTTATACGTATGCGTGAATGGTAAGAGGATATGTGTTGAGCGCGGAAGGAAAGAAAGGTAAGGGTTTACTGATAGGATGGGGGATCACCACTGCTCCGTCTTTCTACCCTTGCTGGCGTTGTTGTGTTACTGTCATTTTCAAGTTTTGCATCGTAGGGAGGGGTGTTCAGGCAAAAATCGTCTTCTGAAAAAGCACTGGGTGAACGTTCAGCCAAAGGCTGTGTGTCAATCAACGAGACAGGTGGCAGGACTGTAAATATTTCGGTAGACTGGTCTGTTGTCGTGGAATAGGCGCAAAAGGGGTCCGGGTTCTGATTCATCATCTGAGACAAGAAAAAAGTTCTAGCGATCCAGCACGTTTCCTGTTCATGTCATGCGCAAACCTGTTCGAGCACGGGATCTCCCAGGCCCTTGTTGGAGATGCGTTCGTGGATATCGACTTGAGCATGCACCAGCGTGGAAATTTTAGATAATATCAAAGCATGATTCCGGCGTTCTACTTCCATCATATGCGCCTGGTAATCGCTTTTGATGCGATCAAGCTCGTCCACCTGCCGTGTTAGATCTTGTAATGCTTTTCGAAATTGTCGGATATCTATTATCATGTAACTTCCACATGAGACTTCCTATATTCTATTGCTTTTTGCGATAGGTTATATAATGTGTACCTCGTTGACCCTTCCGACCATTCTTCATGTTGCGTGCTTCTGTTTCTCTGATTTTCTTACTCATGACCCGCAAGGCGGCTTCGTAATTGTCCTGACTTTGCTAATGTAATTCTGATATCAGCTACTGTTCTGCTTCTTTTTCTTCTATTGTTGTTCCAGTATATTTTTCTGTGGTACCTGAACCGTGGTTTTATGATGTTCCAAGTTTTCTTGGAGTGGTGCTTCGAAGGCCTTAGAAAACATATCGCCCTGCGATGTTTATGTCGTCGCAATAAGCAAAGATAGTTCGTCCATTATTGCATTGTTAGTCTTACCAAGATTTGTTGATGGTTGGATATAAGAAATTGTAGACCGGCAGCAGCCTGAAGACCTTGTCCTTCATGTACATATGATGTCAATAAGCTCCCGTTGAGAAAGAGGCGCGGTATAGTACCTGCTTCTGAGGCACCTTTACTGTGTGCCACTTGTTCCAATGCATAGCCAAAGCCTGCAGCTGCGCCAGAAAGTTGTTGCATATGCTCTCGGTACACTTTTGCTGCTTCTAACAAATGTTGGTACGAATCGAGCGATGTCTGAAGGTCATGTTTGGTCAAATGGACACCTCGGTCTGGAGGCTCAGGCGCTGAACGAATGGACTCGTTATCTTCTGTGTCCTCTTCTACGGTGTATTGATAACTGGACGAGGACATGACTGACATGGCTCGTCGACCAAACAAGTTATTGCCGTCAAGTGTGGAAGTGTCGACGCCAAGATGGTCTGTGCTGTACATTGAGTTGGGTGGCATTGTGGAAAATTTGGGTGGCGAGGTCATGAACCTTTTTTTTTTCTCTCCCTTCTTTTATAAAAGAAAAAGCAAAGCAAAGCAAAGAATGATTGAAAAGGGGAATTGGGGGATTTGTTTTTGCGGGAACCAAGTATGATCATAATTTTCGCTGTAATTGGCTACTATGCTACGGTTTATCCCAATTGGGACTTTTCGGAAGGATGAGTGGCAAATCTATTGTTCGCCAAAGAACTGCTGGATTTCATTCGCCAAGGCGCGGCCTTCCTCAACGAAACTGATTTTCTTCGCCTCGACGATACTATATTTGACCCGAGTTTGATCCTATTCCCATTGTCTATTAGGCACAATAACATTCACCAAAACGCGTTTAGACTCACGTTGAAAGTTTCCGTTTTGGCGCGTGCCCGCAAATTGTAATAGTTGAACGTCGCATTCGCAAACACCTTTTGCGACGCTTCCGGTTCCGTTTCCTTGAGACGCATGAGCTCCGAAGCGCTCATACCCAGAATCTGCTGTCCGATATCGTCAAATGCACTCATAAACAGCTGGGCCGTGTCATCCTCCATGCTCAGCGTCAAGATGTACCTATCACGGTCCCCGCGTGTCTCAGTCACATGTTCTAATTTTCTTCATTTCTCCTTCTTACCGATAGTGGGGTTCAGGGTAGTTTTTGCTGCACTTTTCGCAGCGCCAGCCATCAACGTCATGGGACACCTTCTTTTTACATTCAGGGCAGGACGGATAGCAGAACGTTTCGTGCTTGATGAATGCCACAGTCGCGCGTGCTGAGAAGTAATCGGTCTAAACATAGTACTGCCTTAATACCCAGTCTGCTCTATTTGTTTTCTTTGCTCTTACCCGTTCGCCGACACCATAGTTTTCGTCCTTGACGGTCTGGAAGGTCACATTTTGAGACGAGCGATTTTGACTCGAGTTGGTATCCATGGTCATCTGGGATCGGTCAAAGCCGGAGAAAGAAACGTTCGCCCCCTGCATGTTGTACCAGTGCTGCAGACGCTGGGTCTCAGGTCTGGCAGGGTTTATCTTGTATGTACCATCCATGCTAAGCGACAATGATCGCCCTCCAAAGTCATTCACACGGACCGACTTGAAGGCAACGATGGGCTCACCAGACGCATCAAAGTCCTCGGCCGTGCGGCCCCACAAGGTCAGACGCACCTGTTTCTGAGAGTCATCTACGCAGACAAGCTCGCGCTTCTTCATCTATAGAGTTCTTTAATACCAAATTACTTCAGCGAGAGTAAGGGCTTACCGGTTTGCCACTGGCGCGTGAGACGATTTCTTGAACGTCAGACGCTTCTTTCACGATAGCAATAACGTCTACCATATATATAAAGAATCAGATAAATCCAGTCAAGTTACCCTGCTTCAACTTACCGATGATTGATCCTTTTTCAATTAGCTCCAAGTCAGCAATCTTCTTAAAGTCATAGTTCATGGTAGGAACACTGGCTTCATCGTTACACTATGAGAGCGAATGAATATATGACGGACCAGAATGACATCAGAACGTACAGGAATAACCTCGGTAGCATTGTCAAGCGACAGCTCATACTCGTTGTTGAGCGTCGAGAATTGCTTTTTTGCCATCGTAACCCGGGCTTTGGAGACATAGTAGACCTATTGCTGAATTAGCAAAAGTTTCACGAAAGATAATGCATTCATTACCTTGTCCTGCTCAAAGACATTATAAAGACGGTCCACCTGCTCCTGGAAAGCGGTGGCTTTGATCTCACCCTGTTCATTGGTTAATAACCATCCCATTCACTCATATCGATTCCGAAAACAACATACCGATTTGTCCAGCAAGTTGACGCTGAAGAGCTTGCCATCGCCACGGTTGTTGTGCCAGTGTCTGATATCTGACTTTTGTGAGACACGCGCCTTGATAGTCCACCTAAATTGGTTGGTCAGATACTTATACATTTGATGACGGGATACTTACTGGTTCTGATACGGATTGAGTGACTTGATGGGGAATACTTGTCTGTCGAGTGCAGCGTTTCCGCCGTTGACACCAGCAAAAGACGCTGATGAGGCAGATGTAGCCATCGGCGTAGGAGCGGTAGGAGCAGAAGGAGCGCTGGAGGCAGCAGATATGCTCGCACCGGCCGGGCTAAGGGGGGCTGCGGACCCTCTGTTCTGCGAGCCGCTGCCGATTTCGGCCTCCAGCGAGGCAGGTGTACCAAGACGCTCTGTATGTGCGGTGCTTTCAACCTGCATGCTGATCACAATCAAGATCCTACAGACACAGAGTATAAATGAGTTCCAATGAAGCATATTGATCTTGTGCAAGTACTTACTTGCGCTCCTTGAGGCTGTTGAGCTGACATTCCTTGATTCTAATCGTATTGAATTTGTTCAGGTCGCCGCTCTCCACAAGAGCACCGCATTGCGAGGACAGCATGGCTATTCAACCATGTCAGCCAAATATTGAGACTTCTTATCCAGTGGCATACCTTGCATGAAGTAGTCACCATCAGAGACAATGATTCTACAGAGAATATTGTCAGGGTCGATTTCGATGTTTCAGAATACTGCGCAATCACGCAATACCTGTAGCGAGTGCCTGTAGGGGCAAGAACGCCCTTGATGTTTATGACTTGGACGATGCAATCCTTATAAAGAGGGTTCTGCTTGTCATCGTTGTATAATGCCTTGATACTTCCTTTGGTAAGTTCGGACGTCGTCATCGTGCTGCGGAAAGATATTTGCGACCAAAGATAAAAAGTGAGAGAGGAGGAAAAGGTAAAAAAAAAAAAAAAAGAAGACGCGAGCAGGAAAAATTGACCACTCGCGCGCGTCGCGCGTTTTGACTTCCGTTACATTCCATTTTAGGAAACTTGATGGGCGTCGTCCTTCACGGTTTGCCATGTAGAGATACGGACTATTCTAGTATAAAGATTGTACAGGAAGGAGTGTCCGTAATATATATGCAGAGCATCCTGTCAGAAGATTCTGCCAGATTATTCTGCCAGCTTTCCAACCATCGCCATCTCGTCTGCTTTTTCCATTTACATATGCGTCTCCGCACGTTTGTATGTGGATTATCGACTCATGTTTGTAAATAATTCTATACAACGGCGATGCTGAGAAAAGGGATACTTTTAATGAAAAAATGAAAACTACAAAATACACATAGTTAAATAAATAGCTTAATACTGCTCCCAACCCTTGAGACATGTGATTAGTATAAAAATCAAGAATGCGGCATGAACAACCTACCACTGTGTCTAACTTGTCAACTTTGCGCATGACTTCGGTTTCCATCTTTTTCATGTAGTCGTCCATACGTTCCAGCACGCCTGGGATGAAAGCACCGAGCATACGGATCGCAAGGAGAGCAGCATTGGTGCTGTTGTTGATGGCGACCGTAGCCACAGGCACGCCACGCTACAAACATGATTTAGTCCTTACCTACAGTTATTTGTTTTCTCCCAGAAAGCTTACCGGCATCTGTACAATGCTGTGCAGAGAGTCGACGCCATCAAGGGAGCTACCCTTGACAGGGACGCCAATGACAGGCAATGGTGTCATAGCAGCGACCATACCGGGCAAATGGGCCGCACCGCCTGCGCCAGCGATGATAGCCTTCAGGCCGCGCTTGGCAGCCGACTGAGCATACTCGACCATGCGAAGAGGCGTGCGATGGGCAGACACGATCGACAGCTCAAAGGGAATACCAAAGTCCTTGAGGATCTGGGCGCCGACCTTCATGACAGGCAGATCCGAATCAGAACCCATGATAATACCAACAAGGGGACGAAGCGACAGCTGACGGTCGACGCCAGGCTCCATGGCTTCCAGGATAGGCTTGAGACGCGCTTGAGCTTGCATCATAGACTCACCCACCACCGTGATGTGGCCCATCTTGCGTCCTGCACGGCAAGCCTTCTTGCCGTAGAGATGGATGGTCGCACCGTCGGCGAGAAGGGCCTCGTGACAGGGAGCGTAGCAGTCTTCCATGCTCTCGTTGGAGCCGAGGATGTTGACCATAATGGAGGCAGGGACCTTCATAGCAGTTGAACCGAGAGGCATGTCGAGAATGGCGCGCATGTGATTTTCATATTGCGAAGTATCGCAGGCCTCGATGGTGTAGTGGCCCGAGTTATGGGGGCGAGGAGCGATCTCATTAAGCAAGATCTGACCGTCTTCCATCAAAAACATCTCGACGCCAAAAATACCAGCGCCGGGGAAGGACTTGATGGCGTTTTCAGCGATAGCCTGAGCCTTCTCGAGGACCGCACCGTCGACCTGAGCAGGAGCAATGACCAGATGGCAGATGCTGTTCTTGTGGATGGTCTCTACCATTGGGTATGAGCGCACCTCACCGTTGGCACGGCGCACGACCATGACAGCCAACTCCTTGACAAAAGGTGCCCATTTTTCCGCGTACAGCGGGGTCTTGGATAGTGCAGCCATGGCTGGCTTGATATCGTCCTTGGACTTGACGACATAGTTGCCCTTGCCGTCATAAGCCATCGTCTTGCTCTTGAGCATGAACGGATAGCCAAAGAGAGTGCCAGCTCCCTCAACTGCTGTCTCATCGGGCGTCTCCATAAAATCAGCGACAGGAACACCGTGAGCGACAACGTGCTGCTTTTGAGCGTACTTGTCTTGGATAGTCAGGATCGTCTTGGCCGACGGGTGCACCTTGACCTTGCCCTCGGCCTCGATCTCAGCCAGCACTCGAGCATTGACGTGCTCAATCTCGACAGTCAAGACATCAACCTTGGAGGCAAGTTCTCTAATTTTAGCAGGGTCGTTGAAAGCACCGGGAATGTGAGCCTGGGTGTTCTCGATCTGTTTGGCAGGTGCGTCTTCGGGGCCGTCAAGAATGGTCACAGACAGATTCAAACGCGAAGCAGCTTCAACCATCATACGGCCAAGCTGACCGCCTTGTCACAAAGCTTAGAAACAGAATGCATATCTAGAAAAGGATAGAAACCTACCTCCGAGGATGCCCACGCGTTGAGGGTTCATGATATTATATGTACAGAAATTCACAAAAAAAAAAAAAAAAACCTAGTCGATCTTTTTCATCTCTCCTCATGTCAAAATGGCTTTCAAAGTCAGCTCTGCAAAGGGAGCCGTGTTTCACTTTCGAGTCGAATTCGTGTGTGTAGTTACTGTTGTATGTTTCGTCCATGGGCAACAGTTATAGTACAGCTGACCTAAAGGTGCGCATCTCGAAAGACCTGCACATCAATGTCGCCTTCCCTTTCTTCGCTGCTGGAAAAACAAAAGGCTCTGCTGCGTGTTGTGTTGTATGTTCCTGTTTTCCTCCTTTAAAATTGTCTGCATAATTCTTATTCATCTCACTTCATTCCGTGCGTCCAGGTCGACACAGACTGGATTGAGAAACTGACCAACAGCACAGACGAAGTTCTTTTACTAATGCCTCCTGGCTGGCATGCTTCCCAACCGACTTCGCCCCCTTCCAATACCGAATCTCCTCAGAAGCAGTCGCCTACAACGAATATCTATGTCAACGTCATTTCAAAAGAACCCGACCAGGGCACGAGGTATTGAACAGAAGTTGGGCACGCCTTTATGACAATGTTATCTGACAGCAGTCAAGCCCGGAACTATATCAACCTATGCCATCCGGGTCATCCAGTCCAGCGCCGTCTGTCAACACGGGTTGGCCACTCAACAAGTACATTGCTTCGCTACTCGAAGGCGAAGGCGCTGATCAAAATGTCCACCAGCTCTCTGATTCTTTTGACGCGTTTCAGCCTCTCCTAACGGTCAATGATCATCAAGTACACGTCTCTTCGGATACATCTTTCTATATATATTTACGTCTCGGATAGGCCTTTGTCAACCGTATCCACGACATGCTATGGCCGTCGAGTCACCAATTTCGCATCCTGTCCGATCCACACACTCTTCATCTACGACGGATCCATCGAGAGGGTCCCAATTTGGCCTTGAGTACTGACCACGAGTTGACCAACGAGACCGATCTGGGTAATGCCAACTTACCAGAGGTCTTTGCCATCCTCGAATCCGATACAGCCTACTATTTCCTCTCGCATTACCGAGGAACGACGCTTCATGACATCATAACCTATAACCCAGGCATCTTAAGCTCAAATCTTAAAAAAAGCTTTGTGGTCTATCAGATTCTACGCGCTCTAGCCAGTTTACATAGTCGCGGAATCGTCCATGGCAGGTAACCCGACTCCTCAATTTATGAAGCCAAGTCTGTACTGATGTCCATGGCAGCCTCGAGGCATCTAATATCCTTGTAGACGAGAATCTTTGGGTTCAGTTGGCAGGTATGGATCCATCAGCAGAGAGCAAGTCTGGCCCGGGCAGCCCAGTTTCAGACGACATCCCCACACTAGTAAAAGGTACGCTTTCGACCGCACCTTTGGCGTCATTTAAATGTCTGTGTATGTAGAAATCCCAGACGAGCCGCTTGTGATGAAATGGGTTCGAGGAGAAATATCCAACTTCTCGTATCTTATGGCACTTAACCATTTGGCTGGTAAATATCTATGTGGGCGGATAGTACCAATTACTCAATCGCAAACCATCATCAGGTCGTCGAGAAGGCGACCCAAATTTCCATCCCATTATGCCCTGGATCCATGATTTTAGTGGGCCGCGTATCGAAGACGGGTGGAGAGATTTTAGGAAAACCAAGTTTAGGATGAATAAAGGTACGCTTGGAAACGTATAATGATGTACCTTCTTATCTTGCGATCTAGGTGACGAGCAGTTGGATTTCACCTTTGATGGTCCTGTGCCGCATCATATCACGGACATCTTGTCCGATATCACTTACTATGTCTATTTGGCACGGCGTACACCGATACCGGTATAAAGATACAGAGATACTAGTGCGCCTGTTATAGCTAATACGGCATACCAAAGGTGCTTTGTCAATTTGTGCGATCAAAATACGAGCCAAATGAGTACCCCAACTCGATGCAGCGTCTCTACAGCTGGACGCCCGACGAATGTATACCCGAGTTCTATACCGGTAAGGAGACCCCGGACTCGCTTGATGAAAATGGCTAACAATACCAAAATATCAGATCCGAGCATTTTTATATCCATTCACCCCGATATGCCCGACTTGCAAATTCCGCCATGGGCAAACTCGCCGGAAGACTTTATCAAGAAACATGCCGAGATGCTTGAGAGCGACTACGTCTCTGCTAATCTGCATCACTGGATTGACCTGACGTTCGGTAACAACCTCACCGGTAAGGGTGCCGTGGAGGCCAAGAACGTGGCTCTCCCTCTGCTGGCCGGGCAAAACAGTTTTATGAAGCACGGTATCATCCAGCTCTTTAAAGACAAACACCCCCAGCGGGGATGCAACTGGAATAAGGCCAGAGAGTAAGTAAGCTTGCAAAGCATTACACGGATGTGCTCACCGGTACAATAGACAGTGCGATCGGTTGCTGCTTAAACGAGCCGACGAAACTGATCGGTTGACCTGCACCGCTGGTCCCAATGACGATCCGTCGAGTCCTGACAGGATAACCGATTTTAGCACACCAAGCATCGCGTCCCAACGCAGCAGCATGATTCGGACACAACGCCACTCCGCTTCCATTTCGCCGCCTACCGGCATGGGTACCACGGATAGTGTCACCAGCCTCAGTATTAGAAAAGAGCGCGCTTCCTCAGTCCATTCGACATGTTCCTCCATAGACACATCTACGTCCATCAACAGCCGAAGCGCGTCTGCCCACGCTGCGCTGGAATCTACCACGACCATGACTACGCCTGCGTCTAATAGCATGACGTCGGCCATCCGCAGCGATCCCATTCGTTTGCCTGAGGAGGTTACTGACGATTACTTTACAGAAAATCTGGTTCACTATGAGGATACGATGACGTTTTCGGCAAAATACAAGTTCGATCACGAAGGACACGACCTACCATTAAACCCCTATCTCAGCAAGGACATTCAGAAACGTTTCAATATCGATCCTTGCGATCCTCCTCAACTGCCTTCGGGTGTGTTCTCCAAGAAAGCTGCATACGATATGGACTGCGCTGGCCTTATAATTGAACGGATATTTTCGGCCGGTAGCTTCAAGGTAACCGACCTGGACTGCAGCGGCGGCATCCAGTCCACGACAGGCGGTTATTTCGAGCTGGGAAACGGCGATGTGGATTATGACATTGCGCCGAGCGGCCGTATCAACGTATGTCTAGCGCGAACAATTTCTTGTAGGCTCAATGAAACTCTCATTAGATACCCTCTGCCGTCACTGCCGTCACATCGGCCATGACTGCGTGCGATTGGCGGTATCGACCAACTGCGAAGGCAATACTATGTGCCTCCTTTCCTGCCCTGACCGTCCGGGAAACAGGATACTCGTTCCCTTTTCCTGACTGTATCCCGGATATGTACGAGTACCTAGCTGAATTCTATCAAGCGTAAGTTTTTATTATGGCAAAGTGAAGATGGCTCATGATATGATAGGGAATCGACGCGTCGCCTGTATCTCGCTGATAAATGGGTGGACCGGATATGTGAGCTTGAGGACGAGGCCTTCCTCTTGATCTTGCCGACGTTCACTCGGCTCTTCACGCACAGCGTGACTCGCGTCGGTGCAATCAGCTTGTTCCCAAAACTGGCGCAGCGACTAGGTCCTGACAAGGCTCGTCAATACCTACTCAAGCCGATAATTAGCATGTTTGAGGTCAGATTTCCCGAAGAAGATCAATCTGTCATCCCACTCATTGCTCACCCGCGTTCTTAGACATTGCGCCCGAACTTACCCAAGGCACTATTTGAGCACAAAGTAATTGATGGCTTCGTGGAACGACTTGGGACCGGCATCTTTCTCCAGCAGATGCTGCCGTGCTACCTCGAGTCAATCGCCATTACCGGAGGCGATACAGGCGAGAACGGCAACATCGTGTCCGAGATGGCGGGAGATGCGCTTGTCCACATATGTGATCTAGTGGGACCGATCCTGACATCGAAACATATCGTGCGGCAGCTCGTCAAGATTGTTTTTCGCGACAATTCCGCCAAGCCTGTTCTCTTGCAAACCATGGCACGTATTGCCAAAGGGTTTGGCGAAACCTTCACGTCCATACAGTACGCGTACTTGTTAACGCTTGTGGATCAACAGCGGAAAAAATCTATCACAGTCAAGAATGTACGCTGCCTGAGCAGTATCTTATCGCTGCTGGAACATCTTGTGCCCTACATGTCAGGCGAGTCATTGGCGACCGAACTTAAATCGGGTTTTGTATCTATCTTGTACCAACTGATGGAACCCCTGCCGCCTTTGTCAGCAGAAGAACCCTCGCCGGCCGTGCCCGAATCTGTATCACATCTACGGCTTTCACTTAGCATGCGGACAGTCAACCACCTGATCCTCCTCACACGTCATTTACCCCGCATGGACTGGGAAGCGACGGTACTTTTGTTCGCTTTCTTGGGACGGGACATGCGCTTACAAATCTTCTAGGTGACAACCCTGTTGCAAAAATATTTCTCCGGGTTCACGACGGATCTTCCCACAGGCGAGGATGACGGTTGCCGAGCACCGGAATTATTACACGCGCAGCGCAATTACCAGGTAACTACCACTCACGTCTCCCGCCTTGCGTCTTGATTGTTAAATCATATTTCAAAGATGCTGTATGCTTACTCGCAGCTCTGTGATATTGTGAGCCCTGAGGTTATGCACCGCATTATTCCCACGAGGTAAGTTTTATTAATTCCTCTCTTGCTAGATCTGATTGGCATGGAAAATTTGCTAGCGATGCTATTGAAAAGTTGATGAATGATCAATTCGCACGATCTGACGGGAAATGGGATACGGGAAAGCTGTACGACTATTCCACACAGGGATTGCAGACATTTTCAAGCGAATACTCCTTGAGCACACCTGTCACAGCCGGTGATACAAAGCCGCAGAAAGCGGTGGACAAAGAGAGGTAATTCTCCGTGGATCAGTCATGTGGTTTGGCCAATATTCATGTTCACAGCAGTAAATCCAAAATGACGACGAGCGTCTTACCCTGGAAATCACGATGGAAACCGTCTCCTGAAGACAGGAGGAACTGGAATCGTTTTCTCTCGACGAACTCAGGTACAAGAAACGCATCTCTATGTTCGACAGGGCGAATCTAATCCAGACATGATGACACTAGAGGAAATGTCCAAAACAATGCAGTTTTCCTTTAACGATCTCAAGCTCCGAGGTTATGCGGGTCATACCGGGGCTGTCCGTACATTGGCTGTCAATGAACCCACCAAGCTATTCGCGTCAGGCTCGCGCGATCGGACCGTCAAGCTATGGTCGCTGAACGTCCATGAAGGCATTGAACAATGGCAGACTCAGCCTTATTCCGAGTGCTTGACGTCCTATACTGGGCATCGACGGGGCACTATCAATGACGTCCATTTCCTGTCCGGTATCGTGGATACGATAGCCAGCTGCGACGGACATGTGCATGTAAGTCAGGTGTTCATCTGATGGTGCTTACGTGAACACTAATAATTCCTACGCAGTTATGGGATCCTGAGACGGCCAAGCCGCTGCATCAATTCACTACCGGTCGTCCTTCTGTAGTAACTGTCAAGCCCACGTTTCGTGATCGCAGTTTGGTGGGAGGCACGCTCGAGGGCAATATCGTGTAAGTAATGCAGGTATAATGATATATAGGCTTATAGAATGGGGTAGCTTCTTTGACACGCACAACTACAAGATGCTACATACGTGGAAACCCAGCGCAAGTATGACAGGGACGATACGCACGATTGCTGTCAATCAGTCCGAGACGCTGATTGCGGTCGGGTTCTCAACTGGTGCCATCTCTTTGTTGGAATCCCGCACAGGCACGCTGGTGGCGAGTTGGAAGGGCGGTGACACAGAAATCACCATGGTAACGAAGGTTATACCCCTCTTCTTTGCTGATATTCACCTTGTCTCGTTCATTTTCAGATCAAGTTCTACACAGATGAACTACTAGTGTCGTGTGCGCCGGCCGACCATCTTTTATGCTGTTGGGACGTGACCCGTTTGGCATTAGTCAAGACAATGAGCGGTAAATAGAAAAAGAGAATGTGGAGATATTCCGTGACTGAACTCTAATGAATCGATGCTTATTCAGCACCCCAAGATGTTATTTCGCTTGATCTTTTCAAGGATGAAATTTTAACCATCAACAGCAACAATTCTGTATCATTTATACCCGTCAGCGATGAAGTAAGTCGAGATAAGATGTGTAGCCCAGGTCAGTATGATAGAGTATTAATATCATTCGGTAGCTACAACCTTATTCGAGCAAGTTCAAGGCTTCAATCATCAAGTCTCAAGTGAGCGCGTTTGCGATAGTGCCGACTGATCAATCATTACTGTTTGGGTGCACGGAGGGCGAGATTTTCTTATATGCTTGATTTTGTGGGAGCGCTTCTTCAACTCGATATTATTCCCTCTTTTCCTTTTTATACTTGAAAATGATGAATGTCATTGGTGCGTCCGTCTCTGAGGCCACCTCCTTCGGTGCCCATGAAACTAGAGATATCGTCTTGCCGAACCAAAATGAGCATGTCTCCCAAATAGCAGTCGATGTAAGAAGCTGGAAAAAAACAAAGCTGTCAGTCTACCCGTGTTTGACACTTGTTCGTTCTACTTTGTATTCCCTTGCAGATTGGCGGATCGCTCGCCAAAATCGTCTATTTTGCCTCGGCAGAGGATCGCAAAGGCGGTCGGTTGCACTTTAAAAAGTTCGAGACGGAAAAGATAGACGAGTGCATCGACTTTATTGCTGAATTGGTTGCCGAGAGTGACCACAAAGAACAAGTCTTGAAGGCAACAGGCGGCGGTGCGCACCTTTACTATGAAAAGCTCCAACAACGGCTGCCCACTATCACTGTACAAAAGGAAGACGAAATGGACTGTTTGATTACAGGTGCGTACTTTGTTCAAGGACTTTGTCATTAATCTCTGTGGCCTCGAACCTTCCTTTTAATTGCCATATACTTCCTTCTTTGTTACAGGGCTTGACTTCTTTATTAGCGAGATACCTTACGAAGTTTTCACATACAGCGAACAGAACCCCATGCGTTTCGAAGAACGAGCCCAAGCTTTATACCCATACATGGTACGCGTATCCGCCGTTGCATGAGGGAAAAAGAGACATTCTCTAATTTTACGCAATCTGACGTAATTTTGTTAGCTTGTGAACATTGGTTCCGGCGTGAGGTAAGAATATGAGTAGGAACGGGCGCATGCAATGTGAGAACTGACCTGGTGCGTACATCTACAGTATTCTTAAAGTAACTGGTCCCGACGAGTTTGTTCGCGTCAGTGGTACATCGGTAAGCAAAGATCTCAAAATAATGTCCAGAGACTAACGTTTCAAATCCTTCATTAGCTGGGCGGTGGTACATTGTGGGGCCTTCTGTCTATGCTGACCGACGCACAGACATTCGACGGTAGGTTGACATAAAAGGAAGTGCGTATATGGGCACAAAAGCTCATGTTTGCATGACCAGACATGCTCGAACTCTCCAAGGAGGGTGATAACAAGAACGTTGACTTGCTGGTGGGCGACATCTATGGATCCGATTACAGCAAATTGGGCCTCAAGTCCACCCGGATAGCATCTAGTTTCGGCAAAGTTTTCAAGAAGGGAATGCGGCAATCCCAAAAAGATTTCTCGTCTGCCGATATCGCAAAGAGCCTGCTGTTCATGGTCAGGTAAGGGAAAAATGAAGGACTGGAGTTGGTGAACGGAGCTAACTTCGCAGTGGAAAAGCAATAATATCGGTCAGATCGCCTATTTGAACGCGCAGCAGCACGGCTTAAAACGCATTTACTTTGGCGGATGCTTTATTCGGGGTCACCCTATCACGATGAACACTTTGTCCTATGCCATCAACTTTTGGTCGGGTGGTGAGATGAAGGCGCTCTTTTTGCGGCACGAAGGCCATTTGGGCGCGACAGGTGCATTCCTCAAGCAAAAGACCATCCGGAAAGCACGCCATTCATTTTCTTATTCTGAAAACTTCCGGCCAGAAGATGCAGCATCACCTAGCGGGGTCTATGGTGATTTAGAAGGCACCAACCTGGAGTTGCGCTCCGAGGATAAAATATAACTGTTATCCCTGCCATGCTTTTCTAGTCTATAGTAGTATTTACGCGTTTGTTGTTCTTTTTCTTCTTCTGCTGTTCTATCTTTCTCTTCCTTCTCTTCCTTTTTATTCTTTTTTTTTATATCTTTTTCACATATTCATACAAGCACACACCCCCATAAATACAAAACACGCATCTATACACGAGTGCACAAGAGATCTCACGCACCTAAAGAAGCTTATTTGGACTTCCTTAAACAAGAAAATTTTACGGTAACCCGTCTTTTCCCATGGGATGACGAGGACAGGTAACGCAAGAATAGATGCAGGAACTTGACTCGAAAAGTAATTTCTCCGGTTCTGCTCACGTTCACGAAATATATAAAGGCACAAGAAGGGTGTGCTGGGAGAAGATTTGACAACCTTCAAAGATATCTAGAGCTATCCCATCGATTTCCAATGAAACTGATACCTCTCACTGCTGTCGCTATGGCAGCCTTGGGCTGTATGGCAGCTCCACAGCTCGATAAGCGAGATTACACAATATCCTGGGAAGAAGCATACGCCAAAGCAGAGAAGCTTGTCAGCAAGATGTCATTGGAGCAGAAAGCAGTGCTACCTACTGGCGTGGGCGATCAGCAAGGGTTCTGCGAAGGTTATACGGCGGGTGTGCCGGGGCTCTTCCCGCCCCTCTGCCTCAACGATGGCCCTCTAGGTCTCCGACGCGCTAGCGGCGTCAGTGTCCAAGTTACTGCCCTCAATGCTGCTGCTTCCTTTGATCGCAAGCTGATCCGGGAGCGCGGCGTTAATATGGGTGAAGAGTAAGCCTTGAAAGCGCGAACCATGGACTTATGCTAATATTTGACTACACCTGATAGGTTCCGTGGCAAGGGTGTGAATGTTCAACTGGGCCCTGGTATGAACTTGATGCGGGCCCCAAGAGCTGGACGTAACTGGGAAATGGGTACCGAGGACCCATTCCTCATGGGTGTGCTCGCTGCCGAAACCATTAAAGGGGTTCAATCCCAGGGCGTGGTATGTTCAATGTCTATGCAACACCGGGCCGATAGTACAAAAGAACTCACACATCATGACAATACCATCTTTAGATGTCCGTCGCCAAACACTTTATCGGCAACGAGCAAGAATTGAACCGACACTTATACTCCACTGAGATGGATGACAGAACAATGCACGAGTTGTACCTGTGGCCCTTCGCTCGCTCTGTTGAAGCTGGTGTGGTTTCTGTCATGTGCTCTTACGTAAGTCACTGATGCCAAGCTATCTGCTATGCAGCTTACATTATACCATGTCAACCAGAATCAAGTTAACGGCACTTATGCGTGTGAGGATGACTATACGTTGAACAAAGTTCTCAAGGGAGAGCTTGGTTTCAAAGGCTATGTGATGAGCGATTGGTGGGCCACACACTCCACCGACAAGAGCGCCATGCATGGCATGGATATGAGTATGCCAGGTAACTAAATTTCGCGATCTATTCAAACCCGAAAACGCATATGTACTTCGGCTCACTCCGACGAATAATCTTGCAGGTGATGCCAACGCGGACAGTATTACGGGCGGTGGTCTCTGGTACGGCAAAAACCTGACTGATGCGGTCAAGGATGGCCGCGTCGACGAGGACCGTGTCAATGACATGGCCCTGCGCATTGCGGCAGCCTGGTACAAGGTCGGCCAAGACAAGCACTTCCCTGAACTGCAGTTTGACTTCTACAACGTCTCAAACACGCCCATCGTGGATGTCCAAGGCGAGCACCGCAAAAACATCCGCGCCCTCGGGGCCGCATCAGCCGTTCTACTCCGAAACAAGGACAACATCCTGCCGTTACAGACGTCAATCAAGAAACTGGCGGTGATCGGTAGCGACGCCGGCCCTGACCCCGACGGTTTGAATCCTTGCCAGGACAATAGCTGCGCAAACGGTACTCTTGCGCAGGGTTGGGGCTCGGGTTCGGCTTCTTTCCCATACAAGATCACGGCAAGTGAAAGATATTTTTCGAGCAAGATTTCATACTAACCTCTTTTAATTATTTGTATAGCCATTGGATGGTCTGGAGTTCCGTACACCAAGCTCCGTAGAGATCGTGTCACATCTCGACGATTGGGACACGAAGTCGGCCGCCGAAGTAGCCAAGGATGCTGATATTGCGCTGGTTTTTGCCAACTCGAACTCGGGTGAAGAGTATATTACCGTGGCCGGCAATGTCGGCGATCGAAACAACATGTCGCTCTGGCATAATGGTGATAATCTTGTAAGTGATTTCGAAGAGCTGTTCGAAAGAGAAGCAAAAGCATGGAACTTAAAATTTTCCGATCCATGGCTGCCCATAGATCAAAGCTGTCGCTGATGCCAATGAGAATACGGTCGTTGTTATCCACTCGGTGGGCGCAATTGATATGCCATGGATAGACCATCCCAACATCAAGGCGCTCGTGTTTGCAGGTCTCCCAGGTCAAGAAACAGGCAATTCGCTCGCTGACGTACTGTACGGCGACGTCAATCCATCGGGTCGACTGACGTATACGATCGCCAAGCAAGAATCCGACTATTCTGCGAACATCTCCAGCAGTATGGTGGTCAAGTACAGCGAGGGCATGTTGGTCGGATATCGTCATTTCGACGCCAAGGACATTGATCCGCTGTTTGAGTTCGGCTATGGTCTCTCATACACGCAGTTCAAGTACAGTGACCTTAAGATCAATGCCAAGGACGATACTGTGAAAGTTTCGGCCAAGGTGAAAAATACGGGCGAGCGCGACGGTGCTGAAATCGTCCAGCTCTACCTGGGATTCCCTGAAAGTGCCGGAGAACCGCCCAAGAACCTGCGCGGGTTTGAGAAGGTCGAGATCGGTCGAGGCAAGTCCGCGACGGTCGAAATGCAGTTGAGCAAGACGGAACTCAGTATCTGGAACACGGTCAAGCAAGCCTGGGAAATTCCACGCGGAACTTTCACCGTTTACGTCGGCGCAAGCAGCCGTGATATTCGTCTGCATGATACGTTTGATATTTAAGTAATAAAGTTCGTTTTTATTTACAGAAGACCTTCATCGAGGGCGAAAACAAAAAGAGAGGATAAAGAAAGAGAGAGAAGGAAGTGCTGAAGCGGGTGATCCGCTTAGTCTCAAAGTATATATAAGAAGAAGAGGTGATGCGGTTAAGCAGGGGTAAGTGAAGAAGGAAAACAAATATAGCGCATGTACACAAAAATCAAAAAAGAATAGAACGCGACAGAACGATGGCAATAACAATGAATGAATGGGGGGAATGCGTGCATATACGACAGAAAGAGAAAGGAAGAAAGGGTTGAAATATGTACAAGAACAGAAGGGAATTTTTGATCAGCCGGCAGCAGTAGTGGTGAGTGCTGGTGCATTGTTGCAAGTCTTTTGGTCCAGAACATGCTCAACAAAATCCATCTCAAGGATCTTTCCATGCAGTGAGAGGTAGTCCTTGATGCCTTGGACGTTGACAAAAAGGTCATACTTGATCAGGCCAAGAAAACTTCTCTCCATGAGGTTGACATCGCGAGAAGTATAAATATAGTCGGTCATCTCGGCAAGGGCTTGGCTGGTCAGACCAGAGCCAGCCTCGCACATGAACTTGCTTGCAGTCAGGATGGCAGCAAGGAATAACCGGTAGGGGGTGTCGTGGTCACCACGCGCATGCTGTGGCAAACTGCTCTTTAGCCGCTGCAGGTAGATCAAGGAAACAAGACACACGCAGGGTGGGAGCTGAGACCGTTTAAACAGATTGGAAATAAATACGTCTAGCGGTGGTAAAACCATCATTGTCGTCCGTTTATGTTGCTTATTCTTTGGACAAGGGAGAATCGACGTGGCTGTCGTTGTTGTGAACGCTTTGTTTTTATATATCAAAATATTATATGGGGTCAGATCGGACCGTCTCCAACATATAAGAAACAACAAGAATAACTTCTTACACAAAAGAGCCTCTGGGCTCCGTGAGCACACAGTGACTGAGGGTGATTCTTCCATAGCGATGATGGTGAAGCGTAAAGAAAGGGGAATATATGTAATTGAAGAAAGAGCAGGAGCAATAGTAGTAAAAAAAGAAGCGATCACTGTCGTATGGGGAGTGTCTTAAAGGATTTACTTTTTTCGTCGTTGTGCAGGGTTGCTTCGCAAGTGGTCCGCCCGTCAAGGGCCGTCGAACCAATCAGCGCAGTTCCGCTTATCAAAAAGAGCGGTCGCCATCTCCATTAGGCAATCTCTTACTCTTGCCGCTGCTTGTTGGCCCCGTCCGGCTATGCAAAAAATAAAACGATCCAAAACATCGAAAACATCGAAGTAAACTATCCCGACCGCAGGACGCCAAGGCCCAACACCCTAAAATCTCTTCCATCTTCTTATGTCTTCATACTTCCGTTCACTATTTTCTCCTAGTCTATCTACCTCAGGGTTCCTGACAGATGATTAGACATCATGTGAAAGAGAACATTGGAGGAAGCTTTTAGTCGTGATAGACAAGAATTGACTTACCTTTTTGCTTCATACCGACGCAAACCTTATATAGTATTCATCTTCTCTCTTATGTGTGTCTGATAAGCAAATACACGTTTTTTTTTTCCAAGCTGGTTTTGATCAATTAGCAACAAAGTAAGGAAGGAAAACATGGAGAAATACTAGTTTCCTTTGAACAGTACATGGAAACAATGGTCGACGCACCTGCAACCCGTTAAAGAACGGTCCTTAGTTGGTTCCAGATCTTGGCTTGGCTTGTTATTGTTATTTTCTTTTTGGTAAACCGAAGGGCATATCATGTCATATGATCATCTTATTAGGTATGGCCTTGTTATTCATCCCCACGGTGAAGTGCGATGATCCCTGTAAGCAACATGTGTTTATTTATTCGTTAGCCTCTCGTCAAACGCGTCCGTATCCATTCTTCACATAGAAGCATGTGTACATACATGCATCCCCGTCGTAGCTCTATCGATTTTTATTTCTCATTTCAACCAAGTCGACAGGTACACAATGTGACCCGTCATATCCAATTGTTACACGCACCGAGCAAAAAGAATCATACGGACGCACATGTACATATACATGAGATGGCATGGTTTTGAAAAATACCCAATAACGGGTGATGTCTCAACTATCAGATATTACTACCGGCTGGAAAATACGTGCTAGTGATGCATTTTATAAGCAGCAACTGGCTTCAGGGAGTATTTTCCAGCTCACACAGTCATGCAAATGTGTCTATTTAATACTGTACATCAATCTTTTTCCACAATTAGGTATATCATGCGTTCCTTACAATGTTTATGTAACAGATGAAATCAGGTATTTAAATAATAAGCTTACTGAAGGAATCCACGTTTATTAAGGTGCGTATCAAGTATGTATATATTTGAAAGAGTTTACCATGTATACATCACATTGATTGGGCACGTCGTTCACAAGTATCTGTTCGCTACATATATAGCCTTCATAGCAGATAGCTTCACCTAGATTAAGTCGACCTTGTAGAGTGTACTGGAACTGATCGTACTTTGCGTCTGTTAGTCACATCTTAGTATGACTCTGTCATATCAATAAACCCGATTGACAGCATGATGCTTTTTGCTCAGCTGGTAGTATAAGAAGCTGCAAAGCTCGTCGGCCGGCGCAGCACTACACGCATGATACATGCTCCTACTGGTGGTCTGATCTCTCCTGGAGAAAGCTATGAGGCTTGGTGGTTTACTATATAATGATGATGTGTTACAGGTCGCATACGTGTTCAGTGATTCAGCGTCCTGAGTACCCCTATTGCATGGGAAGAATATTGGTATGCCTATATAATAGGGATGGATCCCAAGTTATCCGGTTTTTAAATGCAATAAAGAATTGGAAGTACGTCGGAAGAAGGCAATGCTCTTCGCATGTTGCTTTTCAATTAGCGATGGTAGATTCATCTCCTTGTCCGCTTGTGTTTTGTTCTTCCCAAAATAAAAAAAATCGTTTTGATACGTCGATTTCATATAGGGACTCACCGAGACAAGACGTTATGTAAGTTTGCAAAGAAAGAAAAAAAAAAAGTAAATATTTTGTTCGCTATTTCTCGTGCCTAGATAGATGCCTCTGCTATATTCAAACGCAAGCTCGAGTGCACTTTATTTTCAATCAAATATTAGAGTCTGCTAGTAACAGGCACTGCAGCCCATTGTTCGAAAGCAGCTTGGACGGCTTCCCAGACCGTTTTGCAATAAACAAAGGTCATAGCGTTTCGCACCTTTTCAGGCACATCGTGCTGCACGTCACGCCGGTTGGCGGCTGGTATCAATAGGCGGGTCATGCCTGCCCGGTGGGCTGCGATCACTTTCTCCCGAATACCGCCCACCGGCCTCACCTGGCCTCGGAGTGTGATCTCTCCCGTCATGGCCGTCGTTCGTGACACCGTCCGTCCCGAAAGGAGAGAAAGGATGCACATTACCATTGTAACGCCTGCCGAAGGACCATCCTTAGGTATCGCCCCGCTCGGCAGATGTATATGGAGATCCATATCGGGCAAAAGTTCTTGATTGGCTGATTGCGTCAGATGCAAGGTGTACGCATTGGACTTGACCCAGGACACAGCGATGTAGGCCGACTCCTTGATAACATCACCCAAGGAACCTGTCAGTCGCAGACGGCCACGGCCCGGCATCTGATTGGCTTCGGCGACCAACAGACCACCTGTTCCACTCTGCATATACGCCAGACCATTTACTATACCCGGTGCCACATTCTCTTCTGCAACATCTTGAACAAAGGGCGCCATCTACATAGTTGAGTCAGTGATTCAAGCACAGAGCAATGTACGTCTTTGGAACCGTCCTTACCCCAAGGATAGCTTCTAGATCTGCCTCTTCGACATGTGCCTCCATAGGCTGGTTTTTCTCGCACAGACGGTGGCACTGGTATCTGCAAATGGCAGCAATAGTGCGGTCAAGGTTACGCACGCCGCTTTCCTGGGTATAATTTTCAATGATCGTGTTCAGACAATCATCCGAAATGCGCAGGGCAGAAAGACCGTGCGCAGCAATTTGTTTGGGTAAAAGGTGGGCGCGTGCAATAGCGAGCTTTTCGTCGCTGGTGTAGCCGCTCAGATGGACGACTTCCATGCGGTCCCGCAGCGGGCCTGAAATCGACTCGAGCGAATTGGCTGTAGCAATAAACAAAACTTGGGACAGATCAAACGGCATATTCAAAAAGTGATCCACGAAAGTCGCGTTCTGGCCAGGATCGAGGACTTCCAGCATGGCTGCGGCTGGGTCGCCCTGCTGTGAATTCTGTATAACCTTGTCGATTTCATCTATGTAGCCAAAGAAAGAATACGCAGGATAACATTAGACCGCGTATGTACTTTCCTGAAAGTAACTTACCGAGCAGAATTACAGGGTTTTTAACAGCACAGCGACGCATACCGTTAATGAGCTGGCCAGGCATAGCAGCAACATAGGTGCGTCGATGGCCTCGAATATCAGCCTCGTCTCGCACACTTCCGAGGGAGATACGATGAAACTTGCGACGTAAGGCGGTTGCTATTGATCTAGCCAAAGTGGTCTTGCCCACGCCAGGCTGGGAAAAGCAAAAGGAGAAGAAGCGCGCATGCGGGATGAGAAAATTTATCCCTTTTCCCTTTTAATTAAGTAACGATCTGCACACTCACCGGCCCTACGAGACACAGGATGGGTGGGCTGAGATCCTGTTTCACCTTGACAACAGACAAGTACTCAAGAATCCTGCGTTTGACATGTTCGATGCCATAATGGTCTGCATCCAGTTGTTGTCGCGCAACTGTAATGTCGACCAAGGCATCACTCTTTTCTTGCCACGGTAGATCTGCGATCACCTCGAGATAGGCGCGGATCACCCCTGATTCGGGCTGCGAGGGGGGAAGCTTACGCAATCGCTGAATGTCACGACGCACGAGGCGCTGCGCGTGGGGAGGAAGCTGTGCTTGGTTCAGCTGCTCGATAAGATCTGCGAGCTCTTCATCGTCTTCGGGGTTGGCGGGTAGACAGAGATGGTCGTCAGTCATAGTAGAAATGGAAGAGGAGGAGGAAGAAGAGGAAGAAGAAGAGGAGGAAGAGGAAGAGGAAGCGGGCAGACGTATGTCATCTCCGGCGGCGTGAATTGCATGAAACTAAAAGTAAATAGGGCGCAAGTTATGTTAATATAACATGAGGCAACTTGCGCGCAGCTCGCTTTTGAGCTTCACCTGACATACCTGATGGCGCAAGTAGAAGTCCCGGCGGTGTTTATCGATCGTGCTTTCGATTGACTGTTGTTCTTGTTTAGATTGCTGCAGTGCCTGATATAAACAATGAAAATGGGATCTGAGTCTCGCAGGAACTTTTCCTTTTGCCACACATACCTGCAGATGCATGCGTATTTTCTTCATTGCCCACTCGAGACACACGTCTGGATCGGTGATTTCTAGTGCATGCAGTTTGTCCTGCAAGGAGCTTTCCGTCAGACACAGCATCAAATGCGCGATGTCCATTGGCTTATTGCGCAAAACACGATGTTGCAGCGGTCGGAGGGCCGCAGGTGAGACGCCAATGTCCTGCATACGCGCCGTATAATCCTGGCACAATGTAAGCAGCACCTTGCAATTGTTTGTGCTGGGCGCTTTGTCGTAGAAGAAGTGTTCAACTGTTGCCTCTAGCGTGACGCCGTCTGCCATCATTAAATCTAGGATCTTGCTTCTGCATATACCTTGGACTTGCAAGACAGCCTGCTCAGGCAGAGACGTGTCGATATGAAGAATACGTGCAGTGCATCCCACTGGACCCAGCGTATTGCTACCGTTCTGTGGGACGCATACAATGTAATCATGCGAGCGTGTCAATAGCGCTTGGGCCTCAGCCCCCGTCACGGTAAATTTGGTCACAATCGAAGGCAGCAAGACCTTGTCGGTCAACGCTAATACGAGTAACGTGGAAGGCGGTGCTGAAGGAGAAGATATAGCGTGCATGATGAGAAAAAACTAGTAGATAATAGCGATGGTAAATTAAGATGGATAGAATAACGAGCTGAAGAAGAGATAAGAGAAGAAAAGTAGCCCCTGATGTTTCCTTTTATTGACGGTCCTTGGCAGTTGAGAAACGTATCATGTCTGTGTTTACGGACGGATCTCCTTGAAATCCACGTTTGGTCAATACCTCTCCTGTATGCGATTTCCAAAAAGAAGCCTATTTTTTCTTGTCCTCCTCAATTCAGTGCGACACAACATATCGAACACCAGGAAACACGATCTGCAATGCGCGGTCGGTCTGTCAATTTGCGAAGAAAAACAAGTATGCTTGCCTTGCTTCAGCGCCACAGATATCCATGATGATCAGATGCGTATCCCAGCGTGCGAAGGTGTATCAATGAAGAAAAAAAAAAAAAAAAAAAAGACCGTGACTTAAAAGGCAGTCCTGGATACGGCAGACCCGCATTATTGACGGGTCAATCTGCTACACGTGATGTGGTCTTGATGATACCATACGTGCCGTCCCTCTGTACAAGAACATCCATGTATGCATTGAGACATTGACGCAAACTTTTCTAAAAGAAAGAATGTTACCCACCACGATCCAGGTACAGAGAAGTTGTACGTATCTGCATATATTGCACGGGAAATGGTACGGCAATCTATCGAGTGAACTCTGCGCACTGTACCTGCATCCAGTCAGATGTCTGCGTGCCACTTCGGCGTCATAAAATAGAAGGGATGCATATACGCTTGTACAATAGCTTTCATACGTGTCCATTTCTAAGAGTCGGAAGAAGTAGTTCAAATGACAGTAGCTATTCAGCTATTTCTGTATCTTTCCTTACAGAAATAGAAATGCACGACCTCGAGTTCATCAGCTAGGTTCTGACGAACAGTTAGATTTATAACTGAATGCTCGAAAGTCTACAGTTCATTGCGTAGCATGCCATATGTTAATTACATCCATGTTTGTCGTTTCCTCTGAAGTACATGCATAACGGTGATCGAAGCAGTCATCTGCATAGAAGAGTACTTCTATAAAACAATATTGCATACATGTGTACAAGCTTCGCGTCAGATTACCTCCTCTTCTGCCACGAGGGATAGAATATCAAATGCTATTAATGTAATATCTCACACGCTATTGCAACACAGACGCGGTACTAAATTTCATGCATGGCTTGTCTATACATTGATCTAAACGCTGTACCGGATCCCTTTTGTAGACAAATATGTATCTCTCAGGAGAAGCGCAAACTTGCTGCAGGGTCGCTCAACAACGTGCCATTTTTATTTTGACACGACGGAGGCCGGAAGACAACTTTTTTTTTGCCGTGTTTGCTCACATAGTATCGTACCTAAGAATGACGATATGACTAGGTTGACACGCAGGAAACAGGACGAGGACAAGGGCCAGGGTATAGGGTACTGATCTCTGTAAAAGGTCACTTTTATATAAACTTTGGCTGGACTACTACAAGAATAGAAGAGAAACAGAGGCAATAAAGGGGTAAAAGGGGGCAGAGATAAATGTAGGAGACAAGAGTCTAAGGAGTTTAGAAGACAATGTGGGAAGCCACAATACGCTGGAACTCGTCGTCCTGCAAGGCTTGATCTTTCTGAGCGATGGGACCCGGTACGGCTTGAATTTTTGTAGGCGTGATGGACGCAGGCGTGGAAGGTGCGCTTAAGGGCGACATGAGTGATTCCTGACCCTTCTCCTCCTGGGATACCTCTTCGTCCACCTGAGAAGTCTCTTGAAGACTGCTGCCGCTTCTGTCCGCTCCATTCACACCTTCAGCATCTGCGGCTCTCTTGCTGGCGCTATCTGCCGCTGGTTCGGCCCCCATGACGGCCGCTGCCTCGGCCTCGGCTTTGGCCTTGGCTGCTTCTTCCTCTTGCCGTTTGCGGACGGCAAAGGAGCCCTCGGGGCGGTTCCAAGGATGAAACTCGTAGCCGCCTTCGTCTTCCCATTTGCCCGTTTCTCGGCTCTTGAGATAATCAACGCCGCAGGTCACGAGCAGAAGAAGGTCATTGTCTACATCGTGGGCCATCTGAAGACTCTGGCGCTGGGGAGTCTGCTGGTGTTTTGGTTGCGTTGCAACCAAGCCGGATCGCTGTAGCTGATCATCGGCAGGTGTATAATATTCCGATTCCTGCTGTTTTGCAGGTGATGTTTGATCGGTTTTGTTGGTAGAAGAACATGAGGTAGAGGAAGTAGTTGCCGCGGATTGCTGTGAAGATGAGGCGGTAGAAGAGGATGAGGGCGACGCACTGATGTCGGATTCTTCTGTGACAGGAACGGCAGAAGCTGCAGGAAGAACAGAGGCAGTAGAACTAGGCTTGGCGGCGGTCGATGATGTTGGCTGCTCCGGCGGCTGGCTGTCCATCCACATGGCATATTGTGCCTGGATATCGTTCAACTCTGACCGCGAGGCTGTGCCTGCTGCTGAAGCAGACTTTTCTTGCGTCTGTTCCAGCGGCACGATATGGCTGGATGATCCCTGAGCATGAGCCGGCTGCTTCTCCTTGTTGTGATGGCTATGGTCTTGCTCGTCTTCCTCGTCTTCCTCATCCGAGGATTCGTCGCTCAGTTCTACGTCTGGCACGTCTTCATCTTCGTCGTCGGTCGTGTCTTCCGATGAGAGAGACATCACGCTCTCTGTGCGCTCAGGCGGTTGGAACGGCGCCGCCACTGTTAGCGGCGATGCGGTGATAGGTGATGAGAGCGGCTCCTGGGGCTGGTGATCTTGCGATGTCATGGGCTGGTTTCGTATGGTTGGCACAGACATAGCCCGGCTTTGTTTGTGGGGGCTTGAAGGTGACGGCGTTAGCGGCGTGGCCGGGGCAGAGACGACACTGATCTGTGACGGCGTCGGATCATAGTACGCCCCAGACGACTGCATGCTGATCGAAGAAGTATTCTGGTGGATATAGCTTTGGGAGCCGAAGTGCTGCGGATGGCTTGGATTGAGCTGGTGAGGGTGCTGATCTGGCTGCTGGGGGCCAGGTATGGTCGCTGCCTTTTTACTCTTGGATCCCCAGCCAACGAGCCGCTTCAGCTGCGCCTTGAAGCCTGAATTCTTGCGTACTTGATAGCTCTGCTGTTGCTGCTGCTCGAGTTCATGCGTAGGCGTTGGCTGCAGCGAGTTCGAGCGCGCCATCATGTTGGGAGGCGTGTTGCCATTGGCGTCAAGCCATTCGGGGTCCGAGCCCGAGTGAGTCAGATTGTTGGCAGACATGACAGATGTGCGTCGCATGCCATTCGGGCTGGGCACAGCGAGGGAAGAGGGTGATGCAGGTCTACACTGCGCATCGACTGAAAGCGGATGAGGGGGGGTCAAGGAGGATTTGCGGCTCGAGATAGAGGTCGGGTTCGACGGCCGGCGTTCCTCGTTGCTGCCATTGGTCATGAAGCTCGGACGACGACTGTCGACCGAACGCGGCGAGTCCATAAGAATATCTAGGATACTGGGTCGGCGAGTCTCGCTCGTCATCGTCTCTGGACTGCCGACTTGCTGCTGGGAATCTGCTATGCCGCGGTGAACAGGAGCAAGCTGGGGTGGCACGGGCCGGTTACTTGTGCGTGAAACAGTGCTAGCCGGTCGCAGGATAAACAATATATCGCTCGTGACGGGACCAGTAGAATGCTTCTGATTGCTATGTAACGCGGTGGCCATGTATTCACGCGGATCCAAAGCCATTTCTGCATCGAGCGAAACATGTCATCATCAGGAATCCAATCTATGTCCTTCATAAAAGCTGTAGAAAAGATGCTTACCGATCCCGTTGGCACGCACAGACATTTTGTACTTTGCGAGGCAACGATCCGCTGACAGGGGATGTGCATGATTGTTTGCAAAGCCTTCAGCTTCCGCATCCGGGACGTGGAACTTTTCGAGGGCCATATTGATGACAGCTCCGACTTGATGCTCCTGCTGCACCGACATGATCTTGTCGATCCTGTCAACCTCCGTCCGCGGAGACGCAAGTAATTTGCTCTTCTTCTTGCTCGCCGGCGTCGGGTTGGTCGTAAATGAGGCATGCTGACCGGCTTCGGTCGCAACCTGGCTTGACATCTGAGTTGACTCGTCCGGATAGAGTGACACCTTGATATAGATCAAGCCCTCGCGCTCGTTGGCACGCTTGATGCGGCGATGAAGGTAAAACCGGATGACTGAGTCCTCGTCGTACGAGGTCTGCTCGTAATTACTAAAACTGCTGGATCGCGGGCGACGACCTGCTTTCTGTTGATGTTGCTGTTGCTGCGACGGCGTATCTTGTTGTATGTGGGTGACAGAGGGCATGGGGGTAGTGAGTGAAGCTGTCAGGGTGTGAAAAATTGAGAGCGGTTTGTCCTGTGCCATCAACACATAGTCATCTACAAAGCGAATGGTTTGTAAGTATGCTCTGCTGCAGCTATTTCTTTTCATACCTCCATCCAAGCCTTGTACAGCGAGATAGTGTTCAATAGTACTGTTGTCATCTGCGATAGATTCCTGAAGTCCGAAACGATGGGAAGCGATTTTTACCAGCTCGTCTGCCGTCGTAGCGGTTGTAATCTGGAAGGTGTGGAAGAGAGGCGCCTGGCCAATGTTGCCTGCAAACACACGCAACTCTTCCTCGGGCTCAGCGTGAATCGAGCTTTCCACCGGTTTAACGGTCGTTTGCTGCGTCTGTTCCAGCTCTTCCACACCCAGGTCTTGCTGAGCATCCTCAAAGTGGTCGTCGCTCTCCTCGTGCGTGTCGTCGTCATCACGTTCAGTCTCGTCTCCTTCGTCTTCGGACTCGAGCTCGTAGTGGATCACCTGCATAGCCCCTGCGCCCGTAGCGATGCTGACTTGTTTTGCCTTTGCAGAGCGTACGGGTTGCAGAGTCTCGGGCCGTTCCTGGTGCTGGTCGTCGCTCATAGGCGAGGTGATTTCCACGTTGCGGTGCTTGTTGAGACGTGCCAATCGCTCGTAGGGTGTCTAGCACAGAGTGAGCACAGGATCATTTTCTGTATGCTTTTATTACCTCGATATTTTCAGCAGGGATGTAGCCGACTTCGCGCGTTTTGAGTACCTCCACGAGCCACCAGTAGATGTTGGTATCCTCCATAAGGATCAATGCATCGCCTTTGACGACGGATGCTTGGCCCTCGACGGTGGCCACAAAAGTGTGCAACGCATACACTAAATCAAAGTTGATGTTCTCGTCTGGAATACTCGGTGAAGACGACATAGACGACCCGTCTTCTTCGACCAGTACCTCCTCATCTTCTTCCTCTTCCTCTTCGTCTTCGTCTTCTTCCTCTTCAGCTTCTTCTACTGTGTCTTCCTTTTTAGCGGACATGTGAATTTCGCGATATCCTGCGTTCCACTCGCGATGATTATGGTGGTGCTCTTGCTGCCATGTCGTACTACTCAGAGCCGAGGTCATTATGAGGATGAGATGTAATATATAGTAAAAATATTAATAGTTTAGGAAAGATATAAAGAAGGGAAAAGTAATAAGAAAGGAAAAAGAGGAAGGTGAAAGTTTCGTGGACAAATAAGCCTGTTGGACGAATAAAAATATAAAAAGGGGCTTCTCACTCTCTTGTTCTCTTCCTCGTTTGCTTCCTTTGGCGAGATGTCTCACCGGTTTGCTCTCACTTCCTCTCTCGACCTTTTAAAAAAGTTATACAAAAGCTCCTTTCTGAGGGGGCATCGCGGAGATCGACCACGTCAAAACGCACACCCTGTGCTGGGGAACACAACACTCATTCATTATTTTCCAAATGATAATTTATAGATTTGCCGTGCTCTCGAAAATATCATTCGCTGCTTTTTTTTTCTTTTTTTGAATACGCTTCTTCGTCGCTTGTTTTATATTATCTTGACCCCTTCTCCTTTATGAAGTGCAGGTGCTTGTGCCGCCCTACCTGACATTTTATGTCTTTGAGGACTACCAGCTAAATTACCTATCACCATATACGTAAGTAGGACCCCTGCCTCTCTCCCTTACTGTAGCCCCGCCCTTATTTTTACTTGTCGGTCTAAATACTTGAACTGCATACCACACACGATTATTGATCTCATACTGAACGCTGATGTTCGGTGTTACATTGACTCCTCAAAAAAAAAAATAAAAAAAAAAAAGGAAGGAAGAAGGAAAAAAGACGTCTTCACGCACTTGACTTCCGCTTATGCAGTATGACCCATTGCACACACCGTTAGCAACATCACCAACATACTATGTCTTTTACATTGCATCCGGATACGTGATACAGCGCGTCCGTAATGCCAGACACGCCTCAGATTGTATTTTGCTCTTTTCCTGTTACAAAAGGGATAGTGGGGTATAACTGCCGTGTATATAGTTTAGGGTACCGCACCATATGATCGATGGCTGCTGCTCAACAACACACGCGATTGGCGCCGTTCCGGGTGGTGATAATAGGGTGCCCGTGCACGATTCTCCTCATCCGACGAGGTATCTACACTACTCCCTTCCTCTTCTTGCTCTTGCTGCTGCCGCTCTTGTTCCTCCTCGGCCTCCTGCTGTTGCAAGAATGTCGGCGGCACTGCATTTTCGGGTGACCGCACGAGGAGCGGTTGCCGCTCCGGGTCACGCACAGACAATCGTGAGCAGATATCGACGGCTGACGAATGCCGTGCGTCACCATTTTCTCCGCCTCGCTGCTCAGGGCCGCTGTTCAATTTCGTCCGCACCGGCAGCCAGAGCTGCGGTAATGCGCCCAACAAAGCTGGATGCCCGTAGCGTTTCATTCCTGTGTTTAGGATACCATCTACAAGTGTCATGGGCGGCTGGCGGAAATCGGTATGATTCGTCGGCTCAGCAACATAGTCATCATGATCTAGCACAGTGCGTCGGCGTCGCAGCATCATCCGTTGTGCACCGTCTCCTTGCGTCTGGGTTGGATTTGATGGCTGAGGATCAGGCGAACTCACATCCGCCGCGCTTGTGGTCGGCGTTGGCGGAACTGAGACCGTGGTCACGGCCTTGCCGAGACGCTGCGTCAATAATTGAAGGGGCATCACACGCGTGCTTCGCAAATACGTAGCGTCCATGGCGAGCTTGAAGCCGATGGTGATAAATATGAGGGGTGCGACCAGCACGGCGAGTGGATAAGCCTTGCGAAGCACAAACAGTCCGATCGACATGAGCTCAAAGATCAAAAGACCCACAATAATGCGCGAAAAAACCAGAGGCCACATGCGTCCTGCGACTTCATAAGGATGGAAATATACTATACATACAATTGGAGTCAATTCAATGCCTTTGATTTGTTGTTCTGCTTACCGTATAAAAGCTGGTATTTGTACACGAGGTAGGCGAGGCAGTAGTAAATGGTGCCAAAAATGAGGATGATGGGCGAACTCGTGGAGTAGACGAGGAGTACGACGAATAAAAAGACGTGGGACGGGTAGGCCCATCCGTAATTGAACATGCGTGGAGCGAGCGTCTCCGCATAGTCGCGTGGTGTCTTGCTAAGCAAGCGCCAAAATAATTGCATGATGATAGGACCGATTTGCAGGAGTTGGATGGGAAGTCTATAGCATTGTCAGTTGCCCCGTAAGGAATTAGTCGTTGACTTACAGCATCATCGCGTGCAGCACAACATAATTGACAAAGAAAGGGGACACCTAATAAATCATAATATTTGAGACAAGATGAGTCGATGCAACCTTGTGCTCCAGGCGTATAACCCAATTTACCTGAGGAAGACTGGTAGCCAAAATATTGGCAATCTGGGTAGGGTCTTCAATCATGCCTTTGAGCGTCTTAAACAGCGCACTCGAAAGCGTAAAAACCAGTAGGACATTGAGCAGCAAAAAGAGAAAATGCCTGCATGGAAATCTCTTGCATTAAACTTTTTTTCTGGCATAGAGCTGTCCACATGGCAGAACTTACTTGCTAAAGCTTGATTCTTCAGCCTCGCTTCGTGTCCTGAAACCTTCAATGACACTGAGCACTACATATAACGAGAAGCAGACAGATTTAGCAAAGAGTGGAGTGCAGTGTACTTCTCTGTAAAAATAGGACTTACGGTTGACGATTAGGGGGACAAAGGCCATAAATATCACGACGGCCAAAGTGGGCACAAAACCCTGAATGATCTGCTGTAGGTATTTGTTTTTGGATGCCAAATCCATCAGCCATGGAAAGTAATTTTTAAGCGATGCGACACTGGTAAGGGCAGAGAAATACGAGATGGGGATAATCCAGAAAAACACCAGGAAGATAAGGATACCAAACACCATGAACTTGCGTATGACACGTTCACGGCCGTGCATAGCTACGTTTTCCCAGAGCACATCGCGAGGCTCGGGTGCCAACTCCACTTGGAGTCGGAACGGCGTGGAATCCACCAATACTTGGGCGGCGATGCTCTAAACATAATAAAATAAATGCGCGATCCGGCGCGCGTTGTCGCTTTCCTCAACTTACCGCGCTGACACCATGCTCAAAGGTGACAAAGCCGACACTTGTGGGAAGGAATTTACCAAACCGGCGTGCCTTGAGTACCAAACCGTCGACCTGGTTGAACTGGTCGGTGTGATACTCGATTGCATCGCGCGCGGGACCGCAACAGCCCATGAAGCCGTCTCGCAGGATCGGACGGTTTGTGTTTGGCTTTTTGGCGACAGGTAGCAGTGAAGCCGAAGAACCGCTAGCAACGTCGGTCGGGTGCCAAGTGAGAGGACGTAAGCCAGACGAATCGCGTTCTGCTTCAGCCAGAAGGTGGTCTGGATCGTAAGATGGGTCGTCGCACGGATTGCCCCAGTACTTTGCGTAAGCTGTCTCGAGCTGGCGGAGATGCCGAGCGCGTTCCTTGATATGGTCGAGCAGTCGATTGACATGACGAATGATGTGGACGGATTCGACGACACCGATGCCAAGCTGTTCAAAGTATTCGGCGAGTTTTCGATCGGAGCGCAGGTTGGGCGGGATACCACTCACAAACACTGTGCGCGACGGAAGCGTCTTACCGATCCTCAGCAAAAACTCGCGCCGAATGTGTACATAATCGCGATAATTGAGGAAAGTAAAGTAAAAGGTGGCGAAGCAGAAAAAGTAGGTAAAAAAGAGGTAGACCCACAAGTATGAAGGCGAGTAGTAGGCTGATGAAGATGAGTCCATGGGTTGGGTGCCGTTGTCGGGATCTGTCGAGTTAAGTAGGTCTCCGCCCATGCGACTGACAGGGAAGAGCACGACTGTGCCAAAAAAGCTACACAAGCCAAAGAGCTTGGCTCCCATCAACAAGAATTGAAGGAGCTACATAATATTCAATACACAGGAGTGAGTCCTATTTTCCTTCATCTCTGCTTTTACTTCCTTTCTATACGTACCACGACGGCATCTAGACCGACTTTTTCAAGGACGACGGAGTGAGGGGTGCGTAGTACAGGCCATATCCAGCCGAAAAACGACGTGGGTAGATGCTCTGGCGCATGCCTTTTGATGGAATATCAGTTTCCATAGTAGGGCCATTTGCTTCTTCCTTACTTTTTCATGCGGAGCCTTGGCGAATACATTGATTTCCACCTGACCAAGGAGAAGAGAAAAAAGCGCATGTCAGACAAATAAGTAGTCAAATATCTCTAGCATTACCGGACACGGAGGAAGCAAAACAAGAGGAAACACAGGGTGCCGACAGTGCCGCAAAGGACGAGTTGAGCGGTTAAGCCAGTTGGATTTTTAGAGCTATAAAGAGGTGTGCCCGGTAGCGGGTCCCCGTTGCAGGCAAATATGGCCGGGCAAAAGTCAATTGGGAACCGCCATCGAAACACATTGTCGTTCGCGTCTTCGAATGGCACCACAGAGCCATCCGTCATGAGGTCTGAATCAGCTGTTATGGTATGAATTGTTAAACAAAGCGGGAAAGAGAAAAGAAGCAAAAGGAAATGTTGCTGTTATGCGGCAAAAGCGGAGGCTGTCTTTTTTTTTTTTTTTTTTTCCCTTTGTGCGTTGGACAGGGTTCTTTTGCACGAGAGCCAACATTGTGACACGCACACATACACGTAGTCATAGACGCACACGCACACGCACACACACGCGAAGACAAACACTGAGGCAACCAAAAGACATACAGCGAACAGACACATAGTATCCACGTTAGATGTAACCGCGTTTCGTAGTCACCCGTTTTATTATGTGGGCACCCATCGTCCCAGCTTTGCTTTGGAAGCGACAGCTCGTCGAAGATTGCGCATTTTATCATGATTATATCGGCTCGCGGCTAAACAATCACAGGGCCCATTACCGAGAATGAAAGCACAGTGAGGCATTTTGGAGCTGATAAACACGGCAGGCGGGGCCTTGGCTAAATTAAACGTATCCTTGATCTCTCGCGTCAGGGTATGAATAATGTGATGCTTCTTGACCGCCATCTGTGGTTTGGGTATCGGGGTGTAGTCCACGCACGTAAAAACCAGGATGACATGGTCCCACCAGGATGCGGGCTGTACATCCTGCATCATATCTGCAAACGAGCGGAGGATCGACATGATTCTTTGTTTACATATGGATATAGAGTCAGTTTACTCATACCGTATAACGCAAAGACGTGAGACTTTTCTCATCCCACGTGGATTTTTTTTTTTGCTATACGTATATATTACCTCGTAGAGTCATATTTGAAGACGAGCAAAAAGCAATCGATGCCGAGACGACCACCCACGTCCAGAATGTAACGTTTGATCTCAGCGTGGAACTCGGCGTCGCGGCCAGCAGAATCGGCGAAGCCAGGCGTATCTGCAGCTGTGACGAGGGCTTCCGTGTCGTCTACAGTCCATATTGCAGTGCGTTCATTGACTGTGCTCGTTATAGACTGGTAGGCTTTGGCGTTCTTATCAATAGAGCTAAATTTTAGAGATATGCCATCCTTACCCTTGCACTCGCTTTCGCTTTGAACTCGGCATACCCGAACATATGGTTTAGCAAGCTCGATTTGCCGTCACCTGTCTTGTAAAGAAAAGCATTGCGATTATTTATACAGGGCACCCGATATGTATGTACATGGTTATGTGCGTTTTTGTACATCTTTGTACATACCTTTCCAAGGGGCAGAAGAACATAGTGAGGTACCGGCTCCTCGCCTCCAAGGTCTACATATTGTTCCGCTTGTGATTCTTTGCTTCCTGTCGTTACAAATGACTACAGTCGAAGAAGATTCCTGAGAACTTTTAATCTGCTTTGAGTTACTATGTTACCATGCCATCGTCATAGTCAACAGACGAATCCAATCCGCTCTTTCTGTCATCACCCGATACAGACATGAACTTAAGAGAAGAGAAGGCACAAAGTACGAAAGGTAAAGGAAGAACAAAGAGTCTGTTACACGGGGAAAGGAAAAAAAATCATATTACAGCACGCGTATAGATAGATATAAGTTACTACTACTCCTAGGCTATCACCACTTTGCCCTTCTCCAAGAAACCGTGCTCACCATCTCCACCCACAAATGGCGGGCAGATACAGAAACGAACGATGCCGGTTGTTTTACCCTTGACATCGACCATAGTTTCTTCGTCAAAGGGCTGCTCGCCCTCTTTGGTATCCAGCGTCGTGATATCGACTTCCTGGCCCCGAATCGCGATAGCCAGTTTCATTGCCTTGTCGACAATATCGGTGACCTTGGCGTAATAGCGCTTCTCCTCATCAACCTGAGAATCATTGTCACGCATGAAAGGATGATACACATCCGCCAGATCATTGTAAATGAGATCTATGACACGCGTGCGTTCGGCGTGTGCTGCCTGCTGGAGTTCACTGTCCTTTTGGCTTTTCACGATGATGGCGGCAAGTTGCTGGCGGAGACGGACGGAGAAGGGAGATCCATGGCTAGAAAGCCAGTCGGACACGGATGAAAAAGCATCGTTGACTTCTAGACCAGGATAGAGAGGACATCGGAAGATGTTTTGCACGAGCGACTCATGCACGAGCTTCTCGGCAAGGAGATTGATGTGTGCAGCCTCAACTTCGCCTGTCACCAACGTAGGCCATTTAGACGTGAACTTCTCGGTTGCCTTTTCTTTGTCAGCCTTCTTGTTGAGTGTCATGATGAGCCGTGCGATGGAATATTTCAGAAGCTTGAATGAATCACGGATGGTGGACAGGTCGTCGTCCGTAGCTCGAATAGCGCGCGTGTGTTCAAAGAACTTGTGCTCGATCTGGGTGTATTCCTGCTCCTGGACCTGGAGCTGTCGCCGGGTTTCCTCGAGTTGCTGCTGGAGGGCCTGCTTCTTTTCCGCTTCGCTAACAACTTCCTGCTGAGCACGCGCAATCGCAGAGTTAACCTGCTCTAATTCGCGCATGAGTTCTTCGGCCTGCGGAGAAAGAGGCTGCTCCAGCTGTTGTTTGCTGCTGTTGTGGTTAGAATTGGTGGCATCTTCGTCGTGCGAGTTTGAGTTTGAGTTTGAGTTTGAGTGTGAGTGTGAGGTGGCAAGGGCGGTAGTGGCGGACATGGGGTCTGGATGGGCGGATGTGTCGGATGGAAGTGCAGATGATGGAAGAGCGTCAGGAGAACTGTTGTCGCCTATTTGAGCTGTATATGATACAAAATAAAAAGGATGATAGATACAGGAAGGGGAGAAGGAGACGCCCAAATAATAATAGCAGTAATAGTGGTAGCCAGAATAAAAGGATATTATAAAATGCTTGTGAGTGACACTTTGTTGTACACACATATAACCCACTCCCACACAAAGCACCATGCAAACAGTCCTTTTTTTCTCCCTTTCTTTTCTCTTTATCCTCTTTTAATAACTTACAGTGTGTGTCATGGTAGCGGTTGTCGCCGTAAAAAGAAAACGCTTGTGAATGGGGGCGTTCCTGGTCAAATCCTTCATTACTGCCGAATGACGCAGGGATGCCAGGCCGTTCCCAGCCAGGTCCACCCGTGCGCTGACTGCTGCTGCTTGTCGAATATGTGCGCGGATGGCCTCCTGTTCCTCCTTCTATTTCGCGTGTCGTATTTTTCAAGGACGAGCTGTCTTGATTGTTGTCTTTCTTTTTAAACAGTCCTCGCATCTTGTTCCCCGCATTTCCCAAATTGCTTCGCATTGTCTTAGTTCGTTGTACCGATTTCGAAGGTGTAGGCTGTTGCGGAGGTTCATGGTATGAGTGCGGCCCTTCGTGGAGCGGCGGTCGTGGTGGCATGTTGGAAAAGGCAACCGAGTCGTTTGTCATGCTGTACTGTTGTCGTGTGTGCAAAAAGACAAGGGCGGGTCAAACAAACACACTATACACTTTTGCCTGCTTGGCAGTTCAGTCAGTAAGAGAGAGAGAGAGAGCTGGGCTCGACCAAAAAAAAAAAGCCTAAATCCCATTACAGCGAATCAGACTATTTCCCACTTTGTCCCTAAAAATAACTTCATGTAGACTGACTTTAAACATAATAAAGAAAATAGACTTTCTTTAACTTGGGAGTTGGACAAAGTTTCCGTCGAAAATGATAAAGATAATCCCATTTCAAAGAGTGTAAATAAGATAGATGTATTGACAAGAGAGGTACAATATTATCCTATGCAGAAAGAAGGAAAAAATAAAGAAAATACAGTTAGAGTTATTCTCGTGCATGCCGCATGGACTGGTTCCTGATATTGGGCCCATATTTTGCGCTCGCGGCTTGTGTTACATAGTAACGCTATTTACATTATAACGTCGATCGCCCTGCTTGTATGTATTTTAAAATGAGGCACGATATATGTATGTGAAGCGCCCATTTTATAAGTAGCTGACGGCAATAACCGAGATTCCTGTCTGATAGTTATTCTAGGGGCCACTTATATGCTACGTTCCTTGACGTCATAAGGTTCTTCTCATTGCCTCAGCAAAAAATTAAACATTATAAATAAGTGCATCGCTGACAGGCAAATATAAAACGCAAATTATTTCGGTATGGGCAACAGTATATATATATATATATGTATGTATGTATTGTACGTATATACGTGAGGAACGATCTAAAAAAATGGAAGTCGACATATCATCCGTCAACTTTACTCTATTATCGCATCGTAATGGTTAAAAGTAGTACCTCCTCAGAAGCGATACAATGTTCCTACATGGATGATAGAATGCTATGTACAGTATTGCACTGACCATTAAATAAAGCCTCTGTTTATTTTTCCTCGTCTGCTGATGTTGATAAATAATGGCTTCTCATATAACAGTAAAACAAGCGATGGAATATCGCGCCATGTGAGTTGTCCATTATGGCCGCTTACAAAAACGAAAAAAAAAAAACAACATCCGCTGAGCAATATTATATCGGGTATCCAGGTATATTACGTCCGCTTTTCGCTCATTAGGTACAGCGAAATAGCAATAAGTATCTAATGGCTTAAATGCCAGTTTTCAACGTTATTATCGAGGCCACTACTTTGCGTGTCGTAATATAATACATATGCGAACCGATATTACAAACTCATTGAGCTTCATTAGGTATGTAGTACTAGTTGCTCATAGGCAAATGTTAAAGCGTCGACTTCTAGATAGTTCGCTTGTTACGTCCGGTTATATCGCCTAATATGTAGAAGAAGGCTCTGTGGATACCATGAGCTGCTGTCGCGGCTGTCCGGATACACGTGCTTTATCTTGTGCAACGTCGTTACCAGCGCCCGCTTTTTCCTGGTCCCATTATCTTTAATCTCTGTAGGCCAACGCAATATGCATCAGTGTAGCGCCATGATACAAATAAAAAGGAAGACACGACGCAGGACTCAGAAAGCAACCTTTTTCTTCTTTTCCATACCGCTTTCCTTTTTCTTTTTGCAACACGCTCCTTCAATTCGCAGTTGATATGTTAGGATGGCGAGCCATAAGGATGAAGCAGAACAACGCTCGTCCTTCCTGGGTGCCACGGCCTCAGCGCCGCGTTACAGCGTCGAAGACGAACCATGGTTATCCGACGAAATAGAAATGTCTGGTGCTGCCAGCGACTCACTCAACCATACCTGGGTCGACATTGCTGAGGAACAGCAGCTTGTCAGACGCCTTGATAAACGTTTGCTCGCCTTTGCAATGATGGGCAATCTCGTCAAGACGCTTGACAACACCAATCTGAGTAAAGCTCCCAAGCACCCCTCGAATGTTGCATGCACGACATTCAGCGTAACTGAATGATCCCTTCGTCATTGTGTAGGCAATGCGTTTATCAGTGGCATGGAAGAAGAGCTCGACATACAGGGCACTCAGTATAATTGGATGACGGTGCTTTTCATGGTTGGTTACCTCTCGTAAGTCTTCCGGTGGAAAAAGGAGAAAGACGAAGAGAAGCTCAAGCTTTTCTATTATGACGAATGAAGCATGCAGATTCCATCCAACCTGTTTCTATCGCGGTTCCGACCCTCAGTTTATATGCCGTTTCTTGAGCTCATTTGGTGTATCCTCACTTTATCTATGGCCATGGTCCGTTCAGTTACAGCAGTCTATTATATCCGCTTCTTGCTTGGTCTGGCAGAAGCAGGTTTCTATCCAGGGGTCCGTCCTAAATAATGTTTGTTACACTCGATTCCTCACATTTTATGTTAAGATGGTCTTTCTCGTCGGATCATGGTACACAAAGCAAGAATTGGGAAAGCGGAATGCGTGGATAACCATTTGCGGTGCTCTCGGCGGTGGTCTCAGCGGCATTATACAAGCCATACTTCTCAAGACCGTCGATGGTGTCCTGGGTATTAGCGGGTTAGGGAGTCGTACAGTGGATTTGCCGATAATATGCTTATATATGAAGCTGTGCAGATGGCGCTGGATGTTCCTTTTTGATGGCACATTGACGGCGTTTGTGGCGTTTTTCGGCTTCAAGTACCTACCAGACTACCCTAGCACCACGGTCTGGCTTAATGAAAAGGAACGCAGTTTGGCCATCCGCCGGCTGGATGCCGAAGGCCGAGAAGAGCGTCACGGCATCCGAAATTTTAGAAAGAGCATGGCTACCATTATCAGGAACCCGATTGCCTACCTCCTTGTGCTTGGGTGGACCTGTCTGCATTTAGGCGTGGGTGCAGCACACGTGCTGGGAATTGTAGCAAAGAAGTCAGGATACGACTCTGTCACCGCCAACCTATTTACATCCGTAAGTACATCGGCTGAAAGCCGTAAGATTAGGTGGGAGAACTGTCGCTCATCATCAAATATATATTTGTAGCCCGACATGATTATCACCATGTTCGCAAATCTTGCAAATGGTTTCATCAGCGATAGATACCGTTCGCGCCAATGGTAAGTGTGTCTGGGAGTAGTCTGGGAGTACGCATTTAGCTCTGCTGAATCTGTATAGGTGCATTGTTGGTCCAGCTTGCGTGGGACTGTTAGGTTGTAGGTCAGTACCACCAAAATGCAACACAGTCGTCTTTACCAAGGATAGCTCATTTCGTCTCAGCCTGCTTGCAGGTTTCGCACAACCTTTTGGCCTGCTCTATGCAGGATTTATTCTCGCTCATGCAGGACTTGGATCTACTCAGGCGGTATGCGTCTGAATAAGACATTTATCCATACGTATTCAAGATGAAGAGAAAATAGGTTGTCATAACGTGGGCGAGCGAAATCATGGCACAAGGCAACGAGGCTCGGGCTCTGGTGGTAGCCATAATGAATACGTCGTCCTCACTACAATGGACCTGGGCACCTATCATACTTTGGCCTGTCACAGGTAAGACTGAGGCTGTACATAGCCCATTGGAAAATTAAAAGCTTTCGTCACATTCCGCCGTGCACTAGATGCGCCCCGTTATGGTAAGCAGAAATTTACTCCATTCATTTCCAGATTCGCGCCCCGCGACGATCCATCATGTTGTTCCTGAGTATTAATTACTTTATTGTTTGTTCCTGACCGTGCCATAGCCAAAGGATTTGGCTCTAGTGTTTTGTTCGTTATAATATTTATCACCTGCATGATCGTGGTGGGACGTTTGTATCGCCGAGTCAAGCGGAAAAATTTAGACTTCCCGGCGCGACCTATCGCAGAGCTGGAACCAGATGCGCATCATGAAGGGGAGAGCGGTGTGCCCCTCTTGCGTCCATCACAAGAACACGATCAGGAGCAGCTTTTTATCCATACGGACGATGATGTAATGGATTATAGAAGATAATAACTGATCTTTGTCTGTGTGTGCGCGGCCCTCGGTAAATAGGCCTCCTTCTCTTTTGTGTATATAAACAAATACCACGCATGCAAATGGCTGGCCGTAGAACGAACTAGCCTTCCTTTCGCCGACATATCATATATTATGCTTGGATACGTCCTCATACACACACATACAACTATGCAAAAGTAGAATAAAATAAGGATGCACAGAATGTCTAGGACCTAAAGAAAGAAAGAGCGGAAAAACGAAGATTAGTACTGCCAAGGAAAACAGACTTTTCTTCGTGCCGCCTCGCCCACGAAGGCCAAGACCGTTTTCGTGTTACACAAATCAGGTACTTCTACCTATTTTTAACCTACTAGACGACACTGTTTGGGCGGCATACAAGAACGTAGCCCGAGTTTCTTTCCACTCTTTCTATCCTTTTTCCTCGTTTCTTCCTTTCTTTTTCATGGCACCAGTCGACCAAACAAGCTACGATCATTATCTCGTTGCGCGACAAGCAGTATCCGATGGCACGTCGAACAGACTCACCCCCACGGACGACCAAAAGATCACGCTCATTATCATTGGTGTCTACATTGCTGCCATCCTTATACTTTGGAATCTGCCCTTCATCAAACATGTGCTTGCACCTTTCAAGGTACATATGAAAAATACAAATAGAAAAGTTGAGTTTACTGATTAGATTACTTGTATATAGCTTTTGACAGTTGGTCTTCACGAGTTCTCACACGCTATCGTGGGTTGCTTTACGTGTGCCAAAATCGAGTCTCTAGAAATTGATCCTCACGAAGGTGGTGTTACTCGCATGGTACAAATTGGACATTTATATTACCTTCAATATGGATCTGCTCACGGCCTGGTTTTCATTTTAGCGCGGTGGTATCCCCATGTGCACTCTTCCAGCGGGCTATCTAGGCAGTAGTGCGATTGGTGCTATTTTGATTTTATGCGGGTTTGACATCCTTGCTTCCAAGATCGCCTCCATTTTTCTCGGCGTCTGCTTGCTCTTTACCTTGTGGTGGGCCAAGAACTGGTTGACCCGTGGCATCGGTCTTCTCTTCATTGGTCTGATTGTTTTGCTTTGGTTTGTTGCTAATGGCGTTGGTCTCAAGTACTTTGTTCTCTTTGTTGGGTACGTTTTTCTTTCTTCTTTTTCCTCATGCCCCGAATATCCTCCACTCACTCCTGCTTTGTGCACAACAGTGTCATGTCCTGCCTTTACTGCTTATGGGATATCCTCGACGATCTCGTCTTTAGAAAGGTGCACGAAAGTGATGCATCCAAGTTTTCCCAAATGTGCTGCGGTGGCTGCATGTCGAGCCGCGTTTGGGGTGTCATTTGGTTCTTTATTAGCTTGATCTTTTTGGTTGCTGGTATTTTGATCGGACTTGCCGCTTTCAAAGGTACGCAGCACACTGTTGCTCAGATAACTATCTCACTCACCTTTCACCACAGATGATGCACAGACACAGCGCTCGCAGTCGGACTCATTTGGCCCCCAGTAGATGCGCCTAATTCTTTGCTCCTGAGTCTCCTCCCTTCTTCCGTATTGTAAATAGCTGTACATGTTTTTTGATACCGAGTTTATGCATATCTTATTTAAAGAATGAAATGATATCTTTATTGCCATGTTAGTATGATACTATTCCTCTCCACCGTCTCCCTCTCCCGCAGCCATGGCCGCTGCAGCTTCTTCCACTTCATTCTGCATGATTTTCTTACGAGTTAGCGCCGCCTTGGCCAAGTCCAAGCGATTGTGCTTTTTAAAGATAACGGCTAGCTCACGATCACGCTCCATTCGCTTGCGCACATTATCCAAGTATGTGTCCATGTCCAACATCCCTGTCTGCACCTGGATCACCAGCATGTTCATCTTAATATCCAGTGCCTGCTTGCGGTCCATCAAGTCGTCCTTGCTTGCACCCGACAGGAGTTTGCTGCCTCCTCCTCCTCCCCCGCTCAATGCGCCAGCAACGGCATTCGTTTCATGCTCGAGGACCATATTGGACACGAGCGAGTCGACACTGATATCAAAGAATGCATTAATATCATCTGTAATCCCTTAGAATGGCTCGCGTTGTTACCTATTGAACTCGTCTTCAGCTTGCTGGAGCTCATCGTTCTGGGCAGACGACAATCTAGAGCTCCCTGATCGTGGCGGAGCAGATGCTGTGACTGATTTGGGCTCGATCACGCTCGGTGTCGTGGGTGTCAAGCTCTCATTGGTGGGCGATGGCTGTCTTTGCGCCGCAGACGATGCTGCCGCAGACGGTGGGGCGCCCAGACTTAGACCCGCCGCGGCAAGCAGCTGAGAGGTGCTGTGACTAAACTCATCAATGACCAACCACCGCTCCGCACGCTTTACGGCATCTTCGCCCGTGAGCGGTTCGCGCAAATTGACGTGGACTTCAATCTTCCCACCTGTCTTTCGACGACTACCATCTGTTAACTGTGGGTTAAGATAAGATGAGTCCAAAAAGTACAAGGCGACAAGAATGGACTAGAGCACACCTCAAACATGCCAGATATCGAGGTCTTATGCTGCAAGCTCTCTAGGGAATCTGTACTTTGCCAAGTAGTATCGGTCGGCGGAAGAATCCGTAGGTGTAACGATTATGAAAGACCTCCAAAGTAAGCTTTTTCCGTTGCACGTAACGGTGGAACAGGCGGTTGCCCCGCGCGATGGGTATCTGCGCAACAAAATTGAATTCTAGGATAGCGTCAGCCGTCTCGTCTGCATTCTTCAGATCGACTTACCCGGAGAACTAGATTTTTGGATGGGCGTCTCACCCTTTCCCTGAGGAGCCTGTGCGGTGTTTTCCGGTGGCCAGCCACCAAAGTCCCAGGCTACATATGGCTCCACATTGGACGATATATCCAGCGACTGCAGCCCAGTGCCGCGCACAATCTTGAGTTCCATCTGGTTAGGCGCGATATGGTCAAGGACGTTTTTGTACATATACTGCACTTGTTCATAATGCAGTTGCGGTGTCTTGAGTAGCTGTTGGTCTCGGCGAGAGCGTAACGACACCAGGTCGGCCGTGAAGGCTTGCTCAAGCTCGGCCCAGTGGTTGCTCGCGTCCGAAAGGACTTTGCCGGAGGCCTTGGGCTTGTGCGCATTTTGGATCGCCAAATTATGACAAACGTCGATTTGATACGTCAGCTGCGACTCGAGGTGCTCCAAAGTCGTGGGCGCGGCCGGCTCGACTTGCTGAATCGCTCGAATCTTACCGTCGCCTTGGTTTAGATCGGGGGGTGCGGGTATCTTTTGCTCGATCGCTGTCAGATCCGCCGCCTCGTCTTGTTTGACGTGAATACCCATGCGGAGTAGGTCTTTCGAGACGACAACCATGTCTTTTGCTAGGCTGAGGTTACCAATGTTTTTGTAGTGTACTGCAGCATCCTTATATTCTTTCTGGCGCTTGATGATGCTATTGAGCACGTCCCGGAGCTTGTTTTGATCACGTGTGCTCGCGTGGGCGGACGGCACGGGAGGCAAGGATGTAGCAGGGGATGACGGCGCGGCTGGCTGTTGCTGGAAGCCGTCTGTCTCCATCAGCGGAGACTCCTTTTCTTTGGGCTCAGGGGCAAGCTGGCGCACGGGCTCGGAAATCTTCTGTTGCAGCTGGGAGCTATATGCTTTGGAATGCCGCATGTATTCGACCGCCTTTTTTTTATCACCCTGCCGTTTGGCAGCCAGGGCCAGCTTCTGGTAGTGCTGCGCTTGCCGCTGAATCTCTTCAGGAGATGCTCGTTGTATAAAGCTTTCTTCATCTTCAATCGCTTCCGCGGGCGTTCCCGGCGTGACGTCGTGCATCACCGTGTCCAGAGCAACATCTGGTTCAGGGCCCGGTGCCTGTGCCATAGACACATCCGATCTTGCACTGATGGAGGGCTGGGGTTGCTGAGCCAATGGTTCTTGTTGGTTTCCTTGGGACGCATCGAGCAGAAAGTTGGTTGCACGTTCCAGGTCACCGTCATATTTCTCCAGAGCGTTTTGAGCTTGATGTGGAGAAAACCCCATGCTCATCAGTTGCTGTGTGTTTTCGTTCGATGGAGCTACGGTGGTATCATCGGCTTCCCCATCTTTGGAAAGCTTGGATAATTCACCCTTTTTTTCATGCAGAAATGGAATCAAGGTGATTTAGCTCCCCTTAGCCTAGTATAGTCGTCCTTTCTCTCTCTCTGTCTTGTTCTCTTGTTCTCATTTCTCCTTACCAATAAGCCAGGGTCGTTCAAGTCGTTGTCATCAAGCTGCACATCCTCATCAACGTCGCCGTCTTGAGCAAGAGCAGCATAGCTGTCGAGGTCTAACTCCTGGTCTGGGTTGGGCTGCTGCCTGGGCTTTGCTGCCACTCGAGCGGCGGCTGCCGCTTGTGGCTGTTTCTTCTTTGTAGCAGAAGATGGGTCGAGTTCTTGGAGTTGTCTCTAAAGAGAACCGAGTACAAAAGAAAGAAAAAAAGGGGCCGGTAAGCGATACTGGTACTTGGCGGAGAAGAGATATAAAAGAACGTACAAGTAAATCTGGATCGTCTAGACCAGCTTCGTCATCGCCCTGGTCAATGTCTGCTAACGTGGACTGGAGAAAGTCGTCAATGTTGTCGACATCGAATGGCTTTGCGTCTGGCCGAGACTCTGCTGGTCGCTTTCCAAACATGACCTGCTTGAAACGTACAAAGGAAAGAGACGTGTGGTCTACTACTTAAAAGTCAGCAAAGCCTTAGCTCTGCTTTTTGCCACACTTGTTGAAATCCAATACCCACCATAATATGCGCATAGCCTGCATACCTTTATTATCTTTCTGCATACTATGTTATATCTTAAGCAGACCCTTATTCCAGCAAATATCCAGATGTAAAAACTCCCTATGATAAGTGAAATTATCTACTATTGTGGTGGCATATGCATATACTGTGCATACAGTAGTAAGCAGTGCCAATAAAGGGTAATAACGCGCGGCAAGAAGAAATGGTTTCCAAGACGACAACATACAAACAAGGTAGCTTAGGTGCCAACGAAGAGTACCCGCATTGAGAGTGTCAAATATTATATGATCCGCATATTAGATCATAACGTCGGTTGATATATATCGACGAAAACTATATTGATGGAGGCCAGCAAAGGTGCGCATATATACATCGCTGCAAATTGGAAAAAGTTATCTGTAAGACAGTGACAAACTTCCTATACTGTACGTAGTGTGTCCTTCTCCTTCGTCACTCCAGCATTTTCCGCTAGAATGCTCAGAAATTTATATGCTACTGATCCAGGAAAAAGTCAAGGGGCCGGGGAAGGGGGGGGGAGAGATCCGGCTTCTTATGACATTATACTATTACAGCAGTAGCGGTAACTACGTACATCGTGCTGAGAAAAAGACGCGGAGTAAAGAATGCCCACACCTCATCCGAATCGCAAGGAAAACAGTGTGGTGACGCATGTCAAATGAAAAGCATGATGGCAATATTACCTACTCGGTCTGTGAAGCGTGTATATCTTACACCGTTTGCAAAATTTGACGACATGTGTAGATATGGTCGACATTTAATAATATACAATATTACTGCCTAATCGAGAGCTTAAAGAGAGCTACAGTTATATTGAATATAAATGTATAATATCGCATTATGATGTAAGAAAATCATATGGATTTTGCTCCCTTTTACCTTCGGCTGGGTAATGAATTAATACAGTAATTTCTTATCGATATAGGTACTATTGCAAGCAAAAATGGTGAACGTGAGATATAAGCACTAGCGCATATGCGTCGACACGGAAACTGACATGCCCCCTCAGTGTCTTAAAATAACGTTGCCGACCCCATATAAGTTTAGACGAAAAGCTGAAAAGAGCGGTTACATTGGATAAAGTTCGTGACAGCGCAGGTCAGATTTTTCCTTTAGAGCACCACATGCGAAGACACAGATGACACACACATATAAATGCTCATGGCTCTTCTTCATTCTAGAACAAGCAAACATGAATGTGGGCAACCTCATTCATATACGTTGAAGGCAGATGGAAAGATCGACCAACAAGATCTACGTTATTTTTGAGGAAGGGGCACGTAATATAAAGAAACACGGGTATAAGAAAAAGTCTACTTAGCAGCGCAATAACGAACCAAAGTGAGTTTAACAGCACAGTCATTGCAGTTTTATTTTAGTATCTTATATGCAATAGGTTACACCCTCTTCCCCTGGCTGGTCAAGTCAGTCAGCATAGATACTCATCAGCGGCGAAAAACTTCGAGAGAATAAAAAGAAAAAAAAAAAAAAGGAGAGGAGCGTGAACAGGAAACAACTCAATACCTATAAAGTCGATTGGGGAAGCCCCTCCTGGCCCCTATAATCGATATTCCATATACTTAAAGCCTATCGGCCCAGGCCCCACCGATTCAATCTCTTTTCTATTCTATCGCTGTCCCCGTTGTCGTCCTTTCATCTTTTTCATATTTTTTTAAACGTAGACCGAGAGACCTAGAGGTAACATACCATGAAAGGCTTGTTTGGATGGATGGATTAACATGCACGCGTACATTTATTATCTCGCATCCCAATCGTTTCTTTGCAGTCCGTACCGATTCTGTCATTTTCATTACTTGAAACCATGCCCAGCAATCCTTTCCTACGTCGCGCTTCGTCGCCTGGGCAACCTACTACCGTCTCGGAAGAACCAGTACCGTTACCAGCCAACCAGTCATTGCAACCTCAACCATCTTCGTCTCAAACAGTCCCCAGAACATCCCTCTCCGATCCAGCCCTCAACTTCAACAGCAACAACAGCAGTAATCGCAGAAACAGTAATGCACGCCCTGTCTCGTATCGTAACGCCCAACCACGTACAGTCAGCTTTAGACCAACACGATTTATTAAGGCATCCACCCCCTCCTTGAGCACGAAGGTGAATCAAAGCAGCACTGGGAGCGACTTGCAAGGTACTGAGGATCTGCCCGAAGGCGTCCGGTCGTTTGTACAGACGTTCGAGCAGTACAACCAGAAGGTGTATGTGGAGGGATATCTTCTGCGACATAATGGACAGACACAAAATCCTCAGGCGGTACAGCAAGGACGAACCAAGTGCTTTGCCGAGTTGTGCGGGTCGACGCTGTCCATCTGGGATGCCGAAGTCAAGTCAGCGAGCGTGATGCCGCAATATTATGCAATCAGCGATGCTATTGTCTGCCATCCGACCCCAGAGGACGATGAAGAGGAGCAGAAGCAGAAGCACGTGTTCTCAATTCAGCTCAGCACGAAGCGCACTCTCCTTCTCGAAGCGTCGGACGAAGCGACCATGGTGCGCTGGATCTGTGCTCTGCGTCTTGCCTGCTTTGAGAAGCAGCGCCTTCATTTACTTTTCACTCTCCGGCTCCTATTGCACCATTCGCTGCTCGAGCCCTCTGGGAAATGGGAGTCCTATCTGCAAGTGCGCGCTCCCGGCTCAGAGGGCTGGCAGCGCTTCTATATCGTCGTCTCCGAGAAGAAAAAGGACAAGTTTGGCAAACTCGGTTCGCTCGTCCTCCTCGACTCGAAAAAGGCCAAGCAACCGACCTGGACCGTCGCTCAGGTGCAAAACGTCTACGCCGTCTACCCAGAGTCGCCGCAGCTGATCGACAAGGGGTCTATTATGCGCCTCGAGGGTGCTCTGCTGCGCAAGGGCGCCAAACAAGCCGAGCACGGACATCTGCTGTTCATGGCCGACTCGTGTCGGCACATGATCCACGGACTCGTCGCTATTCTCGATGCCTTCAAGCTGCGCGGCCGTCCTCATGCGCTCCTCACTGACTGTGCAGACGAGTCTGCCCTCAACTTTGGCGTGCTCGAGCCTACCCAGCCCCGTCTTTTTCTCGAACCCGAGGACTGCATGAACTACATGGATACCGGCCCACTTGCTCAGCGTGAGATCGACCGTGTCTTTCTGGATGCTATCCATCGCCGTCTGCACGAGCCCATCCGCCCTGCCCCGAGTGCCCGCGCCAACAGCCTGCCTTTGATTACCATCGGTTGCGATAACACGCCGGTCGCAGATGAACGACCACGACCTGCGTCGGCGGACGGCAACATCAATGATGACGACCTAGAGGACCCGGATAGCATCCCTCGGACGCCGCGGTCACGCAAAGGCAGTGGACAGCCACTGTTGCGGCATGTAGCTGACTCGAGCGACGAAAGCGATGCGGACGAGTTGGACGAGGATGAAAGTGAAGCCGAAGGTGAAGATGACGAGGCTGATAGCGATGACGAGCCCATTGGCAAGACAACGAAAAAAAAGCCGAGCGTCAGTGCCTCGAGCGGTTTGATTCCTGACTTCGACTTTGGCAATGGCTTTGATGTCACAGCCGACCGCCGCGGCAGCACTTCCTTGCTTGATATGCCGTCGCCACGTCCCACCACAACAACGAGCACCATCAGCACCGGTAGCAGTGCGAATCGCTCAAGGCAGACCTCAATCTCCGGCTATAAGGAGCCTCAACAGCAGCAGCAGCAGCAACAACAACAACAGCAACAGCAAGGGCAGCCTTCCTCGTCATCGTCGTCCTCGCTCTTTGGCGACTTTAGTCTCTCTACCGACTTTACGAGGTATATGGTACGGAGTCCTTCCAGCGAAGCGCCGCGCAAGTATTCGATGCCAGTCCGGCTATCCGAGCGTGGCTCGGTCGACCGTCTGTCGGCGGGCGGTGCCAGTATCTCGAGCGGGCACCTCTCGCCCTCAGTGGACAGCCGCCGGCGGCGCTCATCGTGGGACAATCAGCACGAGACTTTTTGGGCCAATGAGGATGCCGAGGTGGAGTACTATACCGGCAAGCGCTCGAGCAATCGCCTGAGCACGAATCAACGGCACCCGTTTGACGACAGCTACGAGGAGGAGGCGTCTGACGAGGACAACACTCCCATCATTCCCTCGTTGAATGACCATTTTGCGCCGCAAAACTCGCTGCTCGATACCTACTATGGTGAGCAACTCACAGCCAAGGAGCAGATCGAATATTGCCGCGCGACTGGCCAGCCCCTGATTCAGGTCGGGCCGACACGCAAGCCCAAACTGCCCGAGGGTGGCCTCGTGGGCATGATCTCCCAGCGTGAGCGTGACCGTCGCGAAGGCAATAATTTGCGCGTCAATGAGCGTGTCCAGCAGCACCATGCAGACCGGTCTCTCCTCGAGCGCGAAAAGGAGCGTCGCATTTTTGAGCAGCGACAGCAGCAATGGATGAAGCATCAGGTGAGGACACAAAACACATAAAAGGTCAGGAACATCTACTCATATTTTGTTTTAAATCGTAGATGATGATGTGTGCGAATGGATATGGACCGCCTCCAGGGCCCCCTATGAACCCACACATGTCCATGATGTACGGTCCTCCACCGATCCATCATGGGCAGCCTCCTCCTTTCATGATGGCTCCCCACCCGCACACACCCACGAGCCCCATGTCGCCCTACATGATGCACCCACATATGATGCGGCAAGGCAGCCCCAGCTTGGCCTCGCCTCGCAGCCCAAGTGTGTCTTCTCCTGTGAGTCCCAGCAGCCGCCGTTCGTCGCGACCTCTGTTAGAGGACCTTGTTGTCGATGATGACGACGATGATGACATAATTTTACCTCCCACCTACGGACGCGCAGTGTCACCCATGGTCCGCACGGCCTCTAAAGATCCATAAACTCCACATCTCCGTACTTTTGAAGCCAACCAGTAGTTGGTGATATACACACGCACACAATTAGCATTTCTTTTTCTTTTTAAATTTTTCTTTAGCCCAGTACAGATTTCTTCCCACATACCGCAAAAAAGAAGGCGAATGCAAAGAACAAACACATAGTATAGTAGCAAGTTATAATGTGACAATTTATCCGTCTTTACCACTTTATGATATTTCTAACAACGTCGGGTTCGAGGTAGCACAGCGCTGTTCAATTTCTTGCTTTTCTTTTTTCTCCACATCATGCCGCCACGTCGCGAACAAGCTGCACAGCAAAACCACCAACATCAACAGCACCAGCAGCAAAGTGTTGCTGCTGCCACACGTGTCCTGTGGTCCGCATATACCAAAGACACGCCAGTGTCGCTCAAAATGATTGACATTTACCTTGTCTATATAATGTTGTCTGGCATCTTGCAGTTTGTCTACATGCTCATGGCAGGCACTTACCCCTACAACGCGTTCCTTGCTGGCTTCATCTCCACCGTCGGTAGCTTCGTTCTTGCAGGTATTCTTCTCGTTTAAACATGTTATAAGTATAGCTCATCCGGCGCCACCTATGTGTTTTTCTTCGCATAGCCAATCTGCGTATCCAAACCAACTCGTACAACAGCAGTACATTCAAGACTATCAGCCCGGAGAGGTATTTCCTAGCTCAAAGAATTACAAGTAATCTAACTTATGAAACGCCAGAGCCTTTGCCGAGTTTTGTGTCGCTTCGCTTCTTCTACACTTCTTCAGCGTCAATTTCTTGGGCTAGAAGGCGCAGCACGACAACATCGCCCTGTATATTTGCGTCCGTTTCCTTTTATCGTATTCACGCTAGTCTCTATCCTTCATTAAGTGCACGTGCTGCGTGTATCTATCTCCTTCATCTATATAAAAGTGCTCTTATCTTTCCCAGTTCCATGTCGAATGGTGTGTTATCATGAAGCGCTCGACTGGTTCATATTATTCATGCGGCAGCTCAAATAATCGATGGCGGGTCACAGAACTCAAATGTTCAATCTTCTCTTCCCTTCCACATTCTCTTTCTATTAATGTCTGACGACGATCGATCGAACCCTGAAGTGGAAGCTCTCTTCGAGGACGATCCTGGCGAAGGTCTCGTCGGAGACGAAGATGACGACTTGAAGCTGGACAATGCGGACACGAAAGTGTGGTTGGTTAAGGTAAATCAATCTGAAAATGTAAGCATTTGTGAATAACCCATTCTTTCTTTAGGTGCCCAAGTTCTTATTTGAAAGATGGAATACGATCGACGAGGACAATGTCAATTTGGGCAGCGTACGAATCTACACAAAGTAAGGTTCAAGTCTGCATTCCATTGCATTTTCTCACTTGTACTTTTCTCTTTGCATAGACCACCTAAAGGCCAAACCAGCACCGTATGTCGATCGTAGTACATACTTGTTAGTATGCTAATGCTCGAGTGTAGATCTCACTTGTGCTTCCTGAAAGCTCACGCGAGGACAAGATCCCGCTTGAGTACAGCATAAATGTACCCCCAGAGGAGGTCAGAAACAAGTTTGTCTTTACCGAAGACCAAAATGGCGTGAAAGCCATTGGCGGGAAGGTTCACCACGAATGTGCTGCGACACCGACACAACTCGAGCCTTATCGTGGTATCATGCGAAAGCGTGTGCTCGATGCGGGTACGCCGCAACGCACGGTGCAGGTCCTCGGCCAGAACAATCAGCCTGTCTTCGTTCCGGGCGCGAGCGGCAGCATGAACAATGCGTTCGCCGACTTCATCCCATCCAAACGCGCAAAGACCGACAACAAAGAGAAGGCAACTCGTATGCCTCGCAACGAGCTGATGGATCTGCTATTCTCTTGCTTCGAGCGGTACCCATATTGGTCATTCCGTGGCCTGATTGCTGAGACGAAGCAACCATCACAATACTTGAAGGAAGTGCTTGGGGACATCTGCATCCTGAACAAAAAGGGCCCTTACGCGGGTAACTACCAAATCCGGCCCGAGTACAAGCAGCGGCCCTCCGAGGCTGAGAAGAAGCACGCAGCCGAGCAGGAGCCAACCGACGACGAGGATGACGAGGATGATGATGAAGTCATGGAGCATATTGCCGTTTAGTCAAGCAAAAAGAGAAAGGAAGGAAGAAAAGGAAAAAAGCAGCGGCACCCGACCACTTACCGATACATATTTTTACCCGCCCGGTGCACTCCCACATATGCAAACAACATACGATGCGAAACGCATACAAATCAATGGAAATCATGCTGTACAAAATTTTATGACATATCTACAATGATGGAGGTTCTAGGGTGTGAGTGCAAAAACTAGGCTTCCAAAACTTGAAGCAAGTCGCGCTTGGCCATGCCGTTAAAGTCTTCGCTTGGAACACCAATGGTATCTGAAATGATGTGTTTGATACGCTCGCCAAAACTGACCGCATCTTCCTCGGGCCGCATATCCTGGGGTTGGCCGTAATAAACATCCACGACGGTTTGCCAGCGTGTCATGCGATAGAACGCATAGCTTAAAAAGCCCTTGCGTGTATCCCAGTAAGGATCGCCCCACATGCGGTTATACTTGAGTCCGATAGGACACACTTTAACGCCGAGCTCAAACGCGCCTTTTTGGAATCGGATGGTGTACTTGTTATTGACGCAGGTGCCCTCAGGGAATATGATCATGGGGTTGGGCCATGTGCGTGGATTCAGGACATGTTTCTTTAAACTGTATAAAGCGGTTTGTTTGAGCAAGCAGTGGAGAAGCTGAAAATGGCGTACCTCAGCGCGAGCGTCTGGCGTTCAGCCAGATTAGATCGGTCAAACGTCATGGAGTGCAGGAAGTTGAGGCCATAGTTTTGGAGAAATCCTAACGTTTCATCCGCGTTCGTCAGCCTAATCTGATCGCTCCACTGGGTCTCTTTTATTTCCTTTTTTTTCTTTCTTACCGAGAGCACCTTTATGGCGAGCCATGACAACGGCGTTAGGGAACTTGTCAGCGCTGACAAGGATATAATCGAGGTAGGATGTGTGGTTTGCCTGGCGATGTTGTGAATACAGGGAATCTGTCAAATGTTTATACTTACGACAAAGACATGAGGTTCAGTGAGAGTGGGCTTTTCTCCATGGTAAATGGGCTGAGTGCCCAAGGAGAAGAGGATACCCTTGCAGTAATACTTGACTAGTGTCGACTAGACATTATTTCGATATGGGTATTTTTGCATTAACAGACGCTAACGAAACTTACGACGGCCGCATTGCTCTCCAAAGCGACAGCAAAGGGAAGCGAGGAGAAGAAGACGGTAGTTGCTGCTGTCAAAAGCGAGAGCCGGATGGGGAACAGGATACCATAGCGAACGAGAGCACTGCCAATCGCAACCAACTTGCCCAGGGGCCCGCCCTGGTCGAGTCCATCTTCGGCAATAAAGCACTTGGCATATGCCAACTAAAACCATCTCAGTCTCTTCTTCTACTTTTCATTTTGTTTATGTTTTACCAGTTCTTCACGAGTATAATCTGGCTTGAACGAACTTTTTTTTTTTTAGAAAAAAAAAAAAAAAAGAAAATGAGCCACCCATAATTCTGCACCTAAAAGTCTCCTGCTCATAGATACCCCCCACGCCCCTTACTTTGCTCGTTCCGCGGGCGGCCTATCAAGAGCCGACTCGGCCGCCATCGTTGTGCCTGGGCTGGTCAGGGCGGCGGCATGCGGTGGCATGAATGATAGTAAACAAAAAAAGAAACGAACCAGGCTTTTTCCCCCCTTCCTTCCCTTTTTTCTGGTAAGAGAAAAAAGCGCCGCGTTTTTCGGTCGCCGACTATTTTTTGTTTTTCTTTTGTTGTTGTTTCATTCAAAGAAGTTGTCGTTCATGCGTATGTGCGTTGGGGAATGCAAAAAAATAGAAGCAAAGTTGGATGCGTTTGCGGATGTTTGGAAGGGGAACAACTGTTTGAAATCTGTAGTGATACATGAGAAGAAGGAAGAAGATGAAGAAGAAGGGTGGCTGTGCAGGATTGGTATACAAAAGGAAGACATGAAAGCAAGGTTGTGGGTTGTCGATCGGTTATCAGTTATCGGGTATGAACAAATGTCCGTGAAGGGCGATAGGGATTGAAAGACGGCGGTGCATTGTTGAGTAACCGCAAATGCTCGAGTGGTGTGTTGGCATGAGCTGCGCCGGACTGCACCAATAGGGCAGGGAAGCGTTCACGGCCTATGAAACCCCTCAGCCCTAGGCAACCTATAGTGATCAAAATGATGATAATAATGAAAGTTCAGGAAGCATTCTGCTATTATGGATCCCAGCACATGCACGCGTGTGATGAATTTCTCTTCGTATTCCCCTCTTTGGGTTATCCGCCCCTCATTTTTATATGATTCTTTTCCATATTTCAATTCTGGAAATACCAGTAACGTACTCATCCAAGCTGCGACGGATAGGACAGAGCTAACCATATAATGGGACACGGTTGGGGGTGCGGACGTCCGACTGAGATGAAGAGAGAGAATTGCATATTAATAATATTCATCACAGTACAAGTTAAGGAATGTGTGTGTGTGTGTATATTGTTGGTTATCGTGAAGTAGGAGCATACCCGATCATGCTTGTGGCGCCTACAGCAAGGCCGACACAGACACCCACCGAACCACCGACAAAAGCACTTCGTTTGAACTTTGTGTATCGACTCTCTGTCATCCTGTGGGATAGAAGAGAGGGTGGAAAAAGAGGAAAAAGGAATAAAAAGCAAAAGAGAGAGGGAAGAGAAAAAGGGAAAAGCGGGGTCGGACCCCGAAACAGTTATGTTGCACACAGGTGGAGATCTTCGCTTTTCCCAGTTGCCAAGCGCGGCCATTACTATACTCGTTTAGTTAGTTAGACATAGAGTCTCTCTTCTCCCACTTTCACGTCATGAGTCACCGTTTCCAGAATGTGAACAAGTACCGCAATGTAGTGGGAAAGGTTGCCAGAAAGGAGGTATGCGACAGGCTAAAGGAAACGAATATGAAACGTAACCATGAGCGTGGAGTAGGAATGGTACGCTGACATTCCGGTGGAGACTTCTTCATCATCGGACAAGACCAGCTTGATCAGTGCCAGTCAAAACTGGCTCGCGCTAAAATGGGCGGGTGGTAAGAGAAGAGAATTGATTCACCGTTTATCTATCTCACACTCTCTCCCCAGCGGGTGGATCAATGGCATTATTGCCGGTCGCCGCGCCGGGCAAGACGTGTGCCAAAGAAGCGCGTGTCTTTCATGCGCACGGAGCATCCGTTTCGGATTGGTGCTTCTCTCCGTTCAACAACGATTTGCTCGCAACAGGTGCAGAGGACGGAATGGTAAAGGAAAAAGAGTAAACGCGTGAAGGAAGGGACAATTGTTTGTTGAACAAGCATTTAGGTCAAACTTTGGGACGTGTCATCTGACGAGCCTACTCCCAAAATCACCTTCACAACCCCATCACGCCGTGTCGACGCTATCGGGTTCCATCCTGTAGCTGATCAGGTAACGTGGGATCTTCTTTTCCTCATCTTTTCGATCTTTTTTCCTGAAGCACGTTATCATAGATTGTCACAACGCTCGGCAACGATGGTAAAAAAGTCTGTATCTTTGACGCAGCCAAGCAAGACAAAGTACTCGAAATGACGTCCACAGGCGACCCATTCCATTCCTTCGCGTGGAAAGGGGATGGTGCCTTGCTGAGCACGACAGCGAAAAATGCAGTGAATATCTGGGATCCTCGAGCGACGACGCAAGTGGCTGTAAGCACCAACAAAGAAAGAAAACTCTATTTCATTTTTGATCGCTCAACTGCTGGCAATGTCTTTATAATGACACACAGACAGGGGCGGGCCACGAGGGAATCAAGGGGTCTCGCGTTACCTGGCTCGGCGGATCCAACTTCTTGTTCACTGTGGGTCTAAACAAGGCAAGTGCCATGTGGAGAAAAAATGAATTGCGACTTTTATGCTGACGTTATTCCCCCCCACTGCCGGCCTCAAACCATTCTAGTTCCGTAATCGCGAATACGCCCTTTGGGATGCCCGCGATCTGTCTAAGCCCCTGAGCAAGTCAGGTCTGTCGGCTTCGGCAGGTATCATGCTGCCTCTTTACGATCAGGACACAGAGACCATGTACCTAGTCGGCCGTGGTGATGCAACGATACGTTCGTTGCAGATGTCGGATCTAATCCAGAACCCGAGCGTAGCCGAAAACATGGCGTGCGGTACCTCCGCCTCCATTTACGGTGCAACACTCTTGCCCAAGCTTGCGCTGGACGTCATGCATACCGAGATCGCGCGTGTACTCGCTGTCGTCGATAATGCCGTTATGCCTGTTTCTTTCCAAGTACCGCGCAAGCAATATCTTGATTTTCACGCGGACTTATTTCCTGATACGAATGGCACCGGTAAGAGAAATGGTATGCGAAATTCTTCAAATGATTTATGTGCCTTTTTCCATTAGAGCCTGCATTGACGTCGGAGGCATGGCTTAGAGGTGAAAACGCGTCAGTTGCGCGTATCTCCCTCGATCCGGCCAAACGAAGGGCAGCCAAGCCTGTCACATCGCCGCCAACGAGGGCAGAGTCGCCACGAGGTCAAGAACAAGATCAAGTGAAAAACCAGCCAAATCCGGCTGTTGATGAACCTAAACCAGCATCCATAAAATCCCCTGCAAGATTGTCAGGCTCGCCGGAGCCAGCCAAATCCGCACCGTCAGCAGCGGTATCATCCGCAGCGACGCCTACAGAAAACGACGCTAATGATATCGCATCCGCCAACAATACCACGCCGCCACCCATGAACACATCTTCCTCACCTGCACCGTCTCCAGTGAGCGCCAAAGGCGCAGCGATCGCGAAGAAATTTGGCGCAGCCAATGTCAACATTTACAAATATATTGCAGGCAAACTCTATCATCCAAGTCAGCATTTTGACGATTTGCGCGGCCTATCAATCGATAAAAGCGGCAACTTCGATCTGATTCAGGTACGTTCAAGATGAAAAAGATTCTCTGGGACTCACATACACACAAAAGGCCAACACGAAATTCATCTGCGTGCCCATCACCGGCCCAGGTGGCCAGGTCGGTATTATTCCAGTCGACAAACCTGGGCGCCTGCCTGTGCATATTCCCTGCATCTTATGCGGCGCAGGCGTGACGAATTTCCGTTTGGATCCGTTTGACGAGCATACTTTGGCGACAGCCTCCGACGACGGCAAGATTCGTCTGTGGAAGATTCCTGAAGGTGGTATCGAGTCGACAGACGAGGCTGGCTCACTTCTCGCGGCCACCCTGAGCGGTATGTGTCAGATGTTCTTTTGGAAAGAGACATGTCCTTATTCTCTTTTGTAGATGATGGTATGGATAAGCTCAATGAGATCGAGTTCCACCCGACCGCACAGAACATCCTGCTGAGCGTGTCTTTGGATCTTGGTGTGCCAACTGTGCGTGTGTGGGCCGATGGCGAGTTGAAATACAAATGGCCGCAGGACGCGAAATGCGGCGCAATCCTGTGTGCAGTCTGGAGCCGAGACGGTACAAAGATTGCGACGCATAGCAAGGACAAATACCTGCGCGTGCTGGATGCCCGCACAGGCAAGGAGCTTCACAAGATCAAGTCACATGATGGTATCCGACCCTCGCGTTTGTCCTGGCTCGACGATAGTCATCTTGCCAGTGCCGGCTTTGGCCTGGGTTCGATGCGCGAGGTTCTAGTGTTTGATCTGCAGGAAAATAAGGTGGTGGGCAAGCGACCCATCGACGTATCGCCGAGTGTGATGAGCCTGCACTACGACCCTGATTGTCGTATCCTCTATGTCGCCGGTCGTGTAAGTTTGGTCCATACAAATATGCTGTGACTGATCAGTAGCATATTAGGGCGACCGTATCATCCACACGTATGCGTTTGAAAAAGATGGAAAGACGCTGGATCCGCTTGCCAAGATTGAAGCGGCTACATTACAGCAGAGTATCGCCTTTCTACCGAAGTGGACATGCCACATCCGTGACATTGAGATCGCGCGCTTTTATCGCCTGACGCCTACTTCCATAGAACCTTTTGGTGTGCGTGTGCCTCGTGCAAGAGTAAGTCAGACCCCATTCGGGTGATAGATGGTTGTCTTACATGCGCTGTAGCCCGAATACTTCCAGGACGATATCTTTGTCGACACTCTCGATCATGCTCATCCAGCTCAGAACGCTGCAAGCTGGCTTCAGGGCGAGACCAAGGAACTTAAACGGATCTCTCTTCAACCGACTGATATGACACCACGTATGTTCCTTCTTCTTACTTATTTTTCGTTGACAGGAATCAATCATGAGCTCACACACTGGTTCTGGTAGTCTCCCAGGCACCTCCGCCACCGCAGCAGCAGAGGTCCAAGGAAAAGTTTGAGATGGGTAAAAAGATGGTCAGCGACGACGAGCGACGCAAGAACTTGATGGATCGCATGTTCTCAACTGCGAAAGAAGTGGATGACGAGGATGAGGAACGGAAACGCAAGGAAAAAGAAAGACCCACAGAGGATGAAGAAGTTGCTGAAGAAGAATGGGTAAGTACAAACTCCTTTTCCGGCAAAATTTTATTCAAAGTTGTAACGTTTGTATAGGACGATTAGATAGATATCAATCCATCATTTTATACATTACTTATTCAATACATGCTCAGACTGCTTTCATTGTACAAATTCAGCGGTTCAATTTTTGCTGGGATAACAAACTGCTTTCTTTATAAATTTGGTACACACAACGCGCGTGTGGATCCAATAAAATAATATACACACACACGCACGCGTCGTTTGAATTTCAACGCGTCTCTTTCTTCACCCATAAATCGACAACTATGAGCCTCTGGACAGACAAATATAAACCTACTAGCCTCGATAAACTCACATTTCACGATGGTCTTACCCAACAACTCAAATCCTTGGTAATGTCTTTTCTACCCGTCAACCCTTCATTACGACTGATTCTCCCTTGTTAGGCCGATTCAGACAATTTCCCTCATTTACTGTTCTATGGTCCCTCAGGTGCAGGCAAAAAGACGCGTCTAGCCGCCGTCTTGCGCCAGCTCTTTGGTCCAGGCGTTGAAAAGGTAGCGCTTCTTAGTCGAGATTAACTTAATCAACGATTGATCTGTTTCAAAAAGCTTAAAATCGATCAACGCCAATTTGCCACTACGTCCAATCGCAAAATGACTTTTACCGTTGTATCAAGCAACTATCACCTCGAGCTTAACCCCAGGTAAACAGGAACCTTCATTTAAAGAAGTGACAGACTGGCTCACTGTTTACCTAGCGAACTCGAGATATACGATCGTGTGATTGTTCAGGACGTCATCAAGAATATTGCCCAAACCCAACAAGTCGATAGTAAAGCAAAGCATAACTTTAAAGGTAATCAGACATAGTATAAGTTATTTCGCTGTCCTTGACTCACGCTTTTCTTGCAGTTGTCGTCATTGATCAGGCTGATATGCTGACGCGCGACGCCCAAGCAGCGTTGCGTCGCACAATGGAGAAATACACACCCACTCTACGCCTGATCCTGTGCTGCAACAGCTTGAGCAAGATCATTGCTCCCGTGCGATCCCGTTGTCTCTTGGTCCGTGTGCCTCGCCCGAACGTGGATGAAGTAAGTCATGGCTCCTCATATACGACAACAGACGCTGACCCCTGGAAAGGTGACGCACGTATTGCACGACGTAGCCACGAAGGAAGGTTTTAGTCTACCACAAGAGCTGGCCGTCAATATCGCATTGCAAGCACAATGCAATGTACGCGCTGCAATGTTGAAACTTGAAAGCGCAGCTGTTCGCTAGTAAGTCGGCTATATGGGCAAGAGCTAGTTTGGGTAACTAATCTGTCCTAATGCGTCCCCCCCTCATAGCCCGAAACTGTCAGATGTCAAGACGGTAGAGGGTGTCGATTGGGAGCTGGCCATTTCAAAAATTGCAGGCCTCATCCTGAAGGAGCAATCAGCGGCGCAGCTGATCCAGATCCGCGGTCTCTTGTACGAAATGCTCTCACGAAGTATTCAGCCTGATTTGATCATGAAGCGACTGGCATTTGAGCTGGCGGATAAGATGGATCTACCGATGCAAAAGGTTGTCATTGAAAAGGCCGCATACCACGTAAGTAGCAGCTGCTTGCATAGATGTTGGGGTTTGACATTGTTATTTCTAGGAACATCGGATGCGCATAGGACGAAAGTACATTATTCACCTAGAAGCGTTTGTCGCTTCAGTCATGCATGCTTACAAGTGGTACGTGTTGTAATGGGTTGTCTTCTCTTTTCTCTTTAATCATTGATTTCATTTGCCACATTTGTGTTTTAGTCATACAAATCATATCATGTAAAGGGCATTTATGAGAAAAATATCAATTCATTTCTCCTTCTCCATGAGCTTGAATTGGATATGTTTTTCGTAGTATGTCAGTAGCTAGCGTCACCCATCATTCCCCCATTAGAATACATTCGCTTTAATGCCTTAACAGAGGAAAAAGAGAACACTTACCAGTTGCGGGTTATGCAGCCGCAGGAGCGCGGTGGGACACACAGTGACTTGGCCCTTTGGCCTGTAAAGAAGGAACGCGTCAGTTGCAACATGTCTGAATGAAATGGTATGATACATACCAGTTTACTTCGGCATAAAGAGCATCTGTTTCGTCACCGTAGATATTTTCAATAGAGATAGCATTACGCCATGCGTAGCCCTCCGGAGGTTCAGTATCGACGGCCGCTCCAGTTTCATCATCCGAATCATCCGTTTCGACACTAATAGGCTTTGAACTCTTGCCTGTGCTCTTGACCTTGATAGCACCTCTTTTCGTCTTTAATTTCTTGGCTGTGCGTTCGATAAACTCGTCACGTGTTTCTGCCTGATCGTCCCAATATGCTTTGAGCAACTCGGGCGAATAGCTTAAATGAAAAAAGAAAAGAAGAAAAAAAAAAGAACGCGTTTCCATGAGCATGTTGCACTCGCGGGAAGTCTGGATCTACGGCGACTTACATGTTGCCTTCGTCTTCCCAAGTGTTGCTATCTTCGTCATAGTTCTTCCATTTGATGAGGTACTCAACGCTACCCTGTTCGAAGCGACAAAGAAGGAGTACGTGAGCCCATGACGCGCTGATCAATATCGAAAAAAGTAAAAAAATAAAAGTAAAAAGATAAAGTACCTTTTTACTGTTGTTGTAACGGTGATCTTGAATCTGCTCCACTTCGTAAACTTCCTCGTCAGAAGATTCTCGATCAGACATGTTTATGCGTGGAAGGAATGAAACAAGGGAAAAAAAAAAGAAAAGTGCAGGAAATAGGATGAAAAAATGAGTTGCTATGGACAATTGCCTAGCGGGATTTCTCTCGGTTTTTCTCCTTTAACGTACTCTCTTTTAAGAAGGATGCTTCCAGTATTGGCGCCGACATCTGTGCCTCAGTCGTGGTACGCCAAACAACGCTCAGTCATGGAGAAGCTTGAGCATCTAGAAAAGGAAGAAGAACGACTCTTGGAAGAGCGTGCGCGTATCTTGGCCACAAAGACTCCTGCAATGGGTGTCCATTTCCATAATCAACGACGCATACGTCAAGGTGCACCGCCCATTGACGACCCAACCAATCATCTTCTCAGTAGTACGACCGATACTCGCCTCTACCGTTACCAGCACGAGGGCGAAGACGACGACGAACTCCCTCCACCGCCTCCACCTCCCCATCATCGCGTCATGCCTCGATAAGGAACACTCAGCTTTTTATAATTACTTTATATCATCATGACAACTCTTGGGTATTTACAAGATGAATGGCGCCCGAGAATCGCGCTCCCGAACTCTCATACTCTGCAGCTACGCAAAGCTCCGTACTTCCTACCATCTGTACATGTGAGCCAAACCGTGCCTATCATGAACTGTCATATTAGCATAAAGTTCATCTTGTATATACTCCGTTTTCATATATATCAGTGTAAATATCACTCCTTACTTACCGAGAGCGGCTCATTTCTAATACATTGTACATCGTCGTGAGCTAGACTCCAGCGATATACACGTCCACGCTCTATGTACATCATCGTATTTAGTATGCTACCTTTGCATGATATCTCTTTACCTTCGTCGGCCATGGGTTCGCCTACCCATAGACCAAGATTTGCGCTGTCATCCTCAAAGAACGTAAGCGAACTGCCAAGATGACCTGCATCGGCCTGTCCGCTCAGTTGGTTGATAAGGCTATCCTCTGGTGATCGGTCGCGTGTACCACTCGGTATTCCAAGTTGCGCCCAGTCATAGACCCGCACAGCCCCTGCTTGCCAGTGTCGCTGAAGACCACGGCGTGTCTCCTAATTTACCCATGAGACGAGACCCAATTCGGTATGCATGCCACTTACCTCCGTTGGACTGGCGACCGCAAGAAGCTGTTGGCCCTCGTGAAATGCGAGTGTACTAAAGAAGTTATGTACATGAGCTTCCACACCAATCCTATACCTTCGGCTAGGCTTCTACAGACTTACGCGCCAAACTGCTGAAAAGGCTCAGTACCAGTCATGGTCCACTCCAAGACCGGTATCCTTGATGACTGTAATGCGAACGCGTAAATTCTACCAGCGCGCCGTGCGTCTGGGGTATTATAATCAGGAGCACTTATCAACAGCGTACGGGTACTCTCTGCCAACGTTAATGCACGCCCAAAATGCTCATATTGTTTCGGGCTGCTACTCCATAGCGTATAGTCTGGCGTGCGAAACACGGACTGTGACTGAGCGTCATGACGGACACTGCTTAAAAAAATGAAAACAGCACCAGCCTAATTAGATAGACGATCAGTCCCTCTAATGTTATAAAGCAAAATCTTTGCTTACCTGCAAGTTCCTCTGCACGCTACAATAAGGACACCCGATCACCAAGTCCTTGTGGCCATCTCCATCAATATCCAACGCTGCAAGATGGGCTCCCAGACCTTCCACGGTATACGCCACTGTCGACGGCACCCGGATACGCATATCGCGCTGTGCTGGCAGGCCGCGTCCGGCACGCCCAAAATAAATATCAATGTAGCCAGCATTATCATGCGCAAATGGAGCAGCAACAGCTAGATCATCGATACCGTCAGCATTGAGATCGACAGTGGCCATTGACCAGCCAAACCGGCCACGGTGCTGGTCGCCTGTCAAATTAGCCTGCGCTCGGCTCCGGATATCTGAGGTATGCGTGTCCATGGCTGTGTCCAAAATGTAGACCGCTCCGCCTTTACTGACCATGCCTTGCTGACCATCGTACGGGGCTGAAATGGCGAGTTCAGGTCGACCGTCAGCGTTAAAATCGCCGATGGTGCTGGCGTGACCCACCGCCGCGGATGGCACCGGGAGCGAGAGTGTCAGCGTATCTTCATCATCGGTGTGCGCGAGTTTCCTATTGCTTGTATCCAGTACAAGGCATTGCGGCTCGCGTAGACCATCTATTACAAACACATTTTGATGGCTATCTGTGAAACTGCTCAACTGACGACGGCTGGTGACAGGCATGCCAGCGGGTTGCGAGTTCCGAGGCGTGTGATGCAATTTATCGTTCGGCGGCGTGCTCAGAGTGAGAATGCCTGTTTCTAAATCATAGTCATAGCCATCCCACGTGGGTAGATTTTTGTGTGTTTTTGGAATGAAGGGCGTCGATCGTCGAAAGCCCGTTCTGGAGTGCTTGTCGTCATAATAAGTGCCGCAAAAGTCGCGGACGTGCGACGACCCTCGCTGGAAAGCAGTGATCAATGTAGGAAAGCAATCGACGACACTCGTAGCCATGTCTTGTAGACCTTAAAGAGATATTGCTGTCAGGGAAATCTTCTAACCACGTCTAAACCTCACCTCCTTTGTAGTAATCATTCAGTTCTTGTACAAGGAAGGGGCTCTTGGGTCCATAATGCCCAAACATGTAACGACCAAATTGGAGGTCCATGCGCGACCCCATAAAGCCTACTGTCATGCAGTATGACAGATGATTTTCACGCGGCACTCGATGTTTCATGCCTACTGTCTTGTATTCGGGATTGCTGTACAAGCGCTCGTAGATATGTACGAGATCCCGAACAGGGACTTTCCAGGTGATATTGCGCTGATAGTCCAGTTGACTAAAATGTTGCAGGACGGCTTCGGCACCGGTGTCAGCCGCTTCATGAGCAGCTGGATAATCGTTTGCAAAATCAAGTTGTGCCATGGCTTCAATGACATAACTCGTGAGGCCATGCATATTGTGCCACCGTACGTCCGCCACACCGTGCGACAGCATGCCAAAGATAAAAGCTATTAAACCCTATAGAATGAATACAGACAAAAACAGGTGTGAGGAATACAAGAATAGTAAGGAGAACATAGAAGTATCGTCGTATGATGCGTCACCTTGGATTCCGGGTCGTCATGCGGGATGGGATATGTCTCGCGTACATAGTCCACTGCAGCACGCACGAAGGGGGCCCAATGAGCTGGATCATTTTACTGTTAGCGGAAACAAGGAAGACGAAGGTAAGACCTACCATCCTCAGATTCTTCGTGATAGCCTAGGCAGTTGTAGCCCCTGCGGTTTGTAAATATCGATAAAGCATAAATCAGTGGTCTTTTTAATAAATAGTCGATTAGAGACGGTCATTACCAGTCGGGGAAAAAGGAGCCTGCTTGCAAATATTCCTTAGAGCTGGTCAGGATGGCCTTGTAAGTAACATGTTCTTCTCCCAAGACTGGCTCGAAGGCTCCTAGCGCACGGTACGTCACTTCATTATGGATTAATCTATTCAAAGAATGAGTTTTCTTTTTCTTTTTCTGCAATCCGGAATTCATTCTTGTCCTACATGCCGCATGCGTTGGTAACCAAGTACCAGAAGGATCCAAGGACATGCCAAACAAAGACATTGCGGGCCAAGCAATGAAATGGGCCTGCCATAACGGAAGCGTGCAAAAAGGGGTACAAGGGGAGGGGGGGTTGCGAGTTATTATAGATAGGACAGGTATATCAAGATATATTTAAAAAGGTGTGATGTGATGTAGAAAACTCTAATCCTATGACGACCCAATCCCCCGTCGTACCTTTCCAGCCTAACCATGCCTACAGTCGATTGATTCATCGCATTTATTCCTTAGATAGGGTCAATACACTCAGCATTGCTCTGACCTTCGGCCAGTTCTACCATGATGAACGGTCTCAATATCAATGGTCATGATGTGTCGTCAGACAAGAAGCACATTCTCTCATTGCTTATGGAAGATCGCTCCCTTGGATTATCGTGCCCAACACGCACTATGCTTCTGCGCAAAAGGCGGTGTTTGAGAGACACAGCTGTTCCATACCAAAAAGGTAAAGCAATGTTACGCCTTATTCGTCATGGGCTCTGCGTATGATGTTCTCCTAGTTCCTTGAAAAGAAAATACAAATAAAGAAAAACACGGTAACCGGGAAATCTCAATGATGGAGTCCCAGCGGTAAAACGACGGGACGAAAACTACACTTCAGGAATGTTTGTCGAATGCCCGTTCTCGGAAACGGTTCTCGTATGTCACTATATATATATATATATAAGTGTCCACATGACTGTAAGATTCATTGCCACTCAGACGCCATCAGCTGCAGTCTTTCATAAGGTACATATTGTAGCTTATAATATACTTTTACGCTTTCATTCGCCCTGTTCATATCTCACATACTCTACCAGTCAGGGAACTTAACCCTTCTACTACAAATGACTGACGCCAATGCGGATACATAGATACCGTAGGTACATTATAATGTAATGACTGTACCCGTACAGACACGAGCGCTTTGTGCCTATGTGACGGCACTGCGCGATCGCAGATTCAGCATTATTTTGCTTCAAATCGGCCAGGCTTTCTCTACCGTTTTTTCTTCGAGATAATTCTTTGCGTGATCCCCCTATATGTGGTTTGTAAGTTTTTTGATGGCTCGTTCGGCTCATTGCTTATGTTGCTTGCGTCGGTCCTGGTTATCATCGCTTTCGGTGGACAGAAATAACGATAACGGCCACGATAACTCTTGCATCAGCAACGAATGTCTGCAAAATACGCCTGGGAGTCTAGAAATGAGCATTATAGCGAGTAATATTTCACGTGCATGCTTGAATCCGTGCATATACAATGAAATTTGATGACGGTTTAGGGCTTCGAACGGGCTTCAATACATGCGTGCCTGACAACCAGACGGGTCGCGTGGTCCACTTACTTCCCCGTTCCCCCGTCGAAATAATAAATCTGCCCATTATTCCATGCGTCAGACACATAACATAAGTCATCCATGTTTATTCACGGTATCCTTGCTCAAGGTATGCGGGCCAGCGTTCTCTGCCTCAGAGAATAAATGTTAAGTGTTGTCGGAGACCTTCGCTCAGTTAGACTACGTAGTTTCCGAGAAAAAGGGATTTGTTGATACTGTCAACCCCCTATGATGCATGAGATTGAACGATATCCTCGAAATGAGCCATCTTAAACAGGGTACCGAATCCCATGTCGCGAACCGTTCTATGCGTTGCATTGAGTTTCAAGAATTGATGGAAAGTTATGGTATCTCGAAGGAATGGACCCATTTACGTAGGCGCGCTTTATATAAACTTTAAGAGGTATTAGATTGGTTTTATTCATGTAGGGCGTTCTCGACGAGATACGCGTTATATCACCGCCACTTGTTCGCTATTCTGCGTAGGTTCCTCTTAGCCGCTTCTCATATGCAGTTAAGGTATGAAGTGCATACGTTTTTTATTGCTTTCGGACGATGAAGGAGGCCTTCTACGCTGCTTTCTGCCTACCCAGTACTATTGCGTGAAGCATATGACAAACTTATACCCGCTGACACAATCTTATTACCACAAATACTCTCTCTATGCAGCATGTTTTTATTGATGGAGATGACCCGTGCACGCTCTTCCCTCGGGGTATATCCACCTGGTGTAACGATAAATGAGTGACCGTCACGCTCTGGGTGTAATGAAACAACCGTAGATGACACCACAAAGGTCGTCTGTGCAGGAATGACATATCATGCGGTGAGAAAAAGCTGCGTGCTCGAAACATTGCCGAGAATGCTCCAGGAATATTGAAAGTTAAATGAGAAAAAAGTATAGCCAAAGTGATAGAACGGAGCGAGGAGAAAAGTTGATCGATGGGATATACGCATGGCAAACGCATAAGGAGGGGCCTGAAAAAATTAGGTACCATAAAAAGGAACAGACATTGATACTTACAACCGAATTCATCCAGGGAGCAACAGGTAATCGACGACAGTACACACTGTAGCACCCTTTTTCTTTATGCACCCAGGAATCCCATCGATATATAAAGGTCATCCACGCCAGCTCCACTGCTGTTTTACCTTTTCTCTTTTACTGTCTGTACATTTTCATACCATTATAATTTAATAATAATATGGCTCTCGGATTCTGGCGCGGCCTCACTCTGACCGCATGTGTCACTCTACTTCTTCCTGTCAATGCTGCACCCGATACAGGCGACATTTCGAGTACATCCTCGCCTGTTCCGCATTGTGATGCGACAAACGAGAGAACCCAAGCCATCAAGGAAGCTTTTCAGCATGCGTATAATGGTTATCTCGAATATGCGAAAGGCCATGATGAGTTGCTTCCTGCCACTAACGAACCTTCAGACTCGAGGTATGTTACCAGATCGACGGATATCGAATAGAGACGGTTTTGGAAGAATCTCACGTTAATTGATATTTTTAACGTTACGCAGGAACGGCTGGGGAGGTAAACAATGTAATCCAGGGGTTCGAGATCCACATACTCATGCATAGGTATATTTGATTTTCTATATTGTCGCGTAGCTTCTCTTGTCGACGGTCTAGACACCATGCTCATTATGGGACTCGAATCTGAATACGCGAATGCCCTTGAATTTGTCAAGAAAATCGACTTTTCAAAGTCGGATGAGCCAGCCAAGGGCTTCGAGACGGGCATCCGGTATTTGGGAGGTCTCCTATCTGCAAACGATATCCGCCCCGATCCTATATTGGTTCAGAAGGCAGTCGAAGTGACAGAGAAGGTGCTCCTGCCCCTTTTTAATAGCAAGTCCGGTGCCCCTTATACCTATATGGATCTCACCAGGTACGTCCTTTGTTGTCCTAATTGAGCACACAGAATCTGTTGTTCCGCAAAGAAGTTAATGGCGGCGTACACGATATAGTGGCCAGCCCCAGCCGACCCGTTCCATCAATCTCGCTGAATTTGGTACCTACACACTGGAATTCACACGCCTCTCTCAAGTCACGGGTGATCCAAAGTACGCCAAAGTAGCCAATGACCTCGTGGATCGTGCCATCCGAAAACCGACCGAGATGCCGGGTTTGTTCCCCTCATCCTGGGATCTCGCCACCTTCGAGCCGCAGAACGCCAGTATGTCTTCGCTTTGCAATAGAGTGAGTCATCTTGCTCACCGGATATCAATGGATAGGTATCATCACCGTGGGAGGTGGCGCTGACAGTTTCTACGAATACCTTCCCAAGACGAATGCTCTGCTGAGTGGAGCCAAACAAGATTGGATCGATACTTGGGAGGATTCGGTCGATAGCATCCAAAAATACTTGCTTTCGCCCACCAAGGAGGATCCTTCCATTCAATTCGTGGCTGCTATTAACAACCACACTGTCAGCTACGCTACCCAAGAACTGGTACATATATTTCTTATGCCAAAATCATTAGCGGAAATGCTTGGCTCATTCTCGACTATGTAGATCTGTTTCTGGCCTGGTAATCTCTTGCTTGGTGCAACGCAGATGAAGGGTGATACGAGCAAGGTCCGCAATTTTGCCGATGTGTTCATGAAGTCGTGCATGGTAGCCTGGGACGATACTGCGACAGGTATTGCTCCCGAGGTATGGAGCTGGACCCCCAAGGAAGCGGCTACGAAGGGTCCATTGGGTAGTATCATCGGCGGCCTCAAAGACTGGTTCGGCGAGAACAAGGGTAGTTCGACGAAGAAGCGCTCGATGAAGAAGCGTAACACCGGACCTTTCAAAATTGAGAACGGCTTGTATGACTTGCGACCGGAAACGCTCGAGAGCATCTTCTACTACTACCGTGTGACCCAAGATACTTCCTATCAGGACTGGGCGTGGAAGGTATTCCAGGCCATCGACAAGTATACCCGTACAGAGTCCGGCTTTACTATGATCAAGGACGTGGATACCATCCCACCACCCAAAGATAATTTCCAGGAGAGGTAAGCACGGAAAATATCTCCAAGTTCCCTGATTCACTTTTCGACGTAGCTATATCTTTGCTGAGCTTTTCAAGTATCTTTATCTCACTTTCACGGATACCGAATGCATGTCGCTGAACAAGTATGTCTTCAGTACTGAAGGTCATCCTTTCATCCTTCCCGAGCCCATCCAGCTGCAGAAATAGACAATCCACTCAAGTTATTCAATTATCCATGTTCTCTTTCCTCCCATCGCATCCAATAATACTTCCTGGGACTTGTTACCCAAGTGTATAAAGCCAAATAATACATGTCACTGACAGCGATCCTTATCATGCTAGCATAAACTTGTATTTTTACAGACGCTATTAATCTAGAATAATGAGATGTACTCTGAATACACGGTCGTCTACAGACGGTAGACACGATGATCCCCACTCTGCAATAGAACATGGTCAATCTTGGTGGCTTCCATGATCAGGAGCACGAAATTCTTATACCCATCCTCCAGTTTTGGGTCGCCCTTGCACCAGCCTGTTTCTTCATCCACGCCTTCGATATTTAGCGTCTCGGGAACATCCTTCTTCCAATCCTCGCCCTCGCCGCGCTCTTTACTAGTGGGCCATGTGAAGGTAGCACGCAGCTCAGGGCTCATGCGATACCATTGCCGCAGTCGTTCAGCTTGCCATGAGAAGCTATCCTGACCGAATTGCTTGAGGGCGTTGCGAAAGGCCAGATTTGGCCAGGAGATCTTCTCTGAGTCTGGGCTGCTTACTCGACAAACGTGTTCGTCAAGCGGCTTTATGGATGCGGGATCACCATCTGCCACAATGTGGAGTTTGCCCGAAATCCGAAACTGTTCTTGAGTCCCATGGAAGTACCTACCATGCATCAAATTAGAAAACTATCATCTATCCACACCGCTCTAGTAAGCACTGACCAGCATATTTCTGCTGCTGAGTTGGATGTGATTTGGCTCATCTTTGGTGAACGTTTATCGCAAGTCATGACAAGCAAGTCGCTTTCCCAGCCTGTGGCCTCCTTATGGTCCTCACCTGCGAACCCACTTATATGTATACAGATAAAGAAGCAGATACTGATATTAGTTCTTTGGCGATATGCCTTATGCAGACCTCGCACACATACCGAAAGACAACGGTTCTATTGGCCGGCGTGTTATCGGGACGTACAGTGGCGAGCGATACGTAAGCCGCTGGTGGACCGAGCTTGTCGAAGTTAATCTGCAGTTGCGTAGCAATTAACTTCTTCCATGATGGTGAGATTGACATTGTTTGCTGTAGTCGTTGCGTATAATACGAAAAGCCGCAAACGGTCGGGCAACGCGAAGTTCCCTTTCCGCCGACGTGCATGATCGCAAAAATTACCCTGCTGTCTTTTTGGCTCGTCCTACATCGTGACTCTACTTCAACGTGGGACATGAAAAACCAAAAGCTGTGCATTGCAATAGCACTTAATAATCCTGCTTAGTGTTCTCAAAAGACAGGATGCGTTCCATGATATTCGTTGGATATAAAGCCTTCCGTCACCATAGTAGCAATCACAAGGACCGCGACTGACATCGTACAAATAACATGTAGACGTAATATATTATGTGTTTATCATTATATATTCTCTGCATAATTACCTATATACAGATATAAGCGTACTCGACATGTACTGAATTTTTACACCTGGTCATATGATGCTGGCGCAGTCTCTTCAGACTTTTTGTAGCGGTTAAATTGTACGCGGTAAAAAACAATAAGAAATAAGGCAGAGTGAAGTTGATGGACGACTAATACTTGATTTATGGGCAAATAGTACTTATCTGCAGTTGCAGATTTGGCAGCGTGTTCACTCAGCAGGAATTTTACAGGCACAATTGGGCATCCGTCACACAGACAAACAAGAGCCAAATTTCTCTGCACGTGCGCTATTATTCATCACATCTTAAAACCTGTTCATTCATCTTCCCCTTTATCATTTCTTTCTCTCTGAGCACACAACCAACATGCTTTCCAGCAGAGTAAGTCGAGAAGCGTGGAAGCCAGCATCGTGTTTAACCCGGTATCACTGTATAGCACGCTTCTTGTACGAACCCTCCACCGCCCGTGGTTGATCTTCAAGGTCCACTCTGGAAACAGACGGCACGCGTGCAAGATATGCTCTCTATTCTTGCCTGCTTTGGTCTTTGGTGCCTTGTCCTTAGTCTCAGTGCACCACTCGGCCTTGTCACCGAGTGGCTTTGGTACACACGAAAGGATAAGATCAAGAAGATCCATCGGTCCGAATTGTGGGTGGAAGAATGAAAGTGCATATCCGTATGCGATTATGTAGCGCGAAAGAGGTGAATCCTGTACATATATGATACATAATATAAATAATAATTCGACAAATGCATGGAAGCTATAACGGAGAGAGGTCGGCGTGTATGGATCAGATGCTCCTTTTACTGAGCTAACTCCGGGGCAATACTTTCTGTCGTTATGATCGCGGCACGGAACCGGCGTTGTTATATGGGTTGATAATTTGGATATAGTTGTTGATATAAACATTTCTGCCTCCTGGACTGGTAGGCAGTTGATTGTGAGTGGGAAGGGCGGCTGGAATGGTATGGTCCTCGACAGGCGGATGGGTATGATAGGGTGATGACCGCAGTCGTTGTTCAGCTGGAGTAATATCCGTGGTATCGCTATGCCAAGCATCAGGTGATAATGGGCTGCTCTCTTCTTCCTCGTCAATAACCCATCCTTCTGAAGTGGCCCTGTTTCCGCCCGTAGCTAGCGGTGCTGATGACGATGGCACAGCCTGTTCCTCCATGGCTGGGTCGCTGCTGGATTCCGCATTCTTGTACCATGAAAAGATACGCCATTGTACTGAAAACAGTATCAGCCATGTGAGACTTGCCGATCACCTTCTCCCCGCTTACCATAAGGTTTGAGGCCACGGTTAAAGTTCATCTGACATCGAACAGAGATGTACAAGGTGAGCTGCATAAAAGAAGGATGTGCAATGATGAGTGATACACATTCATTCTTCTTTTTGATCTTGCCGTCCCCACCCTCCAATTTCCATACCAAGGCAATGACCACTGAGACACAGGCTGTCAAACCAGTATGAGTATATATCTTCAACTGCAATTGATCTTCCATTTCCATCTAATGCTTACCGTAGACGGTGAGCGTAATCCATAGGTCGGACGTGTCCGTCAACTCGACAAGTACGACGAGTGTGACGAAGATGATAGCACATTGATATAAACAGAATAAAGACATCATCCAGTGCTTTTCATCGGCAATCTTTAAACAAGTGAGTAATTCCATCGACGTCAATGATTGTATCTTACCGCTTTTCGCCCTACGAAAGTAGCGAACAGACTGACGAAAGCCAAGACTCCGGCTGCTGCACAGAGGGAAGTTACCTTGACGGAGATGACGGAATAAAAGGCCATCAGAAACACTTCAAAAAAGACACAGATCTTGAGAGCGAGAGTAAAGCACTGCACGGTGTAATACATTTCTATAAGAACAGAATGAGAGAAGGCCATTATACATTATACTGTGATTACTTACTCTGGAGGCGCAGCTCGGGACCGATCCGGCGGTAGACATACCATCCGAAATCTTTGAAAAGCTTATATGCGACGAAAGTCGTTGGGAAGACGAGAAGCCAAACTACTATGGTCATTGCTATTTGCAGATACAAGTTGGTTTCTATGGAATTTCGCCATTTTATGGTTTCAATAATTTGCTGTGAAGAAAAAAGGAATTAGTGAACTGCTTTAAATCTGGCAAAGTAGCATACCATGATACCCAATGCTCCTGAAAAATAGCAAGAGACAGTAGCAGCGATAACGGCGAGGGAGTTCCAATGGATAATCTAAAATAAGCATAAGCGAAAGAATTGTACAAGAAGGAAGACCAACGCTACTGATTTGTATCACATACGCCATCAACAACAAGCCAGACACGCCAGACCTCGTAAAGAATGAACCAGATATTCTCGATGCGAACGCGTACGCCCTTGTTGCTCAAATATCTGACCTCGTCTCTCATTGCTGCTGAAGTGCTGTAGACCCGTCCGCGGCCGTCGGCGGTGATGACCAAAGTCGCAATCAGGATTGGGATCGTCACCATGACCTGCAAGAATCCGAGCAACAGGAACAGGCGAGTCCACTTTGAAGCTTGCATACGCTCCCGCTAACATATTTACATATACATATATCACTATGAAAACTTGCAGTTCATCTATAAAAGGGCTCGTCTTACTGCTTTCTTGCTTAGTGCTTTTCCGGAAAAAGCCAGCATCGGCATAGTGTAAACGTGGAGGCAAATATGGATGAAGCTGTGAGCGTGTGTGGTAAGGGAAATAGAAAGTGAGGGTAAGAAGGACAGAACAGGGAAGAAACAAAGTGCATAGGAGAGCGCCGCCCTGTTTTCTCGTGTGAGTGTCGAGTGTTGAGTGTTGAGTGCGAGTGCGAGTGCGAGTGTGTATAATATGGTATAGCATTAAAATGGACGAATTGGTGGATCGCAGCACAGCCCAGGGCGGCTGTGCTTTCCCAAAGCGGTATGTGGCGCAAGTCTACACAGAAAAGAGTATCTTTTTCATAAACAATGGTGGCTGCATTGCTCTTGACGTTTTTCTTTTTTTTTCTTTTTTCTGCCTGTCCAGTTCTGCTCTTTGACCCTGTCAATCATTCAGATTGCCGACTGCCGCAGCAACGCGCTCATATTGACGCCTTTTAGTGCGATCCTACCATATACGTTCACCGCCCCGGCGCAGTAGATTCGGCGTACCCAACAGGTGATCATCAAATCTTGCGTCTACTCAGCATATTTCTTACACATTTGCTCGTAGCTAGTGATATCGGAGGGCGAGGAAAAGATAAACAGAACGATGACAACCACCGTCGACAGTCTGAATGTATAAATATATGCCCGACGCCGATCCGATCCAAGGTCAATAAAGAATCGGAAATGAAATAACAGAAGGAAAGCACGCCGCGGAAACGTCCTGGACCCTCTATCCTGCCACCAAAAGAGACGTTTACTGCGACAATGTGGGTTACAGAGAGGAGCTCATGTGACACAGCAGTTTTAGGCAGCTCTGTGACACCATAAACAGAAAAAAAAAGCCACGAGCCGCAGTACTTGTCGCTCACGACTGACATGAAGTCATTGCGCATAAATAAGACTAAACTTGGGGAAAGGTGCGCGACGTTTGACAACCCTTTCTCTTTTACTCATGTCCTTCCACACTTACGACGCTTCTCTTCCCTACGTTGAGGCTTTGCACAGCCAGACCGCGTTGGATGCTCTGATTGCGTCCTTATCCAACCCGACTGAGACGCTGTCGGTGCGCGAGCCGCCCAAAACCGTGAACGACCCGACCGTAGATGCTCTTAAGCAGATTTCCAACCTCCAGCTCACGGCAAATGGTGCGTGGGCGCATAAGTCGACGCTCGACGCTTGCCTCGATCTTTACTACCAGTTGGGCGTGAACACCGACACCGAGCACGTTCACAGCCTGCTCGCCAAGGCGTGGGCTGAAGATAGCGAGGCTACGCTTCACATCATCTGGCACACGCGTTCGATCCACCGCGGCAAAAGCGCAAACACCCGGTTCTACGTCGCGTTCATGTGGCTCCTAAAGCATCACCCCCAAACGGCCTTGCGCAACTTGTCTCTCCTCGTGAGCGACGCGGTCGAAGTGCCCAAAAAGCAAAAGAAGTCCACGTCGGAACAAGAAAAGGAGTGGGAAATCATTGACACAGAGAAGCAAGCGATCTACAAGTCTCACGGGTACTGGAAAGATCTGGCCAATATCCTTACTATCTACGCGAATGACGAAGTGGACGGACCCCAAGGTGAAAGTGGTCAGTTCAAGGCGCTGAACTGGCCCCGTCAACCATTCAAAGGCAATTCATCCAAGCGTGCACGTGCTCAGAGCCGCGTTTTTTACAGCAAGCTCAAAACCCTTCCGGAGGAGGAGAAGGCCAACAAGCTAGCCGAGCGCCGCAAGACGGTGCATGAACGTCATGAAAAGCTCAAGGCGGATCAGCGGGAGGCTACAATGCGGCGACGCGCGGAACAGCATGCGCGCATAAATAAGATTCTGTCGAGCGACAAAACCTATCAGGCCCTCCATGCTACGGTGGCACGCATGTTTGCCACGCAGCTTCAGGAAGATCTCAAGCGACTAGAGGAAAACAAGCAGCGTATCGCCTCCAACCCGTCTAGCCGAGCCTGGCGCCACGCCCTCGGTGAGGGTCTGAGCCTGGCAGCTAAATGGGCGCCGTCCCTGGCCCATTCCCATGACAAATTCACCCGTCTCGCCACTTCTATCGCGGAGGTCATGTATCCGCCCGCAGAGTACATGCAGAAAGAAGAAACACGCTCTCACTACATCAACAAAGTCCGAGAGCAATACCGGCGAAACGTGATCTCTCCGCTGCGCGAGGCGCTGGACGTCACCGAGCGACGCATGCATGGTGAGGGCTGGAAAACGATCGACTTTACACACGTGCCGTCCCAATGCATGGCGCTCAATGCCGGTCAGTTCTTCCTGCATGCCAAAGAGGAATTCATGGCGTACCTAGAGGATGTCGCCAGTGGCACCAAGTCCATCAGTGGTGCGACATTGCAGCCGCACCAGCTCGTCAAGCCGGTCCGAGAGATGCGTTATGGTGCCAGTGGCTCGAAGCGTATGCAAAATATTCTCGCTAAGCTAGAGGGGGAGGCCAAGGAGGAGTATATCAGGGTACAAAGCAAGATTTATGATGCCCAATGGCAAACGCTGGTCGAATCGCTCCGCGCCGATCCCAGTGTCAACCTCGGCAGCGCTATCGCCGTATGCGACACGTCTGGATCCATGATGGGTGCCGTCAATACACCTATTATCCCCATGGATGGTTCCATTGGCCTGTCGTTGCTGATTGCCGAACTCGCCCAGCCGCCGTTTGGTGATATCTTGATCACTTTTGACGAGGAGCCGAGCGTCGTCAACGTGGAGCGCACAAAGAGCTTTTCTGAGCGTTGTCGCCTGGTGCTGGATGCCGCGGCGGGTTACAACACCAACTTCCTGGCCGTATTTGTGGATCTTCTCCTGCCTCTCGCTAAGCGCCACAATATTGCAAAGGAGGACATGGTCAAGCGTCTGTACGTCTTCTCAGACATGGAGTTCGACGGTTTCCCTGGCAACAACGAGTGGGAGACGACCTATGAACGGATCAAGACCGAGTATAGCAAGACTGGCTACGACGTCCCAGAATTAGTCTGGTGGAACCTCGCCGGCGTGCGGCCGTTTGACTATGATCCCCAGGACGCTGCCGCCCCTGCGCCGGTTACGAAGGAGGAGAAGGGTTGTGCAATGCTCTGCGGCTACTCAGCGGCACTCATGAAAACCTTCCTGGAAGGTAATGCCCAGTCTCAAAAGGCGGACGATGTGATTGCATTGAACGAAGAGGAAGAGGAAGAGGAAAACAAACCGTTAAACCCGCTCAGTACCATGAAGGAAGCCATTGGCCATGAAAGCTTCAAGGACTTAGTCGTGGTTGATTGAACGCGTTGAATAATAATAAAACGGAAGACGATGCGAAAAAGGAAAGTTAAAAAGGTTCATGCATGCTTTGAAAGATTTGTGTTATGGTGTGCTGTGGTGTGCGTATGTGTCTGTGGGTGTGGTGTGGAACTATGTGTGCGGAAGTTGTAAACAAAAAGAAACTAGAATAAAGCCTATTTAAGGTCTATGAAGAATGACCACCGGCCATCCAGCAGTCCCTTCGCGGTATCCTCAAGGAGGATTTCTCGTCGCTGCTTGACATAGACGGATTTGTCAAGGACGGCCTGTCGCAGCTGGGCGATTTTCTCGCGTTCGAGGGGCTTCTCCAAGAGCTCAGACAGCTGTTCGGTAGCCATTTCCAGATCGCGCTGATTATCCTCAAAAATCTCGGTTTCATTCGCACGTTGCAGATAAAAGGCAAAGGCATAGGTCCACTTGAGCGTCATACGGCATTGCACAGTCACGTCCACAGCCTTCTTGAGGAACTGAACCTCGATCCATGACAAGTCGCTCGTCTGCTGCATTTCCTCCATCTTCTTCTCCGTCTTGAGATAAAGGTCTTGGTCTAGTCGTGCCGACTGCTCATGGTTGGCATAACGGTTGTAATACTACGCGGAAAAAATAAAGGAAAAAGTTGTTCGATATGAGACCACAATTATGCTTTACATCTCGCCACCCGGTGCCCCTTAAAATTTCTCATCCATTAGTATCATACTTACATGCAGATATCGTTCCAAACTAACTCGCGACTGAGTCTGGCTCTCGCGTGCCTCGGCGCTGCTTCGCTCATCGTACCGATTGCAGTTGTACCACGATGTACCATGCTCCGACCAAGGACCTAGCATGATCCAAATTGGATTCTTAGTCATACCGCGCAAAGACGAAAAGAAGGAAAGTTAGAATGGCTTACCCATGCAGACCCAGCAGAACTCATGGCGACATTTGCGGCAGGTCATGTGGTTACACCCGCCGTTTTTCTCAATAGTAGACTGGCACTTTGGACATTCCTTGGTATGGGCCGAGATCCAGTTCGCGGTCTCGGAATCGTCCTCGCACTTTTTGAGCCATCTTTTGACGACTGCACAGATGGCAGGCTGGTGATCGGCAATACCACAGCCAAAGCAGAACTTGTAGGAGCAGTGGCACTGGACAGTGGGGACGATAGAGGTCAGCGATGTGCTTGGTATATGGCATTCGATGGCGTACTCGCAATCAGGGGCGGGGCACCAGCGCAGGAAATCGTTATCATCGACAAAAGTACGGTTGAGCAGTTCTCTGTATCTGCGGTTTGTGTCTGCATCCACGAGTCTCTCCACTGTTTTTTCATCCACAATGACGTTGCATTTGTCTTGAGGGCATTCGATCCGACGGCTCTCGCCCTCGTCGCGGATCTTTTGCCGCAGATAATGTACGTAGCATGTCATGCAGAAACGGTGTCCGCACGTCACGCACACCGTTTCCATGGTCGGATCATCGTCACAGCAAATGTCGCACATGAACGGTTCACCATCTGATGTCTGTACATTCTTTGCGAGCATCACTGCCTGATTAGCCTCTGCTGTTGTCGACACGCCTGCCGCACGCAGGACCGTCTCGGGCGAGTCCATGTATCGCTCAAAAAGCTTCTCCTTGTTCCATCGAAAGTACCGCAGCAACGTAGCAGCATCTTCGGTGGATAGGCCTAATCAATACATATGAATATGAAAATATGGGTACAAGTCATCTTTCAACTCATTCTGAATGAAATGTAATTAGAGTTAATCTTACCCAAGATTGTTGCCACTTGCTCGACTTCTCTTTGCTGTGTCCGCAGCAAGTTTGCATTGCTTTGCACGGCATATTCAACTTCGTATGCTTTGAGACGGGGTTTTTCTGCAAAAGCACCATCAAAGGCCATATCATTTTCGACGTAGCCCTCGCTGCCTGTGATTCGCATTGAATAGAATAAAAGGGTTGTTAGGCTACGGGACAAGACAAGATAAAGGGCGGGATGGCAGAAGGATTGCTGCTTCGTCGAATTTTCTTTCAACTCACCTGAATCGCCAATAGAGCTCGCACTTTCGTCTAAGTCGCTGTCCTCGTCCATGGTGTCCTCCGTGTCGAGCTGGGAAGCAGTTCATTAGATAATGAACGACGTTGAAGAAGAATTAGCAATGCAAGCAAGGGAGGAATTAATCCAGGAACTTTTTCTCTCTCTTGCAAACAAAGCTAGCCTACCATAAAAGTGTCATCGTAATCGCTATCAGACATTGTAGATTTTCAAAGTAATGTGAAAAAAAAAGTGAAAAAAGGGGGATTCCAATAAGAGGCGATAAAAGAATCAAGTGTGAGTCTGAAGAAAGGAAGAAAGCGGGGCTTGACGGGGCCAGTTCGCTTTTAGCGCACAGCACAGAACAGCTCAAAGCCCTCACTTGTGTAACACTTCAACATTCCATTTTCCTGCAGAAAAAAAACAAAAATCCTATTACAGTAAATCCACAGGTACCTTATTCTATTCTATAGCTCCTCAGTACATACATATGTCTACACCATGTTTCGATAAATACGAGTGCTATGTCCGATTTTAAAAGAACAGATGCTTGCCGAAATTGGTATCTCTTGGAGGCAACATTTCGTTCCTCCATTTTCTGCGCGTCTCGTGGAAATTAAAAAAATGCATTCACAAGTTTGTATGATGCATGTACGTGCACAGAAAAGACGTATATCAGCCATAGACTGTTTGGACCGTGAAGGTACCATTAGCTAGAGGTGGGTGACTAACGTAGGTTGTGTGCTGTTATTCCAATGATATGCACTGTGCTACTCAATAATACCCACCGCATCCAGCACATTATCAGAAGCTCACATGTTTATATTGTGCATAGCTCTACATAATTTCTGCATAATGCACGCCCCGTCCTCATTATGTAGAAAACAGGCGTATATATATCACGTTAGTATGGTGATGAATATTATGCTGGACTTTTGTAGGCGGATTCTCTGTAAGGGCGAGGTCGGCATATACGAATTATGCGGAAAATTTGTTCCGATTTGAAAAATTGCGGTGCGTTCCCCTGGGCTAGAAGATGTACACATTCGTTTTCATGTCTCGAAGGGCAGTCACCAACAGATGATAACTTACGAGTAACTTTAAGTCGAATACATTCAGACAGATTATGGTGTCGTTCAAATGGTGCGATAGAACATCGCCGGCCGCTCACCGGCTTAAGACCTCTCTCATGGTAATAAATATGTCCTTGCTATCATAACCATGGAAGTAAAAAGGCTGCATGGCTGCCTGTCCCCTACTGGGACAAGTCGAAATCAAGTCAGAAGAAGAGCAAGACCGGAAATGAGAGGAGGAGGACGCTTATATGGAAGATGCTTGAATACGAGGATCATGGCTTAAGGGACGAAAAGGATGGGCCCGTCAAATTCATGATGAGGCCATCCGTCGCGGAAGCTTCACGGGTTAGATGGTAGCTGACTGCGTTGGGTAGAGAATAAGTTTAAAGAGAAGAAAGAACGTTTTTACAGGTAGTATAGCCACTGCTAGAACCTCGATAGCATGCAGCAAAGTGTATGCAGAGACGACAGCTAGCAGCAGTTGGGGTGATCTAGCATTAAAAGAGTTTATAATATGTATGGCCGGGGTGGGGGATATTTAGCTGGATCGAATAATCTGGTCCAGTTCCTATTAATGAAGGAAGTTTGAGTTTCCCTTGATCTGCTTGTGCTGGTAATGTACATACCTCTTGAGAGAGCGGTGTAGGAGTGGTACACCGCGAGTGTGCGCTGGAGATGATTTCCTGTAGCATTGAGCTGACCCATTTACTATCCGTGCTCTGGGTATACGCCCACAGCCCAGTGCGAAGAAACTCTGTATCGATCTGCAGCTGCTGGTAATCCTGCTTGCGTACCTGCATCAAACGTACAGTTTCGTGGAGCGCCTTGACAAGGATACGCACCAGGCCGCTGCAAACACCGCGTGGGCTCGGCTCCGCAGGTCTATAAATGTCGACACGATCTTCAAAGAGCTTATCAATGTTCAGGAGTGTGCCGTCATAGCCAAGCTTTGGTATCAGGCCAAGGCCGGCAGCGCTGTCCTGGCGTTCATTCGTTTGAGAGGCAGTCGTGACGAGGCTGTGTGTCGACTGCGTCGGACGGGTATAAAGGCCAGAGGCATTGGCGTCGCCAGACCCAAAACGGTAATCATAGTCAGTCTCAGAAACCTCAGTCTGGCCATCTGCAGAGGCTTGCGAGAAGATGGCTTGAACAAGCTGATCAGCGTATTGCAAGCGCAGCAAAACATCTTTCCACACCGGCGACACGCGCGTCACCTCATGCCCGCTTGGCCGGTTCAGATAGTGTTGCTGGATCATCGAAGAAAGAGTGAATCCATCGTAAAGTGTCTGCTCATTCAACAAAGCTTGACCCTTGCGAAGATAGTCTTCTACGACGTGCTGCAAATCTTCCTCACATCCCTCGACTGACTGATATACCTGGACTATGCCATTATCTGCCAAATCGTAGCAGAGACGCGAACCCACGACTAAGGATGTATCGTGCGTAGGTTCGCTCGCAATGATGTCCAGGATGTCTCTCCACGTCGTTTTGAGATGCAGTTGAACGAGGCGGATAAAGTCCTCACGTGTCGCGGATGCAAATGGTGCCTCCATGCAGTTTTGCAGAGGTTCCAGACATTGCTTTTGAATATAATCAATCAGCCAGGTTTGCAGATTTTCGAGAAATTCGTTCAACGCCTCGCGGTTCGCGGCAATATTCTCGGTGGTGTCCAATCGGTACGCTTGAATCTTGGTTACGCGGTCTTTGAGTTGAACCTTGACACTTCCCATGAAACGGACTGCAAGCGTTTCCTCCCAAGTGGTAATGACATGACGCATCCGTTCGTTCGCGTCGGCAAGACTGGACAAGGCCTGTGCTTCTCCGGCGAAGGCTTCGCACAGCGTGTTCAGTGTCTCCATCTCCGCATGGGGAAGTGTCGTGTCAAGGGTGTCGGGAAGCTGTACTGTCGATTGAATGCGATCAAAGAGACGGTCGATGAAGGGTGCGATGCCTCGGAGCAGGTCTTGCTTTGCTTCTTCGGCGTCCTTCAGGGCCAAGATATGATCACTCTCTTGCTGATTGACCAGGAATACGTGCTGAAAATTGTTGGTGGTCTCCTCCAAGGGCGCCAGCCAGTCGACTACGAGGTCACTCGGTTCCTGAGCCATCACCTTTTCGAGATGCTTTACTTGAATTTTGATGTAATCCTTCCAGAGTAATCTTGGGTCTTCTTTGAGCAGCAGAAGCAAGCGTGTGTTGTCGGCCAAAGCATCAAGCGACTCGTCAGTATCGGCCATGCGCTTGCGAATCTCGGACTTCATTTTATCGGTAATGGCGAGACAATCCCGTTCGATGCCTTTGAAGGCGGACATATGCTGATAATGGTCCAAGAGTCGACTGGCACGCGAGTAAAACTTGACGGCTTGGTGGTAGTTGCCCGTTGCAAGACACTGATTCAGACGGTTCGGAAGATCAAATATGAATTGAAGGCGCTTGAGGAGATTGTGCACATTGGTGAGACGGCGGATCTTGTCTCGGTTGGGACCCAGAGCAGTGTTGAGAGTCGTGCAGTGGTCCGTGATATTGTTGATATTGTCAGTAAGCAGGCTCATTTCGGATTCCATGCTCTCGACGTTGGATTTCATCTAAGAATGAAGTAGTTGAGTAATATGACTAGAAAAAGATATGAATCCTACCTTATGAATGGTATCTGTGGCGCTGATGAATTTGCTGTAGTTTTCATAGACAAGTGTCTTCATATCACCGTCGATACCGCGTATTTCTAGAAAACGAGAGAGGGGGACGGGGGCTGTTAACAAACATGCTGAAGGTGCGGTTACTATCGTTACCGGACACAAGCTCGTTGTCTCGGGCGACCAGGCCACTGAGTGTTTTTTCTTTGAGAAGGCGAGCAAAGTAACGACTTGGTTCAAAGGACTCGGCGTCTATGCACCGCAATAAGTACGACTAACTCACGAATTTAACATGGCACCATACCAATGTCGAAGGGTTGATGAGCGGGAGTCTGGTTTTGAGCGACATTTCCTATGCCATAATACTTTTTCAAGAGAGAGTTCCTGTCGCGTGGCGGCTTTTTTCCTGTCGTGACATTTTTGTCCATCTCTGCACAGTAAGAAGACGGACAAAAAGGAAGAGACCCAATTCAAATACCTCGCCATAAATTGCCCTTATTTTCCTCTTTTTTTTTTTTTTTTGTCTTTTGTTCTTATTTTTGACATGAGCACAGATAACCTTTACTGCGCTGCATGCAAAAAGAAATTCACAAACGAGGCTACATGGCAGAATCACATCAAGAGTGCAAAACATTTAGCTAATGAGAAGAAAAGGAAGGCTAACGGTAACTGATGGAATCGCAACAATAGTATTTTTGCTCATTCAACTTTCTCCAGATAAAACGAAGACTTCTCAACTTAAACAATCCTCAGACGAAAGACAAAGCGCACAGCCTACACAACAAACCAAACCTACTTTGCTGCAACCATTTATGCAGCTACTACTGGCTCTTGAGAATAGTAAGACGGTTTCTTCCTTCTATTGGCATAACCTGATAATCGATTTGTGTAGCTGATCTTGTCAAAGCCAAGGCACTCGAACAAGACATACGCGCCAAACAGGAATCCTCATCCATTCTCCCCGATTTACAGGTAAAGACAGCCTAGAGTGGCAAAACGCGGGATCCTCACGCAGTTGACAACAGCTCCTGCTGGATATTGCGGAAGCACAACGAACACTGGACTATGCACGACTGGAGCAGGAAATCCCGTACGACCGAAAACACGTCGGCTTACTTTTGCAGTTACCGCAAAAAGACAATCTAGTTCTCAAGCAGCAGCAGGACGATCGGAAGCGCGAACTCATTTTGAAACGCATTGACCATGTCCTTACTCTATCCTAATCTGTATTAATCTGTATATATCCCTGGAGAAGATCGCATAGATCATAGTTCTTTCTGTTCATTGTAATACCTTCCTCCCCCCCCCCATCCAAACAACCCCCATCCTCCCATGTGACACAATTGCCTGATAGCAAGTTACCCTTTCAAGGCGGACTTTCTTTTTGCCTCCAAAATAACCAATCCAAAGAGACCGTCTGGAAAGTTGCCGACGTTCTCTCTATTGCATATCATATCAATCATGGCCTCGTCTGCAGGTGGTTCTGACTTGTTTGCCAACTATGAGCAAGACTTTTCGACGGTCAGCGAAGGTCTCAGAAACAAAATTGACCAGCAGATTCCGTCTCAAAGCGGAGGTAACTTAATGAAGCCTTCTCGCCCCCCATTCTACTGCCAAGACCTGGCACTGAAAACCTCTTTGCAGAGCAGCGCAAGGCTACCGTTCGAGCAGCCGAGCGAGAAGTGGATGAAATCGATGAAATTGTAGGTTTAAGTGAGTTTGACTTTACAAGTGGGTGGATTGACAGTAAGTGAATGGAATAGCTCGGCCAAATGGAGATGGAGATCCTCAACATTCCGACGCCCGCACGAACCCGCTTGCAAGCTAAACTGCGCCTTTTCAAGTCAGAAGCTGAAAAGGCCAAACGCGACCTGGTAATGGGGTGAAGTGAGAAATAGTATAGCGTTTCCGTTATTTATCTTCCCTCTTCTTTTCCCTTCGAAAGCGACGAGCTACAACGGTCACGCCAAAGACGACTGAACGTGACGAACTCCTAGGTGACTATGGCAGTTCTCAGAGCGATCTTGATGCTTCAACCATGGATCAACGTCAGCGTCTTTTGAGCGGGACAGAACGTCTTGGCGAATCTAGCCGGCGCTTAGAAGACAGTCATCGCTTGGCGTTGGAAACGGAAGGCATTGGTATCAACATTCTGAGCACACTCAAAGGCCAACGGGAGACGATGTTGCGCGCACGTGATACGGTATCTATCGATCTATGATGTCGTTATACCTATTGTCTTTTCCATAACATTTTATATCGTCCCATTAGCTCTCGGAAGCCGATTCCTACATTGACAAAGCATCTAAAACACTTAAGGGGATGGCACGTCGGTATGTGAAATTCAAAGCAACAACATCACAGTGCTCATGCAGATATGCCATTTTCCTATAGCATGGCAACGAACAAGATGATCACGGCCGCCATTATTATCATCTTGATTGCCCTCATTGTTCTGGTCATCTGGAGCAAACTTTAAGCCCGTATCTCATATATTAAACATATATATCCTGTCCGACGAACCAACATTCAATTCTAACTGTATACGTCGTCCGGCAAATTACCGCCTAGGGAATTTCCTATACTGTATTTATCATGCGAACATTGAACTGTGTCATTGCCCATCAAAACGATGTGTATGAGCCGACCGACTTTTGATTATTCGTCCTGGTGAAGGATTGATAGCAGCTGTATAGGATTGACGACCTTTTTGTTGGCGTTGATATCTATTTACAAATCAAATACGTCTGAAACCCTTTTGTTGTTGAGAGGGTGCTACTGGTTCTCTTGCTGTTGTCGCCGATTACGACGGTCTTTACGGTCGTTGAGGTGCTCGCGACGGCTAGACCCCGTCTTGTCGAGGGCAACATCGCAAGGAACATCGAAGCCCGAGCTGACCTGCAAGAACTTGGTCTTCAGAGCCTGCTCAGCATCCTCCTTGTTGCGGTAAATTACAAAGCCATATTGGAGATATTTTTGTGTCTCAGGGCACTAATATCCTTGTCAGTTTAAAATAAGCTTCTGCCTTGGACTTACACGCATAAAGCGATATTCTGCCATTTCACCGAATTGACCCAAGGAACGGAAGACCGAACGAGCATGGCTTAATGATGGGATGGGGCGGGAGGCGTGGAAATAGATTTGTGTAGGAAGAATCCGTTTGGCAGCTTTGAAGGACATGACAACAACGAATGTGAGACAGGTACAAGAAACTGTGGTAGATATTTAATCCAAGCCACCCCTCGGCGGCCCGGCGAGTGTGAAAAGGCGGGGGTTTCAGCTGACCTTTTTACTGGTCATGGTCTGTGCACATCCACCCATCCTTCGGCAACCCACGCGACCTGAACATGGGACATGCTCCCGCCGCCTGTTAATAATGTCAGATGATGGCGATTATATTCATGTCGTCATGTATAAGAAAGGAAACACTTGGCTGTGCGTTTGTTTCAAATGATTTTGGATTTTGGGGATAGAAAAAAGAAACGGGGAAAAGGCTTTTGTGGTGAGGAGTGAAGTGCGTTCGGGGGTGCGTGTATACATACAAAGGTATATATATATATAGTATGCTATGATATAATATATATACAGTCATCCCTCGTCTCTGTTTCTGTCTCGTAGAGGAAGGGAGCCCATGATCTTTTGGTTATGCTTCGTCAGGCGGGGCGTGTGCGTCTTGACGCGGGTAACTGTGAGGTGGGGTCAAGGGATAAGGCGGATAGATGGGCTTATTATTGGATGAGGACCCGTTGGAATAATGAAGAGCAGAAGGTCCAAATGTTCGCTTCGACAGTTGATCTGCATGGGGAGAAGTGAGAACGTGTTCCAACCATACTATCCGTACTTACCCATCAAGCTTGGCATGCTTGCAGAGGACAGTTTCCATTCTGAGTCTGTGCTACGAGATGATGAGGGTGGACTGGTGGTCTGGATGACCTTGGACGCAGGAGAAGTGGTCATGTGACGCTGGGGGGTAGATATGGATGATTGGGGTTGAAGCATGGATGAAGATGAGGAGGTGGACGAGGAAGGCGACAGTGTGAGATTCAGCATGGATGAAGTGAGAGGCTGAGTATGGGCCGAATTTTGACGGACCATAGTCGTATTATTACTGCTGTTGTTGTTTGTGGGTGATAATGGCGGTGGCGGGGGAGAGGGAGTGGCATGCGGATGATAAGCCGGAGGGCTACTTGTGGTATATATGCTATTATTTGCATTAGAATTATTAATAGTTGAAGTGGTGGATCCTCCGCTGTTGGGGGGAGTGGCATAACGGGCAAGGGCGGCAGCATTGTTTGTCTCGGTTCGGAAAGGCGATGGCGGAGGTGACAAACCTACATGAAATTGATAAGCACACAAAATCCACGGTACGAATCATGGCCACAGTATATGGATAGATTATGTATAACATATTCTACAGATGCTAATATGGACACAGAGTGACAGAGATGGAATGGAAGTACAATACCTGCACGTTTCTTCTTCAATGCATAAGCAGTGCGTAATTCGGCTTGTTCCTTGGCGACGGAGATGCCCTGGACCGAGTGTCGGTGTTTTCGTGGCGGTGGCGAGGAGAGCGGCTTTCTAAAGGATGGATCCACCTGATGATGGCTAGCTTGCTTGGCCGAGTGGGGCGGCTGAGATTGGGAACTGAGTGGGCTATTTGCAGCAGGCGCAAACGCGGTCATGAGCTTCTCAATCCGTTGGAGACGGTCCTCAATCCGGTCGATCGCGTCGGCATCGGGGCTGTCAGCAGAAGTAGACGGTTTGGGTGGCGAAGGAATGCCCATGAAACGTTTCCTGCGCTCCGAGTTATTCACGCATGGGATGCCTGCACTTGCACAGTACGCACACGGCGTCGCACCATCGCACTTGGTCTTGCGCCTGCGGCAAGTCTCACATGCACTGCCTGAGCTAAGACGCCGCGCTGTCGACGTCAGAAACACGGTACGTGGTAGATCCGAAACGACGCTGTATACACAGTTCAGGTCTCCCACTGCGCAGTGTGTGCAGGGCCTTTGTCCATCACACGCTCGTCGCCGCCGTCGGCATTGCTCACATGTTCGCACTGTATAGCACCGTTCAGCCAAGACGTGCCGGTTGGGGCTGCTGCGATTCGGTGGCGGGCTGGACGGCATCATATCCGGAGACGAGAAGAGATAAGATAAGCGAACAAGAGAGAAGAAATGGAAGCGGGAGGGATGAGACAGAGAGACAGAGAGAGAGACAAAAAGGAGCAGAAGATGGAAGGGTTGAAAGACGGCAAAAAAGAAGAGAAAAAGGTAGGAAAAGAAGAAAAGAAAGCGGACCAAGTGATTGGAGACGAACCGATTGCAATAGCCAGTGCGGGTGCGTATTATGTGTTATGTGTGATGTACGACGCCAGGACAGGTCATCGGTTGAGAGCATCCCGGCCCCGGGTGCCTGTGTCACCCCGCCTGTGTGGGGGATCATTTCCGATCCACCGATTGGGCATCTTTGCGTCCCACCCGCCCAGTATCTCTTCATAACAAAAAGCTCCTCCTTCTTCTCTGGTAGACTCGCAGCTCGAATTCGTAAAGTATCTCTGTTTTCATGACGTTTTGATTCAGGAAAAGTACGACACGTACTCCGGCTTATGATCGTGCGGGCGCTGTCGCTACCACCGCCGCCGCCGTCGCCGCCGCTGCTGCTGCGGCTGTTATTGATCCTGTGTAAAAGAGGCAAGAACCGTTGCTTGTCGATAAGCACTTTATGGCGCATGTCGTATGGCTTATGTATGCACGCCAACAGGCACCCCGCGAGCGCGCACGCACTCTCACTCAAAACACACACACTCATTTTTTTTGAAATGTCTGATCGCCTGATGCATCCGGCGAGCTTTCATACTCTTTCCGGATCGTACCGAAATCCTGTCCCCTTATTTTCTTTGGATCCCCAGAAATGCAGAGGAAATCATCACAATAACAATACACACAGAGCACATTACCCGTCAACAAGCAACTAAACAACAACAGTTTTTCACGGCCCTCATTCTACGTCTTTCTCCGGTGAAATTCCGCATGCTCTCTCTCTCTCATCCGCATACATACACGCACTTAACACAAATATCGGCCCGTCCGATCCGAATAGCTTTAGCTTGATTCGTGTGCTACCGTTTTGTTGGGACAAACAGATACCTATGATACCTGTCCTCTTTCGTTCAAACGCAATACATTGCTCTCCTTGTTTTGTTGGACAAATACATTCGAACGTCGACCTCTTTTACGACCTTGCTCCGGTGCTGGACCCGTCCTTGCGTCCAGGGGCATCATGCTTTCCATTCCGCAAAATAGTACACGGGTCTGTGCTTTTTCGTGTGCATATACACATATACACGCATACACGGCGTTGACTGGTTGAGTAGGGTGACTCAGAACAGACAGTTGCCGGTCGAATTGCGTCACACACTGACGTCCGAACCAAAAAAAAGAAAAAAAGTATAAAAGTTTTAAGGGCAAAGGGGCGTGGGTGTGCAGCACTGTGATCCTTTTAGAGTTGGAACGGTCGCCCTTGCTCCTTTCTTTTCGCCTCCTTTCCGAAAGAACGATACACAATCACACGCGTTTGCGTATGTATACATGTGAGTACAATTCCTCAGGCGTGAAGCATGCTACCACGATCCAAAATATGGTATATTCTTTATTTATTGTTGACCGCACGATCAGCGTCGTTCTTGCTTGAAACACTCAGGGAGATTAAGACGTGTGTTCCCATAGGCTTGAAAAAAAAATTAGAGTCGCACGAAAAGAAGAAAAAGTTGCCACGGCGACACGACAGAACCAATAATCAACATCATGATGCCATGCATCTTCCTCGAAAATATAACTTACATGAATCATGCATGTGTGTAAAGCGGCCTTGTTTTTGTACGTTCAGTGCACAGACAAGCGGCGGGCTATCATTCATTTCGCTTGTGCACCCATGACGATTCTCCTGTTCTTTCTTTTCGTTTCTTCCTTCACTTCTAATACGGTAGCCAAGTATGTACAAGCCGGTCAAATACATATATATTTATATGCGATGTATATGGCAGTGTACATGTTGCAATATCAATACTATTTCATATTGCAAACACACAGACTGACAAAAAAAAAATAAAAAAAAAAATAGAAATAGAAAGGAAGATGCATTAAATCATGTCGCTTATACTTTTTCATTTCAGGGGCCACCTATACAGCGCATGGTCCTTGGCTGGGCCAGCTTTATTATTATTATTATCTTATCTTTTTTATATTATTATTATTTCCTTGTCCTTTTCTCTTTCTCCCGTCATCTCTGTCTCATCTCTACTTTCTTTGCTCGTCTCATTTTCTTTCTTTTGTTTATTTTGTTGTCTGCCCATTGGCAAGCTTTCTCGACTGTGTTAGGCTTACTGCATAGAGCCTTTCACACTTTTTATTCCCTTACTGCGGCGGCATGTCATACCCCACGGTTTCTGAACCATATGAATCATGGTCCCATCGCAAGGCACCGATGCCAGCCGGGCCCGGTACTTCTACGCCAAACCCGCGCAACAAAGCAGACACGATGCCTAACCCACGCGTAACTCGTCGCAAAAGTCTGAAGGGCATGTTCCACGCTATGCAACACCACCAACACAACAACAGTCAAACAGATCCGAGCGAGCCCGGCCTCAACCGTGATCAGGTCTTTGAGGCATTTGCTTCACATGCAGATACTAGCTTCGATGATCCGAGCCAACTGCGACAAGTATCTCGCAAAGGTCGACGCAAGAGCTTGCTCAGCGCTTTCGAGTCTAAACTGAGCAAAAAGGCATCCAAAGCAGCCAATGAAAGCAATTTGACTCTACCCGTTGTATCCACCCGCAGCTCCTCAATCGTCCATTCACCTTCGTCGTCCTCTTCGTCGTCAGTGCCCAAATCCAGTCTTAGACGACACGCCTCCTCCGGCAGTAATAGTCAAAAACACCATGCCGAATATTACCAGCCTGCTCTGCGTCCCATCGGCTCTCATTCTCACCGAGATCGCCAGGCCTCCATTGACTCGGATATCTCCAAAGTCAGCACCTTTGATTTGGACCTATTTTCCATAGATGATCCAAAACCATCGCAGAAGAAATCCTCCTCCAAAGCTGGTCGTCGATTGTCTGCGATCGATACCGGCGATTCTAAAGTGTCATTGCGGCCTAAGGCCAAGTCGCTGCGCGATGTACGCCGATCAGAAAATAACAGCAATAACAATAATAGCAGTAGTTCTTGGCAGCCTCCTGCAGACGAGATAGAGATGAAATCATCACTATCATCCTCGCACCGAACCCCGCGTTCTCGATCGCGCGTCTTGCGGTCACCGCCCCCGCCGCCTCCGACCGATCATGGCATGGAACAGTTGCCGAGTATGCCCAATGTTGATGTCAAACAAATCAAAGTCGAACTCGAAACGCCTCGGTCTACGACTGCGACTGGCACGACGGCTACCCATCCAGATACGGCTGAAGCAAGTACCAAATCACGCCGCACAGATCAACACCTGACAGCCAACGTGCTCAGCAACGTCAAACGCAGACTTAGCCTCGGAAAAGACCGCAACCGCGCCGGGAAAGACGCAGCCGCCAACCCCAGCACGAGCACAAGCACCAGCACGAGCACCAGTGCAGGCCGTCAGAGTTTACCTGCCACGTTCTTGAAGAAAGCCCGCAGCAGTTCACGCACGCATAGCTTGGCTGTTGACAGGCGCAAGTCGCCTACTTTGGGTGCGGAGTCGCCGCCGCCTCCTTTACCTGTTGCTGGCCATTTTGGGTCGACTGCTCGACGCCGCCACCAATCTGTAGAGCAGTATGAAGCGGACGCGCCCGAGATTATCCCACCTGTGCCACCTGTCCCCAAGCACCACTCAATCGCCAAAAAGGACTCGTCTTGTCACCTCGAAGTTCACCACGGTCAGAGCCGAGCGAGTAGCGCCAGCTCTGGACCGCCCGCTGTTTCAGGTGACGAGCATCAGCCGCAGCAGAAGCAACAGCAGCAGCTACAACAACGGTCATCGCGAAGGTCACTGCGTCGCAAGACGAGTCGTCATTCTTCCTTTGGCGACGTGGACGATAGTGAAGTTGAGGACACAAAGACGAAGAAGTCATCTGAAAGACGCATGTCCCGCCCGGAGAGTGTCAAGGAGAGTCTTACGTCCTTATGGCGGAAACGCAGCATATCCAAAACATCCAAGTCGAAAGACAAGATCGAAAATGCTTTACCCGCACAGGCTGCTGCTCCTCTTTCCACCGCCCAGACTAGTACTGTCCGCAAACGTGGCAAGGTAAAATCGATATAATTAGTTTTATTGAAAATCCTCATGGTTGACCGCTCTACAGACGTTGCCAGGCAGTTTGGCTGCTCCTCCACCCGTGCCAGCCATGCCTCTTCCGCCCATGAAAGTTGAACCGATTACGGTTCTAATTCCTGACGGGGGCTCGCTACGTAAGGCACCGTCCAAGTCGCCTTACAAAGCACTCACACCCACTCGCATCCCTATCCGCAAGCATTCATCACTTTCGCGTTCGGCCGACGTCACGCCTGTAGGCTTTACAAGCAGCGAAGAGGAGATCGTGGTGGGTGAGGATGGAAAGACGAAGCGGAGGCGTCATCCCCGTCGGGCACGTCCCCAGCAAGGCCTGACTCCGCCGACGTCCGTGACCCCGGCTGCCAATGTCTCACCCCGCACCAAACCGACACGGCCTCCGGCCTTATCTCGAAAACAGTCGCTCACGGCCCCCAAGGAAGACCCGCCGCGCTGCCGCAAGACGAGCTCGACTACGACATCATCCGTGAGCCGTGCCGCCTCGCTGCATGCAGCGACGAGCCGCAAGAACTCGGTAGCGTCGGCTGAGATCGAAGCACTCGAAAAAGACAAGGAGCGCGCACGCACGCTGAGCCTGCATGACAAACTGCAGTCGATGGTTGCGCAGCACAGCATCGATGAAGGTTTTTACGGCGATAATGGTCAGAGCGCGTACAGCTACCTCGACGACTATATGTCGGTTGAGGCCCAGCCATCCGCAGCAGCGCCTGAACCTGCCCAGATCTCGCCCACCATGGCACGCATGCCCAAGTCGCCGCAGACAGCCTTGAAATACTATACGCCATATCTGACCGCCTATGAGCAAGCCGAGATCCTAGACTATCCGCACATTTATTTCATGGGCCCGCACGCACGCAAGATTAAAGGCATCCCAGATCGACCTCAATGCAACTTTGGGTACGACGACGAGCGTGGTGACTATCACATTGTGCTCCAGGACCACCTTCGGTATCGCTATGAAGTAATCGAAGTGCTCGGCAGCGGCTCGTTTGGCCAAGTCGTCAAGTGCGTGGATCATAAAACGGGTGAGTCGGTCGCGATCAAGCTGATCCGTAACAAGAAGCGCTTCCACGCCCAGGCTATGACCGAAGTCAAGATCCTCAAGAGCTTGGTCGAATGGGATCCGGAAGATAAGTTCCACAATATCCGCATGACGGACTACTTTTACTTCCGGAACCACTTGTGCGTTGCTTTCGAATGCCTCAGTATCAATCTCTATGAATTCATCAAGAGCAACCATTTCCAAGGCTTTAGTCTGAGCTTGATCCGAAGGTAAAAAAAAAAGCACAGTATTGCGAGCAGTAACTCACGGGATTTAATATCGACTTCAGGTTTACCATTCAGATGCTCCAGTCTCTGTGTCTCTTGCATGATCACCGCGTCATTCACTGCGATCTTAAGCCTGAGGTAAACAATAGCGGCAGCGTGTCGGTACATGTCACTCAAACCTTCGTCTAGAATATTATGCTTAAACATCCGGCCAAGAGCACGCTCAAAGTCATTGATTTCGGTAGTAGTTGTTTGGAAAATGAACGAGGTAAGTGCTGCCCATGAATATGAGGCTTCCTTTCTGACACTGTTCTTTCTGTAGTTTATACCTATATCCAGAGCCGATTCTACCGCGCCCCGGAAGTTATCATGGGCATGTCATACGGTTTACCAATTGATATGTGGAGCTTGGGCTGTATTCTTGCTGAGCTGTACACTGGTATGCCCATTTTCCCTGGAGAGAGCGAACAGGAGCAGCTGGCGTGCATTATGGAAGTTTTGGGTGCACCTGACAATTATCTGGTGGAGCGGAGCAGCCGACGCAAGCTCTTCTTTGGTAAGTGAGAAGAAAGAGCAGGGAGCAGCGAGAGATTGAACGTATACTACATCAGATTCAAACGGTAACCCACGTCCGGTGACCAACTCCAAGGGCCGACGACGACGCCCAGGCGCCAAGTCTATTCCTTATGCGCTTCGTTGCAACGACCCGATGTTTATCGACTTCATTTCGCGCTGCTTGCGCTGGGATCCCGATCGACGTATGCGTCCGTACGATGCGCTGCGCCACGACTGGCTTCTCCAGGGCAGTAACAGCAACGGCGCAAGCAGCACTTTCCAGCATCAACCCCATCAGAGCATCAACGACAACCATAGATACCAGAAGTCCAACTCGGGAGAGCAATTTACTGTTTTTGATGGCAAGACCGGAACTTATACTACTCGCCGCAAAAGTTCTGCTGCCATCGACGTAGACGACTATTATTTTGCCCGTCACCAGTAACAAAACACACACACAAGCAAGCATGTGTACATACATCCTACATCACGCACTATAACGAGATAAAATCAATACAAAAATACCGCCAATATATATATAATACCGCATCCATTTTCATCCGACCTCGTTAACAGTGTATGTGCAGATTTGCAAATGATGGGGACTTTATGTATGGAGGCCAATAGAGTGCGAGTTAGGAAGTATACATACAGGTGCTCGTAGTAGTAGGCTGTGCAATATAACAAGGACAAGAGGATATATCATGATACAAGGAATACATAATAGTATGCTAACAAATAGTATTAAGGGGCTTAGAAAAGGGGAAGCTTGATGAAGGTATGCTCTTCGTCGTAGAGCATGGCACACATAATGTACCAGGAGCCGATTGCCAAGGCAAAGGAGAACCAGCCTCCGATCTTTGTGAGGACGACAACACCCGTGAACGCACCCAGGCAGCCAAAGAAGTAGCAACAGAACACCAGGGCCAGGACGATCCGGATAACAATAGGCATGCGTAAACTGCCAAAGAAATAACAAGCTGTGACGATGGCATACGCGAGCTGGATCAAACCCATGCACTGGTTGAGTTCATGGATGCCATTGGCGGTCGTGGCCTCAAGGAAGCCGGATCCGGAGCAGAACATCAAGGTATAGGCAAAGAAAAAGCCAGAATACATCATGAAGGTTGTAGAGGAGAAAGTATCGCCCTGGCAGAGCAAGGCAATACCTGCCACGAGCTGGCCAATGGCACCGTTGCCGAGCGCGACGCCCACCGCCACCTGCGGCAGGTCTGTAATGATTCCTGCATTGAACAGACCGAGAACAAAGCTGCAAAGCGCAAAGCTACCAAAGCCGATCGTGATGGGATTGGCAACCTTCTTGGGGGGAGAGACTTGGCCTTCTTGTTGTAGCTTGGCCACGATATCTCGAACTTGCTGCTCTACCGAGGTATCAGAAACGACTTCGATCGTCTCGTGGTAGTCGACTTGGGGCTTTTCGGTGCTCATATCTTTGGAATATGTATACAAAGATGCGGATTAAAAGTTAGGAAATATGCAGGCAGATGCTTGTGTAAGAAGAATTAGAATTAAAATGATACGTGATAGATGGGATCGCTTTTATATGGATCAAGTGGAATCGCTTTCATTTCTGCTTTTAGTATTTTCTTTACCTATGTACACCTAGCAATACGCATTGGGTATGTATGTTTGAATGTGTGCTCTGTGTGTGAGAAAGAAGTGTGTAACCTAGATCCGTGGCGTATATAATTTATATGCTCTGCTTCGACCAAAACGGCAACGATGTGAAATTTCCTAAACGAAAAGGAAGAATAATTCCTCTCGCGGAAGTCGATCGAGATCTTATTTCCTCCTTTGTCCCGGCCTAGGCTTTTCTCTCACAAGTGTCAAAAAGTAAATAGGAAACGGAAACCTACATTTCAACTGTCAGAAAACATAGCAAAAACTGCAGAAAGACATAGTAGATTGACTTAACCCCGCATTTTTGTGTCCATTTTCCCCACACTCGTTTGGCGGCCATTGTCGAAGTCGGTACAAACTTATCTCGGGTGCACAATGTGCTGGGATTGTTCCTATGCTTAGATATTGCTTGCTCTCTTGCTTGGCATTGGTCCAATGAGACGTTTCGCTTCTTTCCTGCTTTCTCTGGACTTTACCCACGCGACCCAAGTGAAAAGTCTCACCTAAGATTTATTCCTTTTCCAGGCGATATACACACGCTTTCTCGTCTGCCGCCTTGTCTTTTTGCTTCCGTCCGCGCCGTGCTTTCCCAACCATATCAAACTGCAAAACTCCTCCCCTTTCCAGCAGTACGCCGCGGCTCATAGATACAATCGATGTACGCATATACACGTACACAACAACGTGTCTTTCACACACCCAAATGCATCCTTAGGTTTTCACCGTAGTTTCGGAACATCTATGTTTGACAGGTATAATGAGGAAGACGAGGACTATGCACACACCGCTGTTGACTTTGTCAGTTTGGAATATCGTGGGCAAAAGCAGATGTCTACTCTCTCTTTCGTATGCCGTGGCAATGATCAAGAAGACCATGACACGCAGTGATGCGTGCATACATGGCTCTTATTTTCTTATTTCTCCTCCTCCTGGCTTTCGTCCCAGAAGTTTTGGAGACCTTCAGGGAGGCTATATTCTATCTGCTGTTGCTTCGCAATCTCTTGAGCTTTGCGAATGTGGTCCAGCGCGGCCTTGTAGTTTGTGCCTTCTTCATCTTCATTTTCGAGAAGGGCAAGATTCAGGCATGCCTCGGCCAGGTCCGCATGGCTCTGAGGCACTACCGGTTGCATCTTGGATATAGCTTGTTCAAAGTAAGATTTCGCTAATATAAACATGAGAGATTAGTACGACCGAGCCTAATAAGCCTGTTCCATTTCTTTTGATACCTTTCTTAACCGCATCGAGGGCCTTCAACGTTTCAGGGCTGACTTCTTCTTCCTTCTCGTTATCGTTCTCTTCGTCCTCCTCATCGTCACCTAGGTCTGCCCGATCCATCCAGTAGTTTGCAATGGTCAGCTGACCCATCCCGAGTTCCCGAGCGATACGGCCGTTCTCAGGCTCCTCTGCAATCGACATATTGTATGAGCCATCCAATCCGAACCGAATGCGTCGGATGAAAACAACAACTCAGCATATCCCATTTCTGGGTTGGTCGCCTTGCAACTCTGCCTTTTTCCTTTATGCGCTTACCTTTATAAGCATCCTGAAGAACCTTCTCAGCCCACTTCAAGAAAGGTTGCTTATTCTCGAGGTCGCTATACAGGTCGCCATGAGTCTGCATAATGGCTGCGAGCTCGACAAGGGGCATGCCCTTGATTTCACTTGGCCCGAGCGACTTCTCGACAAGGGCGAGCGCTTTCGTGGCCATGTCTGGGACCTTGCTACCTTCTTCTGTGACTTCAGCTGCAGCCTAACGAAAACCAGGTCAGTCTCACACTACAAACGAACAATCGCTTTGGATACTAACGCAGGTTACCTTGGCAATCCAGACTTTCGCAAGGGCGATTTCCATCTTGGCAACCAGCAGTTTGCTATCTGCATCTTCGCGATAATGATCAAGGCCGTCCTGTAGGCGCTCCTCAGCGGCTTCCAGGAAGGGTTCAAACTCTTCCTCGTCGGTTAGGCGGCCAAGCTCGTAGAGGGCGGACCCATACGTCAGATAGAACTGAGCGGGTTGCTTGGCTACGTCCTCCGGTGCATTGCGCAGGATCCGGTCAGATTCGTGGATCGTACCGCGTAATAGTTGCAGCGCGGCAGGCAAATCGGTCTCTACAGGAGGAATAGGGACACGTTAAGTTATTGCAATGCTTGTCTTGGCAGGATGACGTCTTGCAGCAGTCCAGATCGGTTTCGAAAAAGAAATCGAGATTAGATACCTGCTTTCTCCATTGCGCTCTCGAACAGGGCGGCGGCTTCACCAACTTCATCGCCTTCCTCGACCATTTTGTCAAGGACAAGAGTCTGAGCATTGCTCGTATCTTCGGGCGTGTCTGTCTTGGCCTTCTTGGCTGCCTTTTGTGCTGCTAAACCTCTTGGTCTTTTCTTCTCGGCACCCATTATTTTTTTTATATACAATACAGGGAAAAAGCTTTTTTTTTTTTCACTTTATTTGACAGCATGGCGCGGGCATTGTCAGACGCCACACTATCTTTTGCGCAGCGTCACACGAAACGGAAAAATCGAATGTTTAATATTGGACGGTATACAAGTTGACTCCTCCCAAAGAAGAGAAGACCATAGAAGTAATAGGAAAAGAACAAATTGTGTGTGCATATATATTATTTACATAAAGCCGACACTGCGACAGATCGGCTCAAGACGTTCGGGTGCCAGCCCTGTAATATTTGGTGGAGGTGGTGGTAAAGGTATAGGTGCTGTATCGACCTGGTGTTCATTTCCAGGGGGATTCACGCCTGCCGGTGGGTTAATTGGTACGGCGGACTCATGGACTTCATTTGTGTCGTTATTCTTTTTGTCGTTCTGACTACTGCTAACGCTCTCTTGAGAACTGTGTTGAGAAGGCGATGCGTGTGGTTGCTGTTGCTGTTGCTGTTGCAGTAGAAATTCTTTCTCCACTAGGGTATCCAACTGCTGAAGCAGTGACGGATCAAAGCGCATCTCGAAAAAGTCCAAGATATACTTGCGCGAAGGCAGTCGAAAATGGTAGCTTCCCATATACTGACATACAGCATAAAACACATCGACACGTCGAAAATGCTCGGGGTGACGATATCGGATTCTATAAGGGTAAGGCAGTATGAGTTTTCCGTGCTCGGCATAGTTTTCCCCCTTTCTTACTTTGCCAGCTGCTTGATTGCTTCACCTGACAGGATGTGGTTACTCATATCACCGATATGACGCAAGATGTCGACCGCGACAGGATCCCTCGTAATCGCAGCAGAAATCCGCGGCGGATCGGACAGAGATGTTGTGTACTTCCAGTCGCGTATTGCGAGGAAGTTGCGCAAGTTGAGCGGAACACACAACCCCTCTGCCCTGCCGTTGGAGCATTCGACACCTTCCCAGCCGAGTTCACCCAAAAGCTCCATACCTTGCCGCGTCTTGGCCACCAGGCCCAGTACATAGTAACAGGTGCTATAAAACTGTTAGTTGATCCGCGACAAAGAGGCGCAGATATTTACCCTTTCAAAGACAAGATATTGCTGTTTTCCGCCATGTGGACAATGTCTTTGACGACATCTTCGTCCTCCAAGAAAGGCAGACCGTTTTTTGTCGCCCCGATGTTGCCTACTGCCCACAGGACGGCCTTGAGTTGCTGCAATGCGTCCATGTCTTGGCTCTCGAGAGAATAAGACCGAATATGCTGGACAAAGAGCTGAAAGTGGCCCTTGTCACGGAGGAGTTGGCAGCCTTCTTCAGTTTTAGTCAGCTCACCATAGAAGTGGGGCGGCGAGAAGCCATCTCCAGGTTGTCTGAATATAGCGTGAGTCTTAAGATAAACTTCCTTTCCCATGTGCTCGACTTACAACGTTTCATAGTTGTTCTCACTATCCACTCGCTCCTCGAATGGGTTGGCATCTTTCCTGTCGGGTGTGTTGGCCAATGCGCGCGCGAGAGATAATTCCAGCTGAGTTACGTATTGTTGATTCCGGAACTGCAGGGAACTAAAATTAGTATACTCTTTTGCGAATGCGACGACGACTTGCCTCAAACCAATCGTCCATCTCTTTCTGCACATAACCAAGATCATAGAGATATCGGAAGCCGGTGGAGGTCGATAAGAACCTGTTTTCCCTGTTATGAGTGTCCGAGAAAGTTTGCCACACATATCTCTTTGCTTACCGAAGAAGCAGAGGGTTGCCAATCTCGCCGAGATGCCCCAAGCTGGGACGGTATTTGACAAGAAGTTCCAAGTTGGCCTGCTTTTCACAGGCTTCGTCGAGAAGACTGACAGCGACCTGGCAGACCTCCAGATGGGTATCGTACAATTGAGTCAGCAGCAACCGGATAATCCAGTCGTTGTATTCCCGCTCGGACCGCCGCATAATAACGCCCAGATATTGTGTGGCGAATAGACGGATCGGATTATAGCCGGACGTCATTATTTTGGAGAGTAACACACGCGGGTGGCCGTCGAGAGCATAATCGAGGTTAGTCACCATGGCGACCTTGAGATCATCTCGGTTCCGCAACTCGGACAGTTCATAAAACAAACTAAAGATCTTGAACTTCTCCAAGATCCGTACTCCGTCCTTGTTCTTGCTAAATGTACCTAACAGTGTAAAGTAGCCGCCGCTCAGGGTCGTATCCATGCGCTCCATGGAGAAAATAGGCTCAACTTCGGCATCACCGCTCTTGAGTGGGTCCACTTCGCTTAAAGCTTCGGCGATCTGGCCCAGCAACTTGTTCTCACTGAGATAGCGCACGCCGTCTGGATTACTCAGTAGCGCGGTAATAAGAGTGCATCCAGTCCGGACGTAGCGTGATACGTTCGCCTTGGTGGCGTTGATGTCGGAAAACCGGTGGGAAAAGGGGCGATAAAACGCCAAGAGGCGTTTGATGAATTTCTTTCCACGCATTGCTTCGTCGAGCCGCCGTGGGTTGAGTAGCGGCCCTTGCAGCAGCTCAGAAATGCTTTCCCAGCTCCATTTTGTGTAGTCCTTGGTGTTGAGCACCTGGGTATCCATGAGGAGTTGACGGAAATGAACATCATCAATGGCATAGCCGATCTTCAGTTTGACTTCGTGTACTTTTTCTTGTGCCCGGAGCGTCGTGCCTTTGGTTGCGGTTGCAACCGCAGGCGCAGCATAACGAGACCGTGCACGAGTTAAGCGATCAATGTGAGCGAGCGCGGTTGTGGCGTTATGACGCACTTGCTCGTCTTCAAAATTGGACGCAAGGGCAAAAAGTTTCGGCAACGACTGAACCTGAATACCCATCATGATAGGCAGCAGGCGCGTCGAAAGCTGCAAGATTTCGCCAATCAGCAATGTAGCTTTTCTCGAGATGTACACCTCGTCCGACTTGACCATATCGATCAGCGCCATCAGGATATCGGCATCGATAAAGATGATAAGGATCACACACAGGTGATGGTCCAGCATTTTGAGTAATCCTGCATTGCTGCCTGCTACGCGGCCGCCCGTATCAAGGATGGTATCATTGAGCGTATCGTTCAACATGATTGTATTGTTGAGGGCTGGACTGGCCCGCCCAACTCCTGGTTTGTCACTGTCACTGGTTGAGGGTGCTACTTGGACGGTGTGCTGTCGGCCAGACAGAAAGTTGTTATAATCTTTTGGCAGCTTCACCCGGAATATGTCAAAGAACATATCGAGTGCAATTTTCTGATAAATGTGGAGAGAGATCGTGTCAGTCCGAGTACTAGATGGCCAATCAAATACCCAAGTTTACCTTTGTTTCGGGCGCAGGGTTACGAAGCGCTTGCACCACAGACCGTGCGGCACGCAGATTGTTTGCACACATGCAGAAAACACCGGGCCACGTCTTCAGTAAAAGTGTCACGACGCGTGCACTGTTTTTCAGTCGCTCTTCATAGTTGGATCCTTTGCCAGATTCAGTAAAAGGTGCAATGATCATCTCGAGGTCAACGCCAGGCCGGAGATAGCAGCGGCGTCCGGGCGTATCCAAGACGTAGACTAAAGCATGCACCAGAACTTCGGCCATATGCAACTGTCCATCCAAGAGTGCCTGCATTAGAACTCGCACACCGCCTGACCGCACCGTTAACCCAATATCGAGAATGGCTGAAAAATGAATATATAACGGTAAGCAAGATGTTATGCCAATAGCGCTTATAGGTCTACCTAGCTCAGCCAGAGTCTCAAGAGATACATTGCGTAACCGATTATCCATCTGCTCGGCAATGGCCACGACAGCGCGGACGATACCTTGGTTGATATACTTGAGACCACCGTATTCAATAAAGGCTCGGACGAGTTTCAGAGTCTGTTCACATTCGGGTTCGTTGGCGCTGCCCTCTCGTGCCAAAGCTCTAGATAAAATATATATGAGCGACACAGGCCCATTGCTTGGTCGCGATATTCCCATACCTTACGATGAAGATGTCGATCTGCAGAGATGCTATGAGTTCAACGTCGTCTGGAGATTCTACCAAATGGCGAAGTGTGCGAAGTCCCATAACTCGAATCTCGAGATTGGGGCTCGTGATACATTGCCGCAGGCTGTGAAGAGAAAATGAATGAATCGGTCGGCGGGTCGTATCAAGCAAGTGCTATTCGCTAACCTGATCGCGATTTTTTTCTTTGGATAATGATTATCAATATCTGCTGTGTTCTTCAGGATGCGTAAAAGGGTATTGAGCTTATCCAGCTTGGACTCTTTGAGAGCGGTAGCTTCGGCAGATGCCCCTGGTTCAGCTTCTTTCCATTCATCGATGCGTAGCTGAGTGATGATGTGATTAATGCGTTTACTGATGGGCCATGCGTCTGTGGACGATCGATGATAGATGATGGATGAGGATATAATACGAAAGACATATGATATATGACCGATGCATACCATCATCAGGGAAAGATATACTTTCGTGAGAAGCCTTTTGTTTGCCTTTGATATTAGGAGAACTGTTGGAACGTGGCTTTGTTCGTGAGCGGGAGGTGATGGTAGGTAATGCGGTAGTTGAGAAAAGGGACGTGTTGCCAGAGTAATTGTGCTCTTTCAGGCGTTTAGATATGTCTGGGCCCAGAGCTCCTATAAAAAGACACCATAAGGTTATACAGAATACCACAAATAGCACAATAGAGGGATAGTACCTGCGTTGGTGCGAATGTACTCGATGCGTTTAACAATGTCGTTAATGGTCGTATTGTAAAGGTCTAACTGAGCTTCGAGATCTTTGGTACGCTTTTTGTCTTTAAGATAGACTTCGAGCATATTCTCTACGCCTAGCTTCATTTTGTTCTCCTTGTCGTACTTTTGCAGGAGGTCATCGAGCTAGAGGAGAGTCATGAATGAAAGAGAGCTATGATGAGTTGTGATTTGGACACAATGAGTTATTGTTATTACCTGGCGCAGGATTTGTGATGTACGTTTCTCGGGAAGAGTTGGAGGTGGAGGGGGAGGAGGGGGAGGAGGGGGAGCTAAGGCGGATAAAGTGTTGTCCATCGCGTACGAGTGCTGCAAGGCGGAAGAAGAACCAGAGTCAGGTGATGGAGACGGACACATCGGAGGCACTCTCGAAACTCTTGCTCACTCAAGCCGGGTTTTTATATTTAAAAATATGAGAATAAAGAAGCAAAACCTTGGCTCGCGTCACGATCCTCCCAAATGCGGTGCTTCTTTTCTGTCTGTACTGTATTTTTTGCTTTTCATTAGTCTTCTCCGCTCACCCATTGATAAATACATTGGTACTGGGTATTTTTTAGGCTCCATCCATGCAACCGTTCCGGCTTCTCATGTAACTTTCCACAATTCCCACCTATGTGAACATACTCTCCATCACATGCTGAAAAACTGGACATATACTAGACGTACGCTTTGGCCCGTTATACAAAGATTATAGTATAAAAAGGCACACCAGAGCGTTGCATAGAACGACGCATAATTCACAGGCCCTTTTGCCGTATATCTTTCATCTGTCTCGCTTTCTTCAAGGGAAATTTCCTTCGATCCATTCGACGTGTCTTGTGGTACTAGTACTAATGAACGTCTTCACTTGGGCCGGACTCCAGGCGGGGAACGATGGACTTTGCGAGACCTTACAATGCGCAGCTACGACAGAACTTCACTTGTCCACTTCCTCATCCTTGATAATAAAAGCGACAAACTGCGTCTGGGAACTGTAATGATGTCATTTGAATACTGAGAAATTACGCACAACATCATTATCAAAACTCCATATCCCAACTGCGAGTTCTCTACAATAGAACGTCTTGTCGAATATCATCAGCAAGAAGCCTTAGCGTACAAAGCGACGATGATATTAGGCATTTGGGCTACTACCGGCGCGTCCTGTCTCCAAAGTCAGCGACATTTTTGTGTCTTCTTACCCAATCATCGGGTCTTATATGCTCGCAGTAGTTGCTGTCTCTTCTCTCTGTCTTCCTTCTATATGACTTTAGCCATGATTTCGCTCCCGTTTGTGGAACACCTACCTGCACTATAGATAAACCGTTATACGGCAGCTAAAGATGGCGACTACATGTATAACTTTACTGCATGAATATAACCGTAACTATCCTAAGCGGCAGTAGAGACGGACGTCAATATGAGCTTACAGCATGTGGTTGACACCCCATATAGGAATAGACGTTTTTGAGCCATGATTTCAATTATTATTGGCCATGAGCAGAAGCCAGGAGGAGAGAAGAGACGCAGAACATAAAGCTACTTACACATTAAAGGACTGCTAATGATGTCCAAAATGATGTACTTTTGACGCGTCAGCTTAATATCATGCATACCTGTGCAATGCATGGTTTGTGGGCGGGCAACCGGTGGCAGAGGGACTTGAGGGGAATCTGTATGTTTATATTGCCCTTGTTAGTTTATGCTTCTAAGCCATAACACTGTGCGCGGAAGTACTTGCCACGCAGGAGTCTTTGAAAAGAACAAAGAAAAGGAAAGGGAAAGTAGACGTGGGAGAAAACAAACGCCTCTATTGAAAAAGACGTGCGTCGATGGACTTCCATGCCGTTACATGTTCGGGATGCACCAATGGGAGAAGCAACGCGCTAAAAGTGGTCCTGACAGGGATCAACGTCAATAATATTTCGCGTTTCAAAGGATTCATTGGTCTGCTGGGCCAGCACGTAATCCATGCTCATCTATGGGAAAAGACGCGTCAGAAAAAAGACTTCTGCAAAAGTGTCGAACACGTTGCGCGGAAGTGGTGTCAGATATCAAGGATCTTATTTGCTTTTCTATATCTCGTCAAATACTCGCGAAATCAAGAAAGTGGACAGTCTCGCTCATGACAGCAGTAGAAGAGGTGGTTGCTTTCCAGAGATCCGTTGGCGCCGCACCGGTTTATAGAGAAAGGGAGAGATCGTAGACCCTGCTTGTGTCGAACAGTAGTATCGCGATTGGCACTTCGACAGGTGGATTCAGATCTGTATAAGCGCGGGCAGGTGTTGAAGTTATTTGAGAGACGAAATTATCCTAGTATACGCGTTCGGGTGTTAATGGACACGTTTCCTCTTCGGCTGATCACATTTTGATGAGAGTCAGTCCTGTATCCCAGTCCATCATGCGTCGCGTCTCTTTGACACTATTGCAGTCTTCATTACGTTCTTCTGGAATATATTTTCTTGATTCATTCTATCATTCTATTGTATTTACACCGTTCACAGGTGGTTTGGTCAAGGACAAATTTCAAAAGGCATTTATTAGACCTGTAGGCAGAGAGTCACTACCACCAAATAGTGTACCTCACACCCCAAGTACCACTGCGCAAAAATGTGTTTCTCTTCCGAGCATGTGATTTAGCTAGACTCGAGCCATCGTTTATTATTATTTAGATTTAGATAGAAGACTGAGCTCGCACCGCAGGAGCTTAAAAGAAAGTGATCATATAATTGGGACTTATGTCAGCTGCCAATGTTTCGGAATATCAGTACAGAGTTTTATCGCTCATCAGGCATAGTGCTAATGGAGTGCGACGCTCGATGTCATAGATTAACTTCGATATTCTATTCTCTCATAGACCATTGTAAAGTATCACGGTAAGGTCAATACAAAAATGTAGTTTAACAGTAAACTCTGAAGAATATGATGCAACTCCCTCAGAAAGGAGATAGTGAAGCAGGCTCATAAATTTAAGAGAAGCACCTCTTTACGGTGATGATGTTTGTGTGCGGCCTTTCAATAGGCAAATTCCCTAAAATGGGAGCTTCTTTGAAGTATTACTCGGCCTCTTTTCATCACCACTCAAGGTAAACGAGGACCCTCCATCCATCCATCCGTCCATCCATCTTTAACATTGTAATCAGATGCCTCCCAAGTTTGATCCTAATGAGGTGAAGATCATCTATCTTCGTGCCACCGGTATGTTTGTCGTTGTCTACACAAATGGAATCTTCATTCACATTTCTTTTTTCTTTACCAATTCCAACAGGTGGTGAGCTGGCTGCCTCGTCTGCCTTGGGTAATTACTCAACTTAAATTTGAATGGCGAAGTTTGCACTTTCGATATTTACTTTTCTTTCGAAAATAGCTCCCAAGATCGGTCCTCTTGGTCTGTCGCCCAAGAAGGTCGGTGAAGACATTCAGAAGGGCACCAAGGAATGGAAGGGTCTGCGCGTCACTGTCCAGTTGACGATCCAGAACCGTCAGGCTAAGGTTGCTGTTGTTCCCTCTGCCTCGTCTCTGGTCATCAAGGCTCTTAAGGAGCCCCCGCGTGACCGCAAGAAGGACAAGAACGTCAAGCATACCGGCAACATTTCCCTCGACGACGTTATCGAGATTGCCCGCACTATGCGCTACAAGTCGTTCGCCCGCGAGCTGTCCGGCACTGTCAAGGAGATCCTCGGCACTGCTCAGTCCGTTGGCTGCACCGTTGACGGCCAAAACCCCCGCGACCTCTGCAAGGCCATCGACGCTGGCGAGGTTGAGATTCCTGTAAGTTTCTAATTCTCTAATGAAATCGTCAAGTAATTAGTAAACTAACGTGCCTTGTTCTCAGGAGAAATAAAATATTAATAAAGAACACCATGCTCTCTTGATTCTTTATTCTGTCACTTTGCAAACGATTTTGCCCATGGTTTGGTTACTCTCCATGCACAGATGGGCATCGACAATGTTCTTCCAGTCATACTCTTTGTCGATGAATAACTTATATTTGCCGTCGCCCTTGCCGAGGTGGTCGCAGACCACGTTCTTCCATACCGCATCACGAAGGCGCGACTGGTATTCAAGCGAGCGACTACGCAGAGCAGAGCCTTCGATCTAGATTTTTGAGACATACCTGTTGTTAGCGATCCATCTGCGTACTTTCCACCACTGGGGACTGCCAGTGATCTGTACTTACCCGCAAGCGCTTTTTGAGCAACGGTACGATATTCACTTTCTCGAGTACGGCGCCTGTAAAATAGGGCATGTCAATAATTGAACCCAGTTCAGTTGCTGACGGATATGGTCAAGCGTTACTTACCAGACAAGAAGGCGAGCAGCACCATACGGCCATCGACTGCAAGCGTACCGATATTGTAATCGAAGTAATCCTTCCCAATGAAGTCGATGATGACGTCCACGCCTCGGTTGTTTGTCTCCTTGGCAATCTGGATGACATGAATTAAGGACCGTCTAGTGTAATTTGAAGCTGTACCTCTTCAGCCCAGTTGCTTGATTTGTAGTTGATGCCCCGGGTAGCACCGAGTTTCTCGCAAAAGGCAGTCTTGTCGTCGGAGCCCGCTGTGACATAGATATGTCTTCTGCATAATCGTGAACATCAATAGGTAAGATTCTGTAAAGCAGATGGTACAGTGCTGCTCATGACTTACGCGCCAGCAACCTTTGCGAGTTGAATGGCTGCAATGCCAACTCCTGAGGCGCCCGCGTGGATGAGGATATCCTCGCCTTCCTTCAGACCCGCAACAAAGAAAAGCGCTTGGTAAGCAGTGAACCAAGTTTCCGGTATAGCCGCCGCTTGCTCAAAAGACAAGCTGTCGGGCTTGATAATAGCCAGCGCTTCTTCCATGACGGCGTACTGTTTATCCGTTGAGCCTCATTTTGATTTCTAAGCAAAGGGGTTTCCAGCAAACTTACTTCAGCATATCCTCCTCCACCCATTAGACCGAAGACAGCATCGCCAGGCTTGAACTTGGTCACTGTATATAATATTAGAACAATCGTCATGCGCGCGTTTCTACCTATATTTGACATGCATTACCTTGGCTACCAACTTCTTCAACGATACCTGAGGCCTCGACTCCAATAATTTCACTCGCTCCAGGTGGAGGAGGATATGTGCCCTGACGTTGATTGATATCCATGCGGTTCAGACAGAAGCATTTGACCTAAATGACGCGTGACCTTGAGAGGATGCCCTTGTCTGCCTTGATTTAACTAACCTTGACGAGAATCTGGGAATCCTTGGGGGAGGGCTTTGGAGTTTCGCCAATGTAAAGCTGGTGAGCATCACCTTTAAATCAAGCGAAACACGCGTTAACTCCTAGTAAGTTATGAGCAAAGGCCAGACTTGCCTGGTTGCTTGACGAGGACAGCACGCATATTGACCATGGTTAAGAAAAAGGAAAGAAATGAGTCTAATACTGTGAGAAATGCGCTAATTTAAAGTAATGCCGCCCAGTAGGCTGGCAAAAAATAATCGGTTATTCATTTTCGCAAGAAATACATCTACACAATAAAAAATAAAGAAAGGGAAGGGAAAAGCACAAGAGGAAAGAAAAGAAAATCTGGTATCGAATCTATCTAACGCAAAAAGGCGAAAGGGAAAGATTATGACTTCTCATTATTCTTCTCCTCGCTGACAGGCATTGGCGAATTGATAGCTGCATCAGCTTTCTTTTCAGTATGGATGGCACCACCCGCTGAAGCAAGAGACGCCGCGGCGCTGCGAATGGCAACATCACCGCCTTCGGAGCGTAGTCGTTCGAGCTCCTTTTCGGCCTTCCAAACCAGGCAGGATTTTGTCGAGAAAACGATATCCAGCTCTTCGAGTGTCTTGTTGCTTGTTTCGGGATAAAAGGCCCAGACAAAAGGGATCGCCAAAAAGTTGAGCCCAGCAAAGAGGATAAATGTGGCCCAACCGATGCCTGCAATCATAGGTGGCGTAATCTCCATAATTAAAGCGTTGCCAATAGACCAACCCACCACGCTCCAAGCGCCGCCGCGTGCGCGTACTTTGGTGGGATAAATTTCGACCTAATAGGAAGATGAGGGATGGTCCACAAAGACAAACTTGTAATAAAGTGCTTACAGGATACAGCCATGGGACAGCCAGCCATGTCATACCAAAGAAACCCGTATAGCCAAAAGTAAAGACTGTGGCAGCAATACCATAACCTAGTCGGTCTCGCTCCATGAGGTCCGGTTTGGTAAGGATACCAACGAGGAGCAAGCAGATCCCCTGCAGGGCAGCACCGTAAAACAGCGTCATGCGACGCCCGATTCGGTCGATCGTGAAAACGTTCACAAGCGTGGCAAACATGTACCAAATATTGTTCAAACCAGAGAGCAATTGTGAGGTTTGCTCTGAGAATCCAGCAGTGCTAAAGACAGTGGGGGCGTAAACCGTAATCTGTGGGATAAACAAAATGTGAGTAACCCCGCAAGTCTATTGGTTCCTGCGTAAGCATGCATGCACGTACTACACCGATGCCTGCAAGTTCTTGAACGATTTGGAGCCAGATCGAAAGATGTACGCGACGAGAGATATTGAGTTTGTCCTTCTTGAAGAGCATCTCCAGGTAGCCTTGTTCACCCTCTTCAGCCTCCATTTCAACGGCTTCTTGAATTTGTTGATACTCGCGTTGCGCTTCAGGATGCTCAGCGTTGCCTTCACCACGGAGGGCAGCCAAGATTTCGAGCGCATGCTCGTGACGGCCTACCTTTACCAACCAGCGGGGAGACTCGGGGAAGAAGTTGATGCCGACTGCAAGGAATATCAGGGGGACCAACTGAAAAGCAATAGGGAAGCGCCAGCGCAAACCGCCTTCCGTGAAACTCATGCCATAATCAAGCCAATACTAAAACAGTACAAAATCCTATATTAGCTTGGTTTCGTCGGTGGTTTTCTTTGCTTCTTTTTTCTTACCGCAACGACAACACCGAAGATATTAAGAGTAAATTCCATGGCAATGAACATACCACGCGACGTGTGGTGAGAAGTCTCAGCACTCCAGACAGGTACAATGGCATTACTTTTACCTAATATGTCAGTATTGTGCTCAACCTTGACGAAAGAATGTTAACTTACAGATGGCCTGTACCAATGCCGGTGATAATACGTGAGCAAATCATCCAGGCGACGTTCTGTGCAGCTGTCTGCAGGATAGCACCGAATATAGCAATGATTGAGCCCACGACCACTGTCTTTATCCGTCCAATCTTGTCACCGATCCAGCCACCCATTAATGCGCCGATCAGAGTACCCGCGTAGTAGACAGCGACGATACCACCGAGTAAGGCCTCTTTGTTGTGTAAGCCCATAATGGATATGTAGTCGGGTGAGATGTTGACGCCACTCATGACACCTTGATCATACTACCGTCGTTCAGTACGTGCATGTCATAAGTATCAGCAGCACGAAACACGCAACAAAGGTGTGACTTACCCCAAAAAAGAAAATACTGAGGCCAGCAGCCAAGTTGATGGCCAGGACGAGATCATGGCCACGATAGCGTTTATAAATATTATACATACGCACTAAAAAGAAACAAGCACAGCAGTAGATGAACGAAAAGAAAAAGAGATGCAAAACAATGCAAGCAGCCGGGCTTTTTATTACTTTCGAGCTTCTACACGAAACAAGGTGTCCGAAATTTTTTTTTTTTTTTTGTTTCTGTATTATTCCAACAAATAACTGACACAAAAGTGATGCCACCGAAAAAGAAAAAAATCTCACAACAGAGTGGAGACGGAGGGAACTCTGGTCGGATCTGTGAGCCTCAACGACATTGGCTGATCACTGTAGGTTAGTTGGCGGTTTCATCCCGCCCACTATCCGGTCAATGCCCGCTTATCCCAGATCATAGAACTATCCTACTTTCGGTATTGCGTCAACGAAACAAACCAATGATTGTTTGAGAAATTCTCCCCACTCTCGGACAATATTACCCTTTGAAGTTTAACCTTATGCCAATCTCCACAATTTCTGTATGGTTCAAAATCTTTTCCCCTTTTTTTAGCGTGTTCGTCGGGCGAGTAGTACTATACTCTATAGCTCTATGGAAAATAATGTGGTATCTCATTAACAATGTCAAAGAAGGGCCACGTTCTCTAACAGAAACAATGTGACGTATCACGCAACGATCTTGTCATACGCGAACATAAATGGTCGTCAAAGTCGACGTCAAAATTGTTTTCAATGTGAGTCTGTGCATCATGAGACATAGTCTACCGTTGTATTACAGCCACCTCGCTGTTGATCGGGGCTGCAAAGTTGGTCTCTTCACGTGATCTGTTGCGCTCGTTTTTCGTTTTCTTTCCCTTTCTACTGGATGACCTGCCTCCATAGCATCCGCATCTCTTAGTAACCTTTCTTTGATTCCCTCGGAGGAAAGAGTGGAAAGCTCAAAAATGAAGCGAGATCCCCGCAATTTTCTAATACTGGAGAGAACGATAGATGTCATGCTTTTTCTATCGATCAAGGAACACAAGTAAAGCTTTCATATTGGCAGACATTTCTTCTTGCTTCGTGGCAGTCGCCCCATGTAACCCCTGTAAATATGACATCATCAACATGCGGTAATTTATTCAGTTGAGATGCTCACTATCTTTACATATTCATGAATATCCCGGATCCTGCTATTTTTGGCTCTGTCTGTTATTCGTACAGGATCAATGGCGCGCACTTCCTTCCTCATATAAATATGTATGCAGGTTCTTTTCCAATTGGCAATGCAGGTGCGTGTTCCAGAATGACATTATTCTGTGTTAAGACCTATGTGCCGTGTCAAAATTCTGTAAACGATTATTAGTAAAAAGTGCAGCCTGTATATCATGATAAAGTACTGCTAGCAGGGTACGAGCACAGCATTTCGGTATAGCCAATTCTGTGGGGTGAGACGGCTGTTCGGTGGCCCAAAAGTGAAACACGGTCAGACTGCTCTCCCGTGGCTCCGTAAAGGCGGGGACCACATTTGTTTACAAAAATGGAAGGTATTTTCTCAGTAGAAGAACGCTTAGACCGGTAGAGGTTCCTGAGATATTCAACGAAGTCTGGGGTCGAATGGGGGTTTAAATCAGGGATGAGCAAATATCTCTTCAACTATTTTCCGGGGGTAACCTTTTTGCCACGGTTATTTCTTTCTGCGTGAAACTGAACATTTATTGAACACGCTCTCAGAACAACTCAAAAGTGATAATGGGCACTGCCTTTCTGCCATCCTGTTTATGCTGCATTTGAGCTGGGCGATACCTTGTACGCATGAAGATGGCAGTATATACCTGTAATTATAAAAATGTTACTTAGAGGACCCTCATGATCAGTACCACTACACACTTTTATCCAAAAATAAAGCACAGTATACTATCGCCCATCAGATAATCTGGCCTTCTTCTTCTGGGAATGTCTATCGGAACGGTTACGTCTCTTAAATAATATTTAGCATACACTTGTTTGCATAATAATGTTGGCGTGTGAAAAATCGCTCGCAAAGGCGGCCCGTGCGCGAGGCATGAATAGTGACCGCTAAGTCATGCGAACTGAGGAGATCCTTAATATAGAATTTTCTTTGCTCCTCTGTACCTTTCTTCGATGCGATATCCAATGCCTACTGCTAAATCTATGTCCCAGAATAAACTATAGGCGCTAAATGTCTATGGTCACAGGCAAGAGGCTCGATTGTAGAGTAACTCCAAATCCCGCCCGCGACACGGATTCGAATTCCAGCGGGCAAAAGCCTCTGTCATTCTGCTTTCGTTCGACAAATCAGATCGCACAATTTACTTATTAGGAAGACTTCTCCCTACCGGTAAACGTATATTTCATGATAGTCCAGTAGATCTATGATATGAATAAAATATCTGACGTCAATTGTTACCAGTGTCCTTTCCTTGGGCGCTATTTCTTTCATCGATATATCTAGTCCATGTAATCGCATAGAAATCGATCGACGCGTGCCGATGCATAAAAGATGGCTGTTTTCTTCTGGGTACGTTTTTCTCCTTATTTTCTTTGTCATCTTCAAAGCTGTCAAGTACATCTCGGGATATCATGATTAATCTTCATTCAACGGGTACATAGCTTGTTGCTTTGCGCTGTCGTCTCTTCCTCTCTTTTTGCTTTCCCCCTCTTTCCCCTGGGTTCTAGGGAGCCACTCGAAGTCACCGCACGCGAACACTTTTCCTCTAGTGATTTATGAGACTCGATTTAATTTGAACGTAAAATCGAATAGATTTGTACGCAACTGCTTTCTTATACCTCGCTCGCGCTTGGCATGTACGAGCCATGGCTTTCTAGTTTTATGTGTAGAATCCATGTTGATCATAAGAGTCTAAATATGTACCGTATATCCATATGTACTTCGGCTTCTTCTTCCCATTTGACATTTCCGATCCAAGGATCTGGGCATGGGTATCATTTCTATTTCGATGCATTCAAATAAATGAGAGTCTCTTACGCATCGTGAGGAGCATGGACTCCCCTAAATATGCTCATCGGGTCGAGTCTTAACGACGTTATCCTATAGTGCTCGTATGAAATTCACAATTTGAGCGAGAATCTTAAAAGTCACTAGAAAAGGGTATGGGTACAGTAATACACTGCTTAATAATATGCGATTAAATGTAGTAAGAGCTTGTAAGTGGTATACTCATTGAACAACAAGATCTGTTTCGAAAAATGTCTTGTTTGAATTTTTACTGTGTCAATGCTGAATTGGATACGTTTCAGTACGGAGCAACTGAAACAATTGAATTCGACGATGAAGTGCTGAAAGGATATCCCAGCAATGAGGTAATACGAGTGGTACCCACATTGCTTTTAATGAAAACTCCATATACCAATGCTAACCCGTGAGTTAAGATATACCCCTTCTTGAGACAGATGAATGGTTTTCTTGGATTCATGAAGAGCCTCCAATACGTAAGAAAGCGATAGGAATTACAGGTAGTCGAAACGGCGACCCTGAGAAGCAGTGTTTCATATTACTGTACAAGACAGATAAGTCATTATTTTAAATACAAGATGTCAACACGAGACATGTCTGCGGGATAAAAAGAAACCCACTTTGGCAACAGCGGTTAGAGCATGGCCGAGAATCTGGGAACTTCATGATACACCGATGCATAAAGAGAAGGTGGTACAAGCAGAGAACTGTCAGAGCCTACGTGGCTAATCTAATGGTTCTACTCTTAAGACTGCGTTAGCTAACTGTATTAACGAAATCCACATGCGAGTTGATCTTTCTCCTTTTGGGATACCATCCATCGTTGGGTTGTTCTTGATGGGAGAAGCGATGAGAATATACGCTTTTCTCCAGTGCATATGCAGCCTGCCGATCCGAATGTCGTACAGAAAGACAAGGGCCGCTAGACACCTGTAATAATTATACTTAACGCTGTTCTTATTGGCGCACAGCCCAATGGAAGCTGTCCCGGGAATTTTTTTCTGGCAACAAGAGTATGTACTTGATCGAAAAATTGGAATCAGACAAAAGAAAAAGCATTTTTATGCATGATCGGAGCCCCAGTAACTGGATAAAACTGAGAGTGAGATTCATATTACCCATACATGTGATGGTTGTTTACTCGTGAACGTAAATGGCGATTTCCAGTCATGGTAACACATACACGCGTATTTGGACGGTCCAGCAGGTGCAAGAAGTATAAGCTTTTTTTTATTACATCCAGTCAGAAAATAAAGAACGGGGCCTACTCCCCCATTGCTCGTCTAATGATGGACGATCTTATACTTGTATACGTAGTCACATACAGCGTTGCGGGCGAGCAGCAGTGACACGGCTGAAGGGAACGAGGTGCCACCTGTGCCACACAAAGGCTTCACTGGTCCAGCCATATCAGAACAAACACCGAGCTGACCTTTTGGTGTAGGCTATTTTGCTTTTGTTCACGTAAGGAAACCGGCATGACGCCCTATTCTCTCTCTCTCTCTCTCTCTCTCTCTCTCTCTCTTCTTTTTTATTTTCCCTTTATCCTTCTTTCGCTTTGTTTTCTATTTTCCCCTTGTCCCTTCACGTCCGCACACCCGCACGCCCGTGCTTGCTCCATACACCCTTCGCCTCTTTAGTCCTTTTCTACTACTATCAACCCTATGTATAAGCGCCAGTCTACGCACTCGAGCGAAGCTGATCGCCTCTGCGATCAATTACGAGAGGAACAGCAAAAGAGCAACGTCATGGCCGCAAAAGAATTCCTGGAATCCACTTTGGACATTAAGCTCGAGTCGGACGATCTACACAAAGAGCTTCAAAATGGTGTCTTGTTATGCAGGTAAAAATACAAGGAAGTCTCACCTCCTTTAACTGACTTACGTGACAACCCTCTTCGTGGTATTGTTGCCGATTTGCAGATTAATCAATTGCTTAAAGCCCGGAACTATCCTCGCTATTGGCCAAAAAAATATGCCATTTGTTCAGGTAAAGAAGATCTCTGGATGGAAGAACGGTGTAGACGAAAGAGAGAACGGAAGAGTGAGGATATTAATCGTCGGGAACAAGTGGATTTGTATAAAGGGTGAAAGAGGGACTGGAAGATGACGAAAGAATGCTGACACCCTTTCTGTGTTTACATGAAGATGGCAAATATCAGTCTGTTCCTGCAAGGGGCACGCGAGGTAATCTTATACGGGGAATTTCAGCGGATGCATTTAAGGTCTCGCTCCGTGCTTACACCTATTTTTCTATTCGCATTCCATCCACGCAGCTGGGACTTTTGTCGTCTGACCTCTTCCAAACTGTCGACCTGTACGAGGCTAAAGACATGGGCGCCGTAAGTACATTCCCAGAATGTATGGTACTTCCTTCGCATATACTCATATTCTCGGTTAAAGGTCGTAAATACTATTTTATCGCTCGCACGATTGCGTGGAAAATCGATATCTGTACATGATGGTACCCAGCATAGCTCTGTTCCCTCAGCTACCACCAGGAAGAAGCGTTCACTTCCGAGATTGGTCGGTGGAACAGCTCGTTCTCAATATAGTCATCCTTCATCTTTGGCACGCCGTGAAAAAGGTGGCTACAGACACGTTAAAACAATTTTTGGACAGCAACCAGACGAGTCTACTGAGATCAAAACTATCAGCAGCACGCGAGCCGTACATGACATTAGCCGCATAAGCGAAAAAGCAGAAGCGCTGCGTCAGACCTATCGATCCAACCGTTCTTCTCAGAAGCCGACCACAGACAGTGGCTACAGCACGATGACTATGCGCGGCAGGGGTATCTGCAACAGTACAAGTACAAGTACGGATACTAGTACGAGTAGTAGTAGCGCCACGGAAGTAGAAGGGGAGACGACAGACACGGGTTCGGATAGGGAGTGGCGAGTGACACAGCAGGAGGAGACGAGACTTCTGCAAAGGTCGTCTACGGGATCTATGATCACATCCACTACAACCAACGCCCACAGCTCTACAGATCAGGAACACGTGGCATCTGTGATATCCATGATGCAGGATGACAACCGAGATTTTGTCGAACCATCACAACTTCCGCAACCTCAGCCGATGTCCTCACGATCGACGCCTGCTCAGGCCCCCCAGCGCCCCCGGAGGCAGCGCATTCAACGAGAGAGCAGTGGCAATCTTATAAAACGCGGCGCAGATCACCGTGCCAGCAAGTCAGATACCCATCTGCCTGATTCTCAACACGCTGAGCAAGTAGTTCGTATTGTGCTGCATGGTGATGAGGGCCAATCTAATGCGCTCTATGTAAGAATGTACATGATATGCACCTCTTCTATGATATTAACTTCTATGTTTTTAAAATTATTTCCATAGCAACTTGGAAATTGTATCGGCAAGGGACAGTTTGGCGCCGTGTACCGGTAGGAGAGGAGAATATCCCCTCGGCGGACAGATATACTCAAATGGATTTTGACTTACAGCGCACTGGACGTGCAGACAGGCGAAGTGGTCGCTGTCAAGCGAATTAGAATTGAGGATGAAGATCTAGATCAGGAAATTATGGTAAGGTGCATTTGATTTTGTGTCGATATCTTCTCACATTTCTTACTTACAATTACCTTTATCATACTACAGCAAGAAGTTGAGCTATTGAAAACCATGGATGATCCCAATATTGTCCGATATTTGGGCTCTGTTAGAGACGAGGAATATCTAAATATTGTTCTCGAGTATGTATAATCTTTTCTCAAGAGAGGTTGGTATCTTACTTATTTGCGACAGATACGTCGAAAACGGATCGCTTCTGTCAACACTCAAAGCATTTGGCAGTCTTCCCGAAAAGCTGGTGGCTTCCTATACCCGCAGGATCCTCTCAGGGCTTGCCTACTTGCACGAGCACGAGGTATGTGCATCAATTCTCTTCTGGGACCCCTCAGCTCCATCGGTGTTCGAGGAACGCTACTATATGTTTCGCTTCCTACGATCCTTCGCTATTGTTCTCCGTTTTCCCTCCATTCACATTCTTCTCGCTCTTACTAATGTTTCATATGCTTCTCTTAGGTCGCGCATTGTGATCTGAAGGCTGCCAATATTCTGAGCACTAAAACAGGCGAAGTCAAATTGACCGATTTTGGTGTCTCCCTCAATTTGCGCGTCAAGCAGGACGAATTGGGCGCTCCAGCCGGCACACCTAATTGGATGGCTCCCGAAGTGATAGAGTTAAAAGGTGCATCGACCAAATCAGATATCTGGTCACTTGCATGCACGATTATCGAGCTGCTTACTGGCAAGCCACCCTATGCTGGCATGATCGCCATGTCGGCACTATATCACATTGTGGAAGACGACTGTCCGCCGATTCCGGAGGGAATTTCGGAGGTATGTATCTATCCCCGCCACCGGTGTTGACGACAAACGCGAGATAGGCGTCTTCCTCGAAAATGGTTTCGACTCACGTGCTGGTGCATTTCTTTCTAGTCATTACGGGGACTATTGATTGACTGTTTCCGTAAAGACCCCGCCGAACGACCGACGGCAAAAGAACTCCTCCGCCATGAGTGGATCACGCCGGATGTCGAACCTACTACACCACCCCCATCCGCACCTTTCGCTGACGAAGATGATGATAACACTGTCGCAAAACCCAAGTCAAAGCGTCCTAGTGTAGCGCAGCGTTTTCTCGACGATGATATTGATTTGTCAATGATCTACGAGTATATGCGCGCTAATCCGACGATGGACTCACAGCGCGTGCCTGCCACACATATTCGACGAAAGGAATTTATCGAACACCAGTTTGTGAAAACATCCTTCGGGAAAGGTATTTGCATCGGCAGCATGAAGGCAATATATAAGCTCATCAAAGATTCTATAGCTGTTTCATGCAAAGTATGCATGATCACGGTGAAAAAGCATGCTGTGTACTGTGAAGCTTGCGCCTTGATCTGTCATGATAAATGTCGTGGTCAAGCAGCGTCTTGCCGACCGATCTACCCAACAGTCAAGGTAAGAAACGCGTGAAAAAGATAAATAATGATTAACGTTACCATGGTTCTCCTTAGCCGTCTACGCCTAGGCGCGGATCTTTACCCCTCCTTGATGAAGCAACCGATCCCCGACAGCGATCTTCCAACCAAGGCAATAGCAAGTTCCAAAAAATGCTGGCATCATGTATGGAGAAAAGACATGAGAAAAGAATACGTTTCTAAAATGCAGTATGCGACGCATGATGCTGCCATCAGTGTACCTTTAATAGATATCCGTCGATCGTTTGCTGATGCAAGCCTGTTGCTTCCCGCGAATCAGGTATAACGACTGTTCCCTACTGCATTCAGATGACTCCATCATATCATGATAACACAACAAAACAACATACTTGCGCACACATACACACACACAACACGACACTTGTACATACATTACTTCTGTTATCCTGCCATTATAATTTTTTTACGGGTTATACTTGTTGCGATGAATGATGGTACATGTAAATAGTAGTATAGTAAAAATGTTTTATCTAACTAGAAAAGGATGGCTGCGCCAGCGACAGCAACAGCAGCAGTGCCGATGAAGCCAGTGGCAATGGCGTTAGCACCAGAATCGTGCGAGGAGGCAGAGCCCGAAGCACCGGAGCCAGTAGCGGAAGCAGAGCCACTGGGGGCGGCATCGGTGGTGTACGAGGTGCTGTTGGTGCCAGGGGCAGCGCCCATGATGGTGAAGTAGGGTGAGTAGGACGAACCACCGCTGGTTCTCACCTCAAGAGCGTCTATCATCATGTATAAAGTTAGGGAGATTGGTTCACCCTATAGCGCTGACTTCTCTTTTTGTACTTACACGAGGAATCAGTGGCCGTATCGTTGGGGATATTCCAGGTCCATTGACCCTTGCTAGCATCAATAGCGGTGGTGGTGACGGGACCAATGGTGTCGAGGTAGGCGGAGACACCCTTACGCAGGTAGATGCTGTTGATGGTGGAAATAGACGAGTCAGAGACAGTCCAGGTCACGGTCTGGGCCTTGCCCGCCTCCCAGACGACCTATTAATGTCTTTGTGAGTTAAATTCGATAACAAAAACAAATTATCGAGCGATGATGAAAGGTTGATACTTACACCCTGACCGGGAGCGGTGATAGCAATGCCACCCGGGTTGCTGGAAGTGGAAGTGGTGGCGGAAGACTGGGCATAGCCCGAGACGGCAAAGGTCAAAAGAGCGGCAACGACAGAGAATTTCATAATGACTGTGAGAAGGAAAGTGTAAGGTGCGTCTAAAAGGAGAAGAGCAAAGGAAGAGGTGTGAAAGAGTAGGTTGGCCAGGACAGCAGCGCGTGGCATGTCTTAAAAATTTATACAGGTTGTGCAACCTTGCATTTTTTTTCTAAACAACGCTTGAGCGAGAGGAACAAATGAGGCAACTATTTTTATTCGTATCACTTACATTGTGTCGGGAGTGCGCGCACAGAGACCTGTTCTCCCCCTCTCTCTCTATTTTTACAATACCGCCCGATAAAATGGGTTAACAACAACGCAACTGGTGGAAACACGTGCAGCCTCCCCAAATACATTCTTCCGTCGAAGGTTTCCAGACACTCTCATGAATCTATGGATTCATCTTTCACGAACTTCTTTCGGTAGAATTCATCTGTTTTTGGGTTTCTACCGCATACAAAAGACATGATATACACTTACGAATGGATAGCAAGCAGTGAGATTTTTTTGTCATTTTCAGCAATTCATTGTGGCACGGTCGCTCCTATACAAGTTCGTACACCCTATTCCTGCTTACTGTACTTGCTGCACCACTTGCAAGGCTCCTCATCACGGAAACTAAGCACCAAACGTTCCCGCGGCGCTTTCATTACTTAGACTAGACTATTTCTGCAATTGAGATGCTTGTAGTGCAGGAATGGCAAATACGGTACCTGCTTGTTACGAAACGATGTATGGCGGACTTCATAAAAAATTAGCAACATTCGTGTGGATGCACGTTCATCGAACAAAAATTGAAGCTTTCCTCGAACTGCTTGCTTTTTTTGTTGGAACTTCACTAGGCCTGGTCAATGCGATGTTTGTCGAGTGAGCCCCATTGTCTTTGTGCTGAACGGTATCCGATCCGGTCATATGACGAAATAACATTGCGAGTGTCCGATATCCCACCTTGTATTGCCTAGAAGTTTCTCCAAAAATCTCCATACAGCGTTCCGAAATGCATTGCTGACGATATCGCTGTTCTTTCGACTTTTCCAGTGCTCGCCAAGTGTCTGAGAACATCATGAGTGATGAAAGCAAGCAGCATGGCGTGGAGGTAAGCTTGCAATATATATGATCAAAATTGCGTTTCACCCGTCAACTCCAACAGTTGCCCTCATAACTATGTTTATATACAGTATGAGTCCGTTGGCGTAAGATTTCCGAGCAAGTTCTGCGCTCGAATTATTTGGCTACAGTTCCTTTCATCATGAGGGTCGCTCCTACATTGGCATAATATTAAGCCCCTATAAGTAATCTACGGATAAGCTCCTCCCTCGCGTCTCCCTAAGTATTCGATAATACTGTCCTATCTCTCTTCTGGCGAGAAGAAGATAGTCACGAGATCGTATCTAGAAGGGGGTTGCTAATATTACCCCCACACCAACTTCTTGTGATTTTAACCTCTGGTTCTGAACATAATTACATCCAATGCGCGCCTAAGTAGTTGAAATGTATTAACATGACAGTTTATGTGGTTTCACGGCTTCCTTTGAGCGGCACTGGCAGCTCAATACTATATTATAGCGATCCCTTTACTAGACTATGTATGAATCTCGCAAAAGATAGTACCTGTATGACCTTATATTCAAGTCAAAAGCTTCATAGAGCGGGAAGCGTGCTGCCTTCCTCGTCTTAATACCCTACTTACGATATACTGGTCTAACAGTTATATCGCTGTTACGCATTTGGAAACAAACATAATAAAAAATATAGAACTTTTGTATGCGTTCGGTGACTTCTTCACATCAAATGAAAATGAGAACATAGGTGCATTGAGTTCGAACTAGCGGACATAAACGCAAGGTATCTGTCCCATGCTGTTCAACCACGTATATATCGTGATGGCCAAAATTTATAATCGGGGAAAAAAAAGCTTCTTCAATAAGGGAAGCTGATGTGGGCGAGCTGAAATTGGTGCGGTACGGCTAGCAGGTGAGCGGTGCCAGTTGAACAAAACCTGCAACAGTAGTAATACTTAACTGCAAAGACGAGAACCAATAGTATCAGTAGATCTCTGCGATCTAAAACGATGTGCTGCCCCACATGAACTGGAAAAACTTCTCAAGATTGCTCCGCGTGAACGACTCATAAGCGTACAGGGACGACTCAATTGTTCTCGTAATCTTCCTCAAATCCCTCTGCTACCGATTGCCAGTTCGCTGCAACCATGCGTGGCACAAGTGGCATGAAGATAAACTTCATTGGAAGGTATATCATAATTGAGCACTGACTTTCATCTGTGTATAGCTATTGTATTGCTGTCGTATTGTCTCTTTCTTGGCCTTCCCCTTGAGCTCTGCGCTCTCCTTGCGGAGGGTTCCTTTCCGCTTTCCTTTGCCAGTGGTCGAAACATACCTCACAATGAATAAAGAATTAACTTCGAGTTTGCTCCCTTACTCTTACTCTTCATCTCTTTATCCTATGCGCGACCGCTCCTCGATACAGTCTTCCGGTCCGTGAGACTTGAGTCTCCTTCAACTACACCTCTCCTTCTGTATACATACTTAGGTATTCTAGATCACAGTACCCGCACGGCTCCATAAAGAGTGCAAACGCTGCACATTTCGTTTTCGGTTTTTCGTTGCATATAAGAAATGAAAGTAATATGGCGGCACTGACACAAATCCCATCATCGCGGGATAAATCCTCCAGTCATGCAAGTTTTTTCCTTTATTCTGATTTTTTTTCCTTATTCGTCTTACGTAGTCATAAGGCTCCCTTTTAGGCCCGCGTAAATCGAAGTTTTGACAATTTATCAGTGGAAGAAATAGATTCATTTGCTTTGTCTCGGGATGGATCATGAACGTTGCAAGTAGGCGACAACACAAGAATTCGTCGTCAAAATATGATTTTGTCAAGGTGCGCATCCACCTTTCAGACCAGCATTATTACGTATTATCCCGTTTCCTACTCTCTCGCATGTTGACGGCCGCTCGCATCGATTACAGCCATGCTTTGCGAATTGCACTCGATCTAAAAAAGCGGCTTGTTGATAAGGGCCGTTTCGACGTATCGCAGCAAGAATTACAGACCGAGCTATTCGATTTATTAAACCGACATGGATATGGACAAGAACACGTCCATTGGTATCGAACGATGGCTAGGTAATTTCAGTTAACAATATCCACGTAATGACGTCCTAAAATGTTTACGACTCAGCTTCCACCACCAGCGGATCCCACTGCTCGTACTTATCGGTGGCACGGGATCCATCGGCAAGTCTACAATTGCGACCGCTCTCTCGGAACGCCTCAATTTGTCGTCCGTCCTCAAGACCGATGTTGTATATGACTTGATGCACACTATCATAGAGTAAAGTATACGAAGTCGGCGCATCCCTGCTTTTTCTTGGATGCTAACGCGGAAGTTATAGCGGTTTAGTTCCACCATGCCAATGGCTTCTTCCGCATTTTGACAGCACACATGAGGGCACCTTGGTGCGTCAGGGCCTTGACCCTGACTTGTGCAAATCCGTCATGGATGGTAAATCCATCATCATCGAAGGCACCCTGGCCAACCATGATCTGCTGGATTATCTGCACTGTTATACAGAGCATACCAATGTTATCATCGTTCCCTTCATGTTGACGCTCGTGGATGTCAAGACGCACCGTCATCTTGCCAAGGAAGCACAGCTCGACGCCGACGGACCATTTGAGAGAATGCGAGAGTATCAGCAAGCATTAATTGATACCAATCAAGAACGGCAGGGACAACAACATGAGCAGCCGCAGAAGCAAGGCAAGGGATGCTCGTTCTACGAGATACGGGTGGACTTGGATGACTTGCATAACACGATTGATACCATGCAGTCGATTGTCCTGGACCTTATTGCCGCACAACTTAACACTAGCAATTCAACTGCGGAGAAGCAGAGTGCAGTGAACAATAATACCAGCCACGAACCTAAAAAGCCAGTTGTTTTTAATTGTCCCACGGCGGCGGGTTCCGGGTAAAACACATACCACAAATCACGCAGAGCGCATTCCATTTTGTGTTCAGTCGGCGCCACCACATAGCACGTTCCTTTCTCAGCAATACACACACAGGGTTTGAAAATGAAAACTTTGTGCTACTCGCATTTTTACTTATTGTTTTTTGTCGATGGGCTGAACTTTGAACGCATTGAACTGCAAAAGAAAGCGTTGGTTTATATAATCGTCATCCATAGACTTGAATTAATTATGCATGCGCCTCGTGCAACTCTGTTTTTCCTTGAAATATACGCAGGTACACAAGAAGCCGTGGCTGGACAATGTTTGCTTCACAACGCGCCATCTCCTGCATTACTTTCTCAGTTCTGACATTGTAGTACTTCCGCTTTGCCTTGAATAACCGCTCATCGTACGACATTGATTCGTGTACCCCCTCAGCACTGTTGTCTGTGTCTTATGATATGCTTGTCGCAGGTCAGCCTGCTTGCTTGTGGACAGTATTTTATCGTTGTATTTTAAGCTCATTCTAGTTTCTCTATTTTTTTCTCTTTCTTTTCGTTCTTCGTTTTTTTTTCCTTGACTCTTGCTCTCTTTTCGCCTGTTTTCATACATGCCCTTTTATTCTTCACAAAGGGTGTTTCCATGGGCATGTATAATTTGGTTGCAATTGTTCATAGCAAGCAACTGGGCATTTTCAATTACGGCGCCTAGCCCGGGATCGCTAATTGCTCAGAACGCCCAGGTCCTAGTCCGGTGGCAAGATCCTCCGGCTAATACCTCCACAGTGACAGTACAAATCGGGCAGGGCCCGAGCGCAAGCGCATTCCTCACTATTGGTACTCTGGCCCAGAACGAACCGGCGTCCTCAGGGTCTGTGGCAGTTTCGATTCCCTCGACCATCGCCACCGGATCGAACTACTATATCCGCGTCGTGACCAACGCCAAAATTGATACAATTGGAGGTCCCATAACCATTTTTGATGGCTCCAGCAGCGTTATGTCGATTACCACCAGCAGTCCAGCTACGATAATATCCTCAGCATCCTTTATGCCGAGCTCGGTAAGCAGCGCCACCACCAGTAGCGTTACGATGATCAGCAGCAGCTTGGTCAGTAGTAGTACGATCAGTAGCAGCGTCAGCGGCAGCATCTCCGCCTCTGAGACTAGCAACTCGCATGGTACGACGCCGACGTCCAACAGCAACCCATCCAATTCGAATTCGGACTCGTCTTTGGGTACACCGGAGATAGCAGGCATTGCAATTGGTGCCGTAGGCGGTATTGGCTTGGTATTCTGCATTTTCCATAGTCTGTTTCAGGGAGAAGGGCATTTTTATTGACCAAACATATAGGCAATAGCAGCATGTTTTTGTATACGACGGGCAATGCGGGAGGATGAAGCCCACGAAGAAGCCGCATCAGAAATATTTCACACTTACGGCAAGAGCACTGGCGTGGTCGCCGCTACAGGGGGAGCAGCCGGTGGCGTTGCCACCGTGTCTGCCATGCATCGTAACCACAGACATACGGCTTCACCTGCGCCCCGACCTCCTCCACATCCTGCCCCTGAAAGTACTCAAGAGCAGGGAGCAGGTCGGTACTACGACACAGGGTACAACCAGTACTTTCAGTACGACAGCAACGCCGCCTATGGGTATCATCCAGCAGCTGTTTATTCGCCAGCCCTGGCACCAGCTTCACAACTTTACCAAGCCTCTTACCATCCGAACAATCCGTATTTTGAGCAGCCGCAGCAGCCGTCTAGCGCCTGGCCGGAGCAGGGTTATTATTTCAACGAGGCACACTCGCCTCATGCACATGATGCAAATTATTATCAGCCACCTGGCAGCTCAAGCTCGCCTATGCCACATCACGACGGTGGTCACCCCACCAATTTCAGGCAATAAGTGCACGTATTTTTCTTCCCCGTTTTCATCTCCCACAAACTTGGTGATGTCCTTGCTTTACACTACTCTACTGTACAGTACACTACTTTGACTCAGACGGCTGTGCTTTACCCTCGAGCACTCTGACAATAACGTTCATCATATCACCGCTGTATTCGGTCAAGTCCAAATCCGGCTGGTCCATCTTGGCCGTCAGCCAGCGATTCTACATATTTTTTAAACATGGTCATAAGCAAAATTTACTACTGTCCATAAAATCCTGCGAATCACTTACCAGTTCGATACGCAAGAACTTGATCAGGACAGCCGTACGAGCGAAACACTCGAACGTGAGCCATCCGTCCACTTTGACACGTCGTTGTGTATGCTTGATTTGCATATCAGCAGCAAGGAGCATGATGGCAACAATATCTACTGCACCCACTTCCCACATGGATACCTTATCGTAACTCATTACCACAGTGTTGTATATCAAGAAGTCAGTCGGCAGTAGTAATTCACGTTTTGCTAGACTTGACGAGGGGTGGATATACAACTTTAGGTCCTTGTTCATGAAATCGCCTTCGAAACCTGGTTGCTTCTCTGCTATTTTTGGATACAAGCCAGCAGCAAGCGCAGCATTTACCACCGGAACGGATTGCGCGTAAATGTTGTAAGCTGCAGGGATTTGACAAAACTTTGTATCCCTTTTAAGTTCGTAGCGATCCAATACTTCGGATGCATCTGCCTTGACAAATCCAATGCTCATGAGAAGTCCCAAGAACTGGCGCTTCATATCCTCAATCATCTCCAGGTTCTCGTTGCTGAGATAGTGCTTACTGCAGAAAGCGCGTATCTTCCTTCTCCAACTGGTCGATTGCTTGACTGTAATGAGGTATTGACGCCATTGGAGGTACGCATTATAAATTGTCAAGAAGTCGGAATCAGCTACATCAGCAAGTTTTGAGTGAGCCAACATCCAAACTAGAGTTAATTATAATATACCGTAACGGAAACCAGCGCGCGCAGCGTCTGCTTCCTTTTCTTTGCCGAATGGTCGCACGAAAGGACTCTTGTAGCTCAATGAAGCAGCGATGGTCAAAATCGGATCCAGACAGCGGAAAATCGCACCAAACATCATCATTTTTCCAATATGCACGTCCACCGGCAGATTTGCTAGGTGTGCACCTAAGGCTGTGAGGGACTCGGTGCCATCTGAAGAAAGTGCTTGTACCTGCAGAAGATAAGTAAGGCTAAAAGCATCTTGAGTCATTAATGATAATTACTTCTTCAAGGGTCATGATGGCGTTGTCAACTTGTTTTGACAGGGGAGGATCCAGCGCCGAAGCAAGGACTTCACGGATCGAGCCAAGCTCGCAAATTTTGATTCGAAGGCACAACTCTTCTAGAGGCAGACGCAGAATCTCGGGCAGCTCATGATTCGGCATCTACAGACATTGCATTATCAATAACGCTGCGGTCAGGGACACAAAGCCAAATTACATGCTGATATCTCTTTTGCGTGAAAAGATGGAAACAGACACCTTCTTGTACACGACCAGCTCGACCCCGTCGCTGATGAGCGTTTGCCTTTGAGATATATGTTTGCTGCAACTGTGTCACACGTCGTTTTTCATCATAGCTAACAAGAGAATAGATTTAGATGCAGGTATTTTCCGCAATTTTGAATTCTAACGTACCTGACGACCTTAGCCATACCAGTGTCCACGACAACAGTGACATCCTTGATAGTGACGCCCGTCTCGGCAATATTTGTTGATAAGACTATCTTACGAATACCATCGGGAGGCACCTCAAATGCACGCTCTTGGTGCTCTGATGAAAGTGTCGAATGCAACGCAATCAGGAGATATTTGCTAGAATCACCGAGCTCTGGATGGGACGATAGCAAATCGTAGAGCTTGCGAATTTCGGGCATTCCTGGCAGAAATACGAGTATGGCGCCCTTCTCCGGCACTTTGGAGGTATCTGCGTTGCTACAGATATACTCCAGGAGCGCGAAGAGGAGATCGTAGTTGATCTTGTTCTCATCCATGCGACGCAGCATTCTAATTGTCTGACGGCTGTACTTGGGACCTTGATCATCTTCCACATTATCCTCCTCATCCATCTCCTTGGCAATAGTGTCCACCGTCCTTAGTTTGGAACCGAAGTCTCGAGGTTTATAGGATTCTTCATCCGATTCTTCCTCGAACCATTCGAGACGGACCTTCCGTGACGTTCCACCCTTGCCCGAGATATCCGCACTTCCCTGATCTAAACATGCATTGAGCGCAAGAATTCAGTTCCTCTTCATGCCTATATGGAATCATTCACTGACCTCTGCGGACACGCAGGTGGCGCAAAGCATAAGGTGAATCTTCTTCCAGTACAAAGCCTATAAAGATTGAATTAGATCGGGATAGCGGGAAATGATTGATATCCTAATACCAGTCGCCTCTATAGCATCTTCCAAGTACTGCACCTGGACAGGGAAGGTACGACCAGGTACTGATATCACTGGGCAGCCTCCAAAGTAACATGAGAATTGCTCAGCCTTTAAAGTGGCACTCATAAGGATGACCCTTAATACTATAATTAGGCATCTGCATATGAATCATTTCCATCGTTTTTACCTCAAATCCGGTCTGTCTTGACAGAGTTTTCTCAACACGATTAGCAAGAAATCGCTTTCAATCGTCCGCTCATGAACTTCATCCACAATGATATGCGTTACGCCCTCCAAGTGGGGGTCTGTTTCCAAACGACGGAGCAAAATTCCCTAAGCGAAAAGCTCAGTCTCTCGCATGTGTGGTGTAGTCGTCGAGGTCTACCGTCGTGCAGAATTTGAGAACATTTTCCTCAGACACTTTACTTTCGAGACGTATCTGGTACCCAACCAAGGCTCTTCGGCTACCAATCGACTTCGGAGGATCGTTCATTTCTGCGGATACGCGTTGCGCAATCGACATGGCCGATATTCTGCGTGGCTATATCCCTCTATACTTAGTAAAGTGGTCCGTCATAATTGGTGCTTACTTGAGTGCAGATGACAGAGCCCCGATCCTTTGCATGCAATAACAGCTCCTCGGCCAGGAACTGTGGCACTTGCGTGCTTTTTCCGCTGGAGTAGTGCGTTGTTAATATCTCTCATAGAGCAAAGGAGTGCGGATCTTACCATCCAGTTTCACCAGAAATGATGGTGATCTGATGTTCTCGCACGAGGTCTAGCACTTGCTCACGATACGCGGCCATAGGCAGTTGTTTGCGTTGGTTCTACTGACAGATAAGAATGGTGCTGATTTGTTTTGTACTTATGACTCACATGCATCTTCTTGTATCCATCATTTTGCACCCGTGATCGGAACTCCTGCTGGGCGTCCCTAAAAATTTCCTCGCTGCGTCGAAGTTTACTTCGAGATATGTCTGCGGCTCTCACATTATCGGATGTCGCTTGCATGTCGTCCTCAGTCTCGGTCTCTTCCTCATCGCGTCGACTGGGAAGGCGCTAAAATACGGGGTTCAAGTTAGATTTCCATTTCCAGAAATAGATACATGAGCGTACCTTATTATTTTTACGACTGTTATATGATTCTTCCAATAGTGACAGGAACAGGGACATACGACGCTCTTCTTCTTCCGTCTTTGGCAACTCTTCTTGACGTTTCTGAATATACATACCAGTTTAAAATATGTCACAGAAGGTAGAAAGATAGCATACCTTTTCACTGTCCCATTCAAGCCAAATATCCTTAAAGGCAGGTGGGAGAATGCGATATACAGACGACTCGGGGTCGAGATGGAAAAGCGCCGCAGTCTGGTGCTTTGTATATAAATATCGAGACTATCGGCTTCGAGTATATTCCGCTTACCGCTGCTAAATTTTCTGCATCTTTGGCATTAGCTGTAACATAATCGGAAGGTATTTCCACAAGCACATGCTCCTGCAGCGTATCTTCTGGTATAAGCTTCACTGTGGCTCTCCAAGTACGTGTCCCAAGCTCCTTGCTCGCGTAGGCTTGACGTGAGTAGAATGTGTGCTTCTTGCAGTGTTCACGAAGCAGATCGCATGGCGCGCGGCCTTTCCATGATTTTGGGGCAGATAAGTCGACATGAGTCCAAGTTGCTGCCGGGGTCGAGGCCGGCATAATAGGTGATTCGGGAACCTCCTCATTCATCATGTTACCGAAAAGCCCACTATCCTCGTCTTCATCACCAAAGCCGAAGCCGAAGCCATCGTCGCCATGATCATCACCACCGGTATTTGCTCCTGCATCCCCGGCAACGGGATCGGGCGCATGTAGAGATTTTCTCGTTGATTCCTCGATTAGCGCCTCTTCCCTTCGTTCTTTAGAAATTCGCTGCTTTTCGATATAGTAATCCTCAGCTTTGTATTTGTCGAACTCCCAGTTGCCTTCCATGTCGCGCATCCGTTTGCGCAGCTTCTCGACCACCTTCTTCTTTTCCTCGATCTCCTCGGGAGACAGCTCTGCGTGTTTCTTCCTGTTCTTTTTTTCTTTCCTGCCGGTTGGGAGCAATGATTCGATTTGCGAGACCTCTACCTTGAGCTCAGCATATTGCTCATTGATGTCAGGCTCCTCGTTATCCTAAAATCCAACTTAAAAAGTAGTCCTAGGAATAAATGAAGGACCTACATCGTATTCCATAGCAGCTTGAAGTATTCGAGCTTTGTAGTCTTTGTCGTCATTCTGAAAAGATTCTTCCTTTTTGGGGATGATCGTTAGATCGTCTTGCTCTTCCACTTTCGGCTTTTGCTGTCCAATAGCCTGATCATGTGTGTTGCAAACAGTGGTCGAAGATACGTTCGGTAGTTCATCCGAAGCCAACTGAGCCGAAATCGACATTACTAATTAGAAGGAAGATTAAGAATGCAGGAGCTATCAATCTAAGATCCTGAGACATGTTAGAGTCATTTATAGTACCTTCTTCAGAGTAGTACTTGTCAAAAAAGCCCACAGGGATGCGGTCATAAGGTACATAAAGACAAAGCTAAAGTGCAATTAGAGGGCGCCTGGCTCAATCTGAGTTACGCCTACCCAGTCGAGTAAATCATCCATTGAAGTGGCTATCGTACACTTGAACGCGCGTTCAATATCTTCGCGCTGGAAACCGATCATAGCGAGTGTACGGTAATGTACATCAAGTGTGCTAATGGCTCGATCCTTGTCCAGAGGGTGTGATTGGCGTCGCGTCAATGATTTGACAGTCTCTGCATGATTGATCGATAGACATATCGTAAGCGATCGCTTTGAGTCCAGAACGCTAGATTTCACAAGCTTACTGGAAATATCTCCTTCCTCGCGTTTCTTCAAGACCTGCACCAGGCTATCTTCGAGCTGAGAGGACAGTGCGAAAGGCCGTACTCGTTCGCCAATCTCGACATGATCAACATGCTGGAAAGATTTGAATGCCGTTTTCGCTTTATACTCGTTCAAGGGATTGAAGCGTCGAGCTAAACGGGGAGCTTTCTCTGGTTCAGGCTCTGGTTGCTCTAACGGAGGCGTGTCGGGTTTGGGGCCTCGTCTGTCGCGACGCCTCGGTGAGGTTTTCGAAGGTGATGTTCCTTGCTCGTTTTCGGTAGCATGATCATAATCGTGGTACAGGCTCGGTTGCTTGACGGGCGTTGATGCTGTGGCGAATCCACGAGCAGATCCTGCTACGGTCTTCTTGCTTTTGCGTCCCATTCACTTGGCAAGTCTACAAAACTCCCGGGAAAAGGTCTGCTGTCATGTTTTCATTGATGTCAGACTCGGTCTTTAGATCATTCCAATGATATCATCGACGGGCTTATTATTTCTGATTTTCAAATCTATCAATTTTTACTGTGTGGAGTATGCTTTGATGGAAAATATTTACACGGGTAGATACAAGTAGTATATGACAGGAATATATAAATAGGAGGGAGTACATAGTGATTAGGAAGGGTGAAGCATTTACTTATCACCGTGGAAGTCGGCAATAAGGGCCTTGACAGCATCGATAGTACCGAAGACACAACCGATGATGCCCAAGAAAATGGTCAGAGCACAGAAGGCCAGCTCGTAAATGGGTCGCTTGCGAATACCATACAGGCGCAGGTAGCAGATGATAGGCAGCAAGAAAACCAAACCACAGTTGGCTAAGGCACCGATCAGACTCATGAAATCATCGAAATATGGGATGAAGACGGCCAGAATCACAAGGATGACCATCGTTGCGGTACGGACGACAGCACGACCAAGGAAGGCGCCGAGCTTGCCCAAGCGGTCCTCACGGATGCGGCAGAAGTGCTCGAACTCTAAAGCGAAAGAGCAGGCATAGATCGGAATAGCGAGGATAACGTGAATAGTCATGACAATCATGGCGACAATCTTGCCAGCGCCCTCCGGAAGGGAGTTGTAGATGGGAGACACGGCATCACTACCGAAACTCCAGTAACCAGGGATGGCGGTCAAGAAATAGAGCGCAGTACAAGTGCTGAGACCAGCAGCAACGGCGTACTTCCACTGTTCGGGCTTCTTGAGCGCATATTCGACATGTGGGTAGGTGTTGTTACCACCATAAGAGAAGGCAATCGTCGACAGGGCGGTGGGGAAACCAGTCCAAATAACACCGTCGCGTTCAACTTCCAGGTGAGCCGAATTATGGTACATCGGGCCTTGGATGACGACGATAAAAACGGCAATCATCGTGCAAACAGCACCAATAGCAGCCAGAATTGTGACTTCCCTCAGAGTCCTCAACGTAATGAGAGGAATAAGCAGGAAGGCACCAACGATAATGGACCAATAAGCTGGCGTCAGTGCGCCGGACTGAAAATAAATCAAGATCAGTATATCTGCAATCAGTTACCGCCTGTTGAACTTACATTAGACTGGAGCAAGCTGTGCAAGTTACCAGCCGCCAAGACGATATAAAGAGCGGGACAACCAAACAAATTCAGGAAATGGAGAACAGATGCGACGGCATAACCAGCCCAACCTATAAAAGAAAATTCATGTTAGGCCCAGTACTGCGATATGTGACATGCATCCAGGGAAAAAAAACTTACCAAATGCGGCCTTGCCAATTTGTTTGTAATCGTGCAGACGCTCGCCTTTCTTGTGATACAGGCATTTGATTAAAACGATACCGCTGTACACCGCCATGAACCACGCGAGAAACAAGATCAGGATGCCGAGCCAGCCACCGCTCGCGAATGCTTTGGGTAAACCAAGAGTACCCGTGCCGGCGACAACACACACAATGTTGAAGTAAGCAGTACCGAAGGAGCCTGTACCACGGCCACCATCATGCGATTCATCGATCACGCTTCTGTCTTCCTCGAAACCATATTCCTCTATGGCAGTCTCTTCGACTTTACTGTTGGTGACGCTGTTGACGCTGTAACTGTCAGATTTTGCATCAGGTTTCGATTGGCCGAACATTGGTTGAACTGTTTGGAGTTGTGTTGAAATAGGATGGGAGATGAGGGAGGTAGGAGGGAAGCGGATACGACCGTTAAGTCTCGGGAAAGCAAGGGCAAGTAAAAAGCGCAAGACGTAAGTGATCCCGCGCGATCCCTCCTTTTTATATCAAGGTCTTATCTCGGAAAAAAATCTGCACCCGGATCCAAATGAAACACTGCTCCGCTAAAGATTAGAGATTTAAGTGGTGCGCGTTCAAGTCGGCAGCTAACCAAATACCGCTCGGTGGCGTTCGATTTTCAGCGCTCATGACCTTGTGCTCTGACTGGTCTTCCTTTAAAGAACAAAACTTGACTCCGATTTACAGTATTTGGTAAGCAAAGTCTATAGCACTCCAGTATTTGGTAATGGATGTCTATATCCCTAAACGCGGGGTAAAAGGACAATGTGAGTCTTTAAAGATATGCTCGACTATGTTTTCATTATCAATATTTTCTCACGGGCATTTGCCGTTTATCTATAACATACCATGTTGAGCAATATTTTCGTAGGTAAGATTAAGTTTTCCCATGGTTACCAGAACAGGGCAAAACTAAACTATTGAAAGCGTCACTTCACTGGCACGGGAAATGTTTCATACCCCGACGAATAAAATCAAGGTGCTGTTCTCACGGGTCTGATGCTCCCGCTCCATATCGTTCTCTTCATCGCCCTTAGCCCGGTGCGTTTTCCCACGCAATATGGCGCCCAGTGCAACCCTATTGTATTACTAGCTTTTTGGATATTGCTGGTTTCGTCATAATAATAGAGGCGTACAACATGTTTAAAGAAAGACAATCAAAGCAGAGTCGGCCGGAGTATGACAAATCACATCTTCCGGCGATGCATGCCGATAAAGGAGATGTCAAAAAAGTGTATCATACAGGAGATTATGAGGGATATCGAATTGTCTAACGATTTAGGCAGCTTCGTTTTGGGAATGCTGAGGGAGTAAGTGGCGTTTCTTCTTATCTTCTTGACAGATACCGTTGTTATTAGTTTTGCTGCTATATATATGATCGTAGTTACTCCCGTATGTGTGGGGTTCGGCTGTGTCAGATAGTATCCCATACGTCGCCTCATGCGCCGATCATTGTATATGCTCCAGAAGCATTCGTGTGCACTCCTGCATTTCCCTAACATGAGAGACATGCCTCAAGGTATCGCGCCGACCGATGGATCTTGTGACCTAAGCATCCCCATCTCAGCCCACAATGTTTATCTTGTGCGCCAGTCAGCGCTATCATATCTTTCCGTGTGAGATAAACATTAAAACACCGCGTGTCTATAATCACCATAACGGGTCGTATCACGTTGAGCGGACAATTTGCGAACGAATAAGGACTCTGCCAAGAATTGTGCTTTTCCTGTCTTGTCGGCTTGTTCCGTTGCTCGGCCTTTTGTCTCCACAAATCAGTGTTTCTCATGTCCAAATTTGTCATTTTTCTATGTTTCTACCATCACACGACAAAATCGACAGATTGCGCGCCGGATCGTCCCCCCTCAAGTATATCGTAAAACCTTAACTTTGTCTCACATAGCATAACAGCAGATACCATGATTAGCTTATATAACAAGGCCTTGGAGGCTCTTATCGGATTCCATTAGTTTATATTGTATCATGTTGGGCTATCGAAGGAAAAAGATGGAAGGCTATATGTATAGGCCAGGGAGGTAGACGCTAGCTGTCGCTCCAGCGCAGGTCGCAACGCATAATCTCCATAACTTGAACAGGCGAGCTCATCCCGTTAAATGGATTGGATCAATATGGTCACTGTGGCGGCCAGAATATAGGCCCTACCAAGGGCCATTGGACTTCGTGCTTCGGGCAAGCTATCCTTCTTCGCGTGAATATGCCGGCCTAGGGGATGGGGTGGCGGCGCTTTATGACCGTTTAGACAATATCGAAGCCCATGCGATATACCATCCAGCGTCATCCGTCTCGAAAGCAGAAGATACGCTGCTGCAAGCAACCGTTTCCCGAACAGCATGGAGCAACACGGGTATCGCCGTGGTGTGGTATATCAAGTTACCCATAAATGAATGGTATGTGCACGTATCCTCCTGCTTCGACCACCAGCTGTCATCAGGAAGTTCACCGACGAGGACAGTCAAAACCTGGATCCTCATAACCGTTAAATATACCTGCTAACAAATCCTGCGGTATATCATCATGGGGACCCCGATTAAGTTAGGTTTGTTTTGTTGAGTCCCACATCTGCTATACTATGTAATCAGTCGTGTGAGGCCCGATATAGCCGAAATGGGTGACAATATGGAATTAGCCATCAGCATGATAGAAATAATCGACTTACTCCACTCAATGGATACACGGTTTCGGAATCATGGCCAGAACAAGTATTGCCACTGTACAAGAGAACTCAGCGAACTTAGAGTGTCGTATCTATGTTCGCATGCGTTTGCATAGATGGTTATAGCCTAAGTTACCCTGTGCGCTTGGTGTAAGCAATCAGGATTTAGTGAAGATTTCTCCTTAGCTATGACACCACCAACAATGACGTATGGTGAAGCCGTTCTCTTACGAATCTTGGCAGCCAGCATGTCGCTGAAACTACTGCCGTCCCTACAACAATGACTGGTTTAGCGCAGGTACTATAGAGCGCTTGATTTATACATTGATCGCTGATTGTGGCATTTATTATTTGCCTTGCAGACTCTAACTGTCATACATCATGGGAAGCCTCTTGAGACTATTTACTTTTAGTGTTCTCTGGATGGTACGACCGAGATTGTTGAGAATACAGTATAGATTGTTGTTACGAGTCATGTCGGAGATAACTGACCGAGGCATCCCAGATTCGGGCCTTATGGGTACCCCGTTCCATATACGGAGGGGCTTGAACATCAGGAAGTCCAGCAAGCCTTGTGGTATGAAATCTTTGTCTCTTAGATGATGACTACATCATCCTGTATCGCCCGCAGAATTGGGAGTTCCCCATTATTTGGATCAAGCATAACGTAAGTGTAGCACCTTTTCCCACCCATCTCATTTATGGATTTCTTCAGCTGCTGAATGCATCGGTCCTTCCCGTTCTTTTCTGATATGCTCGTGGTGCAGCCAAGGCCTGGCAATCAGGCTGCGCATAAACGGGTACATCCAGTAAATAAGGGATCACTAAAGGAGCGATGAGGAATACTGCACTTATGCTATTCTTGGCACCAAATAATGGTAAACTCCCAAATTATGTGGGCAATACAGGATGATGTAGTCAGCATCGAAAGGACAGAATCGAATACCACAAGGCTTGCTGGTGTTCCTGGTGTTCAAGCCCCTCTGTATATGGAACGAGTTGCGCGTAAGGCCTGAGATTGGGGGGCCCTATCAATCATTAATGGCGGAAAAGTGGACACCAGTAGAAAGCACATACGTTTCGAGTGTTCCGACGGTTAGAATTTGGACTGCGAAATTAAGTTCTCGCCGCCTTCCGAGTCGACGATAGTCCTTTAAAAGCACTTCCTGTCTGCAATGAAGGACGTGGAAACTCTGCATATACCGTATTTTAACCGTATGGACGTCAAGGAAATTTCCATGTTCTCGACACTCAAAGATGTTATACCCTTATTACAGCGTTAGTTACAGTGGCAAGTATGCGTTGATGCCCACAATCATGAGCGCATACTATTTTCGTTGGTGCACCCACTGACTAACTCAAGATAGAACCGGTGAACCGGAATGGTGACATCGATTACCCCTTATCGGCAGTTCGCGAGTAACGTCCATCTCCCAGTGACAATCGAAGGATACCACGATTAGATATAACTCTTGGAGTAGAGGATCCTCGGAGCAGAGGCTACCAGCTTTGAAAGATGAACGTTCTCATCGGATCTTAATAAACTTGGCGGGCCTTCCGAAGAATTCCACCCGATTGAGTCTGGAAATTTTTCATATCAATCAAGGGCATGGCAAGCATGGCAAGCATGGCAGTCTTATGGTTGCCTACGATTGGCGCCATAGAAAAGCGCTAATAATATAAAACCTGGTTTACTGACAAGCCAGTTACTCGTTCACGTAATAAATTGTCTTCCGGTTGAGATACGTCTTACGTCGCCAGTGATCTTTTCGTTGATAGCGGCAGAATGGCTCCTAGCAGTGACCGAGAAAGGCAGACAATAAGGTCATCACAGTTAGTAGGCTGACCGACGTGGCTTGCTGCGGGATTTGCCGGGAAAAGTTGGATATAGCCGGGCAAGCCGGCGTCAGATACACAAAGTGTCGAGATTTTGCCTGATTAGCGAGCAGTCCGGGTACAAGATTCCAGCCACCTAAATACATCATCAATTCCCGATAATGCGACGCCATGTTGTATTCGCCTAGGCCGAAGCTGCCACTCTCCAAGTTTTGCTCCATTCCTGGACCTTTTTGCCTGTCCCGACCCATTCGTCTCCCCGTCGCATGCATGAGCACTACTAACTCGCTCAGAATTAGAGAAAATACTCTCCTGTAAATAATATGATATATTCGCGTTCCTGGGTCAGATAGTCTGGCAGCATTTTAAAATATAGGCATGCAGTACGACAATCTGTTGCTCTTCGTACTGAACCTTCCACAAAGTAGATCGAGGTATTTTAACATCATCCGAGGGGGCAGTCGGTTTATCGAATTCATTGTAGTGTATATACTATATAAGGACAAGAAGTATGGGGCCTGCAATCGTCTGACTGTCATGCACAAGCACAACTAGAAATCATATGATATAGCAATGTGCGTAACAGGTTGGTCGATACGTTGTTGGCATTTAAACTTCTGAAATATGGCTTCATTGAAATATCAACAGGCAACTTCATCCGACCGCGACAATCAGGGTGATATATATTTCGTGTGATTGCATATATCTAAAGTCCTGCTCCGGGCAGATTTCCACGTGACAGGTAGCATAACAATGTAATACGCAGCGTGCTAGAGGCGCGTCTTCTCCCACAGCTTTATTTATCTTCTTAACCCATGGCTATAAAAAAAGACGGAGCAACACCTCTGCCGACCCCTCAGAATGATGTGGGAACCATTAAAACGCTTTCGCCTTGGAATGCGTTATTGCACGTTGCCCGTTACGGGACACCTGAAGAGAAGGGTTGAGTTGATTTGCAAACGTGATGAGCTTCATTTCTTACGCGACTACCGTCTCTGCTTCTTTCACCTTCTTAGCTTCGTTCAATCTTGACGATTGCGAATGTCCCATGTCAACAAAAGAACTGTCGAACATCTACAATAAAAACAGATCACCCGACTTCACCCGGAGACTCGCCAAGAAGGCTCAAGAGATAAAGAAGCTCAAACACGCGAAAGCTACTCAAACCTCGCCTTCAAGCAGAGTCAAACGTCGATTACTCTACGAAGAGCTGCGCGATATACTCCATCGCTTTAAGACGATCCTTGATATCGATGTTGCCGCTTTTTTATCACCTGCCATTCCGGACCCGGACGACGAATCGGATCCGATAATTACCAACTCACGTAAATTATCTTAACCGTGCAGGAGCACTGGGCAGAGTTAACCTTCATGGATAGGTACGGCTGAAGTGGCGGCCCACAAAATGGGACCTAGATCCAGTTTCTCCGATCATTGCCAAGGTAAGTCTGCCCTCAGAAAGTACCAAGACATTCATGGAGGATGCTCTTCCGGCTTTAGATACTCGCTCAAACACACATGGACGGACACAAGAAGGTAGGCTCAAAGTAAATCTGTAGTATAAAAGCTAAATATTCATATCGGGTAAAGCCGATGACAATTTCCAAATGCATAGCTGCTTGCCGCGACGAAAGGATACATATGCCATGATGAACCTTTTGAAGGACTTGTGCTGTGAGTGACGAGTACCGTTGCAACATCATATATCTTAATATCATCCCCGTAGACGAACAAATAGGCATAGATTACAAGAGCTTCCCGTTCGCAAGCCTTCATCGCGTCGCGTTTGATGATGGCTCTGTCATATATGAGCACGTGAATGGAACCTACCAAATGTCTGGATTTGATTTCATGACACCCCGCGGTCTACCACCAACAGAAATGAACGAAAACCAGTTAGCTATGTTACATGCTGCTATAACTAGAGGCAAGATACGCTTCAGCACGCACTTCGAAGAACGATATGGTACGTTCTGATCCTCTTATATCGTATGTTTTCGCTCATGAATTGTAAAGCTGAAGAACGCGAGAAGCTGCAGGACGATATTGTACGCCATATCCGGAGCCTCTTCTGTTAAGTGCCAGCATTTTTTACCTCGTTCCCTGCTCATTCCTCAAGCAGCATGTCAGATAGGTGTGCCTAATCGACCATTTCCATTTCGCTCTCTTCGTCGAACCGCTATGGATGACGGCTCCATCGTATATCTCAATCCCGATGCAGGCTATTATTTGCTCGGCTTTGACTTTAAGAGATATAAGCCTAACGCTTTGGAGAATATGAACATGAACGATCTAAGATTATTACATACGGCTTTGCTTGAGCGGAAAATAAGCTTTATCAAAAGTATCCATAGCAATTTGGATCCGCTTCAGACTGATAACTTAAAGTTTTGTTTTTCCATAGAACATGACCCGCAGCGGATGGCCGGAGAAACGGTCCTTTCGGTACAAGAGGACATAATCAGTCAGATCCCAATACAAGCAGCAGGAGAACGAAATGTGGCGCAAGTTACCGAAGACAGTAACGAGAAAATGAAGATCACATATAAGCATGATATTGCGGCGAGCAAGCCCAACAATGCAGAAAATTCATATAACAAAAGCAATATGCCGGATATAACACACCAGGGAACCGACATTACTGCAACTAGTCACCGCAATACCCAAGGCGCGGAGAGTGATGAAGCCAAGACCAAAAAAGATGGCCACAAGCTAAGCGTTCCGCCAAAAGACAAAAATATGGGAGAGCTGAAAAAAGGGAAGAGCCAACCACTGCAAAAACAGGCGGATGCGGGAGCAAACATCAAAGCAAGCAAGTGCAGCCCGTCCAGTGCCCAATGTGATAGTGCCGAGACAACGAAAACGGGCGAACGGCTCGGCACTAGGATGAAGACAAAGGACAATACCACCTCACCAGGTCCCAGCCATCAGCTACAAAAATCCAAGAATGCCAAACGAAAGGGAAAAGGCGATAATAGGCCGAAACATGACAGTAAAAAAGACGCAGACGACATGTTAACCATGACACTCAGAAAAACCAGAGAAATCGACAACGCAAGAAGCTGGTACAGCAATCTGCCCTATTCAGGACGTACGATTAGGGAAGGCCACAAGGAAATGATCAATCCGGCTCTTCCACCAACTATGGAATACCATAGACCGACTGGAATCAGGGCTCCACTGAAGAATAATGCCAAAAACAGGAAGTTTGATAATTCAAAATACAAGCAGGTCTTCAGTGAAGCCCAGGCTTCTCCGATAGACCACGATGAGACGAGAGGAAACTGCACTTCGGAAGCCAGTGCCGCAATAGATAGACACGACGACAGCATATATCGGGGGAATGACACTGTCGCAGTCGAAATTACACGAAGTAAAACGAGCTGAGGAAGCGAAAGCAGAAAAGGAAGCTAATGTATGATTTTTAGACGACACAGGTGATTATCAGTCCAATCCGAAGAAAAGGCAGACGGAAGCTTCGGAAACATCCTGTAAGCAGGCTCCTGTCCTTGAATCCAAGTAATGCACGACCTCGCCCTGGACGAATTATCATCAAAAACGTAATGTACTGAAATAAATATCTCATATATGTATTGTACATACACAGCAATAAATATATCACGTAGCGTAAACTACGGACTGCATATTTCCTCTGATCGAGCTAGTATCGGCTTACAGACATTGCAGATATTGTTATGCACAAGTTTTCAACTTGTACCAGATGGACCCGGAATGCTGCATTAGCTGCTTCATTCCTACCTCGTATCTTATTCTTATACACAAAAATAATTTTGTCCCGTAAATAAAGCCGCATGCGGACGTGCGATGTTCGATGCCTACCAGGGCAAATTTCTCGTCATCTGCTGTCATTAGACACAAGCAGAGGTACGATTTATTATCCCTGTATCCTCTTCTCGAGATCGGTATGCAGTCAATGTCTTGCTTGATAGCAGACTCTTTGCATACATCATGGGCGGGACCATCTAATATTTTTTCTTAATCTCGCGAGTGTTTGACGAGTAAAAAAGCAGATAAGATTCTTGATACTGGCACCACTTCCGCGGAACACTTTTGACATCTATCCACTTTGCAGGAGTCCTTTTTCCTGCAGCCCTTCTCCCATAGATGAACAACATAAACATACAGGTTCCATCAAGTCTCTCTGCCACCGGCTGTCCGTCTCTTGACCGTGCAAGATGGTAAGCGGCTGTATCAAAAGTACATCATTTTGGACATCGTTAACCTCACTTAAATATGTACTTAGCTCGCAGTTCTTTGTCTCTTCTCCCCACCTGTCTTATTCTGCGGTCTGCTTCTTCCTCCCTCTGCTCGTTAGCGTTACTCCCATTTCAGAAGTTATTCTCTCTCCGATGTTTACCTCCATCAGTAAGTGAAACAGATCGACTGTAACCCAATGAATATGATAACTATGGTCTCAATTCCACTCCTTAGCCCCTCCCACCGCTTTTTCCTTCTCTCCGTTTGCTCTCCTCCAATCCTTTATTTCCCATCGCGTGCATTAGTCTAGGCGGCAGATGGCCGGAACCGCCGTTAGGACCGTCCCGAACCTAAAGACAACATGTGCCCTCCGCCAAATGGCTACTTTATACTCACCAGTAAGAATCCGTGGATGGTAGTTTGAGACAATGACTCAAATAAGCATTCAGTCCTTAGTGAGGCAATGGCCACATGCCGTGAGCGCGTGTCGTTTAGGTATGTAGAAACAGTGATTTAGTCCACGAGAACTGATTTTTGAACGAAAAACCCATAGGCTAGTTATAGATGTGCTAAAGTACTTGTCGCATGAATGTCTCCTATCAGTCGCAGATCTGTCAGAAAATGAGAATATACGCTGGCAAATCAGCTGCAAGGGTCTCCTATGAATAGATAATTAAATCTGCATATACTTGTCAATTGAATGTTAATAGATTAAGTGTATATAACGCCACTGGACGTGGAAGCCACCGGAAACTAACAATGAGTATTATTACTAGTGCTCCATACTATACGTTGTGCCGGAAACCGGGTTCTTGAATAGAATTTGACGGAGACGACCTTCTTGGAAGGTCACGATATTGTTACACTGCATCTGGAGGCGCTATACCCTTGAAGACGTACCGTATATACAGGAAGTTGAAAGGAATAATAACGAGAACAACGATAAGAAATTCAGAGAAGGAGCTGGATATGGCATTAGGTTGGTAAGTACAGGTGAAGTCAAGTCTGCTGCTCAGAGTGTTGGTCCCTCTTCTCGCCGGGTGTGTAATAAGAAATATGCACTAAAACCATTCTGCCATCCGCTGTCCAGAATCATATAGAAAAGCACCAATACTGGTGCCATTATCTTAAGCTCACAATGATATGATCTGTGAGTCCAGCAAGGGGATAACTTCTAAAGCAGGCAGGAGCTAGGGCGTATACCGCTAGTCTACATGTACGTTGGCAGATGTTCTAGGTCCGCTCGGAGATCCGGTAAGAATCTCATTGCGAACTTGCTCCATAATACTGTTGTGTCACATCTACAGTGAAGCTGATTTACAAGATATGTGCCGATGCGTATGTTTCGAAACTGTATCTTTTGCACGCGACGATGCAATATGCCATGTACTGAATCCAAATCCTTCATCGGCAAGCTGTTGCCAAAATCTGAGTTTCTGAAGGCCGATCTTCCCCCCTCGGGCCGATTCTGGGAGAGGCGGGGGAAAGTAAAGCCCGTGCCCACGGTCTGTATCCCAACCAATCCGCGCTTCCTCACAGCCTGAAAGAAGGAAAGAATTTTTTGTGCGGCAGATACGCCCGACAATTGATGTAACGACCAGCGTACTGGCTACTGGTACGCGGAAAATTTTGGCTTAGCAATATTCTACGACGACTCCCGGCTTATTTGATGAGAGGAGAAAAAGTTTGCCACGTTAAACAGATATTACCAGCGTGACGTTACTCTTGCTTTAGGCAGCAAGACGGGTAAAGTTCTGAATGGTCATCGAAACATATTGATCTTCTTCTTCTTGCTATGCTGCTGTTCCTGATGCAAATGGAAAGGAAGGATGTACAGATTGTGTGAGATCGGGTGTGGTATGTGTGACCACGTGGATGGAGTATGTGTGTGGAGCAAATATGATTCACATCATATTACATGCTGCCATGACGCCATTACTGGTAGAAATACAACGCCGGTTGACGGTGTCATCTTCCGTATAATAGATACCAAATGATGGGGCTAATGCATCCAGAAGGCTGCCCATAGAAACTTCTTCGGGGATCACCAATAGTGGATTCAGGGGAAAGGAACGGCTTCGATATCTGTGGATATGTCTCGAAAGAAAATGAATTTGGCGCGCATTGTGTGGTGAATACCTCAAGGCCCGACACCTTTTTTAAGTTAGCGCCGCCCTTTGTTTCCGCCCATCGTACCTCTAAACCTGTGAAATAGCATCTTTCTCTTTTTTCCTTTTTTCTTCTTCCTTCGCATAGCATTCAACATATCGCTTCACACATGCACTTATGATTCAATTGTCGGATTATGGTGCGCGAGTCTTCGATCGTATCAACATGATCGGGATGTGGCTCGCATTTCTTGTTTGTGTACGCAATTTTAAAGTCTGTTTGGATCAATATCGACGCACCCGGGGCAAAATGTATGTGGCCACCACCACACACGCGAGGAGACAGGCTCAAAATTTTTCTACAGTCATTTGGTAAATATGGGCCAAGTGGGTGTCTTTGCGCTGCACAAGGTCCTATACGGCATCATTCCTTTATTCGAGATCCAAACCTGCTCCTTTTACCCACTTCTCGTTTCGTAAGTGCTTTTCGCCTCAGTCAGCCAAGAATTCCGTTCATCATTTGCGTCCTTATTTATTTATAGATTATGGCATATATGTGTGTTGAATCCATCTTCGATTTTTCGATATTTGTCCTGACCTCCGTTGTATAGTTTATCTTCTGGTTTACATTGTCATGTTTATGCGATTGATTATCTTGGAGCCTGATTACCACTCTCGCTGGATCAAGGTGGTTGGTATCATATTCATCGCGATCCGTTTTGCTGTTTGGCCCTACGAACTCGCGGAGTGGCGCCTTCAAGAAATGCTGATGCGACAGCCTGTGCAGCTCGGTGCAACGTGTTGGGCCGAATGGGGCCAAGGCGTCATTATCCTCAATTTTCTGAGTGACGTGCTCGCCAACCTGTTCCTCAGCGGCATGTTTGTCCGAAGGTGAATCTTTCCCAGCCAATGACTATCAGCTTACTTAGACCTTATCTACCAGGCTCTACCTCCATATTCTCAGTTCACGAACGGTGATGAGCAGACGCAACCGTGTCATCGAACAGATCGCCCGTAAATCATTGTTATGTCTTTGCTTAACTTTCATCGTCAACCTTGCCATGAGTCTTCTCAAAGTCACTACCTTTATCGGAAATCGATCCGACGCTCTTACCGTTTATTTCTCCACCATCGAATCTACCTTGCTCGTTGAAGCTCTGAGGGTCGATTATTTACGTCTCAACAGTCAGGCATTCTGTGAACACTGCGGCATGGTAGGCCCATCGTTGAACGCACGTCTTTTTCTGCACGTACTCACTTATCTACCACAGCAGGCCGTGCGGCAACGCAGTGAGAAGCAATCGCCGTCTTCTGGCAAAGACGACTATCTTAATGTATCTCTCAAGATGCCTGATTCCATGGTGGGAACGCTACCGCGGGACGGTGGTATGGTGAATCTTGCCGATGATGATAGATTGCCGTCTGCTTTGTCGGATCATACCATCCTTTCGCTCGACCCTGTGTTACGCCGCGATAATAGCGACGGTTTCTACGACTCAGTGTCAGCACCTTCCGACTTCCGTCACGACCATCGTCCCATCAAACGCACAAAAGCTGACCGTGAATCGATCCAGCAACTCGACCCCGTCAGTTCAATGAATTCCATTCGACTTGTAGAACGACCTGAGTGGAGTAACAACGAATACCGCATGTTCTGATTCCTAGATATTTATCTACTTTCTCTCTGTGTACATATATATTTGCATATAGACCTCTATTTTTCGTTACTGGTTTAGCGAAATAGAGCTCCTCTTCCTTGTTCGTTGTAATTATTCTATGTGTGAAGTGCAGTATCTCGATGTTACACTGAAAACAGCACTGCTGCGTAACAGTACAAGAGAGAGGAAAAGACAGCATTGATACGTGTCTCACGAAAAGGTACATGGAAGCGCAAGGATTGTTGTCCCGACGGATTGTACTTTCGTCCATGTGCATCTTTATAATTTTCCGAGTATGTAAATCCACTGGGAATGCATCAGTTCTTCTCCATCTTCCCAGATAATAATGCATATCGGCAAAAGAGTCGCCTTTTTGCTGGCAGCGACGTTTGCCACCTGTGCTGTAGTTGCTGATGTACAAAAGAATGACCTGACGCCGATCAAGGTCATTCATGCAGTGGAACATGGAGTTAGGCTGGGGGTACAAGTCCAGAACGATACGAATGTCTACATGCTATCACAGTCCGATCTCGACTCGCTTTTACATGTCGGAACAGCACCCGCTGCAGCAAAATCGTATCGTTTCGTAACAGTGCACGACAATGGCACCATTTTGGACAAGGAAGCGTTCGACCGCCCTCCGTCTTCGGCTTCCTTGCACGAGTTTTACGGGAGATCGCGTGCTGATCAAAAGGCCGTCGATGCTCTGCCTGCTTTTGGTCGACGTCTCGTTGAACGTCTCGACGACAGTATTGTGCATCCTCAAGATGAGATTCCGACCATGCATATCAAAGCTATACCCGAGGATCTGCGGGAGCTTTATGATAACTACTTGGAAGATTTTGCTATAAGCGCCAACATGTCACATATCAGGTAAAGGTGAAAAGACAACGCGAAGTAACGACACTTATGTCATTCAGCGGGACGCACTTCCGGCATTTCGAAAACGTCAAGTTCGAGTTGAGCGGACAAACGTCTCGCTTATTCGGGAAGCTATCATTTAACATCCACATCAACAAAACGAGCGGCCTCTCGTTGGGAGGCTACCGCAAATTCAAATTGCGGTCGTGCGCAACAGACCCGACATTCATGCGCGAAAAGCTTTACTACGATGTTTTGGCTGCAGCCGGTCTGCCTGCCTCAGGCGCATCCTACATCCGATTATTCATCAACCAAGAACCTATCGGCTTATACATGCTCGTGGATAACTATAAGAACCCCTTCCTACGCAACATGTATGGAAATAACAAGGATAACAAGAAGCATAAAGGAAAGAAGTATAAGCATGGCGTGCTATACCAAGGCAATATGCCGGAAAACCCTATGGCACCAGAAGGATTGCAAGGCGGTGCAAACCTCGAATATTTAGGCCCCCAGGCGGCTAACTATGCTGTCGGACTCGAGAACTTGTATAAAATACAGCAAGAAGCCTCTGGAAAGAAGCACCGACGAGGCCTGGAACCCTTAATCGAGTTTATGAAATTTATTAATCATCCTTACGCGGATGACGAAGAAGAGCAGGAAGGCGAGGACGGCACTGTAGTCCAGGCTGGCGGTGGCACGATAATAGAAGCATGGCGTAGGCGTTTCGACGTTGATACATTCCTCCGCAAGTGAGTATCCAAAATGCTGACCAAGAGGAAGATGCTAATCCTATGAACACAGTATGGCTCTTGAGGTGCTGATGGGTCATGTGGACGGATACTTAGGCGCGGCCCATAATTATTTTTTGTATCATCGACCGGAGACGGATCAGTTTACATGGATGTCTGCCGATCTGGACCAGACTATGGGAAACACAATGATCCCACTTCAAAATGCGACATCGGTCGACCGTTTCGGCTTGTTAGCTCATGCTCGCCGGCCACTTATGGAAAGAATTATGACACATTTTGCTGGTAGTTTCGACGAGATCCTTAGGGATTTCTATCAGGCACTTTTCAAGACTTCTGCGCTCCGTGACCGGACCGAGGCTATCGCCGAGTTTTTGAGGGAAGACGTCGCGTGGGATGCTCAGCTGCGTCAGCTTCGCATCAATAGCGCCAGCACGGATCAGAAGCACAGAGAGCAAATCCAGCAGAAGATTCTGCAGATGCCCCTCGGTTCTTCCTTTTTGGAGCGCATCGATGCCATTGACTTTGATACGGCGCTCAATGGTCCCATCGATAATCCATCCCTGATGCCTCTGCGCGATTGGTTATCTCAGACGAGCGAAGCTCTGGCCCATGCCCTAGCCTCTTAAATTTTGCTCTGTGATACACGTATACTGTTTTATCCAACAAAGAAAGTGGGAAGGGATGCTCCTATGAGCTTTTATCTGGGCTTTTGCTATTACTCTTTTCGTCCGTCATTGTCTGGCCAGCAAAGAGGGAAAAATGGTCGCTGAGGAAGGTGGTGTCACAGGCATTGCAAGAGCAGAATTATCAGGGCGACAGATCATTGAATCCTCATCATCTTGCATAAAAAACTGCATATCGTCGTCGGCTGCAAATGGTGAGAAAGGAGGGTTGATGTCGTCATCGTTTTCGTCTTCTGAAGTTTCGGGAAACAGACCGCCAAGAAAACGACTCCTTCTGTGACGTCGACCATTATCCTGACCGTCACCTGATGGGATATTGATGGCCTTGGATGAGGTGGATAAGATGAATTCATTTGGTGAAGAACCCAACAGACTTGAAACCCCAGTAGAATTACGATGCGCAGATGGGCGCAAGAAACTTGACTGCCCAATACCAGCCCGTCGCAGTTCAGCAGGTGTCAGCAGATCATTGAGAGATGAAGGCAAAAATGGAGGCCCTTCGTCCCTGTCTCCTTGCTCCTCTTCCTCAAAAATCCAAGGCGGCGATAACAAGTGCCCCAGGTGATCCGCTCCCTCGTTTGCTGCAGGTGCCGAGGCTGCAAAGAAGGAGGAAGTCGGAGAGTGCTTGGGAAGAAGATGATGATCACGGCGGAGCGCAGCAGTGAGCTGGCTGTCACGTGGTGGCGACGGTAACAGATCGGCATTGGCAGTGTTGTTGCTATTGTCATTGGACGGGGAGACTGCCGTCACTATCTGCCTGTGTTTGGGATTGTTTCCACTGTTTTCGGGTGAAAGTGTATGAAGCAGCGCGCATTTGGAACCAAACTTGCAATTTCCCCGCAGAAAGTATTTACACACGGCAGATTCATTCGTCAAACTTTGACTGTGAGAAAATAGGCAGTTGGCCCCTGCTGTGCATGTGCCTTGCTTGAAGAATTTGCAAGGTACATGCGATAAGTTGGCTGCTTGAATCATATCCAATTTTTTAAGTGTTTGTTCTTGCAGAGGTACGGTAGGACATAGCGGCATTTTACTCACGCTTGTTTTGCTGTTGCAGTTGCCTCGCTGATACCGCTCGGTGGTGCTGCGGCGTACGGGCTTGGCTTCGGGCCCGGCGCGAGTTCAAGGAAGGATGCAGCGCTGATGGTGAGCTTTTGGAAAGCTGATCAAAAGCTCGGCTATTGAGGCGTTCCTCCATGAGTAGCTCGGAATGACCAGTCATCCTGTATATTTTGTAAGACTGGAGTAAAACAGAGGAGAAGGAGGGAAAAAATAAAAAGATGAGAGTTAGATGAAAGACAACTAAAAATATGGTGTACAGAGCGTAAAGGTCAGACGAGCTGACCTTTGATGCAAACATCGAGTCATGCGTGAGGGACAAATTAGTCGCACAAACCTGCTCGTGTCACTCGATCGTCAGGTAGTATTGTTATCATAAACTTTTTTTATGCAGGAACTGTGTGTATAACAAAAAAATAGGAATTGGAAACGAAAATAACAGAGAAAGCTCGAGGCACCTTATGCAAAAGGCCATGTAGGATTGAGCTCCAATGAATAGATCATGTAAAGTGTGGTGAGTAGTGCGTGTGTGCGTTTGCGAAATGAGATAGATGATGTAATAATAGAGGAGAAGTTTTGGGTAGATTTAGTCGAACTTGATACTGTGCGATTCCAACGAGATCTGACCACCGCGATAGGCGCCTCGCTTCTTCTTGTTCTTCTCAGCTCTGAACTTATCACCACGGGTTTTGATAAGGTCAACATGCGCCTTGTAACCGTAAGAAGTCTCGTCAGAGCCACCTTTGGCGATGTAGGTGTTATCGCGCAGTCTATCATCCGCAAACTCCACTTCTTCTTCCTTTACACGACGGAATGGTGTACCCGTCTTCCTATCCCTGGTGTTAGTCCCGTTTCCATAATCGCTTGCTCCTTACTTTTGACCATTCGTCACTGCAGGTTTCTTTTGGGCAGGCTCAGCTGTCTTTGTTTGCTCTTTGACGTCTTCATCAAGTTTGCGCTTCTGCGTAGGCTTGTTTTCTTGATCATCTTCCGAGTCGCTCGAGCTACTAGAGCTCGAGCTCGAGCTACTCTCCTTGACGGTCTCGTTCTTGGTTTCTTCCTCATCCGACGAGCTTGAGCTATCTGAGGAGTCACTAGAGCTGCTGCTGTTATCGCTGCTGGGTTGCTTGGCATCCTCCATCTTCGTGTCATTGTCCTCGTTATCGGAATCGCTGGAGCTGTCGGAATCGCTGGAGTCAGAACTGGAACTAGAACTAGAGCTCGAGCTAGAATCCTTTTCATTCTCGGCTTCTGTTTTCTCGGTCTCTCTCTTCTTGTCTTCTTCGTCGCCATCCGAGTCACTGGAGCTGTCGGAATCGCTGGAGCTGTCGGAATCGCTAGAGCTCGAGCTAGAGCTGCTGCTCGATTCCTTCTTGGGTTCATCCTTTTCGTCGTCGCTATCTTCCGAGTCGCTGGATTCACTATCAGCTTCAGAGCCATCATCGATTTCCATTTTTTCTTCTTTCTTCCCCTTCTCCTCTACGTCATCAGAGTCACTAGAGCCGTCAGAGGAGTCAGAGGAGTCACTGTCGCTGGAGGAGCTCGAAGAAGAGCTAGACGAGGCTTTTTCCTCCTCTTCCTTGTTCAGATCTTCGGCATCGGAATCACCATCGCTTGAAGAATCGCTGGAGGAGTCAGATGAGGGGCTCGAAAGCGACTTCTCCTCTTCCTTCTTGTTCTCTTCCTTCTCTTCTTTCTCGCTGTCGCTGTCGCTGTCGCTTGAAGAGTCGCTTGAAGAGTCGCTGGATGACGAGCTGGACGAGTCGCTGGATGAGTCTTTCTTCTCTTCTTCCTTCTCGTCCTCGGACTCGCTGGAAGAGCTGTCGCTCTCAGAACTGGAGCTGGATGACGATGACGAATCCTCCTTCTTCTCCTCTTCCTTGTTCGCTTCTTTCTCGCTGTCACCGTCGCCTGAAGAGTCGCTGGATGACGAGCTGGAGGACGAGCTTGATGATTTCTTCTTCTCTTCTTCCTTCTCGTCCTCGGACTCGCTGGAAGAGCTGTCGCTATCAGAGCTCGACGATGAGCTAGATGATGAGCTAGACGACGCTTTCTTCTCTTCCTTCTTTTCGTCCTCAGAATCGCTGGAGGAGCTGTCGCTCTCGGAGCTGGAAGAGGACGACGATTCCTGCTTCTTTTCGTCCTTAGCCTCCGTCATCACCACATCCTCGGCCTCAGACTCGGAGTCGCTTGACGAGGATGACGAGCTGCTATCGCTATCGCTACTACTACTGGAGCTGCTTTCCGAGGACTTGGCATCAGTTCCTTCGATGACAGCCAGTTTCTCTTTTTCAGAGCCAGAGCTAGAGTCAGGCGCAACCCTATAGAGACGACCATCAGCCACAGAATATTAACAGTATAGAAATCCGTACTCTGACTTGGACTTCTTGTACACCTGCACTAAGTCGCCTTGGGCTTCAACATTCTATAAATGTCAAAGTTAGCATTACTCAAAAAATTTGTCTACAGAATCTTCTATCTTACCTGAATCTTCCGTTTGAGAACGTTGGCAACATCTCTGTGACCCTGCGCCACAAGGTATTTGTACACGAGAGCATCAAGCTCAGGAATCTTCTCGACTTTCGACTTTGGAGGCATTGGTTACGGAAGAGAACAGGAGAAAAAAATTAATGCGCACCGAGAAACGAAAAGAGAATCCTGCGGTGGCTTGTGATGGCCGCGGACTTGGACTTTCAGGTCCACATAATGAAAGCTACTTCTCTGGCAAAAGGAAATTAAAAAGTTTTAGCCAACAAAGAACGTACGTAGTTGAAAAATATATGACACACCTGCGTTTATGTCCTGCTCTTGCGTCTGATTTTGTCTTTGATGTGAGAAAGCCAACAGACGTATAAAACTGCATATCTCAGATAGTATTAATTTTTTTTGACCGTCTCGAAGTCGCAGGATAGGGAATCCCGCGCCCTTGTTGGGGAGCGGAAGAATGTTATTTTTGAATGCGTGACAACGACCATATCTAATAATTGTCGGGTCAATTTGCTGTACTGTAGGAACGGGGGCAGGGCAAGAAAAGCAATACGCTTCTGACTCCGTGACTTTTCCAACCTGAGCATCAGGGTATATAGGTACTATTTTTGCGAGACTCATGCATATTGGGATCCTGCGACAATATGGTACTTATGAGGTCGCTGCCGCTCGAAGTCACCTGGAACGACGTGAACTGTGATGTATAGGAAGTTCAACTGCTTGGGCACCCGTTGCGTGTAATGTTGTTCGGAACAGGAGCTTAAAATCACAAAAAAAAGCTAGTGCGGAGAACTGAAATTGGCATGGACGTAGTAATTCGCAGAAAACAAACGTATACCTATACGCGAAACGGCGGGTGGATGGCTTTATTTAGGTTTGAACTGACACTAATGTTTCATAGTATAGTTCTTCCGCTTGATCATTTTGACACCTTCATTTTGAAGGAACACTCATAATATATTAAAATGTATATGGCTATTTCTACTATAATATCATAAGGACCTGTATCTGCTGAGATGAATTGCTACGGCAACGCTTTCGTTTCAGGTCGTCCACACCGTTTTGCTAGTGATATTGAGTGTTTTTCCTGACCTATTCCACGCATAACGTCGAACAAAATTGGACATGACAACCCTTTTTGCAAATTGCTCGCCTTCGGCATATACTGTATGCGCGCCATAACCTTCTAGAAACTACTATGCGTCCCCCTTTTTCCCAACTCGCGGCCTCCACTTCGGAATAACTACAAAGACAGGTCTTTTTGGATTCGGTTAACGCCCTGCTACTTTTTACAGCATGCCTAGGAGTGAGGAATTCAGAAGAGATGGTAGTAGTCACCTTCTTGATATTTGACGTTGTAGATTCAAGCATTTAGACATGTGTATGATACTTATATATTTGGTGTACTTATGACGATAGATCGTCTTAAAAGTGTAGTGATAACATCATCTAGGTAGGTCTTCACTACTTTATCCTATAGGGATTGTATGGGATTTACAATTTGGGTAGGCCATGGAAGCTGCGTATACTAGCACTGTTTCAGATGTACGTCATCTGATTGTACATAGTGCAGTAAGAAACGTATGCCTGTATCGTGCTAATACATGTAATTGCACACTGTCAATATATAGCTCTACATAGACGTGGCGTATTCTCGTGCTATTAATTGCACCTGCTGATTTAGTATATATCCTGCCGCCTATGCTAATACCCAACTTGAAATGCAAGTTATCAATAAATAAACTTTGCTGCTTACGCTCTGCTCTAAAAGGGGCCCTTCTCTCATTCCCCCTCGTGAAAGCCTTTTAAGTAACTTATAGAAGTGCTGCAATAGTATCTGACGCATTTCCGTTGTTTTGATTACGCCACTTTTGCGAGTAGCGATATCTACGCACGCGCGACCAGGGGGTTTCTTTTATTCAGGGAATTTCTGCTCGCATTTTTACTTTAAATCGTCTATACTCCTTTCCCAGCGCTTTTAAATCCTCTACTCAACTGTGGATATTTTCCAGTCACTACAGGATCTTGTAGTTAAAATCCCCAGACTCGAGTGTTTACGCTGCCACGGAGCTTTGAAAGCCCTCAATTACGTAGTGTATAAATGCATCGAAATAGGATAATCTTCCATGCTTCGAATAGATGCATCAATAGCAGGAAAGAACTATCATCTCTTCCTATAGATGTCTGTTCTGCAAGGTTTCAAAATATAAAGTTTTAAGTTACTAGTAAAAATATGTGAGCAAGAAGCTTAGTAGCTACTAAACGGACAACATCCATCACTCGATAAAACTATAGAGATAGCTGCCGATTACGCCTTACGGAGAGTGAGCGAACGCATGCACACGCGTCAAAAGGTGCCACCCTTCATGAACCGCCTTTTAAAGTATGCATATACGGCTTTATCAGACTTTGGATACATACAGCACGATTTAATACAGCCCAGCCAAAGATAAAGGCAGATGAGAATTGATGGAGCGTCGGAGCTTGTGGTACTGTGTACAGACGCTCTCTTTCTTATTTTTATTCTTATATTGTGCGAGAACACCGGGAATTCTCGTATGTAGCACATCATAAAGTATCACGGTCTTGTGCCGCTATCGTTTCTTTTTGGTATGTGACAGCCAATCAACCCAACACATGTCCTCTAGCCATCATCAAGGATGTAGCACTTTTTATCTTTGATACAGAGTATATACTGCACGCGCCACAGGCATGGACAAAAAGGATATTTTCACAAGCGGATGTTTTAGCTTCGGAATTCCAAGTGCTTCCATCAAAGATTGGATGGCGTCTAGAGGCAGCATGCATAATTTATGGGATCTGATTGGCTCGTTTGCAATGCAATACGCAAATTTAAAACGGCACAACTTGTTTTGGACTTAACTGTCCACGTTGCCGCCGTTGATCTTCCATTGTTGCGGGTTGCGTGCGCCTTTGGTTTGCCAGTGTCGTCCCTTGGCCCTTGTTTCAGCCAAATATTACCTAGCCCAAGTACCACATCTCTCCAACCCTTTTCTCCTTTCCTTCGCTTACAGTAATATTTTCTTTTCCTTTACACGCTTCTTTTTTATACGTGCCACCACACATGATGCATAATGCAAGCAACGTAATAAAAAGCGGCGACGCATATGGAAAACCTGATGAGCGAATCTTTGATACACCTGGGTATGTCCTATAAAGTCCCTTTTCCCGATCCACCCTTAGTGATTCTTAACGCATGTATCGTTCAAATAGAAATAGCGAGGGACACTCGGCGATCGCTGGACGACGCCACAATATATCCAACACCTCGTCGGTCACATCACATTATTCATCTGCATCCTCGGCTTCTTCCCAGTCTTCACGTCCTTCTTTACGTTCAACCGGTACGGGCAAGATGTCTGCATCACCACGGCAGCGCCCTTCGTCTCAGTCTGCCCAAACACCACCGCTAAGTCCGCCGATATCGTCAAGCCTGCGAGGTGCGCATGAGCACTCTTATCAGCAACATCCGTACATGCCTGATGATGACCACATCGATCCCCGAAATGATTACGCATACTATCCTCGCTCCAATTTGCTACAAAAACCAGATGCCATCCTTGAAACGGAAGAGGAGGTCTATGCGTACACATCCAACATACGCGAATACATTGACGGCGTGTCGATCCACAGTCAAGAGAGCGATAGACCCTGGAACCCGCCTGACGCTGATGTCGTTAGCGAATGCTCCGGTATATCGCGTCCTACAATGATTTCTCCAGGTCAAGATGACCACCTTATGTCGACGTCCAACGCGGCAACCATGGCTGTCGATCAGCATGACTGCTTCCCTCCTACCACTGACATGCAACAACGCGCACAGATTCGTATGGACGCCAACAATGGCGAGACTAGAGTCATTTATGCAGGCGACGTATCCTATATGAACAAGACCGACAGCGGACGGCTTCTATTACCAAAGAAGTCAAAGCGCATATTCATGATCCTCACTAACACGTGTCTCCTCCACTTCAAAACGTCCGCGAAAGCACGTGCTTCAGGTGTAGCTCTGTACCAGCCAAAGCCAGAGCCCACTCTCTACGGGTCCGATCGTACGCTGGCTCACCTGGTTGATATTTACGGCGTGCACAACGTTGCATCAGGGAGCGGGGCAGCCACAGCCGCCTCCGGACAACCACATATCATCCGAATAGAGCATCTGCATCCACAAACAAAGCAGCCCCTGGCGTTTACAATTGCTTTAGAATCAGCAGCTGAGAAGTATCAATGGCTCAAGGCAATCCGGGACGCGGTAGCCGTCCATCTTCCGGCCATAATGACGACTACGTCTGCCGAGCGCTACGCGGTCGCGGAAAGAATTGCCAAACAAAACGATCGACGTAACGACGACTATATCGTGCACAAGGTGATCTACAAGGAAAAGCGGGTTAAGGCGGCATCTGACGCAAAAAGCAGCAATAACGATACTGTCAAGGAGATCTACCTCGTTGTTCTTTTTGCCCTTGGCAAGTTTAGTATGTACATTATGCCGCTCAACGGTGCGTATGGCATGTTGGACGATACGTATTTGAAAACAGTGGAGCGTGATCGACACGGTCTTCTGGCCATCCAGCACATTGACTGGGATGGCAAGGATGATACGATCAAGATACTTGTGCGTCAACCTGGGAAGCCCTCACGGCAGCTCGCTTTGGTTTCGACGTTTGCCGAATCGATTGTGCAACACCTGCGCCAAGCTATACGTGCATTGGTTCCCATACCGCTGTGCACTGTTTCACTACCAACAAAGACGCTCAAGACGCCGATCACACCACTTCGATTGCTACAAGCAAATGGTCAGGACGATGACGACGGCCAGAAAGCCCAGTTTGAGCATGTCCTTCAAGCTTATTGTGCCGCACTCAATTTGAACAAAGCTCGCTTCGAGTTTGACTTTACTGGCTCCCCCAATGGCAAAGTGTTTACTTTACGTGGACCGAATGAAATTAATCAAACGCCCCATGTATACTCCAAGTACGAGCTTCTCGCTATATTGAAGTGCCTCCAAGCTTGCGTAAGTTCATAATTTAGGTATATACACCAGCATTATGTCTAATATCTATGCTGTATTTCATATAGTCTTTCATCGATACTGTCTGTCTCGCCGATCATTCGTTGGAAGAGCTAGAGCAATGGACACCCATGAAAGATGATGCATGGGCTCTAGCGCGGAGGTCCAACGTGCCCAAGCTCGAGAATGACACAGTTCTAGCGTACGAGCTATATGCTCTCCTTGTTACCAGCCCTCGCCTAACAAAATTGGACCTTACGGGGTGCTACATTGGACATGGTAACTTCAAGAGGCCGACATCCGCCCTCTTGGCTATCGGCAAGGCTCTTCGGCAGGTGACACCGAACGTGGCACGAATCGACCGCCTCTGTCTAGGGAAAAATCGCATGTTTGGCATTGACTTGCAAGCCCTGATGACAGGCCTGGAAACACAAAAGCATGGGCTTCGGCAATTGGATGTGCACGACTGTCGACTAGGACAGCAGCAGATGGAATTTCTTGTGTCATCGCTTTTGCTCATCCGGCCCGAACGACTCCAGTATCTCGACCTGTCCAGTTCCCATACACCAATCGCCGTTTCAGATGGTTTACTTGAAAACCTGTTCCAGCGCTGTGGCAAGCTCCAGGTCGTGAATTTGCGGGGACATGCCGAGGCGCCTCTGGAGGCACTTCTGTCTCTGCGGCGTCCAGGTGAATCTCAGCTGAATCGTGGTTCTCTCGCTACGCTTGCATCCCTGGCAACCACGACGAGCCGCATCGTACGCCTTGATTTGAGCGGAAGTAAACATCTCGACATCAACCTCCTTCTGTTGTGGATGGACAACGTATCGTTCAACAGTGTGCAAGTATTGCATCTCGACGACTGCGGTCTGAACGGCGGTCACGTACGCGACCTACTTGTTGGTATTACCCAGTCTGGCAACCGCGATCTTCATCTCAGCTTGGCGGGAAATCCGCTTTTGAAGGACGTTGTGCATCTGCCAAAATTGTCGTCTGCGTTTCTCAAGGGCGATGGACCTCGTTCCCTGTCATTGGCGCGTATCGAATGGGAAGACAGCACGTTGCGTGAGTTGTTCGAGTGTTTGCGCGAAAATCAGACAATCGAGTCGCTTGATTTATCCGATACTTCCCTCGTCGATGATCTGTCTGCTGACACCGAGCGCATGCTGTCCAGCGTATTTGAGCGCAACACTGTCCTCAAGGTCCTGAATATGGGTTACACCTTGCCCGTCAAGCAACCTGTGCGCAGACAAAGTGCCAACATTGGGAGACTGGTTATCCGGGCTCTCGATGGATTGAGAAATAACGTTTCTCTCGAATATCTCAAGCTTACTGGTTTATTACTCGGCGATGCTGGCGCAAAGGCTCTTGCGCGTCTTCTTCTGCGCAACCATACTCTTCTTGGTCTTTCCATCGATGGTAACGAGGTATGTGTACATACACTCTATGTCTGTAGTATGGTTTTAACCGGGAGTTCCATCCGGTCCTCTCTCTAGATAACGATTGATGGCTTCCGGGAATTGGCAACGATTATCTCGAACGAGAGTTCCATAATTGACCTGCCACGTCCACGTAGTGACTTGCGCCATCAGATTGCTGTACTTCAAGATGTTATCATGGGCTCTACGCAGAATGAAAATGAAATGCAATGGTTTATCATCCATTCAACTTCCAGCAGCGAAAGCAAGCGCACCAAGGCCCAGATGCAGATGCAAATGCAAGCGCGACAGCACGCCGAAATTAGTTTACGCCAGATAGTGTCGGTTGTCGATATCCTCATGGAAGCAGTAGAACGCAACCGCAAGACCTACCAGGAGCAGGAACAGCGGACCATGGCCATGCAGCTTCAAGCCCAAACGGCAGCACAGGAGCTGGCAGTGGCGCAATTGCGCCTTCAGGGAGCTGGCAACGTATTACAGGGACGGCCTCTTCCAGGTGCTACCTTGAGCGCTGTGGGAGCGAGCATGGGAACACCCGCTGTCAGTGTCATAAGTCATCACAGCAACAGTGACAATAGCAGTCGAAGCAGTCGTGCCAGCCGCGGAAGCGATATCAGCACGAGCGGGAGTAGCGACGTCCTGGCTCGTCAGAAACATCAGCGACATCAGGCAAGCTTACGCGCGCGTGGGAACAATCTAGCCAGCTATTCTTCTCTGGAACGCGCTGCTGGCAACACCGACAGTGTCTACTCAACAGCATCGACCGACTCCATGTACGCGCCGCTTCAAAAGGCAGCTCGCCTCCACATCATGCCCATGTCCTCGACGCCACCGCCGGCGTCACCGCCGCCTTCTACGCCGCCTCCACCTACGCCCAGCTTTTCTGCCCCACCTCAGAGACCTTTACTTGAGTCAAAAATCGCACGCACGTCGTCCGTATCGTCCATCGCTGTAGAGTCATCCTCACTGCAATACACATTGGCGCAACGTAGCATGTCTGAAGGCGGGAGTGCAAGTCGCGCGCAATTCGGGGATATAATTGACCAACGTCCATCCAACTCACTGCGCATGCCTAATCACAACCGCGTACCAGCTTCCGATCGCGCGGCAGCCCTTCGACAGCGCTTGCTGTCCAACAACGAGGAGCGTGCCTACATGACAGATGATACAGACACCAAAGACTTATCTCCTCCTTCACCCGTTGACCATCCTGGCTTCATCGATGATTTTGGGATCATTGTGACAAACCAAGCGCCCGGTATTGCTCGCCAAGCACCAGACTCTCCTTATCCTTCCATAGATAAAGTATGGCGTCCTAATTCCATTGCATCCACTTTGACCCGCGGCTCTTCGCTGGACGAAGATAAGATCTGTCAAGATATTAGCAATCGCACCTGGACTGTTGACCACTAGCTCTCGCTCTTCTTCCTCATTCTATCATTTGTCCCGCTGTATTACAAGGATCCACGTTTCATTTGTTTATACAATATGTATGCAACTAGTACCTAATTTATGCAATGTTGTCGAGCAACAATACTGAATACATCCTCTGAAGTATCTATGTACCATTCTGATTTTGTTTCATCGTATTGAGAAATATCATTATGCATCAAGGCTGTGGCGATGCTCCAACTCGGACAAAGTGGGAAAACCTTATCGAACACTCAGATGCAGTATGTGCTGTGTGCAGTGCTACATATGATTGCAGCCCACGATCGTCACGGAGAATTTTTCCTCATTCGTGCAAGTGCTTGTGTTGCGAATACGTGTGCAACAGAAACGAATCGCAGATCTTCTGGCTTCTGCAAACAGGAATGTCCAGCTACAATGCCTAGAAACAGCAACGAGGACTGGCCCTAGTGAAAAACAAGCTGGGACAAAGGTAGGAACCAAAAGGTCCGTGATTCAATCAGATGGCCTGACCCGATCTGTAAGTTGCCGTACATGTTTACATGAACCGACTCCCGGGCATCTCTCTTATTCTTTATGTCTGAGCGCCTCGGCCCAATTTTTTTTTGCGGTCCGAATTCCCATAATAAGAAAGCTGAGCCCATAATGGGTCAATAAGGAGCCTTCGTCTAATTTTGTAGCTTTTTTCACCGAGCCGATTGCACACTCCGGCCCGCTTTACCGAGGAGAGCATTCCATTTTTATACAGGTTGGGGTTTCTGCGCTTCAAACAAAGACATTTTTTGACACACAAGATGACTCATTCCCCAGCGTCGTTATGCCCTCGGCGCTCTGATTTGGATATAGATCTAATGCATATTCAAAAGGAATGGGCGATACTTTCTGTAAGATGATACATAATACTCCTCAACAATGGAGAAGAGTCATTATTCAATCTCGATGCTTTTTTTAGAACTTACAACGACTTTGTTCTTTGCGCAAACCGCGGGAAAAAAGGGGAAAAAGAAGGGGGATGTTTGTGTAATACCAAAAGTTTGCCGATCGCCATGACCCTTATCAGCAACAGTACGCGAATGCTTTGTCTCAGAGACAGGCAATCGAGGATGTGTCATATGTTTTTGTTGATGTGTATAAATCCTCGTCATCTCAAGTAGCAAATTCATCAGTAACCCAGAGAGAATAATTGAGCGTCCAAAAGAGAACAAGGAGTGCATAGGTTTATCAGTAAAAAGTGTGCTTGCTATCTAGAGCTACAATTATGTATAGAGGTATGATGAAGATGATGTAAATATGCTTTGTCATTAGAGACAAGAGGAAATGCTTAGGTCTGTAATATGAAAATGTAGGAGATGTGTAGGTGTCTTGGAGAAGAACGCGTGCCGGGCGCCTTATTGCTTGTCAGTCTTGGTAAAGTAGATAACATCGTTCTTGCACTCTTGCAGATAAGAGTAGGTCAGAGCACTTGCAGCAGAGATGTACAGGAGCTTCTTGCCAGCTTGACGAGCGAAGATGTTCAACATGGTATAGGATTATGTAAAAGAGAGAGTAGAGAAAACTGGAGAACCGATATAATAAGAGCAGCGTTTATATACAGGCACGACAATGAGCGTTAAATAAAAAATTTGAGACGGGGAATGGCGGGTAAAAAAAAAAGTTTTTTTTTTCTTTTGTCTACGGGATTATGTCTCGGTCTGTGTTGGTGAGCTGGATTTCAACGATTTCGTCGTGCGGAGCAGAGGTTGAACCTGTCGTATTCGTACGCAACCGCACGTCGTCGTTTTCTCGGCCACTAATATTGCTGCTATTGCCGCGGCTAAAATTGGTACTATTATTGCTGTAACTACCGCTATTGCTGGCATGGCTGTTGCTCCTGTTCCGAGTTGGCTCATCCCTGGTCACTATGCACTTCGCGCTATGGAGCACCTGATCTTCACGCTGCTGACGATCTATACTCTTGCGCGATTCGTAACCACTGCTTTGGCGGAATGTACTGACGAAAAGATCCTCGTTATACTGAAATCCTTCGTGACGGAACATGACAACAATAGGACAGGGACCATACTCCATAGAGCTCGAAGCCGCAGGGTAATGTAGGCCTCTATCGTATATTCTATACTCATAGTCTTCTACAAGCGAGTTCGGTCGAGGGTGGGTATTGGAATTCATGCGAGCGGGAGAAGAAAAAGGGTATGCTAAACAATAAAGGGTCTGGCGGACATTTTAAGAGCTTCAGCACTCCCGCTATTTCTCAATCTTACGTTGTTTGATGTAAGATTTAGGGTGAAGTCCATCGGGTTATCTGATCCGCGTGTCTAGTAAGTTATGGTATCGGAAACGAGTGGATAAGAGCTTGAAGATGCTTTTGTTGTCATGTATACATCTCATGCGTGTAAGTTTTGGTATTACTTTCATCTTACACGCACAGGCTGCTTCTCTTTGGGAACAGAAACACGAACTTTAGAGGTAGGGAAGGCTGTGGCTCACTTTTATCAGCGATTTGCCTTTGAATTGCTGCCAAGCAGAGGCCTTTTTTGATTTCCTTTCTTGGAAGAGGACAGCCTCCTTCATACGAAGCAACAAAGTCAATGGGACGAGGTTCAATGGTGGTAGTAGAAGAACTCGTCCTTGTCAACAAGAGCATCTGATGAACCACGCAAAGCGCTCTTCAAACGACTTCGGTGCTAGCCACCTTGCCTATTGAAGGCTCTTATAAGGCTTTCGGAAGTATTGCTTTCAATTTTGATGGGGTTGCGTCCCTAGATACTGCTCATTATCCGCTGTGCGGAAAGTAGCCAAGCAACGATGGGTCCAAGCTTATCACGGAAATGAAAAGACACGGAATACTGCCTCGTCCGCAGCCGACGGGAGCGCGTCTGCCCGGTGTCTTCAAGAATACACAAAGAGAGATTACATGACGAAGTCAAGCAGTAGCATGATGCGTATGTTAAGTGGCTCGATATCAGCTAATGGGCGACAGCTCATGTGCAGCACCCGTCGTCTTTCATACTCTCGTACGGGTCGCTTCAAAGCTCGCAAGAAACGGAGTGAGTACCAATAACCAGCGGCTCAACAAGTCAGAAGTTAGCCTGGATATAGGCCCCCGAACGAATGGTCAGGACCGTTTGGTCCGTACCATTTGAGATTGTAAAGAGTATATTTGAGAATACCAAATATTTCCCGAGCATCGGCGTCTGTAAATAAATTGTTATACGAGAAAGACATAATCAGACGCAGTGAATAAAAAAGGTAGCCCAGGTGTTTTAAAATAGGTGTGCATGGCTATCTGTAAAAAGAATGCATGTATGTAAATATGTATGTGGATACGGTGTCTTGAGTAAATGTTATGTTTATAGATCTATGTGTGTGCACATGTTTATCATGTCCACTGTTGAATTTGAAAGTGTCACAAGATCACAGGTAATGGTCTGTTTGATGTCATGCCGCACGCAACCTTTTTTTTCCCTTCCAGTTCGTTTTTTTTTTGGGGGGGATTTTCTTTCGTGGTTCTTTCTTGTCCTCTTTTGTGGATTTCGACTCAATGATCTTTTCGAAAGGCAATCCGGTGCGATCGTTCAAACTGTCCGTTAGTCCTGGGGGTCAAGATCGCCTTGTTGCTTTTGGTCCTGGCGCCGTCCTCTCTGGTACGATGGATATATACGGTTTTCCATCACCTTTCTCCTTTCCTCATTCTATGAATAGGTTCTGTCTTTCTCACTCTTGATAAACCTGCGTTTGCGCATAACATCCGCGTACAGTTCCAATGCCGTGATATAATGGGTAACAAATCGACAAAAACTATTTTCTCGGTTCAAGAAGTCATCTGGGGAAGAGCTCAGCCAGGTAAAAGAATACAAAAGAAAGAACAGCAAAGTATATGCGTATGCACGTGTGACCTCCGCGACTGACTCAAACCCGATACATGAATCTTGTGGAATATCAGGCTCTGTCCAGGAATTGAAGTCGGGCAGCCACATGTACCTATTTGCGATCAAGCTTCCCAACGTCAATTATCCGCCTTCCACGCAGGGTTCTAATTTGGGCCACCGTATCGAGTACCAACTTCAAGGTTTCCTTGCCTTGCAGCAAGACGGTCGTACTATGGAAACCAACATTGCTCCGGTCATGTATTTACCTTTTGTCCCATGCACCCCTGAGGGATCTCATCTCGAAGTTCAACGCCAAGCTATCATTCAGCGCGGTGACGGTATCGTCGAGCTCAAAGCCCAGTTGCTCAAATCGGCGTATTGTCCAGGTATGGGAATTCTATTTATTTCCACCGTCGGTAAAATTGACCTAAAGAAAAATTTCGTCAACGTAGGCGATGTGTGCACTATCAAGTTCGCCCTCGAAAACAAATCGGATCATAGGATTTCCACCGTACAGATCTCCCTCGTGGTATGCACAAGCAAAAAGCGCCAAACCATGTACTCCGAGACAGTCTATCTCTCCGCTCCTAAACAATCCAACATGCGTTCAGTGTGCCGTTTCACCATTCCATCCGCTTGTCCACCTACGACATTCTGTCAGGACTGCCATATTTCGTACCACATTCTCATTACTGTGCCAAATCATCATAGCTCAGCTTGGCCTTTCTACAATTTCACTTCCAACAGCTCTTCTTATGCATCTTCAACCTCCTCTTCTACTTATTCCACCTCATCATCAGAAGCAAAGTGTAATGCATTGACCATCCCCTTGACCATCGCGACTGTACCAAATACATACCCCGTGCCTCCGCACATGCAGCTTCCCTTGCCAAACTTCCGACAAGGTAGCCATGAGCTTCCGTCCTTTATACCCAGCATAGAGTCTCCGCTCGCCAGTCCTAGATCACCTTCCGTCGAATCGCCTTTGGCAACCTCGCCTGAACGACGCTCCTTGCTCTCGACGCAATCGACGTTATTTGATGGTCGCATAACACATCAAGATGTAACAGGGCACTTGATGGTACCTATGCGAACACGTCGTCCCTCGACAAGCTCCAGCCTTTCCTCTTTCCGTACCGATTGTAGCGCTGATGTCAGTACCCTTGTGTCCGATTCTTCCTTTCCGACCAGACTAGCGAGCGCATAAAGCGTTCCTTACGTAGTGGTTTATATAAATAGTCAGGCACGACTCCCGGATCGTTTATGTACTTCAATTTTGATCCTGTTATACACATTCAGGATTTATTATCCATATCAAAAGAAATAGAAACAGCAGATAACGGCGTCATGTGAAAGAGCGCTAACATTTCTTGGCATGCAGATGCATGCTTCAGTGACTTCAAATTAGAAGTTACGGAAGTCTTTCTGCCGTACGCTGTCTGTATATAATATCCGAAAATCAGGCCCCATCCGTAAGACCTTTCTTGCATCCTGTCGTATAATTATTTCTATCAGCAATAGCTATTACTTTATATCACTAGATGCTCGTCTGGATGGCAATATCTTTTTTGGGGAGTCTGTAATATTTGAGCATGGGAAGAGCAGTATAGCAAAAGTAGAAGGTATACCCCGCTCATCGGTGATTCTGCTCTAGTAAGCATTGGAGTAAGCTTTTGTATATGATCGACAAAGCATAGTGTAGTTCGACTTGTGTATTGACAGTTTTGTTTGGGGCGAACCTGTAACACGGTGAGATATGAAGCGCAAAAAGGGACCTTTGTTCGTTACCTTGAAAGGTGATTAAAAGGTTCCTCGGAAGGGCCGCTGCTAGTTCCATCTGGCGCCACGAAGCATACTTCTCAGACAACATTCAAGAAGAGCAAACAGTCACTTATCTTCTCAAATCTAAACTCGCTCAGCGGCACAAGCTAAGCAATATATGTTTGCGCGTATTATCTAGAAGTATACACCAGTGACAACAGCTCTGCTATCGTTTCTTTTAGTCGATGCTGGTGTTTAATAACCCATAATGCGGACATGTTAGACGTTTCTCAATACGTATATTATGAAGAAGATGGAGCATTAGGTATGCGCAAACGGCCATTTTATTCAGCATGGACCCGCCGGCTGTAAACCTGCATGATGGTTGCCTAGTAGCTACAAGATCATATGGAATCCCATCCGTGATTCTCACACGAACCGAGTTTGTCTTTGGTAAACATGACGATACCATGAAAATACGCTTTTCATCAACATAAGCTCGGTACAGGGTACCAGTCTACTGGCGTCTACATTGCTCGGACATAGAATACCTGCAGGGCCTCAGATTTCCCCGAGCTGAGTCAACTGCCAAGTGAAATATACTCCATACATAAGGCGGCTTCCTAAATACACGATCAGTCAAATCACTTAGCAGCAAAGTATGACTAAAGGAATCGATCTTCATCAGCGTGAAGACGAGACGACAAATTCATAATGAGGAAGCATACAGACGGCGTTCCAAATCCGTCGATTTCTCGTGCGGGAGATCCATAGCTCTCGTTTTTATCTGATGGTCCTATGCCTCCGTGTGTGTGTGGGATACACTGTGCCATGACGAAAGGCGTGGCCATTTCGCGTCAGCCATTGCTTATTGCGGACATATTGTTTAGCGCAAACGTCAGAACGAAAAAAGTCCATGGCAGCGTGAGAACATGCGCATAAAATGTGGGGAAGAACCAATAATTTAAATCTCATTCGCGCTGGATGACAAAGAACAAATCCAATGACAAGTATCAGACATTGATTTCGTCCCAAAACAGAGGACAGACAACTAATTCACACCACATGGTACAAGATAACCAAAAAAAAAAAAAAAAAAAGAAAGGTGTCAACGCGAACACAAAGATAACAGAAAAGGGAACCGATAAGATTATGACAATCCCAAATAGCGGATAGCTTGGATTCCGTATCCAATCAAGCTAGGCTGATGACTAAATTTCCAGTAGGACAAAACCATGAAAGGCAAAAACAATGGTTGCAAGGAGCACATTCTGTATGGCCTTATCATGGAAAAGCCCAAGAGCGATGTTGCAAGGAATTGTATCAATGACCTCAGAGAACGAGAAAACTAATAGAAAACAGTTTACACACAGGAGCTGAAGATGCATAGACAGAATGCTGTCAAGATTAAACAGACCTCTCGAGCGCATCACAGTGGCCCATTCATTGATCTTGTCCCACTCGCAGTCTGTCTGTCGGAAAGAAAGTTTGGCCCCAGCTAAACCAGAGCGTGAAAATGAAAAAAAAGTAGTAGGTATTTTTTTTATCGTAGCGCCTTTTTCCACAAGGTCCCTATCAGTCAAAGATTACAGGAAATAATGGAAACATATATTCGCACAGTGCATCAAATACTCTCACACTTCGCTACCTGAGCTAAAGGTATTTAAACAGAGGTTGGATGTGTATCACATCTCTATTTTTCCTTTTCAATCGCTCGCTGCTTTCTTCTCCTGTTACGCCCACGAAAGGCTCTCCATCTGCTTTTCTTCTTTCGACGTAGCTTATACGCCTCGACTATCCTTCCATTCAATTAAAAAATTACACATCCTACGCTCAACTCGCATCCATCATGCCATTTGGTGTTCTCGGGAAAAAGTCCACCACCGAAAAAACAGTAGAAGAAGCTGGACAGCCAGGTCTGAGTGCGGATGAACAACTTCTTCAGGAGCTAGGTTACACTCAGGTAAGATGACCTGACCTTACAACAACGACTACTGTATGTTATGTATATTTGACCATCGACTAACCGATCCGCATTTAGGACCTGAGCCGCTCTATTTCTGGCTTCTCCAATTTCGCAATCGCTTTCTCATGCTGTTCCATTCTATCTGGCCTGACACCCGTAAGCTTGTCATATTTGATATCACGCCGACGGAAAACACTCACGTACCATATATAAATATAGATGTGGGGCGACGCCATGGTCGATGCCGGCAGCTTGGGTGTAATTTGGGGCTGGTTTATCACCGGTACCTTCACCATGATTGTAGCCATGTCCCTGGCCGAGATTTGTAGTGCTTTCCCCACCACGGGAGGTAAGGACGAACCGCTATTCAATCGCGCTGCATCTCTTATCATACATTTTAAATGATAAGGTTTATATTTCTGGGCATCCCGCCTTGCACCGGGCCGGTATATGCCGTTGGCCTGTTGGCTTACAGGCTGGTTCAATTGGATCGGATTGTGCTGTAAGTGTGCATGTTCTATCAAGATTTATTAAAATGCTCACAAATTATTTAATCGCGAACAGTCGGTATCACATCTGTCGATCTCGGCTTAGCCCAGTTCATTGCAGGTGTTATCAATGTGTGGCGCCCTGATGTTGATACGTCCGTATACATGCAGTACGGCATTTATGTTGGTATCCTCCTTATTCACGGTGTCATGAATTCAGTGGCTGTCAGCTGGAGTGGTATCATGAACCAGTTTGCCTGTAAATCAAATTACTTGTCCTCTTCGAACATATCAGTGTAACTCATACATATTTTTCTCCGTTATAGTCTACGTCAACATGGTTGGTATTTTGCTCATTGTCATTGTCGGTCTAGCATTGACCCGCCCGCTTGCAACTGGCTCGTTCGTGGTAAGCGTCAGCACAATAATTTCCTATCACCTACAGACAGAGATCGCGCTGACATTCAATGTTACACACAGTTTAGCGAATTCTATAATGGCTCCGGCTTCTCAAGCGACGGTTTCGCGTTTCTTCTTGTCATTCTGCAATCGCAGTATACCCTATCTGGCTATGACAGTGCTGCACATATGAGTGAAGGTAAACCGCATTATTACCGTTTAAAGAATTTTATGCTGAAACAGAAAATACCTTATTGTTCCCAGAGACGAAGAACTCGCAGCATGGCTCGCCTTTCGGTATCCTTATGGCTGTGGCCGCCAATGCGACATCTGGCTTTATTTTCTTGCTCGGTGTTTCCTTTATGGTCAAGGACTACGCTAGTCAGATCGTCAGCGAAAGTGCAATCCAGCCCCAGATGGTGCAAGTTTTCGTTGACGGTGTCGGCAACGCGTGGACCATGGTTTTCTTGATCTTTGTCATGCTGTCGATTTTCTTTTGCGGCGCCAGTTTAACCCTCGGTTCGTCGCGTATGGTTTACGCGTTTGCTCGTGACGGTGCGATGCCTTTCTCCAAGCATCTTCATCACCTCAACAAGAGGACGAACAACCCGGTCAATGCCGTATGGTTCAACGTGTTGGTATCCGGCATCGTCGGCATTCTATACATGATCAACAGCACTGCGTACGAGGCCATTGTTTCGGTGAACACCATCGGCTCGCAACTGTCGTATCTGGTACCCATCGTGCTGCGGATTACCGTGTCGCGCAAGACGTTCAAGCCCGGTCCGTGGAACTTGGGTCGTTACAGCACCATCGCGGGTGTTATCTCATCTTGCTGGCTGATTTTCACCTGTGCTCTCTTCATTTGTCCGACCGAGGCTCCTATCACTCCCGACACCATGAACTATGCCATTGTCCCCTTCGCTTTCATTATGATTTGCTCTGTGGGCTATTATGCGATCTGGGGCCGCAAATGGTTCACTGGTCCCGTACGTGTCGTTAATGGCCAGGAGGTTGTCCTTGGTGATGACGACGATGGCTCCATCCTGTCGGGGTCGAAGCAGCAAGTCGAAACAAAAGAATAGAAACGCGTATGCGTAGCTCTCTGATCTTATATATGTGTATATAATACCCTATCATGTCACTATTTTCCACGTCATGGGCCCGACCCCTCCTCCCCCGCCTCTTTTTTTTATCCAATATGTACGAGGGCAGTCAATACTTCATTGAATGATTTGTATACGTTATATGAAAATATTGAAATATCGAAATATCGAAATAACGAAAGATACGAGCAGCGAATGAACATGCGAAACCGAGGTTCTTTTTTCCCCTTGTATTTTAAAAGCACGCTAGGTTACACAATGCAGGCAAGCCGTGACTCCCAGTAGGTCAGGTGTCTCACACGGTCTGGTTGTTCCTTTCTTCCCTCTCTTTTCAACTTGTTCTATGTTTGAAGGCCCTCAGTATTTTGTACATAAGTGAAAGAATAGCACAACCAATATAGCAAAAGCACAAGACCCAAGACATCCAATATGTATTCACCTACAGCCTCCGAGTTTCAGCAAGACCAATACACCTCGATGGGGGGCACTCCGCATACGACAGTCGGAGCTGTACCTGTTCGGAACAGCAGAGTATTCCATGGAAGTGGAGGCAGCGGTGGTATGAACGGCGGCAACCACGGTGGCGGCAATGGCGGTTATGGATTACACCATCATCGTCAAGGCTCATTTGGCATGGCGATGAGCCCTCCCTCTGGGGCAGCAGCAGTGGCAGCCGCTGCAGCTGCGGCAGGCCTGGCGACGTCCTCAGGGCGAGCCAGCTCAAGTATGCCTTATGATAACGGAAGTCAGAGCTGGCTTGGCACCAGTCTGGATTCTACAGGTTCTTCTTTTGGTCAAAGTCCCGTTTTCGGCGGTGGCCGTGACCTCATCGTATCGCCTACCACTTCAACCGGCCATCTCGATGCTTCGTTTGCCAACCCCGATGACGATATGGAAGCTCAACAGCGAAAGTAAGTGCAGATTCATTATACGTCATCTTAAGCATTTGTCCATTATTTATTTACTATACACGTACACAATAAATAGTCTGCAAGAAATGTTTGAGAAACGACGGCGGCGACGAGAGTCGCACAATGCGGTCGAAAGACGGCGACGCGATAATATCAATGAACGTATCCAAGGTGAGAAAAAGGAAAACCAGTTCCGCTAATCATCCATCGCTTCCTCACTTCCTCCGTCCCTCCCTTCCTTCCACCCTTTATCTCTCTCTCTGTGTGTGTGTGTGTGCTTGCTTGTGTGCCTGAGTGCGTGTGTGGGTCTTTGTTCCTCTTTGCCCCTCTTGCTGCCCGACACAGCGCAAACCCCCTATTTTTTAATTCTCGTATATCCGTTCTCACGCTGGAGCTATTTTTATTGACTGCAAATTTTAGAGCTCTCGACACTCTTACCAGAGCATCTGCTTGAAAATGCACCAACGACGTCGAATGTGATGTCTGTATCGAGTAGCCAGGCGGCAGCAAACGGCAAGGCAATCAACAAGGGAACCATCTTGAAACTCTCGGTCGATCACATACGAGAACTCCGCGATCAACTGGCGCAGTATAAGAACAGAGTTCAAGAGCTTGAGCATCACATTGAAGCTGCGAAAAGGGGCGAGCCTATTCCCGAAGGGAAGATGCAAATTAAACCAGCTGCTACTGTCTCTACCGATGCAAACATTATGCAACCACCCCAGCCGCAGAAAAATGACAAGGACGGTGGTCGTCATGAGCGGATGGGCTCACTGCAATTTCAACAGCAGTTTGGTAATCTTCACATTGGCACAGACCATCAGCCCTGATTGATTGAAGAGTAATACATCACTGTCTTTCCCTCTTCTTTTTTTTTTCTCATTCTCTCATTTTCTTTTCTCACTCACTTTCCTTGTTTACCTTCCCCGTTCCCTGTCTTTCTGCCTATCTCATACATATTCACTGTATCTGTGTTTTCATTTTTATTCTCTTTTTCTTTTTTCATGCAATAAAGTCCGTCTGTCTACCCTTCTATGTTGTAATTTTTTACAAAATGAAAGGCAGAGAGTGCACGGATCAGGTACCCGTGGTCTCTGTGTCACTTTGAATTGGCTCCGACTTGTTTGCTTTCTTCGTACTTGCTGTCCCTTTTCTGGCCTTTGCCTAATCCGCCATCACACGCACACCAGAGATAGTACAATAAGCATGCTTCGGTCCAGGCCATTCCTGTCATTCTATACACCTTTGTCAATAAGGACAACCGTGAAGCCAAATGCCCTGTCCATATCTCGACGATCCCTCGCCTCCGGACCACCTCCTCGTCCTTTTCGTTCGCTTAAAACCCTGGTCTCGGTAGCTGCGCTTAGTGGAACAGGTGCACTTGCATATGCAAACAAAGACGACCTCAGCTACATCTTTAAAGCCTGCCAACGCACCAGTCAGGCTGCTTTTACAGGCTTGCGCATTGCCATCGATTACCAATGGATGTTCTTGACCACAGATGGTAACGAGGCTGCCAAATCAGCTTGTCATTCACGATCAGCCGAGCGAGTCCTGGCTACTATGGAATCTCTGGGCGGTATTTTTATAAAATGGGGACAACATTTGTCCTCCATGGTATATATTTTACCAGAAGAGTACACTTCCACTTTGGCCAGATGTCAGGATCGTTGTACAAGCAAAACAACATTAGGCGAGATCCGACGACTTGTGACCCAAGATTGTAACCAAGATCTTGACAGTTTGTTCAGCGAATTTGACCCAGAACCGATCGGCGTGGCTTCTTTAGCGCAGGTCCACCGAGCCCGGTTACGAGAGACAGGCCAAGTTGTCGCAGTCAAATTACAGCACCCTCAAGTCGAGGCATTCTGCCAAATCGACATTGATACCGTATCCTGGATTTTTGATGTCATGCAGTGGTGGTTCCCTGACTTTGGCTTTCACTGGGTCTCAGAAGACATGCGAGACTCGCTGCCCCAGGAACTCGACTTCCGTAACGAAGCCGAACATGCTCGACGCTTGGCGGCGCAATTCGCAAATGACACCAAGACTGCGCTTGTCGTGCCTCAAATATTCTTCGCCCACAAGCGCATATTATGCATGGAGTGTAAGTCGCGGATCCATCATATGACTATTCTTTACTTACCAATAACTATCCTGTGATATAGTCATGGAAGGCGCACGTGTCGATGACTTAGAATATATGCAGCGACACCGCATTAAGCCGTCCGCTGTATCTACCGAACTTATGACTATCTACTCCAAAATGATCTTCTTGAATGGCTATGTTCATTGTGATCCACGTAAGATTAGCTCGCTTTGCTTCTGTCCGTTAAAACATATTATCGTGTTTACATTTCCTCGATTTTACTTCACAGATCCTGGAAACATCCTTGTGCGCCCACATCAAGGTCCGCTCCAGCGCGGCAGACCCGCGTTTGATATCGTTCTTCTTGACCATGGCCTTTATCGCACAGTACCTGAAGACTTGCGCCTCAATTACGCCCATCTGTGGACAGCTTTGATCGAAGGCGACGAAGAAGGCATCCAGAAATATTGCGCTGGCGTCGGTGGGTCAGATCACCGTCTCTTTGCTTCGCTTTTGACTGGCCGTGAGTGGCACACCATTCGCGATGCCCAGTTATCCGTGCCCCGCTCCGCCCTTGAAAAGGAGCGCGTCGCGAACAAGGACGGCATGCGTTTTTTGCGCCGCATCAAAGACATCTTTGCCACTTTGCCACGGGTCATGTTGCTGCTTCTCAAGACGAGCGATCTGCTGCGCAACGTGGATGAAGCGCTCCGGAAAGGCACCGCTGCTTCACCGTATGTGACATACGCCATTATGGGCCAATATTGTGCAGAAGCGGTGTGGAAGGAAACCAAGGAGAATATTTGGTGTCAATTGGGCCGGATGGGTTTGACGTGGCAACTCGTGAAGACGTTCGTTATTTCTTGGTGGAGATACAAGCGTATCGAATTAAGTCTTTGGACCTATCTTCTCCATGCTTCGTAACCTGAAAATGGCTTTATTTTTGTACATTTACATTGTGCTGCTTTTTTATAAATATACCTGTAAAGTAACATATAGACATTTCAACCCTTTAGTAGTATAAAATCCCAGTCGATAACACTAATGCTGCAAAGCGCTGCTGCTGTACTGTGTCATCTGCTCTCAGGGTCTTCTGTTTCACGGGTGTCTGTCTTACAAATCTGTATTGCCCATGCTCGACATTTAGCACCTTAAATGGCACTAGCTACTACGAACCGGTTGCCGGGTAAACGAAGCATACATATGGAACGAGTAGACCCAAATGGTTCAAGAAGATGATATGTTGAAGAGGTACTTGATATAGCTATTATGCAGTCCCATTAGAAGAGCTAACCGGTACAAGCGGTTTTATGATATTTGACCATATAAAATATATATCTTCAGTCGATAAGAGCAACAAAAATAGATCCCATATATCACCTTAATGTGCATTGCCTGTAATAGGTGTATTTCTTTTTTCTTTTTTTTTTTTGAGAACAAAACGGTGCTGCCAGAGTGAGGTAGCGCTTTAACGATTAAATTCGGACGGCCAAGGATAAACACAATCTCCGGAGCCGAGATCGCCGGAAAGCACTTAAATTTTGCGCGCATTGCTCGATCTCCCCACTATCCATCTTTCTTTTCTTCTGTCTTTTTTACGACACACAGGAAATGTACGATTGTTTTATTTCTGGAGCAGGACCAGTTGGTCTTTTTTTTGCGTATCAGGTAAGATAAAGACATACGCATCGCACGATCTTTCTTCAAGCTTATACTAATGATGGACGTTTCTCTGATCAGCTCGCGAAAGCAGGACACTCTGTCTACATCTGCGATGCTAAGAAAAGCCCTGCGCAGTATCAAAGTCGAGCTCTTGGTATGACAGCTCGCACAATTGAAGTGCTAGAGAATCGCGGTGTCGCTTCGCACTTCCTCAAAGAAGCCAGCGTGATTCGAGGCGTAGAAGTTTTCATCTACGGAAGCAAGGCCGGTACCATCAGCGTCTCAGCTCTCGACAACCCGTACCCGCACCTCACTGGTTTGCCTCAAGATCGCACAGAGACCATCCTGGGTGATTTATTGGGCGCACTTGGCACGCCCATTCATTGGGAGACCAGCTGCGTCGATTATAGCCAGTCCGACGACGGCGTCGAGGTGCGCATCAAGAGACATCAAGAAGGCGAAGGTGATCAGCAAGAAGAAGTCATTCGCGCAAAGTATATTGTTGGTGCAGACGGCACGCACTCACAGGTCCGTCGCGTGACAGACAGTTGGACGTATGAAGGCTATGCGGTCGCAACGCGTTTCGCTCTTGCGGACGTCGTCCTGAAGGGCGAGGACGCCGAAAAATACCTGTCAAACGCCTTGTACGGAAAAATGTTTTATCAGGAAAAGGGCGTCTTCGGTTTGTTTCCACTCAAGGTCTACGAGGATGGTAGCGTCCGGGTTCGCGCATTTGGCAACCTTGGCAGCTATGAGTTGGATAAAACCGAGCGGAATTCTTCAACCCATGGCATCGAGTCTGAACTCAGTTTGGAAGACCTGCAAAAAGTCATCGACGAACGTCTGGCTCCCCTGAAAGTAACAGTTACGGACCCGACGTGGATATCTAACTTCCGCATTAATGAGCGCAAGGCTAACGGTTTCCGTCGCGGTCGGGCGTTTGTCATGGGAGGTAAAGCAGAGATATAACATCCTACAGATGATAAACTGACCATGAAATTAAAACCTATAGATGCTGCACATTGTCATTCTCCTGCAGGTGGCCAGGGTATGAACTTGGGCTTGCAGGATGGTGCGTAAACAGATTCATACTGTGATCTGCGCATAGACATGAGCTAAATTTTGTATCATACTTAGCTGACAATCTTGCATGGAAGCTTTCTCTGGTCCTTAAAGGCAAGGCGAGCGATCCCGAAAAGCTCCTGGACTCCTATAATATTGAGGTAATTTCAGCGATCCATATGTTTGTTCTATCTCCATCGTTTACCGATCAATACGTGTCTATTTAACAGAGAGAACCTGTTGTGGAGGCGACGATGAAAGTAACTGGATCGGCCACGGCAGCTGGCATCACAGACAGCTGGTTCTATAGTATAGTGCGTGTCACAGCTATCCGCGCCGCATTGTGGTTTGATACCTTCAGCTCTAAAGTGATCGAAGGCATACTCCAGGTAAACCATACAAGTATGCTGTATTATACTCCTTGTCTCATGGTTTCTTTATACATCCCAGAATCAAGTCACCGTCAATTCGTCCCTGATATTCCCGCGCCCGCGCAATGCCACCAAACTTGTGGAACCGGGTACTATGATCAAGGAAAGCAATCCCCTGGTCCGACGTTGCGTCGGAGACGATGCTGTCCAGCGCCTCACTCTGCGAAAGATCCTTTTCAACCATACCGCTCTTAACAAACATGTCGCTATGCTCGTGACTAGCCGGTATTCCTCGCAGCCGCTCTTCCCATTTACGGAATACTTCTATAAGGCGCCATTGCCGAAAGAAACGTGCGGTCGTGTTGTTATCGAGCCCTCGTGTGGCGTTAATGGCTACCGCTTGCCATTCTACGCGAAGGAAGACAAGGAAGCTGAAAACGTGTTTTGGATTGAGGACCACGTTCGCCTGGCTCAGGATCAATTTACACTGTCCAAACGTGTTGGCTTGACAGAATACCTTTATGAAGCTAACCCGCCGGCTGTACTTGTTCTTATTCGCCCTGATCTCTATATTGCCCATAGTTGTCTTGTGCGATCCGAAGCCGATATTGATGAAGCACTGGACCTGTTGCGCGCTTATCTTCAGTAACGAACAGCAGAAGTAAAACGAAATACATTTGACTCGACGCTCTGTCGGCATCTACTCCAGGAGTACGACGCTCCTATTCGAATAACACTTGATGATCAGAGATATAATCTTTTATATTAGCCTTAAAGCACTAGACGAAGAATATACTTGTCAATATGAAAACTCTACATGATGTCTAATATAGAGACTGGATTTGTATGTCAGTAATTGAATGCTTTTGGGTCTTGCCATGGCTATGGAGGCTGTGACTCACATTGCCCTCTGCCAATTCCGGAAGGATCATTGTTCAAGCCACAGACGCAGCACCCGTTCCCGCTCGTCTATTCTTCCCTTATGCTATTTGACAAAAGCCGCCACCATCGCGTTTCTGAATTTCAGGCAGTTGTCCTGGCAGGATACGGCAGCAGTAACAGGTTTATGCGACGCCAAGCGAAATCACTGCAATTCATTAACAAGCTTTCCTCGAATGAACTGGAATAGACTCTATCCCATTTCCGAAGAAGACAACTTACCTAAAGCATTATTACCTGTCGCCAACAAACCTATCATCGCATACACTCTCGACTGGCTCGAGAAGGCCGGCATTCATGGTATACTACTGAGGGAAGAGACGATACGATACGGGTTAACCGATGCATAAATAAGATGCTCTTTTGTTAATACAGTCGACCGGCACCGCCGCACAAAAGTTGTCCGCGTATATCTCACGCGTTTACCAGGGCAGTGTGCATTGCACGGTGGTGAGCATCGACGAAGACTTTGGGACGGCAGATGCACTGCGGTCCGTCAAAGATAAGATTGAGGTGAGACACAGCAAAAGATGGAAGAGCCAAGCTAACTGAATGTCGTAGCGTGATTTTATTGTCGTTCCGTGTGATCTGGTGACGGATATGGACCCTCGCAACCTGCTCGACAGTCACCGCGTCCGCGACCCCACTCTCACAGCTATGTTTTTCGAACCGAGTTTGACCGATAGCAAAGATGAAGGTAAAAGAAGCGCGCCAAAGAAGGTTCGAAGGGATACTGTCAAATCCTCAAGCGCTGATGCATTCATGTCTTGCAGATCTTTTGCCTTACGTTGGAATCGATCCTGCACAGTCGTCTTTGGTATACAAAGCACGGCAGAGCACAGATGAAGACTTTTCCATGCGCATGTCCCTCCTCGAAAAGTAGGTCTTTTTGTGAAGTGTCTTGCGGGACCTTTTTACTCTTTGTAAGAGCTATGCTGACGAATCGTATCCTATTGCATGCAGATTCCCGCGTGTGCGGATCCACACTGACTTGCAAGATGCGCATTTGTACATTTTTAAACGTTGGGTGTTGGACATGGTTGCCGACAAGGAAAACATCTCGAGCATATCTGAGGATCTGATTCCCATGCTTGTCAAGTGCCAGTACCAGCAAAGAATGGTCGAACGGGAAAAAGTGGACGATTGTAAGTTTATGGAATGAAAGGAAAGGCGAACTAGACAGTACCCGCCTTGAGAAAGAGAGAGAGAGGGGGGGCGGAAGGTGGGCGCATACACACATAGATACTTATTTGTCTGCAGATGCGCGCTCGACTGATGTTCTCTTCAAAACTGCACTGTCGCTGTCAACTACCGCATCACCTGAGGAGCAAATGCAGGGCACACTCGACAAGTCCTGGGTAAGCCCAGTGTCGACCCATGTCTATATCCAACGAGGTGGTGTATGTGGCCGTGGTAACACGATCGCCAGCTACAGCGAACTGAATCGCCATGTAAGTGTCTTTTCTGTAACAAAGGAGGGATCCGGTCAAGGGCGAACGGCCATCCAAACTGTGAGTGAAATGCATGAGTGGAACCTAAACACCTCCTTTTCTTTCCATACAGGCTACCAAGCAGGGGCAAAACATTATTCGTGTACCTGCGACAGCTGAAGTGGCGCCCAAGACGCAGGTTGGCAACGACGCCATGATTGGTGACTACACAAAGATCGACGAGCGGTCGTCGGTTAAGAAATCGTGCATTGGCACACACTGTGTCATTGGCAAGAACGTCAAAATTGCCAACTCAATTATCATGGACCACGTGGTCATCGAGGACAAGTAAGTTCTTGAAGGGGCGGAAAGGAGAGGAAGAGAAAAGACTCATTATCCTATTCTTACGTCTGCCCGCCTATCCCATTTCTTGCTCTGTAGTGCCAAGGTCGATGGCTGCGTGATTGGCAAGAATGCCAAAATTCTTGAAAAAGCGTCACTTAAAGACTGTGATGTCGCTGGCGAGTTCGTTGTCGACAAAGAAAGTAAGTGTGCAAAACACCCAATGCATTCACGCATGCTGTTTTAAAGTTTGGCGGCTGACCTTGTATTCTGCAACACCAAAATTACAGCGCAAGTCAAAGGCGAAAAATTGGTTGCGTTCAGAGAGGCTATTTACTAGTGTTTAATGAGATGAGAAGGCGCTCCATTGCATCATAATACAATATTGAAGCTGTATGCTGATCGTTCGGGAAAAATATCATTTCACTGCGCCCCACTAAAAACAAAAGTCAGTACCTCGTTTTCTCATCCGATCTCGACTTGTGCTTCACATATTTCTCGTTCTTCTGGCCCATACTCAGGTATGCAAACAAGTGGGGCTAACCGTGATCGCCTCAATTCCTTTTATTTTATTTTTTTGAGGGGCGAGATTTATGGGTGAAACAACAAAAATGCGGTAAATTGAAAGAGACAAGAGGGCAAGGGCGAACTACTCTAAAAGGAATAGCACAGCGCTAAACCAAAAGGGTCCTCGCGCGCACAAACCGGCGTGTGTAACGACAGAAAGAGCAGTTGGCAGCCAATCATTCATAACCATGCATAACGACCGTACAGCCTATTAAACTCTGACCTCGCCCCAGCGGTCCCCGACTCCTCGTTCTTCTTTTTTTACATCAAACCTTTTCGGCCTGTGCCCTTCACCTTACCTCTTTCTTCCTTTCTTTCTTTCATTTCTCAAAAGCATCATATCCCGAGCATGAATAGCAGCACATCCAGTGAGTAGCAATCATCATTCTCTGTCTTTAGAAAAACCGTGTGGCTCACTCACCCACGGACTTTTCATCGGCAGCGTCTACGCCCATGATGATGCCTTCACGGTTAGAGCAGTTCAAGACACAGCACGAACTCGCTCGGAATTTCTACGATGACGACGACTTCTGCCCCATTCGAAGCTGTGAAGAAGAAGTGAGTAATCTGAGTTTCTTCTTTCATGAGAGTTCCTTCCTTTTTGCTCGTTTTCTTTTTGTTTCCTGACTAAATCCTCATATATCTGTCCCTTTTTCGCTCCTTCCAAAAAAAAGATCATCGAGCATCGCCAGCGTATCCAGCAGCGGATATCGCCGCAGTCATCCCCACGCACATCGCCGCCCTCTGCCCCTCGTCGCGCTATTCCTATCATCGATCCTGCCAACATGACCCCCGTTGCTGTTCCCAGCAAGGCTCCTTGGCCATTACCTAGCCGAGTTATTCCAATTGTGGATCCTTCAACCGGACAAGTTTTCCAATATGACGTCTCAGTTCGATGAAGCTGAACATCATTCCATGTAACTGATCTCTCGCGCAGAGGCTCTTCCCCTCTCACACACACGCACGCACACGCAAAACATAAGATTTACGACATATCAAATGAGAGCGACTTTATATACCACGTCCATAACCAAAACACTTCCTTCTTCTCTGTCACTCTCTGTCGTCTTTTCCATACATAAGTAGCATGTACACATTTTTTATCTCTTTCATTTCTTTTTCTTTTGTTACCTTTGTCCCTCTGTTTAGTTTATTCTTTTTGGCACCTAAAGTTCTGATCAAAAACAAACATCAGCTGTTGTTGTACAATGGAATGACCCGGGGCGCATGTCGCACCAAAATGCGCGCGCAAAGAGAGCGCTAGTCATTCTGTGGATATTCAAATTTCCTTTTTCGCAACACTCTTAATGCACACCTATTGCCCTTGAACTTCCCATTCTGTTGTACGCTGTCGGTCAAAATGGTTGAGTAGCTTTACATCTGTATCATATTAAAACACGGGTTGCATGAATCATTTCGGTCTTCGGTAATGAAAAGTAAGTAGAAAAGAGGCTGATAGCATACGAAGGCGCTTTAAAGTCAGCTGTCATTCGGCTGAAAGCATAAGCCCCTCTGCATGCCTGCAGCTAATGTGTGATACTTTGCGAGAACGCGTGGCTACATATATATGCTTAAACTGCTTCGTGGATGCTATTTCTTGGGATTAAGAAGGAAGAGATGATATGGACCAGCCAGGAGAAAAGGACAGAAGAGAGGTAAACGATCGTCCGCTTTCGTATGTGATCTGATGATATGTGGTAAGAAGGGATGAGAGAAGAAAATTGACGTATGAAAGCGCAAAACAAAGATGACGAGTGGGAAAAGGCGACGCGCACCATGCAGTGGAGTATAGCGGGATAAGACGTGATATAGCAAGTGGTATATACATTTGGAACAAGATACAAGATGTCACATAAATCATCGCCAGTCCATTGAAGCAATAAATGTTGCCGGAGACGTCAAGAAAGTCCAACGGTTTCACTGTTGGTTGTTGCTTGTGGTTCCGGTCCTGAGCATATATTGCCATTAAATCACAGCTTTGAGCAGTTATATGAGAGAAAAGCGGCCACGACATCAACAGGACGAAAACAAGCTTTCTTCCAATCATCGTTGTTGCTGTCAGATTATTTCTTGGCAAGACGCGGAAAACATATGAGATGGTGAATACGTGAGTGCCGACGTGCTCTTCCCCTTTCGCCGCCTTACCATTTCAATGTCCTAATGTACTGAGTACGCGACTGAACGTGTGATCCTGGTAATTTTGAACTTTTTTTCTGACTGCAAATTCATCCAACCCGAACGTGCAAAGTAGAATAGAGCTGGGAGACAGCTTCTTTTTATCAATCACTCGCGCTCGACGTGCGTATATGCGCCATAAATTTGTGGATGTGTCAGTTTATTCCAAAACATAACATGTGGTGCAACCGCTTCGCTTCACCGCTTTGCTGAACTGCAATTTTCGTTGCAGGTGTGATGTACACACTGCGCTTTCGATTCCAGGTCATCAGAACCTCCACTCTCATTTCCCGGTTGCCCCAGCCATGCCGTGTCGTCCAAATTGTGTGGCAAGCCTTCGGGTGCCCGCTCGCCTTTCTATACTCCACAGGAGCCTGCTACATTCGAATCAAACTGTTCGCTTACAAATATCTTAGAAGAAATCATGATGTAGCCTTTCAAGCGGCAGCCTCTTAGATATATCTCGTCTTCGGCCACATGATGTCAAATATTTGATAACTTGCAGGAGGCACCTCATATACTATCGCGCAAAATAGTGTTTCTCCTGTAAAGTAATCTCTAAAACAAAGAGAAGTGAACAAGTAGAATAAAATCGAGTGGGTTGGAGTAATACTAATCGAGAAAGAGTTGTTAAGAAACGAATAAGGAAACAACATACAAGCTTAACATGAATATGCAAGTCCCCAAGCTTTTGCTGAATTTATCGGGTAAACCTTTTCGCGGGAAAAGGTCCGACAAATGGACAAACTGGCGGGTTTCCAATAAGCCTTCAACCTAGTCACACCAGATGCATATGTATATGGTTCTTGAATTTCAAAGGATATGAGAGACGTCGTCCATGGGAGCGACCAAACTAGCAAGGAATGATCGCATCCCTTGCTAAAATTATCACTGTGCGAAAAGCTATCCCGGGAATACAGAACGTATCCCTTAAGTATCATGGAAAATAATCCTATAATAATCGCTGAAAATTCATTTTGTATGTAGATCTTATTCCGGGATGCAGTAATTTTTTGATTATGGCTAATCCCATAATAATTCTGGAATTAAAGGATACATACCGTGGAAGACGGGATTAGCTTCAATTATGAAAATTAGGATATGTCCTGGGCTAATTCTTGAAAGTTATCACGGAATTAATGAACTTCTGCCGGAAACGCGTGACGGGTCGCTTATTTTCGAGAGCTATCCTTTATCTGCGGGATCAATTTTTGCGCAGTGTATGTGAAGTTATTCTGATCGAAGCGCCTAAGCATGGTAATTCTACATTCGCTGTATGTGTACACTATGTATATGAGTACCTCTAAAGCGAAATTGCACCCTCCTGGGCACGAAACCTCGTGGTCTGGTGAGTTTTGAACGACGTTACTATAGCGGTTGGATGAAATCCAATAATGTGAAGTCTAGATTTCTGAAGTCAGTAATAAAAATGTGGGAAGCCAAAAGAACAAGCGTGATCTTCTGGTCTTTGGCTGCTGACGGGTATTTGACGAACATAATAGTGCAAACCTCTTGCATCAGGCCATGCAATGCGCCAACATGTCATCCGTTCAAGTATTGCCTCGTCTATATGCTTATATGTTTATTTTCTTACTGCCTTTGCTCAAAGCCAATAAGCTAATTCTTAATGCGACTAAGTGCGTGCCTACCACGGGCTCACGTTGACGATTAATACTTATCTATCTACTCGTGAGTAGATCAATGGCGTGGTTACCTCCGCTACTATATGTTTATCAATGCTCGTCACAGTCAGTTAGACATTGACGTCGGGTGCTGGAGTCTTGCAGAATGGGATTGCAAGAAGCATCTCTGCCAAGTTATCTCCTCTTGTTGGACATAATAGTATATCTTCAGCCACGTAATAGCTGATGTACAAGTATAGCGCAGGTCATTGGGAGTCCATGGTTATGGTTACTCTGTACACAGCATATGGGAAGACGCATTTTATTCGCTCTGACTGTTAATTACAATTGCAATTGAGCCAGCAGCCATGTTATGTCCTTTGGATATAACGTCTGCGCCATCTGGCTAAACCGGTATCAATAGCCATTCAGCGTGAAGGTCGCGCATCGTGGTCGACTGTGGATGATTGGTAGTGGTAGCTATTCGATGAACGCTTTTGCCTTATAGAGCTGTAACCTGCTCTTTTTACCATGACGAGAGAGGTCCCCAGTAAAACCATTCATCATTAGTAGCTGCATATTAAGTATGATTTGCGCATGTATATACTCGGTACTTTTCAAAGGCTTGAGGGACATCGAAATATCAGCAGCAAGCCCAGCTCGTATGATCAGATGTGAGCATGGACAGAATGCGTGAATTTCTTAATTTTCTCGATCTAGCAATTATGCTTAAATGTTCTACGCACCGGTTCAATGGTAAGCCTTCTAAGTTTCTAGCAGGGAATAATCGCAGAGAAGAACTAGGCATTATATGTTGGTCTGCAATCACTGATTATAATTCAAATTTCGGCGTTTACAAAGCGCGATACGTTTACACGACTAGATAGGCCCACAAAGACAAAAACGCAGATGTCAGAATAATTTCGAAGGCGTGGTTCAAATCCATTAAAACGCCCAAACGGAAATACAAAAATGGCGGATAAAGTACAAAGCTGTCCGGCAAATGCAGGATGAGCGTCTGGAACGGGATGAAGGAAGGGAAGAGGAGATAGAAAGGGATGTTTGTAGAGCGGAAGTTGGTACTCATAGGGATCGGGCATTAAGAATTTTTAAATTGAATGAAAGTAGACGAAGAAGGAAGTAAACCAAAATGAGGGGAATTATAAAAGGTGTTGGTATTGAGAAAGGTTCAAAGGAAGAAAATGTCAAGAAGAGTAGGTAAGCGGCCCCTTTTTTTTGCGTATTTTTTTTCTTTTGTTTCGCCTCGAGATGCGTGGGACGAATGAGCCGGCTCACTTCAGTTCCACACAAGCGCAGAAGAGGAAAGCGAGTTTACCAATTAGACTCTTGCTGCTTGTTGTAGATGGGATATCCTTGGAGGATATGAGATGGTTGGGGGGTATCATCATAGAGATGGGATGCCTGGTGATAATATTGCTGAGGCGTGTTGGGCGCAGAATCCGAAGCGTTCGTAATACCGGACAAGCCGGATGACGAACCGCCTGCTCGGCTGGCGTAGTCGAGGAGGCTGTGGTTTGCGGACTGCATATCCATGTCAAACGTATATGCTCCACGAGGAAAGAATGCTTGCTGAGGCGAGGTCTCTTCGACCGTTGCGGCGTAAGGATGGTGCAGGGGCGCTGCCAGCACGCCACCACCGTTGCCACCGCCGTTGGCCGTATGAGAATCGTAGTTAAACACAGGCTGCTCAGGCAACATCGACGGCACAGACGGTACTGATGCAATTGAACTCCGATGTGAGATGACTGTGCAAATACAAACAGGGTAAGTATATCTCTGCTAATCGGCATATGCTGCACGCATCATCTGTGGATGCGGCATATGCGCGACGAGGCACTTACTTGACCGTCGATCTTGCTGTTGGTGCTGGTGCTGGTGCTGATGATGCTGGTGCTCGTGCTGATGCTGTGGCGGATGATGTTGAGGCGATACGGATGGCTCTGCAAACTGCGGGGGCTGGAACGGAAACATGTATCCAGGAGGCAGGATAGGGGGTGGTGGCGCCATATAGAAGTACATTGCAGGATCATCCACAAAAAGCGGGTGAAGTAACTCGGAAATCTTATACTGCTTCGCCAGAAGCTTTGCACGAGAGATTGTAATCCTGTGATACATGAAATATGTCAATCACTGGCATCTATTTTTGACACGCCCGGTAGTTTTGGGCACTTACCATACACCCTTCAAGTGCATTGCGCCCACCTTGACGACGACGCGACCAGGCTCGTTCTTCAAGATGCCATCACGCTTGCCGCGGGACATGCCCACAACATTCAAAAGCTTCGTGCCATTCACCATATCGTTATCTATGGGAAGAGGTCAATATAAATCAATGGGTTTCCGAACGAGTTATTTTCGGGATCATCTCATATCCAATTCAAATGAATTAATTATTACCTTGACGCCGTGCAACACTAGTGCCCCGCGCATCCACCTGGAAACAGACAGTGCCCTCATCTTCCCAAAAAGAGGTCGTGAGTTTAAAAGGTTGCGTGGGCGGTGGCATGGGAGGTAGGACAGAAGTTGGCGGAGGAGGAGGAGGAGGCACATGCTGCTGCTGGTGATGCTGATAGATGGTATGTGCGGGTTTATGTTCTCGCTGATAATGATGGGCCTGCTGCTGCTGCTGCTGCTGCTGCTGAGTTGAATGATGCTGCTGAGTTGGGTGCTGCTGCATCGGATGCTGGGTCGGGAAAGCAGTGAAGGGCGGGTTCCAAGTCATGACCTGGATCTGACCGCCACCGAGTTGCTGGGACGAAGAAACAGTTGCAGCAGGAGCGGCGGCCACCTGGGCTGCCTGCTGATGCTGTTGCTGCTGTAGTTGCTGTGAATGCTGCGAGTGGTATGTATAGTTGCTGGAAATTGGCGATGAACTGCCGTAGTATGAATTGTAGGCATACATGGCGATTAGCGTGTGAATATCGGAAGGGGGAAAGGGGGAGAGGATATGTAAAAAGAAAAAAGAAAAAAGTTTGTACAAAAGAAAAGAAAAAATCCACAGAAGGAATGTAGAGAAGTAAAAGTAATAGAAGAAGCACAGACAACAGAAGAGAAGAAGGAAAAAAGTGAAAAGGTCGTCAAACCGATGGGTTTTTATTTTCGTGTTCCAACAAAAAGGCTCGTAGTCGAAATTTTTTTTAATTTCCTTTGTCGGTGCGAATACGCAAAAGAAACACGGCAAATGAAAACAGAATGGGGACTTTCCGCTCGCGACACATCCAACTGCGAATGGTAGTGCTCCCTGCTCTGTCTGTCTTTATTTTTCTTGTAGCAAGACAAATATGAGAAAAGGCGCGGCGGTTCAGTTTCAGTGATATGGTTGCAGATCCTCAGTTAGGGATTGGTTCGGCGCTGGATAGTTTAGGTTTCTGGTTTTTGTGTATCCAAGTGAGAATGCTTTTCGCGCGAAAACTGCCTTTCGCCGCTGCAAATCCCAGCTTTCAGGCGGATGTCCGAGCCGATGAACAGCAGTAAAATAAAGTATAAGGCGTCTGACTAGCCAAAAATAAAGGGCGAGGACGGTTGCCCCGGAAATTAGACGAAAAAAGAAACCCGGCCGGCTGGCTATCCATCAAAACAGGCTATTCGTCACATTCTTTTTCGCCAGCATCACACAACGCAAGCGCACGCTTGCGAGTACCCTAGTACGCATTCATCCCTTACCCCTTTCCCTCTTTTGCTCTCTTTGTACTTGATACGTATAGTAGTCCAGCGTAGCATGCTTTCTGTGTCGTTGTTATTGTACTCGAACCCGAATACAAAGATTTTTTGTCAAAGCGCACAACCATGACCTTGCAAAAGTTACACTGCAGCACCCCTCCGCGCTTATCGTTACGAATTAAAAAAGATTGACGCCATAACATTTTATTCTTTTTCTTTTGACGTATAACGTCGGAACACGTATTTTATTGTAAGGGACTCGTGGTGTGCTGATGGTTGATGGAGCCTAAAGAGCGTCTTGGCGTTTTTTATCGGCTCTTGAGTTCCGGTCATCTAGCGATCAGCAGTGTTTCGTCGATGGACAGTTATGTGTGCAACGGTTCCGCACTGATCGGCACTTCCCTTATCAAGGGATATTCTCATGGCAAACCTTCTTTATGTGCGTCGATGTCACAGAGTGCGTAAGCTGTGCAACGTACCTTTGCGCCCAACATAACACACATACCCAAAAGTATACATACATCATATCTTACTTTTTTCATATGTGACCTGGGCTCCCCTACATACATGATATGATAATAAAACTCTTCCCCAGGGATTCGAGGGGGCGAAGGGGCTTCAGGGGCAGCCTCAGGAAAAAAGAAAGAGCCTAAGTAGCTGGATTTACATACGTAAGGCGCTCCAGCGGTCCGGCCCCAAACCCCATATGCATCCAGGCACATCACCGTTATAGTATAGGGTATAATGCACGCGACTGCCCGCTCGCTCCCGCGCGCGCGCGCTCTCGAAACCATTGTCGATGTTTGTCGGGTCTACAAAGAATTAGAGCACGACAGCAGGGAGTAGCCTAACTTGCTCACGACCATCCCCCCATTCCCCCAAAATGCTTCCATCATAACTTTTATTTATTAGCGACCTGTGCCCTGGAACGGATGAAATATATTTCAAGAAGGCCACGTTTTCGGTGTCTGGCTACCATCGCCGAAAAAAGATAGACGCATGTCCATGCACGTTCGCACGCGCGAGCGACTTGAGCATGAGCGCCCTTTTTCGTGCAGTTACCGCCTCACCCTGGTTTTTAAACAATGATCGCTTACTGCTTGTTGAATGTTAAACATACGGTGTATGTACATACACATCCTCTGTTAATTTCGTAGCTTTCCCTTTGTTATACACCATTCTTCCCCTTTTCCGTAACTTTTTCCACTGCTGCAGTCATATGCTTTCCTTGTTGCCATAATGACAGTCTGGAATTTTTTCTATCCTTGCGCGCGAAGGGTCGATCCCTGCCTTGATGAGCTGTGATATGTCAGCTCGGCCTATAATTAGGTAGCGAAATCGAGAGTCCAGAGCCCATCTTACAATACTAGACTCATTATCTGGGACGTAGGTGAAAGATCTAGGTTGGTAAACAATTTTTGTTTATTTTTCATTCGATGTTTCCTTTTCACCGTCATTATTGTTTAGCAGTTGAGCTTTTTATCTGGGGCCTAACAAGAAACGAAGACCAAAGTGCTAATGTAGCAATAGAAGCTCTGTGCCGACATGAATTACGGTAGAAAAAGTATGGAAGTCAGTCAGTTCGCACACGACAGGAAAGGAAGGCAACGGAAGGAAAAGCCGCTTACTCAGGCCACGTGCGCTCACAAAAAAGTAGCGAGAGCCAACAGCACCGAGTGGGACTGATAGGGCGGCAAAATGAGCTCTAAAAAAAGCAGAAGAGAACAGCCGAATGAGTGGTAAAGGACGAATGCAAAATGTGTGAGATGGGATGAATTTTGTGGGTATTGCGCGGGAAGATCGACTGCTGCATCCCATTCTTCTTGAAATGAATTGTGACCCAATGAAAGGGTTACACAGACGATGGTTCGCTCGACAAATGCGGGCGTACTCGCTTCCTGCAGCATCAAATTAATATTGCGAAAACGTACAGCAAAATAGTCAGCCGCCGACAGACATACTTAGAGCTTTCAGCGTCATAACCATATCCATTCTAATTTTTTGGTTATTTCGGTTATTGTGATTAGTCTTCTTTTTACTGTCTTATTTCTCCGTTCTACCTGGTATGTCTTGCATGAACATGAATCCGAATGTGTCGAATGTGTGGACTCAATGAAATAATGACTTACTAGGTCATTCTTCTTTATTGCTTTATTCTGTTCATCCTTTGCACCCCTTCTCCGATTCTGTTTCGACCCTGGGGCATGGGCTTACGTTTTTAAGGCACATTTCCTCCCCACTTTGACCATTCCACCCTTCCACTCCTTTCGTCATCTCTTGCGGCATGGACAAGAAGAATAGTTTTTTTCGAGGTTACCGGCATATGAACCGAAGCCTAACTCGTTTGACCGATAAAAGCAAGAGCAAACAACCACTTGCTATTCCCAAAGACGACGACAACCGACCTGAACCTTCCTCGGTCGTACCCACGACACTGGAAGCAGCACTTGAAAAGGCCAACCTGGCCGTACTGTATGACTCAACGGACAACCCACTCGATGCGATGCATGCTTACGTTGAGGCAGTCGAACTGCTTCGCAAAGTCTTTACCGAGGAAACAGATACCGATGATCTGGCGCGCTTATGCAAAATTGTATGTATACTTTTTCTTCTCTCCCTCCCTTCATTTTCTCTTCTTTTTTTTTTTTTTTTTTTTTTTTTTTTTTTTTTTTGCGAGCATACATGGGTATAGTGGTGTGTGTATGGATGTGCATGCACAGCGTATGGATACGAATACATGTGTAGGGGCTCTCTTTTTCTTCCTGGGTTGATGTCGTTGAGGGTGCCATGGTTCAAGACGCAGGGTGGATGCATAAAAGGTGATATGCGATGGGCACGGTAGAATATGGCAGGGCAGGGCAGAGTAATATAAGGAAGTAAGGTACGTAAGTCAAGTAAGGTGGGGTTAGGATAATGGGAGAGGAGCATCTTGAACATGATGGCAAGTGACAAGTGTGAACGAAAGGGGAGATCCGGCAGGGGTCCCGAGCGTGCGTCTTTTATTCCATCTTTCTTTCTCGATCGCTTGTCAAGCTCACTCTTCTTTTTCTTTTCTCGCTTTCTGTGCTCGTAGCACAATTCATATACTGACCGGATCCGTACGTTATCGGAGCAAACAGGCGAACCAGTGACAGATCCAACCATGTTGCAAACCATCACAGAAGAAATGACATCCACTTGGCGTCTGAAACGGCGCTCTAAGAAGCCTTCTCGTCCTCCATCTCTCGTCAACGACTCGCTAGCCTCGCAAGATTACAACTCACAGCCCGCTACTCCCGTCTCCTACTTGCAGCAAGACTGCCTTTCCACCCATACCACCGAATCTACGCGCTCGAACAATTCGGGTTCTATCTTTTCAAACATGTTCGCCAAGCGCTCCCAGACACGCCTTACCAAACACTCCAATCCATCCATGCATAGCTTAGCACCCACGCCAAAATCATCACGCAGCACGCCTATCGCCGGTCTCGGTCGATCCGCCAAATCATGGCGTTCGGCTGCTGTTGGTAAATTATCTTATTGACGAGGACGCTAAATCAGAAAAAGCAAACTTACCACGTAATTTTCTTAATTAATAGGCTCACGCAACAAGAATCGTCATTCGTCCGATTTTACCGACGAGATCCCGCACCGGCACGAGGAGGAAGAGGACGAAGATCCATTGCCGCCGCTGCCGCCTTCTCTCCCCCTGCCGGCCGTTGAGACTTCCTCCAGTGACGATTACTTCAATTTTGGCTCGTCCAATTTACTCTATCAATCCTCGACATATACCTCGCTTCTGAACAGCGGCAGGGATAACACGAACAAGTACCGGATCAAGGAACCGCAGCAGCTTCATACACCCGCTTCCCCGCCGGCATCCACCAAGGAAAAGCAGCAGGAACTGCATACACAATCATCACCACAACACCAGTGGCAACGGCAACGGAGACCTTCTTCACCGCCCCCCTCTCACAATGGGAGCAGCTCCAAATCACCATCACTAAAGGAACGTACGCGGTCACGGTCACCGCCGCCCACATCGCATTCGCGCAAGCAGAGCCTTGCCAAAAAACCCTCGTCTGGCAGTCAATCCCTGAAGAAAAAGACTTCACAAGAAGTCTGCCCATTATCTCCCTCCTCCTCTACAAAGAGCAAGCATGCCAAGCGGATATCGATCAGTTCTATGGAGCCCGTATCACCGACACCGACCGCATCGCTATCGTCGTTTTGGCGATCGCATTCGCGGCGCACTACCAAACATCCATCGTCGCTCGACATCACAGACAGGGCGAGCATAATGTCAGGTTCAAGCTGCTCGTCTCCGGCGTCACCCACGGGTGCTTCCTTTGCTGCTTTTGAGGCGCCGAAATCAAAAAGCGCCAACAAGATTGACCCCGGCGTCTTCTTGGGCGAGCCAGAGGAACTGCAAGGAGACGGTGACGATGAGTCGATCATGCAGCGCTTGCTGCGATGCATGCAGCATGGCGGCTATATCACGCGCCGCATTCATGTACCTCGGCAAGTCTGGTATCAGACGCACGTACGGCTTCCCGTATTGGATGCCAAGCTTGAAACTTGCACCCTTCTCATTGATACTTTGGACCGACTTTCCACACTTTCTCATGATCCTAACGGACTCTGTCGCGACCTGACAGCACTCGAAGCCACGCTCGATCAACTCAGTCGGTCAAAGAACTTTCATGTAGACTCCACATCACAGCAGCATGTTACGCATTCTTCTCCTAATCATCATCCCTCTGCTGCCTCTTCGCTGGCTTCCTGGAGCAGCAAATTATCTAAATCCGTTGAGCGGATGAAACTTGATTCCAGAACATTGTAAGTACCACGCCCGTGGGTCCATCCGGGGAAGTATATTGATATGCATATGTCAAATTAGGGAAGGCAAACACCACGCATATATCCATACTCTCATTCAACTCTTCTCGGCTGCGCAAATCCTCGGTAAGTGTCATTTACGGTCGAGCTTAATTGAGCTGAACATGCCCGGCTCACGACAATCTTGTCAGATGCGCTTCGGATGCAATATACCGAAAGCATCACACGTATCCCGGCTGACAAAGTGGTGCTTCATAGCCACGTTCTCTCAAAATCTCAGACTTGCTTGGACATGCTGAACCGCGTCGTAGCCGGATTTGTACTCCAAGATTTCCAGCTACTTCTGGCCAAATGGATCAAGCGTAGCCGGGAGTGGACTTGCGAGTAGCATAAGCATTCACATACACACGTACATCTATACGCGCACATCTACAAGCACACACACCGCACCATGCATCGATAACCCCTTTCCTAAATACTTCTCCTTTTCTCTGTCTTTCTCTCTATCTCCTCTTTGTACCATATACATTTTGCGTCACCTTATTTCCTATTTTTTCCATATATACAAACAAATAACATGTCATTGCCTCCTTTTGCAGCACGATACTATATTTTAACCTGCTGTTATCTCGATAACATACCATGGAGCAGTATAAAAAGATGGACTGCCTATTATTCAACCCGAGGCCTCAATTCGCATTGTCACGTTTCACTACGCTCACGCTTTCAAGGAGCGATAGCAAGCGGTACAGCTATCCGTACAAAATCACGAAGCGCTACTACGGGGTTGACGAGGAGCTAAGTATTCTATATGGCATAGCTATGGATAATATGTTACGGTACGAACTACAGGAGTGAATATTTACAGATGTGCCGTAAAAGGGTAAGTGGAGCATACAACATCTTATAGTCGTCGTTTACATAAGCAAAAAAAAAAGAAGGGAATCGCCTGGCGGATTTACCTTCAGATAAGCTTCAGAACTTTCTACCTATCTTGTGCGTAAAGTAGAAAATGAGGGGCGTTTCATTACGCAAGAAAACAAAATGGGAAGCTACTAATCGATTTGTGATGTATATACGTCATCAAAAAGCCGTGATTCTGTGATATAACCAATGAAATGCTGGGTCGCTTTACCCTTTTGTGTTTGTTGCATGAAATATACACTTGCTGCCAAGGTTCTTCTTATTTGCCTTCTCCTATCTGTCCTGCCTTTTAGCATGGCCAACTTGAATATCTTTCGGCCTCCCCAATCCAACCAGCCTGACTGTGATGGCTGGGCGCAGAAGCTTGTCGGAAAGACGTTGATCAGAAACAATGAAGAATCGTCCCTCTCGGGAGACCAGGTTCGTGAAGAGAATTAGATGCCAAGATGCCAAGACACGAACTGAGCATGTCGCCCCATATATTTCGCATAGATCTTTCATACCAAGGACCTCCCGCGCAATCATCGGGTTTTACCACCGGGTGGCGTCATGACTATGGATTATCGTCCCGAACGTCTAAACGTTTACGTTGACGAAAATAATAAGGTCAAGTCCGTAGGTCTTGGCTAAATTAAACCTTTGTTGTCACATGTATACCATCATGCTGTATACCAAATCAAAAGACACGCTATAAATTTGTAACAGATAGTTTGATCGATTTATTAAAACATGTTTAAGCAAGAACTAGTCCATTGGGTGTCCATTCCCGGGTAGTCGTCGTTCGACTCGAAGTGCATTTTCTACATACCTGCGGCAGAGCCGGGGTTGTCATTAAGCCCACAAGGAGGCAGTCCGCCACTTCATCTGCCTCAGATGAACGCGAGGGCACGCGTCTAATTCCCTTTGTAAGACCAATTCTCAGATAGTTTATCCAAAATGAAGCACACATCATGACGGCTCGGGTTATTGACGTTTTGGAAATATGCCTTTGGAGTCGCCTCTATATTGTTACCGGCATTTTTGCAAGCTAGAACGGGGAGTACGTCAGCAAGGGAGGACTAAAGGAGGATACAAGGAACTGGAGAAACAAGGACGGACCTGACCTCAAATGAGTATATGTTGACATGCTTCAGTTACTCCTGTGGTCTGCTTTACGTACTAACAGAGGAAAAGGCAGAAAAAAAGACCTCTGTTGGCAGGGGAACGAGCGGACAAGAGAAAGAGAAACACAAACGGAGGAGACAGGACGAGAGAAAACGCCGTACAACAAGCTAAATATGCGCTGGATTAGTGCTAATGATGCCCAAATATGGTGTGACTTTTGACGCGAGATATTGTTATGCACACCGGTGCGTTTGTATGGGCCAATGTGGGAGCAACCTGTGGAAAAGGGACTTGAGGGGGACTTATGTCGTTTGTGTTGTCCCTGTTCGTTTACACGCACTATCCTTGTATGAATGTACTAGCCAAAAGGAAGACCTTTGAAGAGAGCAAAGGAAAGTAGAAAGGGAACATGGACGCCTTTATAGTAGCAAGCATATCGATAGAGTTTCATACGGTAAAATAGACGCAGTGCCACCAATGGGAAAGAACGCCAAAAAAAGGGAATCCTGAGAGGTCAACGTTTTCCGCTTTTCAAAGGATTCATGGGCTATCATCTAATTCATGTTTACCAATAGCAAAACCACAGCAAAGGAAGCTCTGAAAAGGGCATTGAGGTCGGATGCGTTCCGCTGAAGAGGTGTCAAATAACGAGAATCTTTGTCAGTCAATTTTCTGACCTAGTCAAATGGCACTTGCAAGGGGCAAGAAGAGAACCTGGAGATGCGCTCGACATATGTACGGTAGGATCAACATATAATATAGAAGGTGTGCAGCCTCAAAAATGAATGATGAATAGGTATGTCCGCGTGAAGAAGTGCCCGACTAAATGCTGCATGCTCTCACTTTCATGACGATACCTCATAACATGCACATTCCACTTATCAACTGATAATAACAAGATACATACGATTGTCAACATCTGTGTATTGCCATTGCCACATGCAATTATATAACTGAATCAAACTTATCTTGCCTGGTCATGGTGAAAATATATCGGTCAGAGAGAGGTGGATCTTCATGCAGGTTTACCAGCTTAGTGACATTTATAAAGTCTGTGGTACCTCGGATGACAATACGTTAATGCTATATATATCGCTAAATAGAGAAGAATGACTGCTGAAGTTACGAGCAACATTAAACCTTGGTTGAATCTCTTGAGGCTTCACATGGACATATTCCAAACATAGAAAAACTAGGGATTAACATACTACATGTTCGCATCATCCAGCCATAAGCTCACTTCTTAGTCGCCTTCCAGGCGCCATTGAGACAACGCATGAGCTATTACGGTCTGCAAAGCAGCGGTTTGCCTTTCTTCTGGCCTAAATAAATGGGAAACATATCTGGTCTCATTTTATGCGGCATTACATAGCAAACAGCAAAGGAGTCAGTTCACCAACTGAATCCGCACGAAAAAATACAGATAACTTGATAGTTTGCTAAGGGTGTCAGAGAAGAGTTTTTCTCATAGAATATCTCGTCGCCTGCGGTTTCGGATCATTAAAGCCTAGACTAGCTCTCCGGGGCACTCCTATCCTCATCATAAGCTATGTTGCCTAGGTCGCAGGACCCCATCTGAGGAGCTGATCGAACGTTATATGTTTCACAGGAAACGGTATGAAGCAGAGAGGAAATCTCTTCCGTGCTTCTTGCCGGCATGTTTCTGCAAAAAAGAGGATAAGAAACGCGTGACAAAAATCTCACTAATGATCTACTTTATCAGAGTGAAATCTTCAGCATTTTGTGATAGAATAGTATAATGTGTATAAAGTACGAAATGTATTGCGTATTTCTACTTCGCTTTGCGCGCTCCGCGATATTGTCATGGTCGTGCGGCAAAGGAAGAACCATGTTATGAGCTAGGACGCACCAATGCTGTCGTCCTACTTCCCATGGCTATGTTTTCTCTCGTGATATGTGCAAGTAGATTTAGTGCTGTATCTTCGACTGCACGTCGGTTCATTGCACACAAATTGATTATCCTATTAAGAAGCCCGAGATGAATATATGCTGTCTGCAGAACTGCGCACTTTCACACATTCATGCTGCTTACTGGGTTATGGCTACGTTGCAAGTGCGCCTCGAGTGCACTTTGGGTCTTCAAAACCTTCGAGCACACATTGCATGTGAACTACAGAAATGTTGCTTTAGAATACTGCGTTCGCATGGACTTCGCAAACTTAACCTTGATCTTGTGGACTCGTGACAAATGGTTCGCAATACTTTCAGGCTTTGTGAATTCCTGATCACATTCGTCGATAGGACAAGGGTGCAAAGAAATCTGTTTAGAAGAATAAAAATCTCAGCAAAGTTGTGCGTGAGGGGAGGGCAGAGTTTTACTACCTCGATGCCATGCTCTTGTTGAGCATGTTCCATAAGTTGGCTACCCTTTGCATACCGCATATTACAGCCCACTGCTTTGCATAGGTAATTTTTCGGCTAGAAAGACGCTTTTGTGAGCAATGCGAGCTCAGAGACGTGTTGAGATTAAAGGCATACATACCAGTCCATGCGAGGGGGCATGTATACTATTTATATGGCTATCCAGGTCTTTCTTACGGGCAAACTTGCAATTGCATCCATCGAACGGACAGCTGATATAGTGCTATGTTTTCCCATATGAGTAAAATCTGTGTAATATTACGGTATCTTGCCCGTACATCAATGACTTCGGAATGGTAAAGCACATTATGTCCTTCTTGTGTCATGGGGGTCTTGATCACTTCATTGCAGTCTTTGACGATGCATATTGATTGTTCCTTCGGCGATACCTTGTTCATAATACGCTGCTTAGACATACGAATCCATCTCCTCCATCTGAATACCTTGGATCTGTGCTCACGGCGATGTACTAATAGTTCATATCTTCGTGTGAATACATTATCACAGTCCTGGTGCGAGCAGCGGTACGGAGGTTCCTGTCGCAGAGGTCATTAACAAGACCTATAATGCCTATGTGCGAGTATGCTTTCTATGCTTGCCTCATGTGTCAACGCATGCCTACGCATCCTGCCCTTATCTATCATGGGTTTAGAACATGTAGGGCAAATAACATCGAATGGCTGCAGACAAATAACGAAGAGAGTTATGAGACAAGATGACTTGGAGAGTTTTACGTACCTTTCGACGTCTCACGTCACCGAATTTCGTGTCAGGAACGATGCGTTGCTCACATGACCTTATGTAATCAATAAGTAGAAGCTTTTTTCTATTCGACTTCTTTGTCTCGATCTTTCTGATAAATGCCACGAAAAGACTGAAGTCAAATTCTTTGGCATCCTTGATATCTGATTTGTCATATCCGGCAAAATTCAGGACATCATTTAGCGACTGGAGATTTTGATCAAAGAAGTCACTGCGAATTCGGTTGTCGCTATCAGTATGTGCTGTCGTTTCTCCAGATAACATCACGACACTTACCGTGCTACGACGCTTGATAAGTGATCATGAACAGATTCGCCCAGGAATTGATAGAAAGAATATTGTCTACAAGGCAAGGTAGAGACCGGGAGCCAGCCGTCGTTTTTCAGGAAGTCTTCGAGAAATTTGAGCTTGCCGGATATGGGTATTTTGTGCTTATGCATGAGCTGAAACCCTTCACTGAGAAAGCTGTTGTTTCCGTCTGCGTTTTTGACAACGATACGGAAAGAGCGAGGCAGTAACGGTGACAGACGGCGATTATTATACGTCACGATTTCAGATGTGCACCCGGTCTCATGGAGCTCAGCATTAATCCAGCGCACCAGGGATAAATTGGAGCCATACATCTGGATACGACGGAAATGTAGCTTCGCGTCCAAAGGGTTAAGACCCCTCACGGTCCATTCGACATTCCCGGCCGCTGCGATGAACCCGAGGATGAAGGCGGACAGGAAAAGTAGCCTTTCCTTGGGGGGCTTGCTTGTAGGAAACAATGACCGTATCCAGTCAGCAGATGTGTTATCTAAGATCGACCGAATACACCCTTTTATATGGCTATCGTTGGCTGCTTCATCCTTGAGGGACCACTGGACAGAACCGGTCTTACACGCCTTGAATTCCTTAGATAAACAGCCGTCTGACGGAAAACTTAATAGCGAATAGAGAAGCTATTGTCAGCATTCCAGAGCAATGATGGAGAACGCCCTCAAAAGCTTTTCTATGAACTCACGAGATAGAGGGTTTATCTATACCGCACTTGTTGGATAGTTCGTAGAGAAAACTGAACTGGGATACGTCCAAGGTCATATTGATTGCCTTGCCCTCAACCGCGGGTTTACCGATACCAAGACAGAATCCAGAAAAGAAATATATCAACGGGTCACTGGGCGTCTTGCCCTTGTTTCCACTCGCTGAATGAGCCGATTCGCCACTTCGGGTGATTCCGACTTCGGCGTCATGATCATGGACTTCCAGTGATGCCGTTGAATGAGCTTCTTTAGGCTCTTTTTTTGAGCGAGGCAACTTTCGCGACCCTCCGGAAGGCATTTGTTGACAATATAAAGAAGAAAAAGAAGAAAATGTGGCGCGACCCTCTGACATCAAAACACGCTATCCTTTTGTGTCGATCGATATCATGTATCATGAACAACATAAGCTAGTGTTCCTGGTGTCACCAGATCAAGGTTCTGAATAAGGTTGGTTTTCCTATCTTTCTATGCTTGAAATTCCCATTTGGCCAGCATTGCCAGAGAAAACGGAGTCTCACTGTCTCAGTTATGTGCAATCACATAGGAAATGTAACTGGGAAGCCAGATAAACTTTTATGCTTCATGATCTTTGTTTTGGGATTATGTCAAAGGATAGTCACCTGCTAGGAAACCTGAAGGTCTCAACCTCGGGACGGGCCGAGTTATGAGTAACAAGTACAACGTGATTTGACTTTTGCCATTGAACACTTACAAAGGCGTTATCAAGATTTGCCAGTCTTTCGAATGCCTTGAAAAGCTTTTAAAGAGTTTTAAGCTCGAAGGTCCTTCAAAGGTCGTTGAAAATTCTTGAGCGTCTTTGAAAGTGCAGAAGTCTTTATGTAGCACAGATTTCCGGATCGACCACATGATGATATCAGTCGCCTATTTAGATTTACTTTCCCTTTTGATAGATTGGTATACATGGATCCTGAAGGTTCTCATTCAAGAATGAATGATAAGCTAAGCTTAACTATTACATTTTTTTTAGCTCTTTAGACCACTTCCAGCAATTTGTTGGGAATAACTTTGCAATAAGATTACTCCTACCTCTTTGACGACGTATTTCTTCAACTACTGCACAAAAAGTGCAATCCCCGAGTCGGCTGCATGATGACCTTCAGGAGGCGTAGGCTTATGATATATATACTCGCAAATGGAGCATTCCGACGAGTCTGTGCGTAGTTCGTTGGTCGGAGCCAACATCACGGCACTTGCGCTGTCTGAAAAGAAGTTTAGACATATGCACTGTATAATCAGCGTCTGGACAATTGAAATACGCCATCGTCTAAAGGCTGTGGAGTCGAAGACGGAGGCTGCTCTCTTCACGAAGGCGCTATTGAGAGGATGCCGTACCCTAGGTAAGACGGCAGTCTGGCCTAATGCCATGAAGAAAATAGTATACATCAATCATGCTTTACCATTGATGCGTCTATTCATTAACCTGGTGCTCCTACGACCATGGCATTCCTGCAAGGACCACCAGTACAGAATGGCCATTCCATAGCAGTTACTCGCGTCTGGATTTTTTTTTTTCGTGAAAAGCATGATGAATGATTAAAAAGGATTTTGTGCAACAGTTTGGTATCTGTGAAAGAAGGAAGAGCACTGCATTTGCCTGCTCTGTCAAGCATTACAGGTCTGTGATATGTTTCATGTTCGAACTTTGAATACCGGGTTAGTACGCTTCTTAATGTCTTAGGAAGTGTGTTAGACGGTATCTGGACGCAGTAACTAGCTGATTGAAGGTTTTGGAGACCTTCGATAGTATCAGGAAGGTGAAACCCGTTCGATGACTATGATTTTAAATTGGTTAAGAGCTTTTAAGTTACTATTATTCAGTTTAAACCTACTGCGCGCGTTCGAATGGTCTTGAAGGTAAAACAATTTTTAATCGCTTTCAAGGCAGGGCCCTCAAAGATAACTCGTTCCCTTCGAAGCAAACAGAGTCCCAATTTGAGCGTATAAGTACGCAGATGGTTCAGCCAATTTCAAAGCAGTATATATTGGATATATGCGGATGTGCCGCGTACGCCATTTCGTTATGAAGATAGCATATATTCTCATACGCTCGGTTCATTTCTCCCCTTTCCACTATAAAATTAACGAAGTTGCAAGGTTTTGGTTTTGAATTCCGATTAAGGAAAGTAGGGCAGAGAGCGGGGCCGGCAAAGGACGCCCACAATTCTGAGCCATTGGACTTTCTCTTCTCTTCCCGTCACTCCAAATGGTACGTACTCGCCCATCATGAAGACGACAACATACACATATCGGAACACCCTATCGATGGACGAACGAACGGATGGATGGATGGATACAAAGATAGATGGATGGATGTGATCGTCGAAAAAATATAGAGTGGGAGTCTCTTGCGGGTGTTGCGATTCGATGGTCATGGACAGACCTAACATTCAGATTCACTTTATAGGGTATCGACCTTAAGAACCACCACGTGAAGAAGTCTAACCGTACTGCCCCCAAGTCGGAGAACGTTTACCAGGCTCTCCTGGTCAAGGTAAATCTTGGAACAAGAGGGGAAGATCATGTCGATGAGGATAATATGTAGAATAGTCATGCTCATTATGGAATATGATTTAGCTCTACCGCTTCTTGTCGCGCCGTACGGACTCGAACTTCAACAAGGTCGTGCTGAAGCGTCTCTTTATGTCGCGCATCAACCGTCCCGCTGTGTCGCTCTCGCGTGTTGTCAAGAACGCCGAAGAGGGCAAGACCGTTGTGGTTGTCGGTTCCGTGACGGACGATTCTCGCCTTGCCGAGGTTCCTAAGCTGTCCCTGTGTGCTCTCCGTGTCACCAAGACGGCCAAGGCCCGCGTCCTCGCTGCCGGTGGTGAGATTCTCACCTTTGACCAGCTTGCCCTGCGTGCCCCCACTGGCTCCAACACCACCCTCATCCGTGGTGCCAAGAACAGCCGTGAGGCCGTCAAGCACTTCGGCTTCGGTCCCCACTCTCACAAGAAGCCCTACGTCCGCTCCAAGGGCCGCAAGTTCGAGCGTGCCCGTGGTCGTCGTCAGTCCCGTGGCTTCAAGGTCTAAACAACCTCACATCTTCTTCTCTCTCTTTTTCTTTCTCGTGTGTTCTCCATATGCACAGAATAAAAAGCGGTTCTTTTACTCAGATATTTATGCATATTCATATATGGCAATATGTGTCATAGACATATTGTTTTATTCTCGTCTATGTTGTATTCAAGTATCTATATGCGTATCCATTGTTATTGAGTGATATTTAATGCTGAATATCCTCTACTGCTCTGCTAGTCGCATGGCCTGGCAGCAGCACATCTTTGTCGTTATTTTCCAGCAACCGTTCCACAAGGTCGGCCACCACGCTGCCTGTCAGATATCTCATCGACACGCCTTGCGGTAACATGGGCTGCGCAAGGAGCTGCTTCAATTCGTTCTTCTTGTTCCGGAGTGTTATATCATCCTTGCCATTCTTCTTTTTCTTGCCCTCATCAGGATCCACTTCTTCATCGCTCACATCCAGATCCATTTCCCTGGCCATCTTGCGCATCCAACCTTCTTCATGGCGCGCCTTTTCTACCTTGTGCTCCATTTTGTCAATATCCGTCGCCAGGTTCACCCGGTGCTTCATCTCGCGGAGGATGCTCAGATCTACTGGTAATTCGGGGTACTGTCTGCCCTTCCGCAAGGTCTGGACAAGCTTCTTGTAGGTTTTGACCTCATCAGGCGAGCATAGTAACAGAGACACGCCATCGCGGTTGGCACGAGCTGTACGACCACTACGATGTACATAAATTTCGCCAGACCGTGGCAGTTGGTAGTGGATGACATGCTCTACCAGGGGGATATCCAGACCACGGGCAGCAACATCCGATGCTACCAGTACGGCCTTGTCATTTGCTTTGAATCTAGTTGAAAGAATTTAGCGAATGTCAAGCTTCCCTTACACTTCCACACACCTGTCGAGGTTCTTCAGACGTTGTCTTTGCTGCATCTTGGCATGCAATCCAAGGACTTCTATACCAAGCAACTTGAAGACAGGTATCAAGCGACGAATAGCGTCGACGCTGTTAACGAAGATAATGGTACGTCCTGGATACCGGGTACAGAAATAATAGACGTAGAGATCTTTCTCGGTATGCAAGCAGTCCACCTTGGCCTCCACCAATCTTGAAGCCACCACGTTCTCTGTCGTGATATCGACAATAAATGGGTTCTTATCGGACAGTTCGAGACGGTGAATTAAGTCGCCTGGTCGAATGCTATGAATAATCTCGACACACAAATTCACAGATTGCCACTTACTCATGGATCCTGGCTCTTTTTTTGTTTTCTTGGACTTCTTTTTGTCTTTGATGTTGAAACGCGTGTCTTTGCTCAGAGTGGCGGTGAACACGAACGTCTGGTGCGATATCTTGTCTGTTTTGATTTGTTAGCGTATATCCCCTTACTTGTTTCTCCAATTTTACCTTGCTTCTTCACAATTTCTTGAGCATTGGGGGCTTCCTCGGGCCAATCTGTTGTCACCCTAGATAAAGTGCGTCAGTGTTTTATGAGAGCGTTTTGAATCATTTACGTACTTCCGCTTATTAGAAAGCGTTTGCAGGATACTGGCTAACTCCTCGAAACGACCTCTTTCAAGCATACGATCTGCTTCATCCAGCACCAGAAATTTGACATGTTTTAGCGTATCCAGGTACGTATCATTCTGTCAGATATATATGAGCATACGTACTAGTGTTTACCATATATTAGTTTTACCTCAGAGAAGATCTCCCAGAAACGACCAGGCGTTGCAACAATGATATCGGGATTACTTCTGAGCACACGATGCTGCTTTTGAATGGACATGCCACCCACCACTACTGCAACCTGAAAGGCGAGATGAGGCGCATTTTCAAATGGTTAAGGAGATAATGAAAGCATACCCGAATATCAGTGAATGTGGCGATGTTTTGAATATGATCTTTGACTTGGATGGCCAATTCTCTCGTGGGCGTCAGCACCAGACCGGCCAGGCCCCCACGACTGCCCTTGAGGAGCGACTGTACCATGGGTATACCGAAAGCAAGTGTTTTACCCGAACCCGTCTCTGCTGCACCGATGATATCCCGACCTGCGAGTGCTTTGGGGAGCGTTTTGCTTTGAATAGGCGTGGGCTGCGTAAACTTGTAGTATTGCAGAGCATTCACAATGGGCTCCGCCAGCGAAAGAGCCTTCCACGCCGAAACACTGACGCCTAAGGGATAAAACGTTTAGCATCCTAATCTCATATGATAACCTATTACTCACTCCGGTCGATATCGGCTACTGTAGGACGAGGTGTCTTGGCACCCTTGCCTTTGGTAGGCAGGTGCTCATCGCCGTCTTTTTCATCTTCCAAATCTTCCATATTTTCATCTTTGATTTGTTTCCTTTGTTTCTTGCTTTTCGAGTCCTCTTTGACCTTTTGTTCCTTCTTCTGCTTCTTGCTGACATCAGTATCCGCTTCTCCCATAGCGATGTCGTTGCCCTTGTTCTTTGTCTGCTTCGTCTTGTTGTCTTCCTCGGCTGGATCTTCCATCTCAGCATCTTCGCCTTCTTCTTCAGCCTCACCGTTCAAATTGCCGTCATGAGCACTCTCTGCATCTTCCTCGTCGATGTCGTCCTCGTCGATCGTGTCATCGCCAGCGAGATTGTCCTTAGCCTGGCCCTTAGTACCTTGTTTGGTGTTTTCCAACTCTTTGGCTGCCAAAGTCTCGTCGTAAGTATCGACGTCAAAGAAGACAGTGCCCTCCATATCCAAGGGCTTATCGGGGGTAGCTTTCATTGCCTTTTTACGGTTTGGATTTTTGGCACGACGGAAGGACACGACTTTGCCAGCGTCCGTTTCGGTATAGTCAACGTCGACGCCATCGATCTCCTCGAGACACAAGAAACCGCTCATGTCGTCTCCGCCAAGGACACCTGTGCCAAGGTCGCTAACTTCTGCCCAATCCCAGCCGTCGATAGCACCGAGATCTTCATACTCGACTGTGCGCTGCTTTTTCGGGACAGGCTTCGCGCTTGAATCGGCGGTAGATCGCTGTCGTTTCTCACCTTTCTTTTGCTTAATGAGCTTCTTGGAAGGTTTGCTCTGAGGCTTTTTCTTGCTCGGCGCAGGAGCACCTTCTTGCTTAGCCATGATCGATCGGAGCGAGTGAAGTTAAAAGACGGACGACCTTCAGCCACAGCACAACAGATATGCATTGTCAAGATTCCCAATTTGGGTAACATAGTTAAAATGACTCAGCCACCCATAGCATGTATTATAACACAGCTGTGAATAATGGGAGACAAGAGCACGGACACGTACCTCCTTGCACAGGCTCTCTGTTGTATATCTCAATATTGACCATATCATCCTGTACTTTGTAGTCCGCAAACATGCGGCCTCTCCGTATAATGAACCTAATATCCAGCGTTCTCTGAAAAATGAGTGCTTCCAGGACGGATACCGCATATTCCAACGCCAAGTAACCAGGATATATACGCGTTGCAAGAGTCTCATTTTAGTAGTTGGATCCTCGCTAATTTGCAAAGCACATAGCCTTTCGCAACGCACATAGTCTTTTGCAACGCGTGTAGTTATTGCTTCATTTTATATGTTTGATTGGATCTCTTAAGAGGACTATAATAAATCACTATTAAACTATGAAAAAATGAAGCAGGACTTTTTTCACCAGTGCGCTTTTAGGCCCTCCCCGCCATGCGGGGTCATCGGGGTACAGGATGATATAGTCCGTAGAGACAGATGGATGGAACAAAGAACTAGCACAAAAGGGTTTGTTTACAATACACAGCTGATATCATGCAAACCGATTCGCACTTGGAAGGTGGAGTGCTTGGGGCCACAGCTAATTATTTTATAGAAGCGAATGTCGGAAAGCAATCTGCTGAATATGTCCATGATGAGTCGTGTCCCATACACACATGTGGTTTTTACGGTCACAATGTTTCTGGATGGAACTTAGCTAGCATATTTAGCGCGTAATGAAATAAAACGGTCTATGCTTGCTCGTCACATGACTTATATCGACGTCCCTGGTGAGCACCCCTGGCTATGATGCATATACAGGTGCTGTAATCAGTATAATAAAAAAGAGAAAAGCCCAAATAAGGCTTCTATGCGGCATGGTAGCCGCTATTGACAAAGGCGACCTTTTATCTGGGAAGGATGCGTGGCGGTTAGGCGAGGGCGGCGGTAGATCCACCGGGAGAGTGGCCAATATCAGTAACGCTATATGAGAAAGCCGACTGGTCACTGTGCGTTTCCTTATATCACTGTGTTAATATTTTCGAAATGGATGGTGTGCACAAACTGGGGAGATGTCCGCAGTCTGAGAAGTTATGTAGTATCTGCAAAATGCTCTAGTCTTCAGCATAGAGAAAGAGATTATTTACGATGCGGCAGCCGCTGTTGCCAAAGTCTAGCTGCAATCTGCCCATAGAGGGGGTTGAGGTAAGTTGTGGTAGTATGAGTTACCTTCTTTCCATCAACCATTGATGCTGTCGTTTGTTCATCTAGTCATACCACATCTGTCCCAGCAGAGCTACAAGCTGCCGCACATATCACTTGCCCTGTTAAGAAAGCTTCTTAACTTGGAAGAGGAATAAGCTGTAGTTTAAGGAACTTCTTTAACAAATATATGGATGGTTCTGAAGGACAAACCAGGGAAGAAAGAAAAAAAGAAGACGCGCCAGAAATTTAACACAGAACGCGTCGGCAGTCTTTCTATTCGCGCCATGGACGAGGATGAGGACCTTAAACAAGCGATCGCCCTCTCACTCAGGGATCGCCTTGAAGGCAACGATTCAGATCAGCATGAGCAGCATGAAATGAAACAAGCACTTGCGCTGTCCCTGGGTAAAACGGTTGAACAGCTGACAGCACGCGACATGATGCGTCTTCAAGATTCTATGGGCTCCAACCAAGGTGAAAAAAGGCCTTTTTCCGAGTCTACTTCTCCAACATCAGACGCAAAGCGGACTGCGCCAGAGCGTTTCTGGGATGGCGTCGTACGATTAACCTATGTTGAAGGTTTCACACTCGCCAGCGCTATTCGCTTCGAGGACATTGTCCAAAAGAGCCACTTGCGAAAAGCACTTATAACAGCCATGGTCGTCAGTACAGATTGGATTGAAGAACAGTTTCCCCCTGATATCAACCTCTGCGTTGTCTTGCACGGTCGACCGGTAATTCAGACCCCATATTATCGCGTAGTGAAAGTGTTCTTTAATCATGTCCCACAGGCCATGGCCAGAAAACTCGACAATCGAGTATTTATTATGCCACCTATGAAAGATGAAAACTGGGGCGTATTCCATTCAAAGCTTATGCTCCTCTTTCACACTTCATCTGTGCGCGTCGTTATCGGATCAGCTAATTTGGTATGCGAAACACAGCACGTCAGCACAGACCTTGTCTAAAGCTCTGATCAACCAGGAACCGTATGATTATCGTGATTTGGAGAACGTTGTCTTTATTCAGGATTTTCCGGAATCCAGCCATACAGTCGCTCACGAAAAGGATTTACCAGAGTTTGCGCGTGATTTATGCGATCTGCTCGACAAGATGCAGGTACCACCCTCTGTAAAGCAAGAGCTCTTCAAGTACGATTTCAGCCGAGCCAAAGTAGAGTGTCATTTATCCGATAGATTTGTCCGTTGTGTATTAAGCATTCTTTGTTTTTATGACTAGGCCCATATTGTTGCTTCAGTCTCCGGCGTCTTCCACGGTGATTATGCATATCGTCGCTATGGTCATCCTCGATTGGCCGATGTGGTGCGCCAAATAGATGCGGCAAATCCCGAGACGCGGATCGAGATACAGGCAAGTTGTAGAAAGAATGACTGAAGACGCCTGACTGATCTGTGTCCTCTGCGTGCAGACGTCGTCGCTTGGGGGAATGACCCCGTCGTATTTGCATGAGTTATACCGGTCCTGCTGCGGAACGGATCCTTATGCAAACGGCGGAAAAACGCCACGGGTCACAAGAGATATGCATTTGCCGCCCGTGGACATTATCTATCCCTCACGAGATACTGTAGAAGACAGCAAACTGGGCCCGCCTGTGCGTCTACACATCAACTGTGACTCTGACTGACTCTATGTGTTCTACATAGGGTGCAGGTACCATCTGTTTCAACAGAGCCTCATGGGAAAAGACCACGTTCCCGAAACAAATCATGTGCGATTCTATCAGCCATCGGGCAGGGACATTGATGCACAGCAAGGTGGGTCCACTTGGGATTCAAAGCGAAGCGATTTAGCCCTGCTGACATAGATGGTTGCGGCGATAGTACATTATTGCCTCTTTGCCAGGGGCATCGAAGAAGGGCAACAATGCAATGAAAGGATGGGTTTATGTGGGGTATGTGGAGCGAGACAAGATTGGAGGAGATGGAGCTAATCGGTTACAAGGAGTCACAACGCAACGATGGGGGCGTGGGGTAAGCTCTCCCAAGATAAAATGACCAAGGAGCCGAAAACGAGCATCAAGTGAGTAGAGAGACATGTCATAAAGGCGGCCCCTTTCAGGGGGGAGGCAACTCAGCAGCTCACCCAATTGTTTCCTTGCACTAGCAATTGGGAACTGGGCATCGTATTACCGTTACATGATACAAGCGATATACCTGCACCTTATCTGCGACCCCCACCGCGCTATAAACCAGGACAGCAACCGTGGACACAGGAAGGTTACTTCGATTAGTATCCATACCAACGTAGTGGCAGCAGTAATAGTACAATCAGTAGTAGCCTGGTAGACATGTGGTCTCTATTGCCAGCCCTGGATATAATGCAATTCTATAAAGTATGTACAAGGTGATGATAGCTAGTGCTCTTCTTCTGATTCAAATGTCTTATCCAGTTCCATCTGCTCCTCTTCTTTCATGATAAACTCTGAACCACCCAGCATCTTTCGCAGCCTGGATGTCTTCTGTGGGATGATGATTTGCAGCTTATCCGAGAATTCTTTGAACTTTAAAATAAATGTGAGCAACCCCTTGTATGCATGTCTGCGCACGTTAATATTTCTTATAAAATGACACTTACACTCTTAACATCAAGGTACCAGCCGACAGTGAGAGCCAAGAGCCCAGCCCCACCGAACGCGAGCAACGTACCATAGCTCAGTGTTTTGACAGCGAAAAACGTTGCGTCTCGTTTTGACTTTGCGAATTCAGCTGGGGTCATTTTCGGCGGTTCATAAGGTGGTGGGGACGGAGCAAGTGGATGGAGGGGTGCGGATGACTTGTTTTCTGCAGCAGCCTTGAGCGCAATCTCGAGTTGCTTCTGCTCACGTGCTGTCTTGCGTTTTGTATACATGATTGCGCCTATGAGTCCTGCACCAAATGCACCAGCAGCTCCAAACAGTAGACCGCGGAACTCAATAGGTGTTGGTTCCACATCGTGCTGCTTGATGTTGCCATGGTATTGCTGCTCTCGTTGTTGGTCGTGTGATGCAGAATTTGACATGACAGCTGAGCAAACAAGTGAGAAAAAAAAAGTTTCCCTTCTCCTCTCGAGACACACTCCGTCAATAAAGAAAATCATTTCATCTCACAGAAAAGGTCAAAGGCTCAAAGTGTATTATAAGTGGCTTGCATTTTAAATATTGCAATAGTTGGCGAACGATGGAGGAGGTGCAGGAGGAGCCTGCTGATGGACGACGTGATGGTGGTACACATCAAACCCTTGAGGCGAGAGCTGCTTTTCGATCATAGAGCCTTTCCGATCCTTCTTGAGGCCGGCGTTGCTATGGCGATGAATGCGGATATGCTGGTTAAGGTTGTCAGAACGAGAGAAACGCTTGTGGCAATTTTGATAGGGGCATTCGAAGGCTGAATCGCATGCAGTAGAGCAATCAGTACATACGTTATATATTTAGGCACATGAAAGTACAAACACATGCTTTTCCTTTTTTCGGGCATGTGTGCGTGCCTGCCTGCGTGGAACTTACGTTTCTCGAGAGTGTGAATCGAGCGGATATGGCGCTTGAGATGCTCAGATCGCTTAAAAACTTTACCGCAGCCGTCCGCTTGGCAAGTGAACATGCGCACACCTTGTGTAGGTATGTTGGAGACTCGCCGTCCTCGGGATCTGGGCGGGGCGGGGTGCTGATGCGTGGAATTCGTACCGGCCCCCATAGCAGGATGGCTCATCGTGCTATCATTGCGGGGCCTATTCTCCTCCGATTTCATCGAGAGATTGGGCTGATTAGGACTAGTGCCGGTGTAAACAGCATTTGTGGCAGGCTGTGGTTGTTGCTGCGGACGGCGCGGTTGAAGGTGCTGATGGCATTGATGATGATTGTGGTGAGACCACTTCGTATCTTCGAGAGAAAGCGACATAAGGGGTGAAACAGGAGTGACAGGTCGGGAGGACGAGGAGGTTGAGGAGGAGGACGAGGAGATCAGTGATGCGTTCTGCATGATGCCGGCAGCATTTTTTGCTGCAGCCGGGCTGCTTAATGCACGTGGGCCTTTTTCTCGTGCCTCGGCAAGTGGATAACCTACATACGGATCGGTCGTATGTGGGTGCAGCGAACGAGCAATAGGCGATGAAGGTGAATAAGGCAACGAAAGCGGATGTTGTACGTTGGCGCCGAGGTGTCCAGTCGCATTTGAGTCCGAATGATGATGGTTCGAAAGAAGGGGCACCATCGCTGCACTTTTGTCTTGATCAGAGTTGCTTTTGGCAAATAAAAAGGGCATTGTCGATGGTGACGTGATGGCCGCGTTATTATTTTGCTGTTGGTGGTATTGCTGATGTTGCTGATGTGATTGCTGCTGTTGTTGATCTATATGCTCGTTATGAGGGCTATTGTAGGAAAAATCGGTGGAACTATAGAGGGCTGGAGCGGAGGACAAGAGGTCGGTGTAGCTAAAGACGCGCTGATCAGACTTGAAAGCAGCAGCAGTCGCGTCGGCCATAGTAGTGGCAATAGTGTTATGGAAACGAGCGGAAGAAGCAGAAGAAGTAGAAGAAGAGGAAGCGGCGGTAAAAGTAGGCGAGGGTTTATGATGGGAAGTGTATTCTTGGTACTGTCCCTGAGAACAATCACCACCAGGTGGTATACCATGACCCATCGCAGTAACAGCCGTAGCAGTAGCAGTAGCAGCAGCTGCTGCAGGCCCTGAATCGGGGTTGAGAAGCGCACTGTCCTTCGCATCGAGCGCAAGCGGGTCCACACAAGGAGATGTCATACCAAGGAGCTATGCACAAAGAGGGTAGAGCAAAGAGGCAAGTATACACACGATAGCTGCAAGAAAGAGGGAAAAAAGGGAGGACAAGATATCAAGGGTTTATTATCCTTTTTTTACCATATTATATATAAGAGTGAGCAAGAAAAGGAGAATATAAGGGGAGATGGATGATAATGGACATGCATATTGTTTTTTTTTCTGTTTCGTCGAGTTTGTATTCGTCCATTGTTTCCTAGGTTGTCTTTCGAGCGGCGTGGTTTAAGTGAGAGGACAGATTTTGAAGATCACTTCTGTTAATTGTTCTGTCTAGTCTATTACCATAAAAAACCAACAGATTTGATAGGCCAAGTTTCAGAGTCCTAGAAGTCGTGTTAAGTGCGTCATACAGTATGACAGTATGCGGGGATTGTGTATGCACTCCCGCTGTTTGAGCAATCGGAAATACTTCTCTTTTGTTCTCGAACATTTTCCCTTTGTAAAAAGGCCACAGACAGACTATTCGAGTATGTGAGAGTACGTTGCAGTTCGTGGCCCAACTAAAAACATTGTAGCGTTTTATTGCGGCGTTTACATTTGCTAGGAATCAGTCCCGGGGACGATTCGTATATTGAGTGGCGTTTTTTAGAGACTTGCCCATCAATGTCATAGATTGGGAATCCTCACTAGAGTTTCAACATTGCCAAAGAGAGAGTTTATGGGCGCGCGTCTCTCTTGAAGGACTTATTATGGTACCCCCGTCTTTTTTGAACCATCGAGAACAGAATACCGAAAATACAACTGCCCCTCCCGCCGACGATCCGCATCAGCAGGTCAAGGCCTTTTTGGCCTCTGTCAACTTGACCCAATACTACGAGGCTTTTATATCAGAAGGCTTCGATCAACTCGAGGCTGTAAGTATATCTCACCCAGTACATTCTAGACAATAGCTGTAATACCAATAGTGTATTTGATGTATGTTCTTTGTATTGTTAGATCTATGAGGTGACTGAGTTCGACTTGATACTCATGAATGTGAAGCGTGGCCATCGCAGGGTAGGATTTTCTTTTTTTCTTCTTTCCTCTTCTTTCTCTTTGGAACTCGGATAGTCTGAAATAACAATAACGTCAATCTGGTTTCATACAGTTACTCCAAAGAGCAATCGCCAATGCGAAAGGCATGCCTCAGTCACTGCCCCTACCAATCTATGCTGCTGATCGAGGTAGGCTTTTTGTAATATTTTATAATATTATGAATTTTTCTTGTGTCTGTCTGTGAGGCATCCTGCATTAACCATTTTCAGACTATCGTTTATATCACCAACCGCTTTTCTCATCCTCTCCGCCATCCAACCAAAATCCACCCTCTTCCCAGCATGGGGAGCCCTCCTCACCACATCAGACACAGCCTGTCAATACTCATACTACCAATGGCGATGCCGATGGTGACACAGTCATGTCAGCCTCTACGTCGATACCACGCCGGCAGGTCCAACAACCACAACCACAACAGCAACAACGACAAGGACGACAGTTACAACAGCAAATAACATCGATCGTTTCAGATGACGCGTTATCCGACTCTCAGAATCTCGATCTTCAGCATGTCGTTTTGAATACCCTTACGAACACAAGTACTGCAAGTGCACTCTCTTCGACCGAGGAAGAAACAATCGTGGAACCCAACGACGGAGAAGCCGGTCAGCATGTTATGAAGCGTCGATATCGTCGGCATGCCAAGGCGGACAAGAATGCGCCTACACGTCCACCTTCGGCCTATGTCATGTTTTCTAGTGACATCCGTGCAGAGGTCAAGGAACAAAATCTGTCTTTTAGCGAGCTGGCTCGTGTCACGGGTGAACGGTGGAAGACGTTACCTAATTTCGAAAAAGAACGCTACGAACGTTCTGCTATTCAAAAGAAGGACGAGTATGCTATTGCGAAAGCTGAGTACGAACAGACACCAGAGTACAGGGTAAGGACAGGGTATCTTTTATACGAGTTGAGAAAGCCTTTTAATTTAATCACCATTTCCAGGAGTATCAAAGATACTTGCAAGAATTTAAAAGAAAACACGAAGCCGCCGGTAAGAATGGAAATCAATCCGATGTGGACATCTTGATAATAATAAATTCGCATATCTGTTTGATCTGCTATGGCCATGTAGCTCGACCTGTCGGTAAACCACGACGTGCGAAATGGGATTCAGGCGAAGGTGCGTCGTCCTCTGGAATGACACATGTAAATGAACGTAGTGAGAATATAACGCCAACCCCTTCACCGTCCAGCCGGCCGGCGTTCTCCACGTCCTATTTTCCAGTCGTGTCGCCAGCTTCACCCCAGTCCACCGCGACCACATTTACCCCTACCGCGCCTACAAGCATGGCAACAATCACTACGGGTACTACGTTAGATACACATAGCAGTTATCCCTATAATCTTCTAAACAATAGTCCCTCCCCTCATAATCATCCACCGCCCTCCCCTTCATCGACATCCACCCCATTACCGTCTGTCTTTCCACCACAGCAGTCAGACGACATATCAAGGCAGGTAGATTCATCATAACATTCAACTGTATTTACAAAGACTCTAAAAATGAACCGAGATTGAATGACTGATTCTGGTCGTCACGTTCTTTTTTCTCTGCTAAAAGCGCCTGCAAGTTGTTCTTCTTCTTTTTGTTCTTCTTTTTCCCGCTGGGAGGCGTCGGTACTTCTGGTTGAGGTCGCTTTTGACCACTTGGATGAGTTATATATTCTTGCTTATTACTGTTAGCATTATTGTTGTTGTTGAGGTATGGTGTCTGTTTTATAGCATCAGCAGATCTTGCCCGTGGCGTTACAGCAGTATGAGGATGAATGGAAGTAAGGGTGTTTGTGAATGCTCGCGGGATATCTTCCGTGGATCCGGGCATGTGGAGCGTACCATTGCAAGCGCGACAGCTATACACGATATCATTTCGTTTCGTTGCCTGTTTAATCCGTCGCCGTCCCCTTCGCAATGTTACTTTGCAATTGACGCCAGGGGTATACATTTGACCACATTGCGGGCAAATGTGCTGCTGTACCGCCGGATGCACGTCGAGGTCATCATCATTTTCAGTTATTTGGTGGAATTGTGAGGCGTAATAGCGTGATAGTGCAGGACTTGTAGATAGAAGAGAGCGACTCGCTTCATATAGAAACGTTCCTCGCGATTCTGTTTCTGTCATGGAAAAAGATATTTTGAAAATGAAAAAGCTGTATCGTAAAAATCACAACCACCGCCCGAAATTGACTTCTTTTCGAAAAAGCACAGTACACTTAGTTATTACGCAAGGATAGAATATCTTCTTACGGCTTCTAGACAAAAGGTAGGAGAGGATGAAAGGGAAGGACCGGAGAAGAAAAAAAGAGGTAAGAAAAGCAAATAAGAAAGAATATGAAGAGAGAGAAAAGGGAAAGGTACGAAAAAAGATAGAAGATAAATGATAAAAACGGAAAAAGAGGGCGTCGATGCATGAAGTTAAAATAGAATAGGAAAATGCGAAGAGAGGATTCCCAAGAAATGGATGATGGAATAGACAAACAGTTGTAAGAGGAGAGAGCGACGGAGTGGTAGTTTTGAGTAAAGATGGCTGGTATCGAGAGAAGAAGAAGTAATGAACGGGACATGGATGCAGGGTCAAGAGACCCGTGAAGACACTGGAATAGAAATGGGATCATAGCAGCAATTCGGACTAGCCAAGTTGGTCGGGGAAGTACTACTGGAGCCGGAGCCATCTATTCTGGGCGGTAAAAATGAGAAATAATCGTCGGTTTGAACAGGAGAAGTTGTGGAATGAGAGGGAGTCGTTGGATGATCTGGTGGATCGATCCAAGCATCGGGTTGCATCACTCGCGATAAGCGATATTTTACACCGAGATAGCTGAGGTAGTTGGACTTGGGAAACACACGGACCCGTTTCACGCCTTGAAAGTGTGAGTCTTGGATATCCACAAATGTACCGCCCAAGTTCAGCGTTTGCTCCAGCCGGCTCTGGTTATCAGGATCAAATGGCACCCATTTGGATTGCATGAATACGAGCCATGTAAAGTACGCCGTCGATTGCGGTCGCGACGGCGATGGTTGTTGCTGTTGTTGCGTTGCATTATAATCGGGCGCACGCTGCAAGACGTGCTCGAAGTTATATGGATGATTACGAATATTTGATGGTAGTGCAGTCATTAATCAATCGATGGATCCAACAAGGTGAGAGTAAAGCGGCAGCAGAAAAAGAAGAAGAGAAGAAGGAAGAAAACAAAATAAAGAGAGAGAAAACGAACGAGAGAAAAAGTATGGTTGGGTTTGCTCAAACTCTATATAGCGATACTGTCACACAGGCGCCCAATTCAACAAAATGATCATACATTCGAAGGAAAGGGCGGGTGGATCCTTTTCCAGCTAAAAAGCCTTACTTGTTCATGTGGATGTTTATATATATAAAAAAAAAGAAAACCTCGTTTCACTCTCGTTCTTACCATGGACAGCAATGACCACTGAAAATGTTATACACGCGCATCCTCATGCACGCAGGAGACACGCATCATGCACGTTTTCCATGTACGTCGTTGTTATGGAAACAAACGAGACCGTTTGGCTTTTCGCATGATCCCATCACATTTTTACCGTGAGAAATCATTCAGGCATCGGTGAGGACAGAGGAAGAGAGAAGATGGTAGGAGTGGCGGAGGTAAGCAAATAGCGATAATGTGGTTGCGGCGGTGGATCAGAGCGCGAGAAGGACAAGGTTAAACAATGAGGGCAGGGAACAGGGCAAGGTCAGTGTCACATATGCAATTCCGACAGAACTCTGTGTGAGAGTGTGCACAATATGCAATTTGGAGCGATCGTTCAGCAGGGTAAAAGACCAAAAAGTCAAAGTGAGAGAGGGCGAGCGTGCGAGCGCGGTTTGTGTTGAAGAATGGAAACGGAGGACCTGTGAGGACCATAGGTCAGTCGGAAAGATTAGGATTGCGGATACGGCAGGTCACAGGGCATGTCACAAACACACACGTAGCAATGCCCACCCCTCTGTGCGACGGACATAGAGAAACAAGATCGGCATCGAGCGCAGCTACAACGCAAATGGACCCTACAAGTGAGAAAAGAATGAGCATGAATTCTGGGTTCATTTGTGGTCATGAGATGGACGATGATGCTTCCCGCGCAAAAAAGAAGAAAAAAGCTCTTCGTGCAACTCCAAATGACCACAGACACACACACAGACAACCGCAATCATACCAATTCAGGCTCCAATGAGACCATGGGTCCTTTTTTTTTTTTTCATGAGGTCTCCTCTGCTCTCTCTTTATTATCCGATACCCATCCCCCAACAGAGGGCGAACTGCTTCCGTATTATAGCTCTACGAGTTGGCGCAAGCAGCCGCTGCCCATCTTTCCTGTCATGACAGCGACCATACTGGTCATTGTAAACAGAAGACAACTATCTGGCCCCATTTGTAGCATTTTCGATGATACATTCAAATTATGTACGTTCTCGTCAATATTATATATACAGTCTTTTCCCTTGTCAGCACGACGTTCCTACGTGTGATACAGATTCACGTAGAAACGCCGCCGAAGCGCCTGATCATATGGCATGGCGACATGTATGGGCCCGAACGCATGTTTTATTAAGACCGGTGCGCTCGTTGACGGCTCATCCGCCGGGCACTCATTTTCCAGACCGTCGAAACACCCGGAGTTAAAGGCGTAGTCTCCACAAATGGTGTGGGGGGAGGTTCAATGAACCTTTTTTCTTATTTGGTGTGTGCGTGTGTGTGGAGTCCAAAATCTGTTTGGCTGCGCTGCTATCTATCCTGTATCTATACCCAGAGATGACGAACCAACAAGATCACCTTGACGTCCTCTGATAGATTTGCCCGGGCAGTTGCGTATCTTTATCTTGCGCCATTGTTTCGGATACTCATTGTAGAATTATTTATATTAACTGGATACATCCACACCGATTGCGTTTTGGCCACTGGATTCATAGGTTACCGTGTTCCTACTGTGTCCTTACACGTGCTTTTGTGAGATGGTCCATTGCGAGGAACGGAATAACCAGAAAAGGCAAACCCGAGAAGGTGAAAAAAAAAAAAAAAGAGGGAGCAGGGCTCGCCGGTGATCATTTATCTTCTTATTTTATTTTCCCGCTTCTCTAAAAAAGGTGTGAACACTGATGATGGTGGCGCTGTTTCTTTTAGGTCCTGTGGAGTAAACCCGACACAAATGTACGAAAAGGGAATGAGATGGGGCTCAGCAGACCAAACGGTCTGTGCCCAGTTTTCAGTCATCAATGCGAAGCAATCGTATACCAAAATCGATGGTGATAATCCGATGCAAGCTACTAACAAGAATGGAAGAAGCTGACTGGAAAATTTTGCATATTCATGTCATATTCCTCTGTTTATCCTCATACGCAGACGTACAAGCTATCAATCGTTGATATGGCAGCGAAAATTGAAGAATAGACCCAGAATGCTGATGTTTAATAGAATGATACGTGCAGCAAAAATAGTAAGAACATAGACATTATCGAAAATATTTTCTGTCCTTGTACAGATGTATGTGTATTTTGCGTTCAGAGACACATACTATACTGAAACGGCGCTTAAATCATAGGTCCATCTGATACATCCGTGTCGGCCGTTGCCGACGCCTGAGAATGATATGTGGTATGTTCCTCAAGGAATGGCTGCTGTATTTCGGATATTGATTTCTCATACCTTCGTTTTCGAGTGTCCCTTCCTTTCCTGTATTTCTAGGTAGCTACATACATATTTGCTGCAATCCTTTGTTCCCGTGTCTCCCTTGTGCAACTTGTTGTTCGAAGTCCTTTCCTTGAGTAACCGGCTGTTCGGTTTGCGTATGAATTCACATCTCCTTATCATCGTTCTCGATCTCTATATTGTTTGATATATCTGCGGGGCGCACGTGCATTCCTGCAATCAGCATCTCAAATAAGTTATACCGATCACAAACGCCTCGATGTCTTTGACCTCCGTGACAAATGACGTATGCATTATACAATATGCTCATAGAGCCTGCATACTCGCCCCATCTTATTGTTGCTGTCAGCTTGATACATGAAACCAGTTATATCCAACATAGCAGAAAAAAAAGGCCATATGAGGCTGAAAAGTAAGCACATACATCATTCAAGTTATCCCGGCATCAAGCATTCTCTATTCCAACATGACGCCGCTTTTCTGAGACTGTATCAACTACCGCCCGTGAATTTAAAAGATTATCAATATTCTCTTTGAGCGATATATAAATGAGTCTCACATCGTTATTTGGCTACATAAAGGATAAGGACAAGCATCAGCCATCTAACTATGGATAAGGCGCCTCATTACACTTACCGAATTGCAAGTCCCATGAATTCAGCAGTTTGTGCTGGATGACCTGTGCCACGTCCATACCCGGTGTGCCGTAGGTCAACGGCGATAAAAAGACAAACATAGCAAACTGACCAATGAGGATAACGGCCGCTGCAGCCCATGACACCTGAGTCAGCGCAGACTTCATGCGTATCAGTTTGTGGTGCAAAGGTTTCGCTCCCTCCATGCGGGAAACAGGTGAGTCGACGCCATCTATAAACATGAACTGGAATACGGCGCCCAAAAGTAAATAGTTGCACGTTTGTGCCGGGAGATAGTGATGGAGGAACAGGGCCCGACCCATGGCGAAAAACGGAAGATAATGGAATAGCCACAGGATGACAAAGAAGCCGGCCGATGTAATGAAACGGTTTCTGATGGCTTTGCGTCCGATGAGTGGTAAGCTTAATAGAGGTTTACAAGGAAAACTTACGTTCATCAATGGGTTCCAAGCCGCGACGACGTGCCAGCACATCGGCGAGCATGATGCCTGCATAAACTGCGACGCCACCTACGGATAACCACCAGCCAAAAAGATTACCCGTCATGTAAATCTGCTCTCGCGTAGCATCCTTGGACCAGTAGGAGATACCGCGAATCAAGAAGGGCCATGTGATGGGTGTGGATTGGTAAGGATGCGGCTTCGTCAAACCCGCATTGTGACTCAACATGCGGCTTTGTAGCTCGAAAAACTTGGATATGAACCACATCTTTCGAATGTTCTTCTTCTTGTTCAGATTGATCTCAGTGGCTATTGGAGAAACATCAATACTACCGACAAAAAAGCAGTCGAAAGCTTACCGTTGAGGCCCTTGATCTCGGTTGCCATCCAAAAATTACTCTTGTCTTTGACGTTCTTGTTGCCATTGACATCCTGCTGCCCCATACCCCAGTCCGGAAGTGCGACATCACGCGTCCATAAGGCTACATTTGTATTGACGTGCATCAACTTGACGCCTTTCATCCAGGTAGCCCAGGTATTGCCGTTGTTATAGTCATCGAGCACGACCCGGAATCGCGTCTCGTTGTAACGAGTATCCGGGGCGGTAGTAGTGATTTCTTCGTTGGTGGACAAGAGGGGAGATGCGACGTCGTGCGTCAAGAGGACAGTGTTCGTGCCAATATGCTCCAAGCGGATAACATCGTTATGCTTCACCTTGACCTTTTCGTCTTCCTTGACCTCCTTGGTGGGCAGCACACGCCAGTAACAGTTCTCATCCTTTTCTTTAACGCCCGTGACCTGCTGACCCTGACTACTGATGCGGCCGTCATCATAACGTAGAGGATAATGAAGATTATGGGAATGCAAAAAGACGTCCGTGTCCCGGTGCTGAAGGGTAATTGTATCGTAATAATGAATATCTATACATACGTAAGAAACAAAACATAACCTTTTCTTCCATTCCGTTCTAACTTATTACCAAGCGACTTCAACTTGATGGCGCTGTTTTTCAGCGTTTCCTGGAACTTGGCACTCATAAAGGTATCACCTGGACCGGATTGGTCAAGAATGGTAAAATGGACCCAGAACCAGAACAGATAGATTCCGATAGGTAGGACAATCAAGCACAGCGCCCTTGCATTAAAATGCCGCATGAATTGGTTCTATGTCGCACAATATATGTATGAGGTGGTTTATATTTTACATCGTATGCATACGCGTCACTTACCATGCTCAGGCCTCGTTTGATGTCCAGAAGCGCCCAAAGATCAACGAGAACACAGACACCAATGGATCCAACAACGAAAAGACCGACAAGTTTCACACTAAAAGAAAGAAATAAGCCAGCTTGAAATGGGCATTCCATCGTCCCTATTACCTGACCGTTGAAGCCATAGCTACACCAGTGGCTGTCAGCCAGATCCACCATGAGGCGGTGAATGGCCTACGGAAAGTTCAGTCCCTGCTTCCTCCCTCTTTACTACAATATCTTACTGATGTCGGTACTGGCGGAAGCGGATGTAAGAGTAGACGGTCAGGAGCATATAAAAGATCAACATGCTATCCAGCATGATTAATCTATTCTGGGAAACCATTGAGTTATCTATGAGAATACACGGTAATTAGGGCAAATCATTTTGTACATGCGATGTGAGATATACCAAGTGCATAGAGGGCGGCAGTCAATGCACACGTCAAGACAGAATAACCGGATTGCTTCATTATATTGTAAATGATGGCAACGTTGAACACATTCAAAGTGGCAGGTAGGATACGCAGACCGACGTAAGGGACGTTGTTTTTGATATAATCTTCGCCAATGTTAGCAAAATCATAATGGCCATCGTAACCGAGCAAGTAACCCGCCGCTGCAAGCATGAGCTTTGCCAGAGGTGGATGGACATCAAAATAATAGGTACGCTTCAAATAAAAACCAGCAAATTTGCCAAAGTGCACCTCGTCAAAACTAGATAGCACATTAACCTTCTATGTCCTCTTGTTATGGGTTTCCTACTTACACGACTTCAGATGGGTACCATATTTTGTAAAACGTAGTGATGCTCGCAAGTGCGGTGACAAGAAGCATGGCAGGTCTATGTTTGGTTGAGAATGGGATAGGCTGGCTGGCAGGACCCAGTTCCTGGATGATGTAAGTAATGGCGTGGACAAGGCGGGGGGAGGGAGTTCGTCGCGCAGAACTGCGCTGAACGGTTTAGTTTACTTTTTTCTTCTCGTCTGCATAAGCGGATGAGGATTCGTTGGAATGGCTAGATTCGCCATGGCGGCGGCGTAGCTTTGGATCGCCCATAGCAAGGACACAGTCAGCAGCAGATGACAACACGAAAGATTAGGCGCGTGCAAAGCTGCAGAAAAGAAAACTGACACGAGCGTAAATATAAAAATGCCAGCGGACCTTTGGACTCAGTGTCGTGCGTGTGTGTGTGTGGGCACATTCAGGCCGATTTAATCAACGCTCTTCTTTCGTTGTCTTCTTTTCCTATTGGTATGGCCGACTCACCAACCGATCTTGCTAAATTACGGTCCAAACCACGCGTTCATTTCGGCTCTCTTGAAGAGCAGGAAGCCAAGCGTGTTAAACTCGACGATGGCTCGCCGGCACCTGCGCCTTCAAGTGGTGGCATTGATCTCGAGTCCCTTGGTATACAATTTTTGCTTTTGAAATCTATTCTGGAACTCACCCGTTGGCATAGTCGAAGACACCGACTATGATTTGTCGGAAAGCGCCATTCGATCACGCCAAGCAGACAAAGACATTCTCGACGAATTCGAGCGACGGAAACGAGCACGGAACTTGGCCGTGCCTACCGACGATGCGCGTGTCCGAGAGAGATTACGAGAAATTGGTGAACCTCAATGTCTCTTTGGCGAAGGCGTAAGTGCTTGCATTTTCAGGGTCTGAATGATAGTAGCTCATTGTTTATGAACAGCCCGGCGATCGGCGCGACCGTCTCCGATACCATTTGTCTGTGAGAGAAGGACACGAGATCAGCTCAGAATCAGAAGGCGAGAGCGAGGAAGAGGTACGGCGCACTCTCTTTTTTTCTATCTAAAAGCATCAACTGATAAGATACACGCAGGCCGAAGAAGAAGAGTTCTTTACACCTGGTAGTCAGCATTTACTTGAAGCACGAAAATGGATCACAACCTACTCTTTACCTCGGTAAGTCTACGAAATGTGCTCATGAGGCCGTGGCGGTATTCATATTTGTGGCTAGTGCAAAGAAGAGAATCGAGCGACAGAGAGCAGAGCAGGAGATACCCCTGCCTCAGCTGAAGGCAGAGAGACAAGAATTAAGAGATCGCCTTGCAGTAAGTTATTCATTATCGGCATTAACGACTTTGTACCCATATATTTTTATTTGTATAAGGGATACACGAATTGGGCATCTCAGATCGCAGACGACAGACCTATCGCACAATGTGTATTCACGCCCGATTCCTCTATGCTCGTGACGGGCGCTTGGTCAGGCGTATGCAAGCTCTGGTCCATACCCAAATGCGAGACTATCATGACCTTCAAGGGCCACACAGATCGCGTCGGCGGCATCGCGTTTCACCCCGAATCAACTATTAGTCTTGACAAGAGCGTCATGAATTTTGCCACAAGTGGTGCAGATGCCCTAATCCATTTATGGAGCTTGGAAAAGTAAGCCAAAGATGAGATCAGTGTACGGATGCTGAGATAATATGGTAGAGAGACACCTTTAGCAACCTTGGAGGGCCATGCCCGGCGAATCGCTCGCATTGCTTTCCACCCTTCCGGACGATACCTCGGAAGTGCTTCTTTCGATGGTACCTGGCGGTTGTGGGACGTGGAGCGACAAGAAGAACTCTTGCTGCAGGAGGGCCATTCCAAAGAAGTGTTTGGCATTGGGTTCCAGTGCGATGGTAGCTTGGTAGCTACAGGGTAAGTCATGGCGACTATGATAAATGGATATCTAAAGCAGTGTCCTTCTCTCTAGCGGCCTGGATGCAATTGGACGTGTTTGGGATATGCGAACCGGCCGGTCGGCAATGACATTGGAAGGTCACGCGAAAGATATCCTGAGCATTGACTGGTCGCCTGATGGGTAAGATCACCTATCTTTCCATGCTTCGTTGCTTAACCTTATTCTCCAATGCAGTTACCATGTAGCGACGGCCAGCGCAGACAACACGGTGAAAATCTGGGACATGCGGACACTTCGCAGCATCTACAGTATCGCGGGCCATTCATCGCTTGTTTCTGATGTCAAATATAAGAAGGATACTCGGACAGACGGTGTTGGCAAGGACGCTGGTTTGTATCTGTCAACCGTCGGCTATGATGGATGTGTCAAGATCTGGTCAGGTGATGATTACCGGTTAATTAAGAATCTGGAAGGACACGAAGGAAAAGTGATGGGCGTCGATATTGCCAACGGTAAGAGGAAAAAAAGTTGATATTGTTGCCCCATATTAATGGCTTATAATCTTTAGATGGTCGGTTTATTGCTTCGTCGGGTTTTGACAGAACCTTTAAGCTTTGGGCAGACGAAAACCTTGTGCTTTAAATGCTAAGGGTACAATAAAGACAAGGCGGTTTAAAAGCACACAGATGATAAACGCATAGAATCTGATCACGGTGGATTTGGGTGTATTAGGGCTATGAGTGATGGCAACTTAAAGAGCATAGAAACAGGAATGATAGGTACCATGGAACATCAAAAGGTGGCTTCACAAAGGGGACAAAAAAAGCGGCGGGGTTCGAAATAGTATAAAAATCCAAGGTAGAGCGCAACCCAATGTTCGACCTCTTTCATCTGTCAAGGTAAACCATTGCACCCATCCATCCACCCATCCATCCATCCATCTGGTCTGTTCTGTTGTACTGATATGATGCATTAGTCGCGATGTCCTCCAAGACCACCCAGAAGCGTTCCACCCTCGCTGACGTCGTCACCCGCGAGTACACCATCCACCTCCACAAGATGGTGCACGGTCGCTCGTTCAAGAAGCGCACCCCCCACGCCCTCAAGTCGGTCAAGGCTTTCGCCCAGAAGGCCATGGGCACCGAGGATGTCCGCGTTGACCCCGCTCTGAACAAGGCTCTGTGGTCCACTGGTGTTCGCAACGTCCCCCACCGCATTCGCGTTCGCATTGCTCGCAAGCGTAACGACGATGAGGATGCTAAGCACAAGCTCTACTCCTACGTCACCTACGTTCCCGTTGCCTCCTTCAAGGGTATGTATTGCTTTTTTTCTTTTTTTTTGCGCTGTCCAGTAGCGTAGAGAGGGCAGAAAGGTATGCCCACTTTTGCGCTTCTGGCAGGTGAAAACGCGAGAGGTTGGAGATGATTTTGTTCTCTCTCCTATCTATGAAGCGTCCTTGAATTTAAACTCATCTTTGCTTTTTTCGCTGCTTTAGGTCTCGAGACCGCCGTCGTTGACGATGAGTAAATCATTTCGCCCATTCATTTGCAGTCATTAGCATAGTCAATGCCCAAATCATTGCAATAAATGGTGCTCTTCCTAAAAATTAATTTTCTGGTTGTTCTGGTGGTTGATCTTGAAAAACGTTTCTATTATGCAAATTGACATGTATTGGTGTGCTGTCACTTGTAGAGAGGATTTGAGCTGCATCTCTAGGATGGTGATGGTGTCACAAGACCCGCGATAATTCAGGGTGTCTAGGGAAGCGCGTAATAGGGATGCGGTTTGGGTTTGCAACGACAAGGACTATTTATGGCTGTGGCGTGTTTGTAACTTTAAAGACAAATGGAGAAGGTATCGTGTATTTTCAAAACAAAATAAAAGGAACACATGACTGTTTAATTACTCTCTTTGTCGCGTATAATCCCGCAAAAGCAGATTTTTCAAGATAGAGTGATATACTTCATTCGCCTTATTGATATATAACCGGCAATACATTTTTTCATTCTTGGCGAAATGAAATGAAATTGAGGAGGATACCGCCTTTTTATAGTACCCGCTTTAAGGCGAGGGCACCTAAAAACGAAAAGCTTGATTTGTATCGCGTGTGCTACGTGCAGTAGCTAAATAAAGAACCCAGTTTTGCGTTATTCTCTATCGGAATCTTGACGGACTTGCATACGAGATTCCCTACACAATAGCATGCTGTTGACATCAGAGCTGGGAGGTATGCGAGCGATCTATATTAATATGACGAATGCATCTGGAGGGGTTTCGAAATTGAGGGGATGAGTGAAGCAAACAATCCAAGTGATAAATATGAGGAGAATCCAGCACCGAGTAGAGCTACAGTCTATATTCGAGGTTTTGTCTCATACCAAGATAAAAGGGCGAAGCATAGGCGAGCGGGGGCACTTTTTTTCAAACAGAGAAACCAAAAAAAAAAAAAAAAAAAAAAAAGAGACAAGAAAAACCGCTTGTCTGATCCCGCAATCCGCACTAGATCTTTTTACTCACACCCCTTCTTCACACTTGTTCTCACCTTTTACTCTTGCACTCTTTTTTCCTTCCGCACCCCCCCGCCCCAACTTTCTCTCCAACTCAAACTATCTTCTTCTTTTTGCTTTACTTTCGCGCGTATTTGCGATGGGTAGGTGGCGGGATCGCCTTCGTAAATGCATTGCCTTCTAACTCTTCTGGTAGCGGTCTCCACAGTCTTTGGCGGGATCCCGCTTAAATACTTGTCGCTTCTCATCTTGGTCGTGCAGAACAGTGCATTGATTCTCGTCATGCGATATACAAGAGCAGGTGTATCCGAAGACGAACAGTACCTCGCGTCGACAGCTGTTGTCATGTCCGAAGTCATCAAGACAATTGCATGCATGGCTGTCCTTTATTGCATTCCTCTTCCACATCGTCGGTCATTCGCTCGGCTCATTTCCCTACTGCACCGAGAGCTTTTTGTCAAGTGGCGCGAGTCGGCAAAGCTGGCCTTTCCTGCCGTGCTCTACCTCATCCAGGTATTTCCATATTGCAGCGAAATCGCTCGCATCTGTTTCTATTAATGTTGTCCACTTATACGTGATTCTCCTACTCTCTGTTAGAATAATCTGCAATATGTGGCAGCCACCAATCTCGACGCAGCCACTTTCCAGGTTACCTATCAGCTCAAGATCCTCACTACCGCCTTCTTCAGTGTTGCACTGTTGAACAAGTCACTCTCACGTCTCAAATGGGCTGCTCTCGGACTCTTGACTGTCGGTATCGGTTTGGTCGTGCTACCAAAGGATACAGTATCACTGTCTGGCCTCGTATCCTTCTTCTTTGGTTCGTCCTCTGTGGCAGTGCAAGAGTCGGATGAGATCGTGCCCACTCAAGTCGGCAACCAGTCGAATGCGCACGGCTTCTTTGCGGTTCTGATGGCGTGTATCCTGTCGGGCTTGGCTGGTGTCTATTTTGAGAAGATTCTGAAGGCCGCGCCCAGCGCCTCGTCCACCAAGACCGCCGACGACGAAGAGGGCAAGATCTCGCCCCCGCCGGCTCAGCATCACGTCGTTGTTGATGAAACACCGCTCGAGGAGCAGGTAGCAGCTGTCCAAAGCCAGTTGTGGATACGCAACATCCAGATGTCCTTCTTTTCGGTCCTCCTCGGTCTCGTCTTTGTCGTCCTCTTGCAGGATGGCACCACCATTGCCGAAAAGGGCTTTTTTGTCAACTACACGCCGCTCACCTGGCTTGTCATTGGCATCCAGGCCTTTGGCGGTCTTGTTGTTGCTCTCGTCGTCAAGTACGCCGACAACATCCTCAAGGGCTTCGCTACCAGCATCAGTATTATCCTCTCCAGTCTTCTCAGCATTTGGCTCTTCAACTTTAGTCTAACTGGCACTTTTGTTCTTGGAGCCGCGTTTGTGATTTACGCCACCTACCTCTATGGTCTGTGATCCGAGATACCCGATCCTTCCGCAGTCAACCTTTGCTTTTCTCTTTTACTCCCACTTCGCCACTTCGCCTCATGTGCATTTCAGTCACACTCAATCACTCTTTACACCACACATACACACTCGCGCACACTCGCATACGCACAAATATTTAAATCTGACACACGCACGTGTGCTCCATTGCATGTTCCCGCGTCACTTCTCTCTTTTTCCTTGTTTCTACTTATATTTCCGTTAATTAAATTGCTAGCATAGACAAATCAATCGTATTTATCGTTTCGCTTCCTACGCTTGTTGGGCGCCAACGGGTTGTTCCAAGGATCGTCCTTGGTCGACGTGTCCTCATTAACCAAGTGGGTCCACTTGGTACGACCAGCCAGACCAAAGTTCTTGACTTGCATGACCTTTGGCAGCAGCTCCTTGTTGCGTACCTCATCCACAGTAGGCGCAGAGTAATCACGTTGAAATACTTCATCGCCCGAATCTTGGTAAAAGGCGCCCTTGTGATAGTACTTCTGCATAAATGTCTGCTGGCCCTTGTCTTTCTGCCGTGTCTTTTCCGCCTCCTCCATGTCGAGCTGCAAGCGGACATCTTCAGGTAGCTGTCGCCGACGTTCGATTTCCTCCTCTTCGCGTTCGCGTGCGATACGTTCTTCACGATCTCGCTTGATACGCTTGAGCTCACGCACTTTCCAAGCCTCGAACTCCTCCACATCATCCGGATTATCCGTGTCGTCGACATCCATCACATGCGCTGAGAGATCCTTGTCGGTTTCTATGAAATATTATCAGCACAGGCAAAAATCGGAATAATGCTTAGCAACTTGCCTCCTTCACGTTCCTTGCGCAGCTCTTCAGCCAGCAGAGCGTGCGATTGCTGCTTGCGTGCTTCAAGCTCTTCCTGTAGTTTGCGCTCGCGCTCCTCTTCCTGTCGCTGGAGTTCTTCCTGTTTGATGACCGTATCACGATGCGCCCTACATATTGGCTGTTAGATGAATCCACCCAGTGGACAAGCAAGCAGCGCTATCAATCTTACTTTGGTATAAAGACAGGCTTCGGCATGCTTTGCAGAGCGTCTTCTTCGCTATCATCGCTATCCGTCTCGTACTCACTCGAACTCTACATCGGATAGACGAGGCTTAGCCATATTGTTTTATCAGTCGGTGTGATATATACCTCTCCCTCTTCATCTTCGTCCTCTTCGTCTTGGGTCTGTATGCGCATAGCAGCCTGTCGCAGGCGCATCTCTTCCTCCTGCTCCCGTTGTTGCTGAAGCGCCTTTTGCTTCATGCGCAGCCGTTCCCGTGCCTTTTCTTCTTCATTGGCGTTCTCCTCTTCGTCTTGCTCTTCTTCGACCTGACGTCTTCGTCGACGTCGGCCTGCATCGTCTGTTTCTACCGAATCCTGCTGTTGTTGCTGTGCTTGCCGTAATCGACGTAATCGGCGGTCAGATGCTGCCTCTTTCTCAGAGATCTCCACTTGTTTTAAGCCAGTGACGACTTCTTTTTGTGCAAACTGGAGTGATCTTGAGGGTTCATGTGACGGTCTATGCTGTTGCAACTGTTGTTGTTCCTCTTCTTCCTCTTCTTCGGAGCTGTCCGACAGATCGTCGACATAATTCTCTGGTACTTGACCAGCACGGTATCTCTTCGCTTGTGCTTTCGGGATGTTTTCTCGTCGAGCAGTAGGTCGGCTTGCCATAGTTAAATACAAATATGATGCAAGAGAAAAGGGAAAGTCAGGAGAGGTGCGAGACCTCAAAAATGCTTTGTCTTTTGATTCGAAATCGCTTCTGTCACCGACCACTCACTTTTGGTCTGCAACTTCCGCGACAGCCACCACCACAAACTCGTTTTTTCGCGATGCCTCCCAAGAGAAAATCAGAAGCCAAGGCCACTGGTTCTCCTCCACAAGAGAAGCCAAGCGCTCCCAAGCGCAAGAAGAAAGAATGGGTCCCGTTTGATCCGACTGTGCCAACCAACACGAAGATGCCTGAAGATCTCAAATATCCAAAGATTCCTGAGGGTGCCATCAAGCTCGCGTCCTTTAATGTGTCTGGCCTCAACGCGAGCATAAAGAAGGGCTTTAAGCAGTACATTGAAGCTGAAGATGCTGATATCGTGTGTCTCCAGGAGACCAAAGTGAACGTGCCTCTGCCGGACGCTGTGGATGACAAAGTATACAAGTACCGTTACTGGGCTCACCATGATAAGAAGGGATACGCCGGTGTTGCCGTCTTCTCCAAGTTCAAGCCTTCCTCAGTCACGTATGGTTTGCCCAACTACGACGGTGGCTCAAGAGGACGCGTCATTACCCTCATTTTCCCCTCATTTGTTTTCATTTCCTGCTATGTCCCCAATGCTGGCAACGAGTTGGTACGCCTTCCTGAGCGCCGTGTTTTTAACGACCACATGGAGAAATACATCCGCAATTTTCAGAAGGAAAAAAAGCCAGTCGTTTGGGCAGGGTAAGCGTCAGCAAGTTGCGACAAGCACTGTCTGGTTATATTCATGCAGAAGAAATTTTTCAGCGATTTGAATGTCGCACATACACGCGACGACATTGCTCGACCGGATACAAACACAAGGTATATACATATAAGAAAAAGAAAGAGAACGAGACTTACCTATGTCAAACATACAACTGAACCATATTTCAGATCGGCCGGTTTTACGGAGGAGGAACGCGAGGATTTCAGCAAGGTCTTGGCGCCGTCCGGCGACCTGCCAGGCCTCGTTGACAGTTGGCGACGGAATCATCCTGATACACGCGGCCATTACACATACTACTCTTATCGCTTCAAATGCCGAGAGAAACTTATCGGTTGGCGTCTAGACTACTTTGTTGTCACGCCTGACTTGCTCGATAAAATCGTGGAAAGCGAAATCCGTCAAGAGGCTTACGGAGCGAGCGATCATGTCCCGCTTGTCCTCGTCCTCAAAGACATGCATCTTGCTCTTCCCGCCTCGAAAGAAGAAGGCGAGGAAAAAACTATCGACGTGGGTATAACGGAAGAATAAACTATGTTTAGTATGCGAAGAATGCTGAGATGAAGTGGTCTATTTGCGCGCTAGATAAAAACTAAGAAAAAATGGAAGGGATTAAATAGAAAGGAAGGATGCATTTACGCCGCATTGGGTTTATGCTCGCCATCGTTGGTATCTGGTTTGAACCCGCCTGCAACGGGGAGATGTGTGCCAATAGGAGGAGCGGCGGTCATCATACCCGGGTTAGGATGGTCGTAGTAGTAGGAATTGTTTGTCGTAGGTTGGGAGAGTTGTTCCGAGCTCGCGTTGGAGTAAGCAAATTCGTGCGATTGGTCATTTAGGGTCATGTAGCCTGCCCCTGCAGGCGTGGGCGGCACGAACCGACGCGCGTGCTGGAAAGGCGAAGCCCCACCAAGATTATTATGGTTCTCACTCATAACAAAATCTTCGGGTTGTGTTTCAAGCATCTCGTCCCGGCGTCGACGACGGTTCGTGCATCCAGCGCGACGGTTGATAAACGTCAGCAGACCTGCTACCAGAGCAAGGCCAACTATTGCATGAGCACCATTAGTAAGCACATCTCTGGTCTTTTCTAATCCTTTTCTATCCATCGTATACATACCAACGCCACCCACTACCGAACCAGCGATAATGGCAGTGTTGTCGCCCGTGTCGTTACCTCCTCCTTTCTGACGGCTTTGCTGGTCGGTATTGTTGTTATTGTTATTGTTATTGTTGCTTGTCTCGCCACTGTTGCTATCCTGCTGATCTGAGCTTGACGTTGAGCTTGATGAGTCGCCGGTTGCGGAGGAATTGCCTTGAGCGTTGTTCGACGGCGTTCGATGGTTCTGGTTTCTGTTATTGTCATTATTGTTACCACCCTGGGACGAGGCGGACGTGTTGCCATTATTATTGTTATCCGTGTTATTGCTCGCGTCCGGCGATGGAGCGGCCGAAGTAGGTTGCAGGGTTTGCGACGGCTGCTGGTTGTTATTATCCGATGTGGCAGGCTGCTGGGTGGGCAGAGGGTTTTGCGTTGTGGATGGCGGTGCTTCGCTTGAAGTAGCAACTGCACCGCCGCCTACAGACGAGCTTGCGGCTCCGCCGCCCAGGATGTCGCTTAACTGGGCATGTCCGACCCTCGGTTGCTGTAGCAGTATCAATGCTGCAATCAAGAATGGGTATTTAGCGAGTATATGGTGGACCTTCATGATAATGTGGAAAAGATGAAAAAGAAACTGAAGGGTAAGACAGCAAGGGACCGAGGCTGAGGAAATGTATCAAAGGAGGTAAAAGAAAAAAAAAAAAAACAAGAAGGGGCACTTTCGGGGGCGCTTAAAGAAAGAAGGGGAACAAAAAAAAAAAGGCAGAGGCAATGTGAGCCTGTACTAGGCCAAAGAAAGGTCTCAACGCGTTAATGTTTCCAATTTTACATTGGTGACACACATACATAACCATCACGCACACAGCTGCATCCGTACATGGTCATCGACATTCGTCTGCCTGGTGCCCTCTCAGCAACTAATGCGGGCATGTAAGGGACAGAGCCAATATGATGATCTTGCTTAGGCATTTATATCGCTCACTCTCTTTCCCATCGTCTGCATCCTTCATGAAGACGGGCCCTCTTATATTCGCCGTTTTAGATATAGTTCTCATGTACCCTAGTTTTCTACAGGTCGACTTTTAGAAGTAGAAGAAAATTGTGAATTAACGTGTTTGGAGAGAATGAGCAGAGCTGGGGTCCAGGCTGTGCGACTGAGCGGGCTATTTTTCGATCGTTCCACAAGGCCATTTGCGCTCATTGGCGGCTCGTGAACATGTTAACCATCGGTCACTACTTTAAGAATTTGAGTAACCTACTTGTCACGACATTGCTATTTCTTTTTTTACACGCCAACTACGTAATTTCCCGCAGAAGAACATCTTGACTTCAACATATTATATCTACGGCTTTGTATCAGAAAAAAGTTTAGTGCCGAAATTTTCTGCTGGAGGCAGTGTTGTGCAAGGCATCCTACACTTTCGCCACAATTCCCGCGGGCCGGTCCCACTTACGTACATATTTTATTTCCGCCATCGTATTCCACCAGCCACGTCTGTGCGTGCTAATTTGTGCTATGAATATTATGCCTTCAAATATGTGAAAGGTGATGTGCCTATCCGAGTTGAAAAAGGCAGAGATCTTCTCTGGGCGTTACCGAGCCCACGGATTTGTGCTTAAAATCGCTGATCATCATTTTAAATTATCAAGCCCTATCGAGCATAAATTGTCCCACACACCTCGCTTATTTTTATTCTTGCGCCTCATGTAACCCTTTTCAGATGACATGATTTGACTTTGCAGAATAGACTCTGGGTCTTTATGATTCACAGGCCATTGTTAATTTCTGTCAGTCTGGTACTGGCCAAAAATAGTGCACGGCGATAAAGAGGCCCGGTCTTTGCATACGATTCCTTTAGCATATCAGCTTGCTGGGATTCTACCTTGATGCATATTAGTATGAACACCAACATACATAGTATATCCTTGCTACGAATACCTATTCTAGAAGACAAATATGCATATATATTTGCGAACCCAATGTGTCATCTTTTCTTTCGGATGCGAACGCGCTTACGCGGACAGAAAAGAGAATCAAATGTATGTTTTACAGTTTTTATACAAGGAACGTTGTCGATGACAATAATTAATGGTAATTGAACAGGCAAACACTCCCTAGTCGGTCGCCCTGTCATGCTGTTGCTGCAGCTGGAGAAAGGTAGTGGCAAATTCTTGGCAAGACACACCAATATTGTACTTGAGGCTGTGCAGAAAGTGTCGTTCGACCAGGTTTATGCGCGAGAGATCAATGTCCGGGAATATCTGCACAAAATCTGCGTTGAAAACTGCACAGTCGTCCCAAATCTTGACGGACAGCATGAGACCCATCAACGTCACTAGCCGCCAGTTCGCATCGCAGAGCGGCTGTCCAGATACTCTGAGCATGCGTTCGATATAAACCATAGCGATCACACCGTGTTCTGCGACAAGCTGCACGCAAAGGTTAATATTTATATCAGCATAGCTTGACATGGATAGTTACCGTGCCACAGTCAAACACGTAAGCGATCATGTCGTAAATGTCAAACCAAGCTGTCGTCGCTTCTGTGCCAAATAGCCGCTTCCGGTCCTTGCTCGTACTGGAGGCAACGAGGTCAGGATGGGCTGTGAAGATATCATCATACATGAAGCGCTCCTGTGCATGAGATTCACGAAGTTTGCTGCACAGGCTGTATGAGATCCTGTAATATAAAGAAGTTATAATCATACGCCTTTGGACCATATATACAGTGCTTGTTTGCTAGTACCATCTCACCAAAGCTTCCATGCGTTCTTGAGACTGCCATTCTTCGTGGAAGGTCGTTTGCCACTCGATCTGAAATGATTTGTCAGTCTGCGCCAACTGGAGGTACTCATCCTCAGCATTCAGCTGCGGAGATGTTGACTTGGGCTCGACTGATCGCCTATGCGCAAGCCTTTCGACGCCCAGGGGCGGGCTCCAAGGCGTCTCGAGCGTGATGTCGGCATCCAAGTACTTGTCAGGAAGAGGCGCGGCAAAGGTAGGCGTGATGATATCGCCATCGTCGTCGTCCTCTTCTGCGTCGTCATCATAAATGTCGCTGCTGCTGTCACCGACGCCCATCAATAACTCAGCCGCCACTCGACAAGCTTTGCCATTGTCATTAGGATAGTGTGAAAGCGACTGCTGTGTCAGTGATGGCAGGGAAACGTCAGCCATCTCAGCCTCGTCGGAAAGCTGCGCCATCAAAGTGAGTGCTGAACGGTGTTCTGGCCCCCAAGCGTTGTCTGGAGTTGCTCCTTCCTTGATGGTCTCGGGCTCTTTTCTGCTTGATGCTTCGGGCCCAGATTGAACTGAATGTGGCGGTGCCATAAGCGGACGTCCTGTGTTCCAGATATCTTTATAGTCGTAGAACGTGTCGTTGGTATCGTTCTTTTTGACGTGCTTCGATACTCGCTCGCGCTGCTGCGGTTTGGATGTCGCTTCGCCTTTATGCGCGTCCGCATCAGGGATCGGGATGCCTGCGATACGAAACGCCGTCTCGTCTTTGCGTATAGCAGAGACGAGCGAGATGGGCCGACGTGATATGTGTTGGGTAGACATTATGCTGGAGCGGGCTGTACGTGGCGTGCTGCAGACATCATTCACAAGCGGTGAACCGATATGAGGGCGATGCTGGCGTCGGCCACGAAGAAGCATGCTAGAACGTGCCGTGCTACTGCTCCCGCCTGGCGAAATATTTGGTACGGGACGACGAGGAATGCGAAACGTTGCTTTGTTATTGTTGTTACTATTGCGATGGACGCTCATAATAGTCGATCGACGCTGGCTGGGGGCGCTGCTCAAGGGTGACAAGGCGGATGGTGTATCGGATGGCGAGCTAGTGATGGAAGTAGCGAGGTGACGACGCAAGTTGGCTTCGAGCCATTGTTGCTGAAATGTATCCACAGAGTCGGATGGTAACGGCATGTTCTGCTCCTCTGGACGCTCCGCTTGCTGTAGTGGCGGTTGCTGTTGCCGCTGTTGTTCTTCATGCGGGTCAAGGGCGGAATGCGAAAAAGCAGAAGAATCAGTACCGGCGAGAAGAATGTGGCCAGAGAATGGAGACGGTTCGTTTTCGACGGCAAGCGTCCTTTTGGAAGACTGGCGTCCCAGCGCGGTTCGCATGTGCTGGCCCAGCCGTGTCCATACCGAAGCGATACTTGTCATTGTCGTTGACTTTTTGACCTGCATCCTGGCTGTGCTGGCCACGTCGGCGGGGTGCGAGACGCTTCGCGTGGTCATTGCTTTCTGGACGGTCGAAACAGGCGACCCAGAGGCGGACCTGTGCATGGTCGTCAGGGTGGAAGTCGACGGATGGTCAGCATAATTTTCCGTCTTATGTTTTACGGGTTCAACATGGACGCGTTGGCGGGTCAGAGAACGACGCAACCATGTCGTCACTTTGTTGCTCGCACGGTCTGCTCCGGTAGCTTCCTGTTCATAGGAAGTTTTGGAGAAGGCGCGGGTGATCCGTGCGTCAGAGTGCTGCTTCGATGCGAGCAGCCAGACGCGGAACGCCTCGGAGATCAAGCGCAGTGCATCCTCGGATAAGAGGGGCGCCAGCGCTCCCTCCACCTCCTGAAGACTGTTGCTCAATTCCCTTTGGATATAGATGGGCAGGACAGGCAGGGCTGGCAAGGGCAATCGTACTGATGCTGCATCCTCCGGACCATGCTGCGGCTGTGAATGCTGCCGATGACGGTGCTGTCGGTGGTGAGGGTGGGTTGCCTCCAGTGGTTGGGGATACCGATCACCGTGAAGCATAGTGGAGTAAGAATAAAAAAAAGGAGCTCACTTAAAAGCGGGGTGCAGATGGTATGCTTTATCAAGCTCAGGAACGTTTGGAATTTTGGAATTTGGCACTTTAACTATTAGGCATGACCTACAAATACACATATCTGGGCTTTTTCTGTTCGCTTTTACTCGCTTGTGTCTCCCGCAATCGTTTGATTGATTCGGCCTGGAGTTATGTGTTAGATAGGTTACTTGATCTCAAAGATGATGGCGTGATATTACCTTTGCGGACTGTTCTTCCTTGGTGAGCAGCTGGCGAGTATCAATTCCCATACGATCCATGGCTTCACGGGATAAACCTTTAGCTGTTACAGTAGAAAGGTGAGCATTACTGCAGAAGGATGCATTACGGTGAATGATTACGTCGTGTGTCGTGTTCGTTTTTGATACCGTGAAGCTTCCTGAGCAACAAAGCACCGGTATCCGTCCGTCCTTGTAGAAATTTGCTATCCGTACGTTAGTGAACCCGCCCCAGTTGGATTTAAATGGATAAAGTACAAACCTGACTTGCTCTCTGTTTTGCTCTTCTTTCTTGGGATCTTTAACAGGTTTCTTTTGTAGCATCTTGCCGTCTGTTGTAACGGGTCCGTAAGGCTGTACTGTATAGGTATATTCTTTATTGTCTCGTTCACTTGTCCCGGTTGAGGCATCTTGATATTGTATGCTACCATCCTTGTTTTGTAACCGTGTGGCCCACCGGATATCAAGTTTGCTATCGCTATAGAGTGCATTTTTGGGAAAGAGATGAAAAAAGATAGGATGCTTTAGTATCAAGAGAATCATAAAAAGGTTGTGTCTCCTTTACCTTGAGGCCAGTTCCATGCGTCCGTTCCGTGATGAGCTAAAGAGACGCACCATGTGCAAATTACAGTATTCGCCTGCCCGTCGATCAATCATGGTCGTGCATTGTTTAGATTTTGTGATATAACCAACACATTGTACCATGTCGAAACTTGTGCCTATTTCCCATAACTGCTGACGTTTCTTGATTTGCAAAGCAGGCGGGGCATCGAGCTCTTTGGACCAGACTATTGTGCTGTAGTGTACACCCAGCACTGCGCCTACCACCAGACGGTCTTGAGGTATGGATCGCAAGGCTTGCTTGGTGAAAAAGACGTGGCAGCGATGGCCCCGCATATCACAGAGCCGGAGGGTCATGACGTCGCGGTCAGTTATCACGCGATCGACGACACCAGCTGTGGCCCAGTCGTCGGACGGTTTGGCACTTATCCGCACCGATCGCCATTGAGCGACATGCTGTGGAAGTTGTTGAATGGGCACGAACTTTGTACTACTCGCCAGTTTTACGAGATTCGTTTCTGACAGCCATCGGTTCCTGCGAGGCGGTATGAGTACGTTGAGTACGTAAACAAGGTAGAAAATAGGTACCTCAGTCGGAAGCCGGACACATGATCCACATGAATCAATGACTCTTGCTTCGTTTCCTCAAACGCCTCACTACTCTTCTCAGCAGGTTTAAGTAATTGGCTTTTGTTGTTCAATCGGAGGTTGTCTGGATCTTGTCTGTCAGTCATGGAGTGTGCGTATGTGGAGCAGAGTGTGAAAAGGGAAGAAAATTAGACGCCGTCGCGTCGCGTTCCGATTTCAGTCGCGTAATAGTCCCGCAGCACAAGATACTTGCGGGAAGTAGGTGTAAAGACGGTCAGCCTCTCCATTCTCCTTGGCCGCGAGCCTGAAATATTTGAAGAATATCTTACTTCTGTCAGATCATCGCTTGCATGATACGCTCAGACTTATACATATAGTGTACGCTCCAGCTACCGATTCCTCCATGTTCCACCAAGGTGGGCGCACCCACGTTTTCTCAATATACACTACCTACAGGACCTTTGTTGTGGTGATAGATTTTGGCCTCAATAGCATATACCACATGGTTCTACAACCCTCGTACGCCATGCTGTAGAGTATGTAAACATGCTGCTAAACTCGGCCTGGCTGGGAGGGTCGAGATCACTGGAGTAGGCGGATACACCCACAAGGAAAAGTTATATGCCGTATATAATATGCTTTCGCTGCGGCTGTGAAGCGGCGCTCATATGATATGTGAGAACACATTTTGGCGTTGATGCGTATCATGCAACAATAGTAGAAAGATTGGTATTTACGAGAATGTGAAGCATATCATGTGGGGGTTCCTTCAACGTCATCACCAAACAAAGGCTATTATGTGAGCGCGTGTGCTACTGATCTTGCACATTTTCATCTTTTGCACGACATCTGATTAGAAAAACTTCTTGCGGTATGGTAGTATTGCATATACAAATGATCTTTCACGCACGCGATATGTGGGTGTGAATAATACCAAATCAGATGCGCAGCCAACGTCTTGCTTGATAGCAGCCTCTTTCTATGCATCTGGGCGAGACCGTCTGACCTTTTTTCTTGATTTCCGGGTATCATTTGACGATATATGGAAAGGCGGACAAGAAGCTTGACATCTGACACCTCTTCCGCGAAACGCATTTGACACCAACCCACTTAACAGGTATTTTTTTCTTCTGCGTTCCTCTTCCCGTTGATGCTCCCGGTCATTCATGTAGTCGCATGAGAGTTGATCGACGCATGCCCGTTCCAATGTAAAGTAGGCTGTTTTCTCCCACATCCACTTCCCGTCTAGTTCTCCTTGATATATTCAAATCTCTTTCTTTGTAAGTACTTTCATGGCTGGACGCATAAGTTAACAAGCGCGATTTAAACATACAGGTACTCCTCAAGTCCCTTTGTCACTGTTTGCGCGCCCGTTGTCCATGTATTGCATCGATGTGCATCATAGCAAATTGTGGCGTCAAAAGACATCATTCCGTTAGCCTTCCCTTGATGGTCACGTAGCTCGCAGTTCTATGCCTCTTTTCCTCCCGTCTTCTGCTCTGTCAGCGTCTTCCTCCCTTTTTTACGCTTGAGCTTCCTTCATTCAAAGGTCTTTTTTCGCTTTCTTCTATGCCACTAAGGGAAACCGACCTATCATAGCACTATGGATATGAAATACTGACGATGCTTTCGACCACGCTCTTTCTCCTCTGCAGTTCTTCCTTCTTTTCCATTTATTCTCTTCCTTTCCCCCCTTCCCATTCGCGCCCTTTAGTCTAGATGGCAGGTGGCCAGGACCAAGGTTGGAAACTATTCCCCCATCCCGCCCAAAAACATATGCTCTGCGCCGTAGTTCTGTTCCATGCCCGCCGGTAAGCATTCGTGGATGATAATCTGGAACCTTGACTCGAATAAGCGCTCAGTTCTAGATGAATCAATGGCCACAAGCCATAAGCGTATATCGATGACCCCGAATCCGGTCGCTTAGATATGTAGAAAAAGTGAATAGAACTGATATCGGTCCGAAACAACCATAGGGTAGTCGTATACAAATAAAACTAGTAAAGATTTATTGCTCGCCTTCCAATTTCATTTTAGAACTGCCTTTCTACCCCCATAATCTGTTGTTTAGCGAAAGACGGCGTATTGAAAGGAGACACCTGCATTCACATTAAGACGATACTGTACTTTGAGCACAGAAACCTGGACATTGGTAAATTTCGAAAAGGGCACGGAGAAAAATTGGCGACCTGTGATTGGTCAGAGAAGTTACCTCTTTCGGGGAAGTGGATTTTCTGCATCGACAAAAGTTACCATGGTCGTATACGATTTTGACATCGTAGAAACAAGCGGATAGTTTGTACATGCTCTCCAGACCATGCGCCGTGCAGCTATGTATATTTTATATTAGAAACAAAAGGTGGGGCCGCTGCTGTGTGAAGAATTAAAAAAAGGCCTTTCCTGGAATTGCCAAATTTGGACATTGGGGAAGACACGCGTCAGATCAATGATCGAGACTGTTGTCAACTCTACAATTGCCTGTTGAATGTGCACACAATGGCGAGCTAAATCACGCAAAAAAAGTGGTGAGGCAACGCACGGAAATGTCCGTCGTCTAAAGAAGAAGCTTTTAAGCTATTTTGCAACTTGTTCATACATCTTTTATGAACGCAAGACCTTTGAAACCGCAGCACCTTTTCTTTATCACTCTCGTGGATGGAGGCTCTCATGGAGCATAAAATAAAAGTGGACAACGCTCTGACCTGGTTTTCCTTCTCTTCCCAACTTTCCTCACTTTTTACTAACGCGCTCACTCTCTCCCCTTCCTTCTCTCTCTCCTCTTTTCTTATAGTGACCTATGCTGACGCGCACCTTTCTATAGGCAGATCAGCGAGGTGTGGCGGTGATGACGGTGGTGGTGTGGGCGCCGAGGAAGCGTTGCGAACGTACGCCAAGCATGGGAAACTCGTATAGTTGAATGTTAACATCAGTGTCCAGCTCAGGCAGGGCCGTGGTGATGTGGTGAACGGTTGGCGCGTAGGTAAGTCAAACCAAATCACAACGTTTACCTGAATGAATACTGATTTGAAAACATAGGGTGGCGGGCGAGGCGGTGGTACGGCGGTGATGCAGTGGTGGTGCAGTGGGTGGTTACAGTGAGGACGTGGCGTGGATGTGGTACGATGGTGGTGCAGTGATGGTGACAGTGAGAACATGGCGCGGATGTTGTGCGATGGTGTGCAGTGGTGATGCCGTGGTGGTGCAGAGGTGGTGACAGTGAGGACGTGGCGTGGAGGTTTTGCGATGGTGTGCAGTGGTGGTGCAGAGACTGTGGCAGTGAGGATAGGGCGCGGATGTTGTGCAATGGTGTGCAGTGGTGGTGCAGAGGCGTTGACAGTGAGGACGTGATGTGGAGATGGTGCAGTGGTGGTGCAGCGATGGTAACAGTGAGGACGTGATTAGGCGGTGGAGCACAGCGGTGATGGCGGAACGGTACAGTTGGTGCGAGTACGGTATTGAGGAGGTAAATGAGTAAAGAGACTCTTATACACGTAAATACTAAGACCTTTCAAAGGTGAATCCAGGTCCTAAGGTTGGCCAAGGCCAGAGGTGAGTCGAGGCAGCGATCGCGGCGATTTCTCCGGGTAAGTCATCTTCCTTTTCCCTTGCCTTTCCTCCCACTTCTCCTTCCCTTCCCTCTTCCCATCCCCAGTCCCCATGTCTCTTCTGCAGGAAATAGCTCTCCCATTCTGGAAGCTTCAAAGATACCTCCTCGTACGCCGAGTAGACCGTAACAGGCTCCGTTTAGCGTTCTTGATTACTTGACAGGGTAAGAAAATACTTCGTGGATGCCTGTCTCATCATTCATAATATCGTCACCATTTTCTCTCCGGGATGAAATAAATACTGCCGCTAGCATAACTACAGCAGAAGCAACTGTAGAAAATCAAATGTCCATTGTTAAATTGAATCTTTCATACCTGATTGGTGAAAAAAGATATATATAATGATAGCAAACTCATAGCTCTTCATGCACGTTATTACGTAATGGCTGATAGACTTCAGAAAATACCTTACCATGTGAATATTACTGATCAGGACCTGGACGGAGCACCGTCTACAGAAATAGAGGGGAGAATCGGTACTATTTTCTCAAGAAGCATCAGAACCTCATGTTTGTGAGTTTATGTGAAGATCCCGCGAGACACGGAAACTCTCTCCTTTTCTTGCTTCTCCTCTCTGCCACTCTCTCTTCTCGAATTATATGATTTCGTCCGAGGCGTTCCTGATTGAACTGCACCTGTTCGACCCTAGATGGCGCTGCGTTCCGAAGTTTGCCAACGCGAGGCATTCAGACCGGGTTTCGCAGAGCTTGTTGAACTGGGATGGATGGATCCGAAAGGCACTTACAGTTGCTACTGGCCAGTATAGGAACGAAGAGAGCCATCGGCCCGCGTTCGCAACCTAGTGCTTGCTAGTCTTAGAAGCAGTGCTGATGATAATAATAACCTACAGTCCAGTGTTAGAGAGTATCCCAAGACGCTGCCGCTGTCATATCAAAATTCCAAGCTGAAGTCTTCTTCGTGCACCACTACAGTATATCCCTTTATGATGACAATAATGCGCGTGTTCTCAGGAGAAAATGTCCATAAAATGATTTCTTGCGCCTAGAGGCTCGAGATCAATGTTTTGTGACTCCACCTATGCCTGCAGGATAATCAAGCATCCGATCATCAAGATATTGCCTGGATTATGTGCAAAGCATGGCACTGGGCGGATATCAGGCTATGACAACTAAGCATAATAGATGAAGAGCCACGCAAATTACGATTGCTGAATCGTGATGCAATTTTCTGTTGGGTATATATGCATATTAACTACGTGAAGTGTCTAGGTAGCAATAACATTAAAAAAATGGAAAATCTCGTCCTCGTCCATCATGGCCACGTGTGTCTCGCAGGTCTTGCATGTCACGATATAATAAGCCTCTTGGTCGTCTTCCGCATAGCGATATCGTTCCGTTTTTTTGACTTGACAATTGGTAACAAACATGGCTCTGTACTGATTCTGGTATTTCTCATGCCTACTCTCGTGAGTGACGACTCTCCTCTTTCATCCATCGTATTACCTCTGACAGTTATAACAGACTGGCGAGAAACAGAGTGGGCAAGTGAGGATGGCGTCCGTACGTGCATCTTTTGATTTTCCAGGTGCAGCCTCTATATCCATGCAAAAGAATGAGCGACGAAACAAGAGGATATGACAACATACGTTGAACTTTTTGAATCACCCAAGCTTCGTCCTGATCGTCTGCTACTGGATCGTACAAGAGCTCCTCATTGGTCTGCATCTTCCGTTTGGTGTCTAACGCGCGGTTAAAAAGAGAGCTTATATAAAGCAAAACAAGCTTACTTTTTGTCTGCGTGTCCTTGGGTTGCTTTGATCTGGCTCCGATTAACCCGATCCCGGGTGATCGGTCATCATTTGTATCCTCTTCTGATAACTCCTCGTCAGTGTCAAAGTAGACGTCGTCGTAGAATTTGGAATCGTTTTTCTGCATTATGAAGATAAACGAGATAAAAAAGGAATTGGAGAGATATCGACCACCTCTTTTTATTTGACACCGACTCTCGCCGAAACTTCTTTACTTTAAATACAATCTTATATGACTACAGCAGCATCGCCAGCAGCACCTGCATTCGTTGGCGCATTGACTCGTCTAATGGCACCAGAAATGCCACTCGTGTTCTCGCTCATCTTTGGCGGCTGTTGCAGCAATGTCTTTGCGCTCGAGGTTCTTGTCAAGTAAGCTTATTTTAGAACCTGTCTTTGTTGTTACTCTTCCAATTGATCCACCTTTCTACTTTAGAGACGTCCCAAAGAGTGGTACATGAAACATTGCAATGATATACACCCATTCACTCGTCTTATCTTCAGGTCAGCTGGTTACATTCGGTCAATTCATTTTTGTGGCCTTGGAAGGTTTACGACACCACGTTGAGTTTGTGCCTTATCCCCGTCTGAAACCAACTGTGGTGCCTCTTTCACGATGGATCTTACTTGTTGCCATCTTCTTTCTTGTTTCTGTCCTGAACAATCTCGCACTCGCCTATCGGATATCGATGCCGCTTCATATCATCTTTCGCAGTGGCGGTCTCTTTGCCAACATGGTCCTCGGCGCTATCATATTAAAGAAGCGGTAATATCACACACACATATACTGCCATTTTTTTTCTTTTGTTCTGATAAGGCACACAGGTACCCAATGGGACAAATCATGGGTGTCGGCTTGGTCACGTTGGGTGTCGTGTGGGCCACGCTCGATAACGCTGCTCCTTCCTCCGCAGAGGTATGCACATGAAATGGAACAAGACTAATATATATACACTTTGCTCAAGTTTCATCACTTAACTGCTTTTATTCTTAGAACTCTGATGATGGTGATTTCCTTATTGGGATTACGCTGCTCGTCGTTGCCATGGTCTTATCTGCCTGCATGGGCCTCCTCCAAGAAGTGACTTACAAAAAGTATGGCAAGCAATGGCGCGAAGGTCTCTTTTACACGGTATGGAATTATCCAAGTTTATTGCATTTGATCTTACACCATCATACAGCACTTTTTCGCTCTCCCCTTCTTTCTGTTATTCTGGAACGACATGGCTGAACAAGTAGCCATCTACAATGCCTCACCTGCAGCTCCATTGGCCACCGTCTTTGAGCAGGTACCCGTTCTCGGTACTGCTATCAACAACCTTCTACCTCGCTTTATCCATTCGACGCTCGATACCATCCATGTCCCTAAGTTATGGGCATTTCTCGCTTTGAATATCCTGACTCAGTAAGTTTGCTTCAGCAACAGCTTAGAAGCTTACAATTTTCGGTTTTTCTTAGATTTGTTTGCATTTCCGGTGTCAATCGTATGACAGCCATCGCATCTTCCTTGACGCTGAACCTGGTGCTCAACCTGCGCAAGTTTACCTCGCTTCTGATATCCATATTCTACTTTGAGAACGATTTTGGTTTCGGTGCCAAGGTTGGAACCGGTCTGGTTATTGTCGGTACGGCGGTCTACACACGAGGCGGGATACGCTCGACAGTCCCGCCCAAGGTCAAAGCCAAGGGGAAGAGCAATTCGGACTAGGATGGCATCCTTGTAAACATCAGAGACTACATATATGACAACACATATTTCACAAGATAGGTATTTTGATATACGTATCATATAATTTGCATACAACAAGAGGAACATCTACATGTATATTATGCTTCACCCAGTCGTACATTATCAAATGTTTCATTGTCGGATTTACATGCCCAGGCAACACAATAATGGGCCGCCAGAAGGCGCCATTCTTCAAGCTCGTCCAAAATTTCAAGCTTAGCCATCCTTGCCAAATCTCCAGGTACCAGATACGTATCATGGATAGCATTAGTATCTACTGCTTTAGCAAATCGCCAACCGAGATCAAGGAAACGTCTCTCCTGGTGTTGCAAATCGGGATATGCATGGATTCCTTTGAGTTGGATATCGCGGCTCTATGTGGGGAAACAAGGGATTGAATCATCAGTATATAAAAGAGTTTAATCTGCCCTTACCTCGAGGTTTCGTAGCATCATTTTTCCAAATGAGTCGTTGGGTCTTATTTGCTCGTACAGGACAAAGGCGCAGTCGGAAAGTGTCTCGGTCATCCACGCCATGATCGCATCCGAGTGGGTAGGCTCGAGGTAAATCAAGACGCATTCTGAGAGGAAGAGAGTCGGTGCGCTATAGACAATAAAGTGAGTCAGTCATGCGATATACTGCATTGGACGGTTGTACCTTGTATCAAATCCATTGGCAAGGAGTTGGGGTACAACAGATTCTTTCCAGCTGCGTAGATCGTTACCAAGAAGGCAGTACTGATCACTTTGGAGCTCAGTGCCACCTTTTTCTAAACTTGCACGTTAAGAACATCCCCATCCCCTTCATAGATTGTCTGACGTCACTTGCCTATGCGAACATGAGAGAGGTGTTCGTGGAGCTCTTTTCTCCGCTGGATAGTCATAGCCTTTTTCATGACGATTTCGGGGAAGTCTACTTCGTAATACTTTGCCAAGGATTCGGTGCCTTTCAAGTGGCCGGCCTGTTCCCCCAACCATTAAAATTTAAATACTTCAAAATACCCTGTCTACTTTACACGAAGCAGAAAGTAGCGCGTATCAAAACCGGCGCCCAGGCCGAGAATCTGTTTCTTTTTGTCTGTCGGTGTCTGAAGGAAACGTTGAACGAGACGGTCGAGCGCATAGTTTCGAATATAAGACCCTAATCACGCGTCGCTGGTCAGCTTATACTGTAAGCAGTCTTGTATGCAGTGGTCATAACTACCTCGATTAATGATGGGCGATCGACGCACCGGTCGCTTGACAAAATAACGTACAAAGGGGTCGTCAAAGTACCCGATGGTCACAGCCGATCTACAGGACACCTTGATACTAAGTAAGAAGCACTTCCTTCTTTAAAAGACCTGCAAGTACTTACAATCGGCTCACGGTAGCATCGTCATTTGTGCCTCGAATGGCCTCGTCTTCAGGATTGTCAAACTCCATTCTATATAAGAAAGAGACGCAGTCTCACGTTTTGGGAACCGCTGTCTCCAACTCCCCGACTCTTTATCATAACATTGCCCCGCAATAATAGATGTAAGTACACCACCCCTTCTATTATTGCAAGGCCATCAATGCCACGCAGTAGTGCATGTTACTTGAAGGACTTGGTTGAATATGTGTTTTGGAGCGTGTCGACCTCTTAGTGAATGGTTCAGCCATCCGTACCATTTCTACTAGTTAGCTATCAGAAAAGCTATCTCTTTTTCTCATAGTGGTGCAGGGACCCTCACAAGAAGACATACTACCGGTAGTTGCATGTGACTGGAACGTATCAAGTGTCTACATTTCGATATATGTCATGTTCAGCGTTTTTGTGAGAACAATTTCGGCCGGTGAGTGGAGCCATAATGCATCGTCAACAATAGAAAATACTCCATACAGTATCTGCTTGTGTTGATGGCCTGAAGGTACTGGTTCGCCACCAAAAGAAGTAGACAAAATGAGTTTGAGCAAAGTTAAGCTGATCATTGCATAGCCGTAAGAAGGGAAGCTACAGTGTCAAACATTTTTCCAAGCAATGCGGATGGTCAATAGTTGTATCAGCGATGCTATCGAATGGAACAGTACGCTTCAACGTAAGCGTTCGCCAATATGTCTACGGGACAAGAGATAAACTCTTTTACTGAGGAGCTAGTTCGCCTGTCACTCTACCAACCAGATACTAAGTGTACTGTATAGCCGTCGTTAAGACCCTTTGCTATGATATCTTCGTGCAACGCATTCCGCTTCGCTTATTGCGAGCCAGCGCATCCAGGGTGTGGTCGCGTAGCTCCTGAAACTCATCGAGACAAAGACCCAGTTAGTCAGGCATAGGTTGAATATTTGAAGCTGTCCCGGCAACGCACTAGATGGTGAAGTCTTCCTGATGCATCCGATCGCGTTGAGACGGAATTTTATGATGGCCACAATACCGATGAGCGCTGGAGGTGACCTGACGCTCTCCACGAAGGAGACGGTGAACTAAGCGGCCGTCTCTGGATGAGCTGGTTTTACCCGGACAGCCACGCCACAAGGGCCTCCTGCCCGGCCGCCGTAAACAAGGTTACAAGTAGACCTCACACAGCGATATATTTGCTGTTAGTATACAATAGAATAGACGAAGTTCGGCTATGTGCTTTTTCTCATTTCCGACTGCATCCTTTCTGCGACTGACTTCGGACATACCACACGCAATGCTTAGTTGATATTGGGCAAGAGCCCCTTCGTGACGCCCTAAGTAGAAGATAGTATTAGTCCATTTACTGCGTGTAATGCTAGTGCACGACGGAGTCTCTCATATTGTTTATGAGGCTGCAATCCCACGCATCTTGCGAAGTTGTGTAAGTTTTTTTGCTGGCGTCGGCACAATATTATATAATATTAGGTCTTCATGGCATTTCACTGCCACATATTCTCAGGCCAAATTACATGATAGGTACGTCAATGCGTTTTTCCTTTATTTTCCTTTAACGTAACCCAGTTATTCCCATGTCGGGTTTTAGCTCCAAAATTCGTTTGTATCACCCTTATTATTCTTTTCTAGAGACTACGATATTGACCGCTGATGAGTACTTTATGATATCCATATAGTAAACTTTGGGACTTCATTCTTTTGAAAGGAAAAAAGAGGATCTTTTGGGGATAGTGAAGCAGTCCGACACGGATGTACGAATAGTCCAGTATGGTAGTTCTTAGTTTGGGAGAGACAAGGACAAGTGGAGAAAATGAGCGTCAGATGACTATCATGCGGTTGGGGATGGGGATCGCCCGTTTGTTTGGCTATATGTGTCGTCTTTGAAATAGGATGTGAAGGATAAAGTTTTCCCACACAATGAGCCCAATGAAACAAATGTTAGACCTTAAAATAATGGATGTGAGTATATGTAAATATGTACTGATTGATATAAGAACTGCTGCGGTATAATAGACCAGCGAACACAAAAAAGGTGTGATATATAGGGATGATCAAGAGACGGGTTTTTCGACCCGCTGATATATTTCGCTCAGAAGGTCCCAATCCTTGTTATACGCGGACTGCGCCATCGTTTCACCATCGTCGTCGTGCTTCTCTGCTGTTGTAGCTGCTGTCATTTGGCTGATTCCAGGTTGGCTTTCCTCCGCTAGCTCTGTCTTTTCAGAGAATGCCTGTTGCTGTTCCTGGTCTGGTATCTTTTCGTTGACTTGGGTGGATTGACTGAGATCAAGCTTGACCTTGACATCCAAGTCACGCAAAAATCGGTCCATGCGTCGGTGGAGACCAAAGAGGAGCATGAAGGCCACGCGGACAAGTGGTCGGCGAATAACGCCCTGTTGCGTGATCTTGAGTGCTGTCTGGCGGTCGGCAATGGGGGTCAGCTCATACGTCCAGGAACCAGATATCTCGCGGTCGTCCATGATACGCAGCAACTTGAAGGGCTTGTTTTGCTCAACGAGTCGTCGGCGTCTTTGGTGGTGATGGTGCTCGATAAAGTCGACCTGATCTTCATGGCGCTTGATATGGGTCACCGCAACGATCTTGGCTTGCCAAGTCGGATAGTCTTGTACCGATGTCAGGATACACCATAGATGGGTAGGGTCGGTCGGGTACGTGGCTGTGCGCGTAGCGATATGACTCGCTGGCAAAAGCAAGCCAATGCAGTAAATAAAGAGGGGGGATAGTAAAAGAAGGACAATTATGACAATCCACATGGATAGGTAACAAAAATGAGCAAGTCAGAGCAAATATGTAAGAAAGTGAAATAAAAAAGAAAAGAATAAGAACAGGGACGAAGAAGCGGCATTAAAAGAGACAAGAGAAAGAGAGGGGAAAAAAGCCAATTTTTTTATGCGCCACGTGGACCCAATCCGGTCGAGTCGGCATTATGTGTGTGAAAAGTTGTTCGAGGGCAGAACCCCAGTTTGTGAGTTTTACCCTTCTTTCTTTCCAGCTTTTCTTCGTCATGCAATTCACATTGCTTACTGCTTTTATTGCGACATGTCTCGCCGCTACTGCTGTTTCCGCCGACGGTATGCTTCTTTAATAAAACTGTTTGTCATTTCAACGTTCGCTGAATTATTCTATTGTTCTTTTTAGGCGACAGGACAACCTACATTGTAGCCTTCACCAAACCAGTCAACGATGACACGTACAAACAGGCCCGTGCTGACATTGAGGCTTCTGGAGGCAAAGTCAGTCATGAGATTCGCAGCGGTCTCGCAGGCATGATTGTCGAGTTGCCAAGCGATCAATTCAACACGTTTAGCTCAAAGCCTTATATTGATTTCATGGAGAAGGACCAAGAAGGTATTAAAGACACCCCGTTTTTGTCTTTTATGGATAAAATGACAGCAGACTCAAATCATTTTATTGTATCGATAGTTCATGTTACTTCCAACTAAGTGTCGAAGGCGGGGTGATTAAACAGCAATCTGGATTTCGCCAAAGGTGCGATTCTGCTTGACTTTAAGCTTGTCTTTGGTAGCCAGTAAAAGTATATCATAAAACGCTCTGGCCGCATCCTGCCGAGTGCTTGTCTTGGGGGCAATGTCATTGAAAACAAGTTGTGTCTTTCCAATGGAGGTGATCGTGCTCAGAGTGTTTTGTGCATGCTTCTCAATCTGCTGTTGTGTGTCGCCCAGTGTCAGCTGCTGCTGCTCCGCAGCAATTTCCGCAGCGTTCTCTGCGGCTGCCTCAGGTGCTGGTGACGTCGTCGCTCTAGCAGCTTGGTCTCCACCCGTCTAGTGATATCGATATTAAGTATGTCAGTTGCCTGTCTGTGTCGTTTACTTACGTTGAAGTCATCAAAGCCATAATCAATGTCATTATCGAACAGAGGCATCTCAAGTTCAGGACCCTCGTCAAACTGAGCACTGTTATCTTGTGCCTCTCCTGCGGCAGGAATATCGTCTCCAAAGTCGAGCGGGTCATTAATCTCGTAGTCCTGCTGCATAGCATCCATAGCAGAACTGCGTCGCTTCTGGCCAAGTTGAGAAAAGTAAGAGTGCAGTTTCGAGCCCGAAGGCACAGCAGACGGCTTGAGAAATTCGGTCGGCTTTTCTTGGGATGCAAGCTGAGACTTCTTGGAATGCGCTACGCGAGAAAGCATGTCCTTGTTGGTGATATCGGATGCATCGTTCATGATACGCCGCAAATCCGCCTGTGGAATCTTTGTCTGTTTATCAGCAATCAGACGGCGCTCGCGCTTGGTGCGACGCTTTTTGAGAGAGTGTTCAGGTGCAGACGGGTTCGTGGTGGCCGTAATGTTTTGGGTGTCAAACATGACTTGATCGACACTGCTCTCACGGTCAGCAGCCACGATACCCTGCTCAAGCAGCGTACTTTGCGTGTTGTTGATGTTGACGTGGAAGTTGTCGTCGTGATCAAAGTCAAAGTCTCCTTCATAGGCATCGGCTGCACCCGCACCGTGCTGCGCGGCTAGTTTATCGATGTCTTTGTCGTATTCAAAGTCAAGAGAACCCATGTCATCATCAACACGCATCTTGTTCAGCTGCTCGGCCATCATGTGTTCGTCTGCGGATCGTTGGTCAAGTAGCTCGGGGTCCTGGTCGCGACGGCCGCCTTCGATACCAACATCCAAATCATTGATGCTGCGGTCCACGCTGTCATTGCGACCGCGATCGAAATAATCGTCAAAGACAGGGTCCTGCGTGTTGGAAAGATCTTGTGAAGAAGCCATTTGCGACAAGCTTTCCATCATAGGATCGCTTTCCATATCACTATATATACAGATATAATTGAATGAGAATTGGCCTCTCATTTTTGTGATGCTTTATCGTACAAATCCATTGGCCCGTCGGGCACCATGATATCCAGTTCGGTTACTTTGTCTGCCATGGTGATACTCTTGATGCTGGCAGAAGTATGTGGGATATCTGGCATGTTGACATCCCCCTTTTTGAAAGAGCGTTTGATCCTTACGACTGCATCATTGCAGTCATCGAGAAGATAATGTGTTTTTCGTGAATAGATGCGTGTTACACCGAGGAGTAAAGACCCTGTAATGCGCAGTGGAAGGATCTCGTTGTCATTGTTGGTGATGGTATCTATCCAACACAGTTCAAATACGATAATGAACCATGTGAGCAAATGCTAATGTGTCGTCTATTGGAGTTACCATACCAATAATCGTGTTCAGGTCAATGTTCATAAGCTGCGTCCTGGTGAGCCTGCGATCCGAATGCGACGCCAGCCACACACGCTCCAGGGAGCCATTTCGTTGCATTAGCTGGTCAGTGAGCATCGTCGCGTGTGTTGTGTGTGTGTAGGTTTTTGGACAACTGTTGTGGAAGAGTCGACCTGTACTCGCGCGACTTTAATTTGTTTTTTCTTTAACAGTGAAGCGCGTTTTTTTCCCAGCGCGCCTCCGTTCGATTAAATAGGAGACGCGTCTCTACCGAACAATATGCAAAATTTATTGGATAGACCAGCCAGCAGCCCGTCGTGCAAGATCGACTATCAACTGCATCTTCCTTTTTTCGTTTTTCTTTTTGCAGTGTGGACTTTGTACATAATGTCATGTTTTGTAATTTCTATCATATCTAGCAACAACCATTGTATTCATGATACCGGTATGGGAAAACGCCAAGCCTGGGCTTGAATACTCCTGGGGCCTCAATGCAAATCTTTGTTTTGATTTGCTTAGGTGTAAGTTCCTGATGGTAATAATGGATCGTGTGCTAAGGTACGCTCTATGTATACAAGCTGCACAAAGAATTATGATTATCTTAGTGACAACAATAGTGGAGAACATGGTCGCATTTTCCGCTATCCTCTGACCAAGTTCGTTGTTATTCAGCATCTGCTACTCGTACAGACATGTGGCATTTATCAAGCCACGCACATCTAGCGTGTCATATCCTGTGTGTCCCATTGTTCCAGAGATTTCCAAGCGGAGATCTTTATCTTTGCAACAGTGAGGGTACTTAGGCACCTTTAATAGACTCGACTGAGCATTTGTATATTACGTATGCAGATTTTCCACCTCGGCGAACGATTATTTGATTGTTAGAAGCGAATCAGACATATAAGAACGACAGAGTGGAGATGTGATCTCATTGCTATCTTCTAGCGCGTGTATAATTTATTTTGATCTCGCATGTGAAGTTCGTTGTTCGGTAACCTTTTGCCCTAAAACCGTACATATGAATATGATCCTGGTATCATGCTTCGTCGAAAAAAGGGATGTTGTCTATGCGTCAATACGTCTACCAACATCTCATGATGGACAGCGATATTCGTCCCGAGAGCTTCTGATTGATTATCAAGAACGACCTGATGGACAGTAGCAAGCTCGGACTGGTTTCTCGATTTGGCGGATTCAATCAACGTATGTCCATACAAGAAATTAAAGGCCAAATAGACCCAATCAAAGAGACTCAGTCCTCTGATATATCAAGCTCACCACATACCGAGAGCTGCACCAAGCTTTTCCCGATGGGGTTTCAAATAGGATCTACTTTACGCACTCGACGGCAAGAGACTGGGCAAAATGCTTATCGACTCTCTGCTCAAACTATTCTTCATTTGGCACGCGACTATAGATCTCTCTACAGTACTGTATGCAAGAAAATCGGAGTTTGGTGTTGGATGTAGTTGTTTTAGCGCAAAACGGCGAAACACTGCACATACAGATGAGCTGATTTACGCCTAGCGCTGTCTCAACTGCAGTGTGACATAAAAATTCGACGAATCATGATGCGCGCTTGGTGTGCTACAAGTAGCTCCGTTGCCGGCTGTCCCCATTTTGCAAATCGTTCTTTCTTTCTCTCTTCCTCTAAACCGAATCAAAATCATGGATATTGGTAACCTTGACAGCATTTTCACGCCCAAGAACAAGAGCCGTTCTGCTCAGCCGACCAACGATGCTGGACTTCAACTTGGTGACTATGACGAGCCCGCGCCTGCGCAGGCGCAGCCCCAGCAGCAGCAGCAGCAGCAGCAGCAAGAGCAGCCCCACGACAGGAGCGCCACCGGCAAGGTCTCTGAGACCGTCAAGGAGGGTGCCGAAAAAGTCGCTGAGGCAACTGTCGGCAAAAAGGACTAGAATCTAAATGATTCTTTCCGGTCATAAACGCGCGCGCACGCATATGCACACATACACAAACGCTCACACACTTGTACATATTTTGCAACTTGTACTGGGAATAAATCAAACAATACCCTTCTCTGTCTTTGTTTGCATCTCTTGAAGTGAAAGGAAGGAAAACAATAGGACTGCTACCTTTATTCCTTGACCTTCTTCGACTTGCTGGTAGAAGCAGCCTTTTTGGTACCGGCGGGTGGACCGGCCTTCTTTGTGCCGCCAGAGGAAAGGGCGGCACGCGCAACGAGACCCAGGAGAGCAACGAGGATACCGACAGTGCCAAGGAACACGGGCGACTGGTAACTGAATACACGGAAAGAAACGCAGGAAGAAACGTAAGAAAAAAAAAGGACTTCAGAGAAGGTTGGGTTTGGGTTTCGAGTGGGACTTACTCCAGATTCTTGAGAGCCTCCAGAATGGAATTGGGAGGACCGTTATTCTTGTGTCCACTGGCGGGGTAGTGATGGGTGCCCTCCTTGATATCGACGAGTTCGACATCGAAAACGAGCGTGGCTCCGCCCGGAATGGCGCTGCCCGCTCCGCGATCACCATAACCTGAAAAAAGTATGAGATGCGATCCAGAGAAACACGGGAAACGCGGGTACTTACCCAGTTCAGGAGGAATCACCAAACGTCGTTTCTCACCTGTAAATCATTCGTTTCATTTAGCTCTATCTTGTGACGCGTCTTATTTTGTTTTTATACCAATGCACATGCTATAAATAAGAACCGACACAAGAAAAGATGATAATGATGATGAATGATGAGCATGGATATGCGAATACTTTTGAATGTTAGCCATACTTTTTCAAGCCTTGATCCCAACCCTTGATCACGCGTCCGGTACCGAGCGTAAACTCGAGGGGTTGATTGCGGTCCAGACTGCTGTCGAACTTCTCGCCCGAATTAAAGAGGGTGCCTGTATAATGCATCGACAGCACGTCTCTAAATAGATCGTATTAGACGAATTTGTATATGACTTGTTCAGTATTACTACTGCCCATCGCGCGATCGTTTCGTGCATTCCTCGTCTGGAATGCGTTTCTTGACGCCTTTTTTTTCTTTTATATTAGGTTTCCGATATGGCTTATGCATCCTCGGTTGGTTCTTACCAATCTGCAGGTACTTTGGAGGCTCTTTCAGAGCATGAGCTATCGACACACTAATAGCCAGGACGGCAAAGACAATGTGAAGCACTCGCATGAAAAATCGGGGAAGGAAAGAAAGAGAAAAGGCGAATGTGGCCTGTTTCAATTGGCGCATCGACAGATATATTATATTTTTTGTGGCAATACCGTTACCATGTCGTCATAGACTCATGCACAACACACAACAAGCGTTTTCCATGCTATTCCCTTTGATATATTCTAACAGACTGGCTATGCCTGATAAATGGTCTCAAAATCACAGACACATCCGCTTCCGTGTACTGAGGTTGTCAGATTAGGACACCTAGAGGACCTGATTTGGATCATTTTGCTCTCAACCGAAACAGGTCGTCGGTCGGCACACTTCATGTTTGAAACAGGATGAGACGACTGATATGATTGGATCGACGGCGCTCTATGCCATTAATGCGCAGTATTTCCAATCAATGAAATTGTATACAAGTATCACCTCTTTTATCTGTTTCAATTTTTGCTCCACGCTTCTCTTTTGCCGTTTCCTTCTTGCACAATGAACTCCTCTACCATGACTTTACGTACTCGCACCCGACCAAAGAAAGAGCCTGTACCACCTTCTGAACAGGAAGAGAAGACAGCTACGACAAAGAAGACAGTGGTCAGGAAAACAGTAATCAAGAAGGAGCGTAAACCAGCAGCGTCGCGTCCTTCAGGGATCAAGCGTAAGCGTAATGGTGAGGATCGAGGCACAGCTGCCGGCTCCACCTCTGCAAATGCTTCTTCTGCCAGTACCAGCACATCAGCCCGTCAGCCGAGGAAGAAGAAGACCAAATCCGCAGTTGTTGATTTAACCGTCGACGATGAAGCAGACATTAAACCTGTAATGAATAAGACTCTGCTTTTTCGCTTGATCTTTGTCATTGACACATTCTCTGTCTTTCTCTCTCTCTCTCTCTCTATTCTCATTTAGGGATTACAAGACCGCTATAGGCGCGCAAAGAGTCAAAAGATGTACGTTCTTGGTCGTGAAGACCTTGGTGAGACGCAAAAATTTGTGGGTATGTCATCAGTCTGCATATTTTATCATACATCTTTTTTATACTGATTCTCGTGTTTCCGGTTTACTCAGTGCTCGGCTCTACCGGCAATGTATGTGTATATCGACTCTCCTCTACCATGTCTCTTATATATCTCCTGCTACTTTTTACTTTAGGCTTACACATGCAGTATCGGTCCAACCATGATGTGCGATTGCTATGATTTTCGATACCGCAGGAGCCATTGCAAACATCTGTTGATGATTCTTATCAAAGTATACCACGCCTCCGTGCGCAGCCGCGCGTTTGAATCCCTCCGACTGAGTCAAACGGTACGTCCCAGATATATCGGCGATAGGATTTGTCTCACGCAGTGATTGTTCAGACACGAGCACAGTTATTCTCCCAATGCACTGTCAGCCCAGAGATAATGGTGAATGAAAAAGTCTACCAAGCCATTCAGAAGAAGATGCGAGGCGAGGCAAGTGAGCCTGAAGAAGTTCAGAACTCAGTGGATCCAAAGCGGAAACCACTTGACGACTCAGACTGCCCCATTTGCTACGAGGAGTTCGATATAACCAAACCTCAAGAAGCGATCTACTGCACCACCTGTTATAACAATGTTCATAAGGTTCGCGTGCCTGTCAAGATGTATTTCATGGTACTCATCCATGCTTTAGAAATGCTTTGACGTCTGGAAAAACTCTGGTCGGAGCGTGGTCACTTGTGTCTGGTGTCGTGCGGCATGGCCTGACGTAAAGAAGGACAAAGCCAAATCCAGAGCCAAACAGCCAGGTCGAAACAGCGCAGGCTTCTTGAATTTTGCGGATGAAGTTGGACTTACCAGCAGACGCAGTGAGTAGAGTAAACGGTTATTCAGCTCATTATTGATATACTTTTGCCAGGCACATCTGGTAACTGATTTACCGGCTAGGGATGCCTTAATTGCTACCAACGGGTTTACGTATTACGTGCTGTATTGATCCGACCAGTTGCTCTACCCCATTTGCGATACCATTGTTCCATGCTTTTTCCATCTCATCTCCTTCCTGAATCCTTCTTTCCTCAATGTAAAATCAAAGACAATGTGAAATCAAAGAATACAGAAGTCAGGCAGCACTTGACGAACAGAAGAGATATTTTGTCCTAATGCTGTAATAATGTATATCTACCAGGAAGATCCGCTTCCGCTGGGTTGCAACACTGCTGTTTGCGACAGTCAGAACTTTATTCTTAGTTATAACACATATATGGTAGTATATGCATCTTGATGATCGACTGCTAAGACTCTACATCTGGTAGCGCGTACCCGTGCGCTGAGGTTCTGGTCATTATAGCTTGTGAACGCTAGATAGGTGGAAGGGAAAAATTCGGCATACGACGGAAAGGAAAAAGCACTTTACAAGTTCTCTCCTATCTTACCCTTGGTTAGTGATTTTTAATTAGACTGCTGAATACAAATTTTTTTATCCTGCTATCATTCATATTTTATATGCTGCTCAACATTAATGTGTTCTTAACTTCACAATTTTACATGCTCAAATGCGAGGTAATGTATAGTAAGGTGTGGAGATAGAGGCTGTTTTGGTCGCGGCTTACGTAATGCATAATGGGAAGAGGCAGCTGAATAATTCATGCAAATAAATATCAAACGAAGCGGTAAGGACGAAATGCATGTGGCATCTCTCTCTTTATTCCCCCACATGCTCATAGAAGACGTGAAATGTGCCATACTCTGAGTACTCGATTTAGAAAGGATGTCATTTGCTGGGATAAAAAGAGAGGTTTTATTTGTATATAGCATATCGCATATTACGTGATCCTTAAAGAATAAATGGCCTTTTTTTTTTTTTTTTTTGGTATGATACAAAGCAAGAGTAAGCAGTTTAGAAGGGCGAGGGGGTAAGACGAAGGTAAGGACGGATAACCTTGACGCCCTTGGGGAAGAGCTTCTGAGCTTCTTCGGTGGAGACGGACGGATGGACAATGACATCGTCACCCTTCTTCCAGTTACCAGGGGTCGTGATACGGTGCTGATCTCCGAGCTGGAGCGAATCAATGACGCGAAGAATCTCGTCAAAGTTACGGCCAGTCGAAGCGGGGTAGGTCAGTATCAGACGAATGGTCTTCTTGGGGTCAATGATGAAGACAGAGCGAACGGTGAACGGGATACCCTTCGCATCCACGTTGGTGGCATCCTGATGATCCAACATGTCATACAGCTCAGAGACCTTGCGGTCAGCATCAGCAATGATGGGGAAGTCAAGCTTGACATTGTTGATCTCATCTGTAAATGACCGTCGCCTTAGCTTTTTCCTACCCTTTTTATCTGCACTTTCTCTCTCTTACCAATGTCCTGGATCCACTTGGTGTGTTCCTCGAGGCCGTTGGCAGACAGACCAATGACATTCACGTTGCGCTTCTCCCACTCATCCTGAAGAGCAGCAACAAGACCCAATTCGGTTGTGCAGACGGGAGCTAGAGAAAAAAATCGTTTGATAAGAATAAAGAACGCGTACACACTTCTTGTACTTACTAAAGTCAGCAGGGTGCGAGAAGAGTACTGCCCATTTGTCGCCTATGAAGTCATGGAACTTGATGTCGCCCTTGGTAGTCTGGGCAGAGAAATCAGGAGCAGTCGAACCGAGTCTGAGGACCATTGTGTTGAGTTTTGGGAGAAAAAGATTAAAAAATGCAATATTCCAAGACGTGTTCGCTGCTATTCGTCTTATAAGCCTGTGACAAATTACTCTTGATTGGATGGAAACCGCTATTGCGCCATCGTGTTGCTCCATCATCTCATGGTCACACGTTCCTACCTCACTCTCTAAAATGAAAAAAAAAGCCTAATTCTTAATCAGATCGGTTGCACGCACGCACGGCCTAAAGAGCCTGCATACCAACTTGTAATATTCGATGCCAGGCCATGGAACATTTACCCTCATCAGTATCAGCATCTTTCTTTTTATCTCAGTCATACAAGATTTTATTTTTTTCTTTTAATACATGTCGCCATCTTTGCATAATATGACAACTGAATGACTTCCAATACTGTCGAATGTGAAGGGCTGTTCTTTCTGGTTCCCACACCAAGCCTCGAAATTGGAAGACCGCAAAAATCTTATGATACCGATTGCGTAGCTTTTGCCGCTGCCATGGCGACCGACTCGGACAAACTTCGAGCATGGAAGGACACAAGTGATCTCCTTTGTCTGGATCTTCGTCCCCTCGACGAGCATCAGGCCAAGCGTCTCCGCTCTTCTACCTGTATCCCTTGGAAAGATCTCTCTCTGCGATGTGCAGAGCTTCCTGCGAAATCCGTCCCTTTTGCTGTCCTGATCCCCTTCTCTAATCACCCTGCGCTCACCTGGCTCCCGGAACATGGCTGGGACTGTACCTGGGTCTTTGATGCCTCGCAGCCTCCTTTCTGGGAAGCAGCCGAGATGTATGGGCTCGTATGCCGAGGACCTGATGAGGGTCCGCCTGCACTACTGTTCCGTCCCTGCCCCTTTCTTGCAGCACAGTTGCCTCTCATTCAGGCCGCGAAGAACGGTACGTCGCTGTCATGCCTGGACATTGGGTGTGGCTCTGGACGCGACACAGCCTATCTATTGACGCGTGGGTGGCACGTGGACGCGATCGACTCGTTGCCAAATGCGGTTGAACGGACGCTTCAGCTCGCTACGCATATGCGTGTCCATGCAAAACTTGAGGCCTGGCAAGTCAAGATCATGGCAAACGGCGCGTGGCATGAACAGAAGAATATGCGCGAAGGCATTCCCAAGGAAGAACGATTTGCCCCGGGTGTTCCTATGGATGTTTACTTTTCCGGCAAACAGTACGACCTGGTGTTGACCATTCGGTTTCTCGTCAAGACACTTCTACCCGATCTGCCTCGTCTCGTCAAACCAGGCGGGTATCTCTTGATATCCCATTTTGTAGAGGATGGCTCAGAGTATCGACAGCCCCGAAAGGAACACCGCGTACAGTTGAATGAACTCTCATCATTGTATGGCGCGCAAAAGGATTTGGAGGTGGTGATAGACGTAATAGAAAAGATCGAGGACGGCCGGCCCGTCAATTCGGTTCTCATCAGGAAAAAGACAAAGATATAGTGTACTAGCAGTAGCATAGCCTGAGAAAAGCGATATTTACGGAGGTTGACTTTTGGCGCAAGTAATATACCCCTTTCGCTTTCGGAAACCCCAAACCTTCGAAAATACCACAGAGTTTCGTCGGGCGGAAAAACAAAAAACATCTCTTTCGGATATAGAAAACTTAAACCTGTCACATGCAGCGCAATAACGCATTGAAGATGGGCGTTCGTGCTGCTTTATTAATCCTTCCTTCCCTTTTACTTTTGAAACTACTTTTTCCCAACTATACCATGTCTGCTGCTCGCAAACTTTGCATGATCCCTGGTAAGCCTTTTAGCAGCTTGATGAATTGCAAGAAGTGCTTATATTCTCGTCCTTTCAGGCCCCATCGAGTTCCACGAGGACGTCCTGTCCGCGATGGGTACGCCTGCCACCTCGCACGTTGATCCTCTTTTCGTGCCCGTCTTTGGCGAGACTATCGAGATGGTCCGCAAGGTCGTTCTCTCTAAGGATGCCCAGCCATTCATCACTGCTGGCTCCGGCACCCTTGGCTGGGACATGATGGTCAACGTTATCGAAGAGGGTGACGAGGTCCTGGTCCTCAACACGGGCTACTTCGGTGACCACTTTGCCGACTGGTATATTTAATGGAATTGAAAAGCGCAGCTGACGCTGACCTATCGAATTATTAGTCTATCTACCTACGGTGCCAAGATTACTCACCTCCGTGCCGAGGTCGGTTCGCGCCCTTCGATTGACGCCCTCAAGAAGGCCTTGTCTGAGAAGAAATATAAGATGGTCACAGTCACCCACGTCGACACTTCGTAAGTTTTCGCGGGGATAAAATACATTGGGGATTGGCAACTCATGAAAATGCGCATAGGACCGGCGTGTTATCTGACATCAAGAGCATTGCCGAGACGGTCAAGGCTGCGTCTCCTGAGACGCTGGTCGTCGTTGACGGTGTGTGCTCCGTGGGTTCGGAGGAAATCCAGTTTGACGCGTGGGGTCTCGATGTTGTTATCACTGGCTCCCAGAAGGGTCTCGGTGTTCCACCTGGCCTCTCCATTGTCGTTGTGAGCCAGCACACCCTGAACGTCTTCAAGAACCGCCAGTCGCCGATCCGCTCTTACTACTCCAACTGGAACAAGTGGCTGCCTGGTAAGCTTAAATCAAAATGATAGACACGCGTCCATTTTGAATGGTTTTGGTCTTTCGGAATTGGGCGGGAGCTTAACTTGAATTTTTAGTCATGACTGCCTATGAGAGCCGCAAGCCCGCTTACTTCGCCACTCCCGCCGTTCAGTTGATCTATGCCCTCCATACCTCGCTTAAGCAGATCACTGCTCTCCCCATCGAGCAGCGCGTCAACAAACACCGTGAGGTCGCTTCCAACCTTCGCCAGACCCTCAAGTCTCTGGGTCTCAAGACCGTTGCCCAGTCTGATGACGTGGCTGCCAACGGCATGACCGCTGTCTGGCTCCCTGAGGGTGTCGAGCTGCCTCAGCTTGTCCCCGCTCTTGCTGGTAAGGGTGTCCAAATCGCAGGAGGTCTGCATAAGGATTGCGCCACCAAATACTTCAGAATCGGGTAAGTACGAAAGGTGGGAGGGTGTGAAAGCTCTGAAATCATAGCACTGTGTTAACATGACATATAAACAGACACATGGGTATCTCCGTCATGGAGGATGACCGCCAGCACATTACTAAGGTCGTGGATGCTCTGAAGTCGTCGCTGACGGAGCTGGGCTACAAGGCCTAATATTATCGGATTACCCGTATTATACATTTGGCACGCCCTCTTCCATAGCATCATTGTTTACTTGTGCAGAAATCTTGTCATGAAACCAAGGAGTCGGGGATATTGAACCAAACAAGTACAATACACAAAAGAAAAAAGCTTTAAATAACAGTTACTTGATGTGGTTTTGAAGAAAGGAATTATGTACCTTCTTTGTAAACTTTTGTTCGCGGGTGTCTTTTCCTTGGTGGTTGCTGCACCCACTTATCTGCCACTTTATTACCACGATACCCTTCATCTGTCACCGGAGCAAATTGGTCTAGTCATTGCTATCGCACCCTTTGTGCAGTCGGTTGCCTGCCCCTTTTGGACATATATTGTCGACCAACGGCCCCGGTACCATGGGCCGATCATGGCTTTCGCAAGTTTCTGCGGAGGCATCGCACTATTAGGAATCATGGTTCTGGGCTGGTCGCAGTCAGAACCTCATTCACTGTCTGCAGGAGACCTGTCCCGAGAGGTGGAGCAGCAAAACAACGCAACGACTGTACGAGTGATGTGGATCGCCTCTTTATGTGCGCTTGCCTTTGCGTTCTTCACCATGCCGAATACATCGCTTGTTGACAGCGCCGTTATCAAGATGCTCGGTCGAAACAAAGTGCTCTACGGTACGTTAGTAAGATGGGCTGAAAATGGGTCATATTATCTCGTTTGTTGTCTGACACTCCAGTGACAGGCGAGCAACGTTTATGGGGATCTCTTGCGACAGGTTTGACCATCCTGCTAGTTGGTGTGCTGATCTCGGCTACCCAGAATTTGGATATGCTGTTTTATGTTTCGACAGGCTCTACGGTGATTTTTATGGCCTGTTCAGCCGTGACGAACGTTGCGTGGTACGAACGGATGGATCAAATTGCAGCGATACAGCAGCAACAATATTTCGAGGAAGAACATCAACAACATATCTCTTTCCCAAAGAATATAAATTTGCCCACGCCTCGGTTTGAAGAGCGCACGCCGCTGCTAAGAAATGATTTGACAACTCCCATGGAAGAGCGGGACTACATGACTTTATTCGGTCACCCGGACGACATGATCAACGCGACCGCCCCATGCACCCTCGATCATGCTCTCAGTCATGCCTCCACCCAGTTGCGCCAGGAGGCTAATCATACAGCGTCTGAAGATGCTTTTCGCTCCGCAGGCTTTGGTCACAGTCTGGGTCTGGCTGTTTCACGTATCAGCTCAATCGACCACTACTCCTACGCATCCCACCTTTTCCAAGACCATTATCATCCTTCGGCAAACAAGCCAGCAATCCTGGGAGACACTCAACTGCAAGAAAAGCAGCATTATAGCAAAATTCGAGTCGTCACGTTTCTCACCGCCACTCTGCTCTATGGCATCGTATGGTCTATGGTTGTGAATTTTCTGTTCCTGTTTTTAAGCGCAGATCTGCACATGCCCCCCAGTTGGATTGGATGGACTGGTCCTGTCGGTGGACTTGCCGAACTCGTCTGCTTTTACTATGCAAAACCGGTATGCCGTGTAACTCACAGAGATTCTGCAAAAAAGAAAACACAACTCTCTTCAGTGCGCTTACATGAAACTTTCTCCTGGATAGTTAACAGACCGTTATGGCGCAAGCTTCGTCATCCTCGCAGCTTTCGCGATTACTATTGTCCGATGCTTTGCCTACACCACCCTCGACGGGTCGGTTTTGAGCCACTGTCTGGCGCTTGCTCTCCAGGCTGGACATGGTATGGGATACGCTTTATTTTGGGCTACATCCGTGGCAGAAATCGACGCTATTTTCCCAGTCGAGCAGCGTGCAGTGGGTCAAGGCGTCCTCGGCGGCTTGCATCTCGGCCTTGGCATGGGATTTGGGGCACTACTAGGAGGATACATTAGCCAGTTCCTTAGCAATCTTTGGCTCTTCCGTGTTGCAGCCGGCATCACAACCCTTGCTGCGGCAATATTTGCATTTGGCCGTTTGCCACGCTTCGATTAAAAAACGAAACCATCCATTTTCCTAATCAAAGTCCAAGTAAATTATCATCATATATATGCAACTTCAGCAGATTCATAGGATTAGTTTCGTATCCAGAGTGCGAGAGGTATACACTTTTATATTTCCATATTAGACGAAGCTTGGGGAAACAAAATAAAAACAAATGATATTTTATGTAACCTAATTTTGCTTTGTAACCAACCTATGGCTTTTCGTTTCGAAATCGATTCTCGTGGACTCATATCCACCTTTTCTGCATACCTAGGCGGCCTGAGCCGGCCGTCGATACGCGCTTATGGCGCCTGGCCGCTGCCTCACTAAGGGCTGAATGCTTATTTAAGTCTCGGTTTCAAATTACATTTACGAATTCTTATCCATTGGACGTAGAGCAGACACTTGACGCAGGCACATGTATTTTGGGGGCGCAATAGCTTTCAATAGTGGGCCCACACACCTACCGGTTAAACCAATGGACGCGCGCGGAGAAGAAGAACGGGAGGAGAGTGAATGGAAAATGAGACGCTATACACGATGAAAGGAGTGAAGCTGAGATCCAGCTTGAAGTCCACGTCCACTGTGTACGTTCTATTTGTTTCGCTTACTGACGCAGGAAAATGGGGGAAAGCAACCTCTGGATGGAAAGGACGCAAGCGGGAAGAAGGGAAGACGCATACGGATGAGAGGACAGGAGGCGAGGCAGAGGCAGAGGCAAAGAAGCACGATACGTACGCAGCGAATGAAGGTTAGTGATGTCCAAAAAATGATGTATCTTTGATGGGGCAACTTACTTTATGCACACCGGTGCAATACATGGTCAATGGGCGTGCAACAGGTAGCACGGCACTTGAGGAGAATCTATATGCTTATTATCGCCCGTGTTAGTTTATGCTTCAATCATAATCTTGCGGATGGAAATACTTACGGAGAAAGAGACTTCGGGACGGACACCCGCCGATCGGATTTCATGCGATTACATGAACTGGTTGCACCAATGGGGAAAAGGAACGCAGAAGAATAGACGTCAACTCTTTCGCGATTCAAAAGCTCACTTGGTCTACAGGGATATACGCAATCCTACATTTACCTATGGGGAAAATGAGCCCAAAAAAGACTCCCGAGGAGTGCACTGATGTCAAATGCGTTCTGCGAAAGGGGAATCTGATGTCAAGGGCCTCAACTGTCTTTTAATTCTTGGCAATCGACACTCGCGAATCAAGAAAAAAGTTTAAAATATTTCGCCCATTATGTATGAAAAGTGACTGAAGTCAAGAAGATGTTGATTGCATAGTGATCCCAAGTGGGGAAGAGGTAGCAAACTATACAAGCTGATTTTGTCGAGTGATTTGCCCTGATAGGATTCGAGCCTGCATTTCGCATGGATGTTATTTGAGCCTAATTACAAGACGAAGTCATCATTATATGATATGTTAGATATATAGGTGGATAGATAATGGTCAATAGGTGCATAAGGCTACTAAAAGGAGCGAAGAAGACTTGGCGCAGCACAAATATGTCTCGCGCACGTCACAAGCCCTAATTCTAATTAGATATGGAAAACGTCAATACGAATCTCATGTGACCACTTTCCATCACTTAGGATGTATATTTAATTCTAGGTTCATGCTGTATAATAATACCATGGCAATTGGTAAGGCGTTGAAAAGGAGCACATGACCTGTCTGACACGGACAACCCGTACTTTTCCTATTGATATACATCGCATTTTATTGGTATAATTGGCACTTCGCGACGGTTGGCAACCAAGTGACTATAATATAGCGTCATCGAAGAATGTCTTTTATAAGGCATTACACATGATATTATAATAAGCTTTGTGCGATATGTATGATACGTACTACTACAGTAGCCGCGCGGATAAGTTGTATTCGGTCCTAAGTTAGAATACTTTCTTCGGTCTAAATTATATGTCATACGAAATCTCTATAACTTTTCTCGAAAAAGGTGAGAGGTCTGCTGGCTAAGTGCACAGCAGACCTCATGTGTAGTAAGTGAGCCCTACGCTGCGCCTGGACGTCACATCAGAATTTCTATTATGAAATAACCTTTTGTGATGTCTATCTTGAGTTTGCGGCTATTTGAGCTTTCAGCCGTAATCTTTTGCGATTGGTCATCTTTCCCAAAGCTATATCAAGCTCCTCGTCCAGAATCAGAGCGTTGGACAGAATCCGCACTCCTCGAACTTGCCATACGTCCCAGCTGAGTCTAGTCCATGGTCGCGGGACTGGATGAGACTGCCCGCGTCCATGTGATGGAGGCATACATGCGATCGCACAACAGTTTTCTGCGCAGTTTCTGCACGCCGATGGTGGCTACCTCCGATCTGGTGCAGCAGACAAGGCTTCGGAAGCTGGTGGACATTGCCTATGTCCTCCCACATGGAGCGCCGGCGACGCTACTCGGCCAAGTTGCAAAGGTCTCGGTAACTTTGGAGCGGAGTAACTGCGGGCTGCACATCTTGGGTTTGTCCTCGTCTCCCTCGCCTACTTCTGCGGCAAGCATGCTTGGCATGACGTGCTCTATCACGGGGACTTTGTCAGTTCTTACCCATTGTTTCTGCATACAAGTCCTAATACAATGTTTCCTCTACATAGACATCGTGACTCGATACTATATGCCTATTGCCGAAAAGTTATGCGGTGCAAGCATATTTGCGCTACGCGAAGCATACTAACCTTCAACACGCATAAGTTATCTTTGGTCTTAAGTTATAATTTTTTGATCGATCTCTTGAGCATGTAAGCTATCTGATCTGTATTTCGATTCTGCATTCACAGGGATTAGGCATTATTCATCTATAATGCGTACGACATCGAATAGTACTATAGTGCTGGTGTATGAGAGCTATTTAACTAGGGCGAAGAGATCCAGCAACCCTCATAGTTTATCAAAGAATACGGGACCATACATAGTACGGGGCTGGCTACAGAACAACGAAGTTTTCTTCCAGAGCAACTTCCTTTATATATTCGGACATTTTCTGTGCATAGAACTTCACGCGTGCGGTCGATATAGTCTACATCTGGCTATCTTATCAGGATTCAAATTGCTTTGCGGACCGAAACATAGTTCATTACAAGTTTTACTAACTCCGTGATTACTCTCTCAGCCGCTTTGCTAATATTCAGAGGCCAGCAAGCAGGATATTATTGTCTGATGGTATGACAGCTACAAACGTCGATATTCGAAAAATCCCAGGTCGCTGCCTATCAAGTCGGCTGACCGGACTTTGTGTAAGCCATGCTTTTTCTCTGTTGCGTGTAAAACGTGTGTATGACCTTTTTAGAAGCACCAGCGAGGTTGGGCGCGCTCATTCCATTGGCACGGCCTCTTTACCCATCTCAACTTATCCATTAATTATATAGTTCATCTAGTTAGAGTAGCTAAAGAAACCACCAGATACTGTTACTTTATAGACAACGTGCTAGCTCATGAATTGTCGAAATAGGATAGCCGCTATTGAGCCTTTCTACTCCAAACAACAATAAACAGAGCAAATATAAAATTATACGTACGCCTAAGTCCATTTTTACCTTTTATATAGAGCAAAGATGCGACCAACAACACATGACGGTCGCAAGGATGAATTAAGTACATATGTAATATAGTCAGCTGTGCTATCGCCAGCGTGGTAGTTAGATACCTTGTACTCGACTGAAGGGTGTTCCAAATCAGTCGGTCTGGGCAGCGAAAGTTCACGTGGCTATCACGTGATTGATTCATTCCAGTTGATGAATCATCCGCTTAGCAGTAGACTGGAGTAAACTGGTTTGCTGTTACATGGTGAATGTCCGCTCTGCGTGTATGTGTGATGCGTCTTCGTACACGGCATGGTCTTCAGGAAAGTAGCCGAACGGAACTTTTATTGTCCGCTGTTTGCCTGTGCTTGCTTCTACTCCAAACAAGCGACGCGGCTTGTTATAACAGACAGTTTATTCCTTTATTTAGATATTCTGAATGAGGTTCAAAGGAAGAAGATGAGCGCGTGCCTCAATACCATGCGATAATTCACTGCACGCAAGCATTCTTTTGCGCGTTCAAGGAGACATAAAATAATTATTCCCAAAAGCAGCGCTCCCGTTCTGTGCTGTGTGCAGTACCGACAAATTGTTCGTACGCGGGAGTACAGGGACCTGCTACTCTAGATCGTCATCGATCTATTGCAGAAGCACCAATCGCAAAAGCCATGGCATATCATGGGACACCATTCGCACAACAAACATGCTTGTCAAACGGGCAAACAGCAGGTAATAGCAGACCATACAAACTCCTTACGCCGCCATACGGAAAAACGCACATTGTGAATTAAGGCGGATGTATGATATTGAACCTGTGGTTAATTATATTAATAGTAATAAAAAGAAGGACTTATGTATATGTATGCATTGATGGAGTGTACGTATATAAAGAAGAGAAAGAACAGAAGAACAACCAAAATAAATAGCAATAACGAGGAACAGAATACAGAGAGATTATGTACATGGATGTAAGAGGGAAAACAAGGAAAACGTAGCGAAATCAGAGGGAAATCAGAGGGAAAAGTCGACACGGTGTTCATAGACAAAGTCGTGGACTTGCTGGTCATCTACCCAGCAGTTGTACTGGATGAGCTTCAGAAAGGCACGCTCAATAAGATTCATGTCGGCGAGGGTGTAAAGGCCTATGCACATCTGACTGAGGCGACGGTTGTTCAGGGGTCCGAAGGTGGAAGTACCGCTGTAGCAATAGCAGTGGTAACGCGACTGACTTGGTGGAAGGCGTTGCTGAGCAAAGGTAGGAGATGACACTGAGGCCCATTCTGTATCACGCAGAAACTTGCACGCTAGCAGGAGAGAGCCAAGGAAGAGACGATGGCGGGTATCATAGCTACCAATAACAGCGTTACGAGGAAGACAGGCTTTGGCACGTTGGAGATAGATCAAGGCCACGAGTGCAGTGCGGGTATTGATACCAGCCTGAAACGTGATTTTTTCTATAAAGTACAAGAGCTCAGGTATCGGCATCATGCCTCGGTCTGTTGCTTGACGCTGTTGGATCCGTGGTTCAGGCACCAGGTCACATACTGTGATGGCGATAAAGTCTGCTGACAAGAGGAGAGATGGACGTGGTCAGTATTGAGATAGAGACCCAACGTGATAATGCTGAGCCTCTTACCAACAAGGACGGAGGGAAGTGGACGGTTGCAGCGTGTGCTGGGTAACGATGAGCGTGCGGGTGCAGAGGAGGGAATAAGATGGCTGCTCAAACCATTGTCGTTGTGTTGACGGAAATGATGTTTGGAGGGCACGATTGCGGGTGTGGAGACCGGCGTTGAAAGACTGCCTTTAGCGACTGAAGTACGGGTGCGACGGTGCTCCTTTGCGGCAACAAGGAAGTTGTCTTGAGGTTGAGACGTTGGGGTTGATGAAGCGTTTACCGGTGTATTATCGTCATTCATGGGGAGTGGAACAGAAGACTGTAATAGCATAGTGATGGTAGTGTAGATAAAGAAAAGGGAAGAAAGAAAGAGGGAAGGAGAAAGGCGACAGGGTGTGCGTGTGCATACGCATGATATATATGTGTGGGACGCCTCCCCAATTCCATTAGACCCCCCAAGACGGCAGCGGTCTCGAATGCTTGGTGGAAGCCGCTCGCAGATCATTCCTGCCTTATCTTTCGGTCCCACAACCCAATTTCGGAGCTTCTCTTCCGTTCATTGACAACCAAATATTAAGACAACTGCCGCATATAAACTATCTGTAGAAGCTTCTTTATAACAAATGGGGAGGCAATAATAAGAGACAGAAGATAACAAAGGAGTGGAGGAAAATGGTCATGCACACCATCTGGCCCAGGCAGATAGAGCGTATTGGCCATCTTTGATGTCGACTCCTCTTTTTCGTTTCGCTTTTGTCTTGCTGCCCTGATCAGACCTGTTCGGCACCTTGGCTGTTGGCTCGGTATACCATAAATGGACAAACCGTAATGAAGGGCTGGTCATGTGTCCCATGTATTGTTGCGGTACGACGCGCGCGTCTCCGCCATGTGGTCCCTCAAACATCATGGTGTATAGTATGTTAAGTTTCTGGTGGCGTTTTCTCCTCGTCCTCGATCGGCCTGGTGTTCTTGTCAATTGCTGGACTGGTAATCCATTCAGCCTGCCAGTTCTGTTGCACACCATCGTTCGATTGCGCCAGACGTTCACGTTCATCCCTGTAGCGTATCTGCTGCATTTTCAAGAGCGCTTCGGCAGCCGTCTCTGGATGATGAGCTCCCGCATAGTTGTCAACAAGAGCTCCGCTGAATATGAGGTTGACCTCCTCCAAAGAGCGGCCCTGAAAACGAGTTTTTACCGTTAAACAAAACAAAGGTATATTTTTCTTTGGTGTTTCCATTTTGCCCGACTTTACCTTTGTTTCAGGGTAAAACTTGTGCACCATGAATGCAATGAAGAGACAAAAACACCCAAAAAGTAAATACGTGCCCCAGTCAATGGACTCAAACAACAGAGGAGACACGATCGTAATGATCACATTGAAAAGGTAGCTTGCCGACGTGGTTACACCCATCGCGTTCGCTCGGATCAATTGTGGGTAGATCTCTGCCGGGACAATCCAACCAGCGGGGCCCCTTATTGAAAGAAAAAGAAAGCGGAAACCAAACCGTTCGTTAGCAAAAAGTCCGCCAGTCAGATAGATACCATTCACTGTACTGGTATTTGCATGCTTACCAGCTCATAGCATATACCGCGATAAATAAACACAAGAGCACCATTACTGCATAGGAAGCGGATGCCTCTTCAATTCTAACATTGACTCCGTCATATGTAATGCTTGGATTAACATGAAGCTCATTGGGCTTTATCATATGCCCATAGGCGCCCATGAGACCAGAGACGACCACCATGAACATAGCCAAAGCCAGGGCGCCGATTGTCAAGACGCGTCGTCGGGGCCATCTGTCAATCTGTCGGAAGTGTCAGACAATGTCATCATAAAAAGGCGGCCCATGTGTACTTGCATAAAAAAAAACCGGAATGGTACCGAGCATGTTGACGGCTCCGCTGACACCACCCCCTTTTTTTCGTGTGTTTGTAGGTTTAGCTCCGCTATTGTATACAATGACTCGGCTTACCTAAAAGGACAGAATCCACACCGGTGATGCCAGTCGATTGCAGTATCCGAGGAAGGTAAAACCTAAAGGGAAAAAAAGGTAAGCAACCGAGAAAAAAGCTAGAAAGCTACTCGAACACGCCGTCTTATATATTTGCTCTCGACTTTGCGTTTCAACTTACAAAAGGGCATTGATACCAGTTAACTGTGCAAATGTGTGAATGCCTGCACCTAGCAAAGTACGCTTGCGGTAGTTCTCGATACCCTTTTTGAAAAGGGCTTCAATCTTTTTTGAAGTAAATGTTCGATCAAATGTGACATCTTGGACAATGCTGGTGTATTCCATGAGTACGTCGTTATCGGTTGTATCACCCTCGCTGCGGAGCTTGGCAAGAATGCTGAGAGCTTCTTTGTACCGCTCACGCGATATGAGCCAGCGCGGACTAACAAAACAAGAGAAAAAAAAACAAACGGTGAACAAATTTGGCAAGCCAGAAATGCATGATAGTGTGCAAGCAGCATATACACACACATATGCCTGCATGTATATACATATTTGGGGGGGGGTGTTGGAGATAAAGGCTACCTTTCCGGAATGAATCCGAGCCCGATAAGCATAAGCCCTCCCGGGACCACCTGGAGCGCAATGGGTATCTTCCATGCTGAAGTGCCCGCGAGTCGGGCGGCAGTAGCGTACGTGATCCATCCCGAGAAACAAAAGCCTGTGGTTATACCCAGTTGATATAATGTGATGAGGCGCCCGCGATTCGAAGGTTTTGCCACTTCACTCTGATCTTTTACATAGGTCGGCATGAGTATTCTTCCTACCCATCTTTTCCCGTTTTTTCTTGTTTTTTGTTTGACATGTCCTTACATAGCGGTACAGACATACTAAACATGCTATAATAATCTTGATGAATAGATGGACCAGATAATGTCTATTTTAGCACTTACCCTACTGTGCAGCCTGTCAAGATCCTGCCCACCAAGAGTGCAGCGAACTTCAAACCGGCAACCTGGATAATGACGCCTACGACGTGGAAAGCAGCGGCCACATAAAAGAACTTTTTGCGTCCCATGCCATCTGCGACAAAGCCCGATACCTTACAAAAAAGGGTTAATACCCAAAGAAGGCAATTGTGCATTGATCGGTTTTCTTTTTACCAAGGAAGCACAAAAAGAGGCGGCAAGGGAAACAACGACCGCGGCTGATCCATGCGCATCTCCGCCCAAGGAATACACGCTGTTAAAAGAAGGCAATGACATACAGGCCGTCAGGACTCCGCTATCATAACTAAAAATGAACAAGCTCCAATTAGATATTACTCTCGAATCAAAACGAGAACGTGGTGGTTTCTAGTATTAGAAAGTGGCGATGTACTGTATACCTACCCGTACTACACGACGCGATAACCCCATCTTCGACTTTAGTCTCTCTTTCTTTTGTCTTTTTAATTTCATTCTCCACTTGCCATGAACCCGCCAAGGGATACAAAGCTATTAATTGTTGATTGTGAGTAAAATTTGAAGTAAATTTCTGCATGTATATGGATGGATCGACAAGAATTAGTATTACCTTGCAATAAGATAGAGTCTGACTGTGGAAGGTATACGCATATGCCGGGAAAGAGAGGCAAGGGAAGAGGAGAGGGGCGAATAAGAGAGAAAGAGAACGAGAAAGAGGGAGAAAGAAAAGGTATGAGAGAGAGAGAGAGAAAGAGAAAGAGAGGCGGAGGTGTACACTCCCGGAAAGGTAGAGTGACTTTTCCTCTCAAATGACTGAAATGAGGAAATGAAGAAGAGGAAGTAGCAAAGTTTCCAGTTTTGCGACAAGCAGAAAGCAAGAAAGAAGTAAGCGAAATCTGGGGAAAAAGAGAAAATGGCGACGTGCAGACCCATGAATTCGTATCAATTCGTGTGGCGCGGCCTCCATTTCTCCTCGTGTGGCTCTGTTTCTTTGTCACCTTCCCACCCCCCTCTTTCCTCTATTATAATAAAAATAAAGTGCAGTTTATATATATGTATAAACTCGGTATCCTATCTGGGTTCTCTACGTGGACTTCAGTGCTCCCACGCGCTTCACCAGTTCAGTCATGCGCTCGTCAATCACCTTGATGTTGTTTTGCACCGATTCCTCATTCTCCTTCAAACTCTGACTCAACTTTTGATAACGATAAAACAAGTCATCAATGCATGGTTCCTAGCTTTGTATCTTAGCTTACCAGTTCGCAGGTTGAGCTAAGACTCTTGAGTTCGTCCGTCATTCGGCTTTGTTCTTCCGAGATGACCTTGACGGACTGGCCAAACGTGGCTGCTTCCGTATGCAATCCTTGCAATGCCTTGAGTCGTGTGAGCAATGCGTGCGTCAAGGTGCGCAGTGGGTCCACCTTTTCCATCGTATGGAAGAGATGATTGACCTATACGCATTTCTTCGGATTAGTTACCCAAATGCATGGATTGGATTGCACTGTATCCAAAAATAGACATTACCTTTTCTTCTGTCTCGTTTGACAAACCAGCCGCGCCTTCCTTCTTTTCCTCAGCAATGGCGTGAGCAGGTGCACCACCCGAAACAGATGCATTGCTGGAACCCGCGCCAACGAGTCCGAACCCGAGTGACATATCTTTGCGACCCGCTTTCAGTTCATTCAGGCGATCCAGCTCGCTAATAAGCACCTTGACGCGTCTTGCAACCACTTCCAGCTGTCGTGGTTGTGCCAGAACTGTGATCTGTTGCTCGAATTTCGATATGGATGCGACAAGTGATGAACTCGCCAGGCTGGAGGGCTTTTTTTCCGTAGGAAACAATGAGTCGATAGGGCTTACTACTGACGGTCATGATTTTTTCTTCTTTTTACCAGTTCATCCAGTCCTCGACCCGCGCTGGTACCCACAAGAGATTCTAGCTTGGCAATCCGGTCGTCGATATCAACTACTTTGCTCTCCTTGTGCAACTTGGCCATTTCAGGTGTATAGTAGAGTTCATATGTAACAAGCTAGAGATATCATCATTGTCATCATCATCATTAGTCGACACGCCGTGCTCTATTTCTCTTTCCCGTCTCCGAGATAACCACTTACGTCGCCCTTTTCATTTCGTTCTATCATCACTGTGTCATCTTCCTCTTTTTCTTTGGAAGCAGAGGGCATACTTTTAAATGCTTCTAGCTGCTTAATGAGCTGCTTTGCTTCGTCTACGCGGCTACCATAGTTGGATTCTTTCTCGTCAAGTGATACATTATTCATTCGTTGGCTGAGGTTGTTCAGATCGTTTTGAAGATAGGTGATCTGCGACAGTAGGTCTGTGTGGGTGACTGAGCTTTCTTTCGATTCGCTTTCCTGTATGCCCAATGTAAGTTTTACATATATTGAATCTTGGCCTCGTACTTTTTCTTTCTCTACAGTCTCATTCAATTCTTGCACTTCATACATAAGACGACGAAGCTTTTGGAGAGGGGTCTCTTGGAGTTCGACCTGACGGGGCAAGAGCTCAAACTCGTTCGTGTCGAGAGACGGAGGGCGTCGTACATAGCTTCGATACATTGCCTTCTTCTTTCGTGTCAACCGATCCGAGAAATCTGTGAGCCTGTAAGTCGATATGTCACGCGTTTTGATCAATGTAAAGTATGTTAACTTTACCTGTGCCTGAAGTATCGACAACGCTGTCTTTGAAACGAGCGCTGGCATCCTTGACTGACGTACGGGCCCGGATTACATTCTCGTTGCCATCGTCCTCGTCGCTCGACTTGAATAGACTCAGTATTATTACAGTAATATACGGCAATAATATGTAAAGAGACAACATACCTGGGCATCATTGATGGCCGCGGTCTGTACGCGGTCAGACACATCAGGCGTTTCGTAGACATCTGGTTGGTCATCCTATGATAAAATATACCCAGGAATGAACGATCGGTACGTGTGTCTCTCCAAAACACATACAATATCTGGGAGTGCTGAATATTTTGATGCCATCTCGCTTCGATTGTCGTCGGAATGAGCTAGTAAAAAAAAAAGGCAGAGAAAAGGAGTTGCAACAAAAGTAAAAAGTGTAAGTTTCCTTGTGCAATGTGCGGACTTATCTTGTATTCGTGTTTTACTCTCATCTTTTACTTTCTAAGCACGTTCAGGTCTTCCGCTTTTCGTATCCACAATGCAAATGTTTACAAGAACAATGGATGTATCTTTATCAGAAGCAATCCGAAATAAAGGAGAAAACAAGAGAGTCAGCTCTCCCGTGCATGAAAACGCGACAGGAGCTGCAGACGTGAAGTGTTCAATGATATTTGTACTATGTGTGAGAAGGTGCATGTACGGAATACAAAGGAGAGCATGCGCCATCGAGTTTTTGGGGAATATGTCTACAGATTTTTCTGTATCTGTAGGGTTTCTGTGATCAAGAAAGCAAAAAGCTGTTTTTGCCTTCCCTCATGGATGTCAGTAGTCGCTCTTTCATCACTTCCATGGTGCTATAATCCGGCATCTTCAGGTAGTTGGCACATGTCATTACCGAAGGTAGGTAATCGTCCGCTGACAGTGGAGCCTCGGACGTCTTGCACACGACCGTGAAAATCGGCCGCATGGCCTTCCACCCTCCGATGGGCAGACGCGGGCTACCCGTTGTGAACTGAAGAAACTCACGACGCTCTTGCTCCGTCATTTGGGAGAGAATCGTGAGCAGGTGTTTGATCGATCGGCTCTCCATGTTGTAACCATGATCAGCCTTGATCGTATCCGCCAAATCTATCAAAGAGAGTGCGCGTCAATGCATGTTCCCATAGAGGACAACTTCTCCACTTACGTTCATAGGTCCAGTCTTCCACGGAAACGCCAAAGAGAGCCACAAGCTCGGTGTAGGTCAATATTTTAAGATCATCAATCGCAAAGAGCTCGTTGAAGCCTTCTCGGAATGCATTAATCTGCTGTTCTATGCCAGATCCAGCGATCATATCGATCAAGCGATCAATGTATTCCTCGACGTTCTGGATTGTGACAGGAATATCGCTTCCGAATTTCTGCAGGAACTGTTAGAATTCAGCGTATATATTCATTTCCTGCTTACCTTGAGCTCGATCTCGGGCTGCCCAGGCAGCGTGAAGTCAAGGCACAAGTCATCGATTTTGATACCATTCACTTCTATTTGCTTGATTGCGCTCGTTTTTTCCTCTCCAGACTACTTCCAAGTTAGATAGCGTTTCCAATCGAGTTTCATTGTTGACATACCATATCAGTCCTATCATAAATTTCGCGCTTCTTATCCGCATATGCCTGCAATTTGGCAATGGAAGCACCCAATACGGGATCGATTTGCTATACAAAGAATATATATAAAGATCAGTACGAGGACAAATACGAAAAAAATGAGCCATGTCATTTACCATCACGAGGGCGTGATCCGGGGTATCATGGTCGAGAACTACTTTGAAAAATGCAGGATTGAAGGGGATATCCACTATTCGGAAATCCAGCATGGCCTTGGCAAGGAACTGTCCAAGAGAGCGGAAAAGTTTGATAATTTTGGCATTGGACTTGGTGGCCTGGTTCGCCATGGGACGTGGAAAAAGGCCAAACGTAGTGGAGACATAAGGACTGTTGGGGTCGGCATTGTCGTTCCTCCACATGTTGAGCGATTTTCTGCAGAATTCCTTGGACGTGGCCGCATAAAACTCCAAGGTCGGTCCAAGGCCTGTGCCCTCTTCATCCTGATACTCGATCTCTAAAACCGACTGGGACTTGCCAAACAAGTTCAGGACCTTCACAGCAGACTCCAGCATCTCGGAGCGGGCTATCCGAACTTTTTGACGTTCCATGCGACCTAGTAGTGGCTGCTGGCTCTGACCTTGGTGCTCGTCGCGCTGATTCGTGTTGCGCATCTGCAGACTCTGCCAGTGCGCAATCAGACGCGAGTACCCAAACGAGGTGGACTGGATAAAAAGGTATCGCGTCTCGAATGGAAATAGGAATGGAGCCTCGCGCATAACCCAATATGTCCAATCGGGCAGACATGAGCTCGCGACAATCAGCGGCTCCTCAAGCTGTCTGTTCATCTTGGCTGCCAGCTTGCGATTCATGAAATCCGCGGCGGGAATAGGGCAGTTCGGATCGCCAATGTCACATATCTTTGCCAAAGCGCTCAACAGATCCAGGACACGCGAGCAGACCGAGGCGCTCTCGAGAGAAGATGGTCGCTGCAGGTTGTCCAGCTGTCGTGTGCTTCGACGCGCATTGTCACTGGTTGAGCTATCTTTGGGGATCCAGACGCGTTTGTACGTGACTGGATACGACATGATCCAGATGTTGTGTGCGGGCGACCGTTGCTGATTAGTGCGCATCTCATACTGGTGAACGGCGCCATAGACAGTTGTGTCATTCGCAATGGGTGTGCCATTCAATGAGAACTGTATATGCCAGTCACCGGGCCCTTTACCGATAGCGTCCTTGGTGCTTTCTTCCTGGCTTCGGGAAGTTCCCTCGGCCTCCTCTGTTTGCATCTCGGTATCTTCCTGAGAAGCCTTTGCCTTTGGCGCGGTCAGTAACAATCCAAATCCATATTCCTGATAATCTACCTCTTCGTCGTCCACATCCATCATGTCTCTGTTTTGAGAGTTCGCCTGCTCCTGATCATCTTCTTCGTCGCCCTCCGAGTCATCGTCTGAATCAGTATCCTCTGTAGCCCGTTCTGTGGACGATCCAGTGTAGTCGCCAATCTTCGTCAGGAGGTATTCTTCAAGTACCTTGAAGGTCGCCACAGCGTGGGTCGAGACCATCAATTGGGAGTATTCCCGAGGGATAAGATCGCCTTCACCGCTCAATCGCAGGCGCAGTTGCTTGGCGAGCATGCTCGTGGGGTTGCGGAAATGATCGCCAAGAGAGGACGACTCGAGCGGCGTGACAACTTCAAAAGACTCGAACCGGCTCAGAAGTTCCTGGAGACGCAGGACGAGGATGTGCGCAGGTGAAGTCTTGCTAACGTCATGGTCTGGCTTCACTTGCTGCATAAATTCACGACGGAAGAGAGCACGACGGACTTCCAAGGACGGGATGGTAGTGTCACCTTCGTCGTCTTCGGTCAGGTACGTCACGAGCGCATCCAGCAAGCCCGAGTTCATCAATTCGAAGCTGCTGATGCCCATATCCGATGCTTGAAGATAGTCACGCAAGCCAATAAGATCTTGCTCGGCTGTATAAGCATTTTCACGATAGGCCTTGAGACTTTCAGCAAACTTTTTGACTTCCACCAACTGGGAACCGTGTTCATGTGCATATTCAAGGCTTTGCTGCTGATAGCTGCGAGCGATGGTTTTGGCGAGTTGCACTATATGTTGCCGTGTGTTGCCACGACCGATACCTTCCTCGGGTGCTGATCTGTGTGGCTGTCCGAGGGCAAAGCGACTGCGCAGCAGCGCGTGTAGCTCGCTGCGTTCCAACAGACGTCTCCGAATTGCCGAGGATGGGCTTTGATCTGCGCCGCCGCCGTTCCTTCTAGGAGAAGAGCTAAGTTCTGTGTCAGAGGAGCCAGAAGCTTTTGTGCGGTCATCTTCGTCTTCGCTCTTCTCGGTCGCACTTTGCTCATCGCGGTGCGAGCTTCCTGTACCCGAGGCCATGCTCTCGATCGTTTCTTGAGATGCATCTCCGGTCTCGTTCGCGTCGGATGGCCTCGTCTCTGTTTCCTCCGAGGCAGGCATGCTAGCAATTGTCTCGACCTCGTGCATGACACCCTCTCTCTTGAATAAGAAATGGTACACCTCCGGTAACTTCTTCAGCAGCATCTCCGAAACAAACAAAGCGTCGGTGACCAGATGCGCATATTCGCGCTGAGCTAGCACGCCGGCAAGGAAGCTGGAAAGGGGAACATCCTTCAATACTTTTTGCAACGTCTCTGCATCCGAAAAATGGACGAGCTTCACGAGCGAATGTGTGACGAGCTGACGGACGCGGAAGGCGACTGTCGAAGAGTAGACTTCGATGAGGACAGGGATGAGCAGGTAGTCCATGCGCTGTAAGAGTTTCTTGTTGGTCTCTAGGAGCTCGACACGCTTGTCCCTGGATGCATCCACCTGTGCCCTCGCACCTGGTGGTCGCCCGGCCGCAGGATTGACTTCTCGGAAGCGACGCATGCTAAACATGTCACCTGAAATAGGGTGAGTGCTACAGTGTTACATTTTACAATGAGGAATAATTACCTTTCGGCAGTGATGGGAGGACATCAACGACAACGCGAACAATATGGTTCACCATATCGCGGAACTTGTTATCAAGGGATATATGAGAGTATTTTGCAGACTCAATCTGGGCATCGGACGGGAGCGCTGCGCCTGTCAGGACACGATAGAGATGATCAACCACGTTCAGCTGGAGCAGCTCAGTCGCAAGTGTGGAGGAGCCCCGCGCCACGACGTGGAAGGTGCGCACGATGTCCTGGAAAGTCGATTGACGCACGGCAGATGTGTTTCCAGGTACAGGGATCAGAGTCATAAGCTTCTGCAGAACCTCGACCGAAATGACCTTTTCGAGCTGTTCTCGATTGTTTCGATAGGCTTCGGCAATACGGACCCAGCAAAGACAAGTGAGTTCGACGACCGTACGATCGGGGTACAAGGTCGTGTTGAGCAAGGTTGGAGTAGCCTCGAGCACTTGCGGGAAAGAATCGACATCGACACCACGCAAGCAATTAGAGGCCGTGCGCAACGCAGTCCGCTGGGAATGGATGCTGAAGAAGTCAAAGTACATGAGGGTTGCGCTCAGACCGCCTTCTTGCACGACCTGGCGTGGGAGCTGGCTGGCGACTTTTTCCAGAGCCTGTATACAACATGAGTAAAGTTGGTCATGCAGTCTGCATCTGAGCTTACCGAGAGGGCTTGCTCAGCCAAGTCAATGTACTCGATGGATTTCAGCTTCTGGCAGAGGACACCAATTGCGCCGTGATAGACGATGTGCGTGACTGATGTAGGCATGGCGTCGACGAGGTTGGATATACAGCGGCAGGCAAGAAGGGTCAGTTCGGGATTACCACCGCTCAGACCCTCGCTCATGGCGAGCGCAAGCATCATGTCATCCGCCATATCACCGCCGGCACCGCCGGCGAAAAGATCGGCGGGGCCCTTCATGATGCGCACGAGCTCCTTGATGAAGACTTCACTGTGGAAGATGCCTTGCAAATTGTCTTCGTTGCTGACGGACAAGATCTCAGCTAGTTCCTGCAAGGCAATGAGCTGCATGGTGGGGTCGTCATTCTGAAGACTCGTGAGGATAGTGCGCAATCTGGCCTTCATATCTGACATCATGCCGCCGAAAGTACTCTGCATCTGGAGACCGAGATGTTGTCTGACGCGTTCGAGCTCCTCTTCCGCTTCGTCGATGTCGTCATGCAGGCCATCTTCATCCTCGTCTTCGTCCTCGTCTTCCTCTCCATAGTCATCCTGGGCCCAGTCTTCCGCGTGTTCGTATCGTTCATCTTCGTCCTCATCCTCATCATCAAAGTCCAGGCGACCTTCAGGCAGAGTATCCTCATCGATATCCGCGTCCTCATTCTCATTATCATCCTCTTCGTCATCGTCGTTGAAATGATCAGCGTAGGACAAATGAGAGGACAGATATTCATTATCAGGCAGATCTTCCGGGTCAGCCTGCTTCTTGAGTCTTCTCGAAGGGAACTTGCGATCGCTTGACATTAACAAAAAAAAAGGAGAAAGTCGAGAATGCGTTTAGCACTGGAGTCACAAAAAAATCCGAGCGAACAGAGTGGACATATGGAACTTACCGAGTTAGGTCAGTCGCGGCCGAGTCGGAAGGCTTGATCGCCTTTCCCTTCCCCTTTTTCTTGGAAGATGTGGATCGGTCGTCCGCCTTGGCAGACATTGGGTCTTGCTGTCTTGATTTTGGCTTAGAACCACCTTTAGTAGTCGCCGTGGTTGTGGTTTGCTCTGGTGTTGTCGTGGAAGAAGTGTCTGCAAAGGCAGAGGGGCGCGTCTTATCTGTATCTGGTTGATCCATCCGTCGTGGACACGTTTTCTTTGGTTTGCCGCGGCTTTGGCTGGTTATCTTTGCTGCGGTACGGGACGGGTTCACTTTTGTAGCTTTAGTTGTAGTTTTCGATTTAGCTTTGGTTTTAGCGCTGGTTTTGGTAGTTGCAGAGGCTGAACGCTGTCTCTTTGAAGTTGTGGGCTCACTGGATTGCTTTCGTTTCCTAGTTGTAATAGGAGTAGATCTGTTTCTGGAAGATAAGAGACGAGATTAGTATGACGATGAGTCATATTGAATGAAAGAAGGAAAGTATATGTCACCTTTGTGGAGTACGCTTAAGTTTCTGAGCACCAGTGCTGGCTCCTGCTTCCGATTGTTGCTGCGCAGATGGGTCCAAGCTGGGAATAAGAGGGATAATCAGCAACATTGAAAATGAATATTAATGAATACTACTGAATGACGAACAATTAGCCATTCTCCCTTAACTTACTTTCTTCGTCTCAAGCTGTATCTCTTTGCTCCAGGTGTTTCAGTGCTATCGGCTGAGATGGTAGCGCGGCTGGTGTTTATATCAGTTGTATCAGTTGTGCTGGATGGAGAAGCTGAAGTATAAGTAAGGTTCGGCGCGCGAGATCCGGGAGAAGGAGAGCAACGTGTAGATTGGTGGTTGTTGTTATTGTTTTGAGTAGACGACAGTTCCATTTAAGGTGAACGGTGCATCTAATGAGGAAAGAAACTCCAACACGGAAAAAGAAAGGCAAGGAGAAAGACTCGGTTTTTGCTTTTTCTTTTTCTTTTCTGCTGGAACCGTGGAAAGCTGTGACAACCCGTGACAAAGATTCGATGAAATACACAACACTCAGAACGTGCCTTCAAATCAAATCCCATTTTACTATTCACCCAAACCTATTCGTCGTTGAAATTCGTTCCCGCTCTCCCCCCCTCTCTTCTTATGCCCGAAATGCCATTAGAAAAACACAGACGCTTTGGGTAACAGCACTCTCCAAATGAATATACCTATACCTATACCTATACCTATACCTATACCTATACCTATAGCGATGATCTATGTTCCACATACACGAGACAAAGAGTTCATATATAAAACTTGGGTAGCATGCTTATGCTTATTAACAAAAGCCAAAATGATTGTTTATAATTCAAGCGTTGCTGACTCTTCAATTAAATGATAGCAAAACCCAGGAGTGACCTGCCATCTTCTATAATACGGAAATTCTAAAAGATATTGAGAACAGATTGAGAAGCAAAGTCAGGAGCAGTGCTTTGATGCTCACAGCGTTCTAAACCGTTCAGTCGCCTGTTTTGTTTTCGGTTTGCCAGATAGTTTCATGTGCAGATGAGTTACTAAATATAAATGCGTTGACTCGGCAAAGACTTGCATGATTTATATATTCTTAAGACGCTGCATTTCTCTTGCAGGCCTCGCCAAGGACGATGGCCTCTTCCATGCATCCAACTGCCCAACCCTCTTTACACGTGGCTTAAATTCCCCTCAATGTTGCTAAAAATTTAAAATCATTGTCGCAAGCAGAACGCTTGATCCTTCCATAACTCTTGCGTGTATTAAAAAGTGGGTGATGGTCTCTATTATTAAGCAAAATCTTCAGCTATCTTGTTATACAAGAACCAGATCTTTCTAGAACAGCGGACCAAATAAAAGTATGAGCTCGTAGTCCATGTTTTAAAACCAATATACACAAAATTATGGAGGTTTACCTCAGACATGCGCAGCTAAGAAAGAAAGGAAGGAGCAATTATCATTAAAAAGGAATACTGGTGTTTTTTTATACGTACAAAGCCACTTTGAGGAAAAGAAAGGTTCTCAGCCCAAGGAAACCGATGCTATGCAAGGCATATGCTGCATGCTTGCGGGAAGCGGCATGAAAATACGTCATGTTGGTACACAAAGAGATAAAGAATACCAAAAATGTTTGTGCGACCATCAGTTTTTGACTTTAACAAAAAGAGCAAAAATGATACCACGCTATGCCTAGCGCAGATCAGTAGCCTCCGAATCGATTGACGTATAACAACGTGGAGAAGAGAGCTCCAGGGAGTCATACGACCTATGCCGTGGTCATTCCAAGGTGGGTCGTATGATGTTCATCTGCCCACGTGCTCCGCATCAAAATTAACCACAGAGGGAAAGAGACGGAAGGTAAACGGCATTCAAAATTTAAGCTTCTTTATTGACACACTGCGACGAGTACTAAAGACACCAATAACAAAACCCGGCTACTTGGCTTTCACTCTATCAGAAAAGCACTAAAGAGTTGTCTCCCGCCGGAGACTGTGGTATTATGTAGGGCATTGCCCTTTTGTGTGGCTAGATTTCATGGTTGCTGGCGAGATAACGACCAAAGATTTATGTTGTCCGACGGTCATGCACCTTTCAGAACTATGGCGGTGCTGTAAAATGATTGCTCCCAAAACATTTCAGTCGAAAGAAGGTTCGTATTGCTTATATTACGTCTGAGGAAGATGAACAAGATAAATATGAAGACAGGATGAATGACAGGTGGTCACAAATACGAGTATGTTTCTGAGCAATCAAGAGAGTCATATTATTGCTGATATGAGAAATTGGAAGCCAGACCGTTCAACGAGCGAGACCAAACCCTTTCCTTTTTCCTTTTTCCTCTTTCCCTTTTTTTCTTGTGTACCTCGGGTCATAGAGAGAGAAGAGAAAGAAAGCCTCTCTCTCTCTCTCTTTTCCCCTTTCTTCCCCCTTTTTTTTGTTCCTTTTTGAATGGTGGCCATTGTAATCGTTGACAGTTCAGGACAAGTCATTTACCATTCAGTGCCGAAAAACAACAAGGTTGATCCCGCTCTTGACGGAAACCGGATTCGGTTCCTGCCGCTCCTTTTGACGAAAGACCTCATCAAGAACAGTTTCCATGACCGTATAAATCACGTCACGACTAACGGAAAAACATTTGTTTTTCGTGAGGTACAAGTTGCCATGAAAACCATTGTGGACTACGTCTTGTTCTTAACTTTAACCTGTATACTTTGATAGAGCGGTGGCCTATTCTTTATCGCATATGCCAAATCCAAGAATACCGCGACGGCGTACCTGCAACAGCGACTGCGGCTTGTCGACCGTTTTCTGCGATTTAACTTTGGCAGCGAGTGGTACAAGATGAATGCTGCATCTCGCCCCCGCAAACAAAATATTCCTCTCCCACAGACCATTGCCGATCGACTATCACTCATATCTTTATCTTCGTCCTCAGTCTTGCCTCATACACCGAATGGGATGGGCTGCGTCGAGCAAGTTGAACTCCACGATGATTTACGGGCGCGTTTGACCGATGCCCTGCGTGGCCAATGCCATGCTGCCTTTGCAAATGCAGAACACAGCACCAAACGGCTTTCGTCGGGCTCGGCTGGTTCACGTATCACATCTTTTTTTAAGACGCGTCACGGCGAAGATGATGGTCCGGCCTGGAGCCATGCATTCCTGTTTGCACGGGGAAAACTAGTTGCAAAATGTCACAACAGGACCGAGTTGATGTGCGACGAAGAGATCGCTCCTGAAACGCTTTTTTTCCTCCAAGTCTTGACAGAGCAGTACATTGCCGAAATAGGTGGTATGTGGCCGTATTCATTGTTTTTATTATGATTATGAATTAGTCTGACACTGTGACACATAGACCAGCAGCCTTTACACAACCAAGTGAGTGAAGCAGACGACCCAGAACAATCCACCTTATCGCTGGCATCCACCGCTGACTCTTCGGCTGAACCCACCACCGTCTTTGGCCCGGGCCCTTTCAAAGTGCAGGAGAAATCTGCCTCGTCCGTGAGCCCAGCCTCGTCCGCCAGCTGCTCCACTCCGTCCCTTTCTTGGAACAGCAGTCAGGCTCCTACTACCGTCCATAATCATCTCTTGACACGTTTGATCCGCCCGCATGAAACGCGATCCGCCTCTACAACAAGATGTAAACTTCCTCCTAACGCCATCGCCCATCCTGCCTCGGCCGATTACCCGCGCTATCTTTCCAGTAGTGTGCCACTCGACGGCATCCATTATCGCACACATCGAAGAACATCGGCACCCTCCTCGCCCCGCAGCAGCAACAGTTCATCCCTTAGTCGACAGAGTTCAATCGCCGAGTCTCGAACGGGATCGGCGACCAAACATTCGATCCGACACATGTTCTCCGCCTTTTTGCCTCAACAGTCTCACCTGCATGATGATAGTCGCAGCACCCGTTCCTTCGAAGTCGAGATGCTGGACCCCAGCGAGGGAAGGATCGAGTGGCGCTGGATCGGTGACAAAGAACACCATGCGCGTCTGGCCCGTGTCCTGCTCGTGCCTATCGCAGGTGGGCTGTGTGCCACTGTCATTTGCAACGAAGAGCAAGGCATGACCCATGCGCCCGAAGTCAGCTGGACCACACTCGTCAGAAACTTGGGCAGTGCTCTCGAAGATCAGCTACGGGACTTTGTCGCATTTTTGCTGACCAAGGAAGAGACACACTTTTCTATCTTGTCTTTTGTCTCAAGCTACCCTGGCCTGATCCACTTTATCCATGTAGAACGAGGTATCGTCATTGCTCCCCAGCTGGTCCACTTATCCTCCGAGCATTTGTACGACATGAGCGACAAGTATGATCTTGCATCGCTCGATCATCTTAGCTGGCCTTCAGTCGAGAAGCTCACGGATCTGGTAAGAGTTAATGGTTGCAAATCCAAGCGTGTGTTTTGCTAAGATGATCGCTGTGCCCATTTTAGTGTCAAGATATGCTGCGCCATGCCCCTGGCCAACCCGAGCTGGAATTTTATTTGCATAGGGATACCCACTTTCAGTATGCTTATTATTATAGCGAGCCATCCGATGCGTGCCTGCTGGCCATCTATTTTGGATTCGTGCCAGAACATCAAATTGAGACGCTCCACCGACGTCTTTTCCATGATGTGAGCCAGCGCGTGCTAGCCTGAATATTGTACATAGATACCCACGCCTATATTTAGACTTGTCTATACCCGCATTAATCTATGAAAAGTTTGCACTCTTTATGATCATGGACCCTCGTATTTCTTGTCATCCAGAAAGACGGAGAGATGCATCTGGTGCTGTCTTGATAAGTAAGGGTTTCTTTACTCTGGCAACACAGCAGCGCAGCTGTACTACCACATACGAGGTAGCAATACAATGCATGATGATGCCGATACGTAAAGCATCCTTATCTGCAAGAAAAGACGAAACGTGGCGAGAAATACTGTATGTAAACTTTCCCGATGTTCGCAGATATTAACATGGGAAATGGCGACATCGCCTGTTTGTGACGCCAAATCCAGACACAATAAGTGCCACTGTAACGAGGCCTCCGAGCTCATTCCATTGATTATCTTCGCAATAACAAACTTCAAACTGGCCTGACACTTGTCCAAGTGAATTTAGCACCTTCCTAATTTAGAAATACCAGCTTGCATTTTTATAATGGTGGAGTCAAGCGGGGCGGTCACAGCAGTTCCTCGTATCTTTCCTGCTTGAATATGACCGTGTTGTCATTACTTCGTCGCACCGCTGGCGAGGTGGCTACCTCAAGCGCAAAAGGTATTATCTTTGTCTTCTAATATCTTCTTAATACACCTATTGACTTTGCTATTCTATGAAAAGCTTTGCGCATGGAAGGCCTCCAGGGCTGGCGCAAAGAGCTCCCGATGGCTACAATGAACAGCAAATCCGATCTGGACGCCTGGGCGATCGGAAGCGACAAAGATATTGGCGGGTTTAGCGAGGCCTCTCTTGACATTTCGCCCGAAGGCTATGGTCGTTTCCACGGTAACCTCTCGCTCGATCTGCCTGCTAATCGTGAGATCGAGCAGAGCGGGTACGCCGCGGTTCGTACAAAGGTATAACCGAAATAGCGACGCCAATGCAGCACCAGCATGTTATCTGATATACTAGACGAAACCATCTCTAATAGCCTAAGCAAGCTTCCATGTTTGGCACACCCTGCTGGGATACGAGTTTATTTCGCTATCTTGCTTTGCGCGTGCGCGGTGACCAACGCAAATATTTTGTCAATCTCCAAACCGACAGCATTATTCAGACAGACCTGTTCCAACACAGACTCTTTCTGCGAACACCGGGCCAGTGGGAAACTGTTTTGGTAAGTAAAATGGATATTATTGACGCTAGAGGTGATTGACTCAATCATTCGTATAGATTCCGTTTAACGACTTTGTCTTGACGAACAATGGTATGATCCAAGACGACCATGTGGATATGTTCCGGGAGAAAGTCAAAACGGTGGGACTGTCACTGTCAGACCGACAAGAAGGACCGTTTTCCATCGATATTGATTGGGTCAAGGCGATGAATACCGAGGCAACTGAAGGAGATCTGGACAGACATCCTCCACCGAAGGAAGAATCATTATCCTAATGACTTGCTTGTAAATATAAATAAATTGTGATAACCTAATTACATGGACAATATAAGGGCATCAGACGTCAAGCTATAATTCATCATGGTTTGACATCTAGGCTGGAACCCCATTCTATCAGGGTTTTCTTGAAACTCCAGTATCGCCTTGATTGTATGTTTACAATTATTGCGCACTTATCAGTGCCATTGCCATCGTCTGTAGTTCAATAAATAATCTATCATATCTGCGCAAGAACAGTGCCCACATAGCGTACAACCTTTACATTTTTATGTGTACCTATTCCCGCTTTAGAACGTACAACATATCTGGCATGTCCATCTACTGGCACTGTATACGCACTACAGTTTGGTATGATCCAGCGCTGCCTTGTCATAAGGCGATTTCTGTGTGCCGTAGTCGCAGTGCGTTATCCTTCCGTTTCGTTTGCCGCTTCTCCTGGCGAGCAAAACCTGTACTCTCAGCTATTATTATCAAGTATTGTGTTATGAACGTCTTCTTGTGGTCGACCATCCGTGTGGTTTCCTTTTGCCGCAGGAAGTTTCTACTACATATTACCGCAGCACAAAGGGTCAGATTTTAAGGACGGATAATCTAAACTCAGGGACACGCCTTTTACTGCAATGACTTTACGCGAGCTCAAAATCAAGACAAACGTCGTCAAGCGGTACGAGATGCTCTTGCTTTCCCGTTGGCATACTCATTGATTATAGTATTGCGAAAGAGCAAATTGCTTACGGCAAGGAAGCAGAAGACCAGCAGAAGCGGATCGACAAGCTGGTACAGGCTAAAGCGGATGACGCTGACATCCGTAAGCAGGTAAGCGCCAACATCCTGACAATAAATAGCAACCTAGAGCTCTCGAGAACTGAGAAAGATATGATTTCAAAGAAAGAAGTCCTTGACGAAACGCTGCAAATGATACCCGACGTCAAACGACGCCTCGCTGCTGCTTACAAAGATCTCGAAGACAAAGTGGTACGGAAATGAAAGCAACAACAGTTACATTTTATCACGTGTCTTACCAATAATGATGACGACCATGGTCATGATGTATGATAGGAGGACCCAGCTTATGCAGGAAGCGCCGAGCTGCAAGATGCCAAGGCTGTATTAGCCGAAACCGTTGTAGAGCCCTAATCACTGCGCGTGCAGGGTTTCCGAAGTTTAGTATCTCTTCCTTTGTATTAAGTGTCTGCCCAAATCAAGCAGAGCGTTTCCAAAATAAAATTTTCAGTGTCGCACACAGTGGTGCTTTCCCCCATGTATCAGTGTCATATCTGTCTCGTTTTTCTTTTCTGCATACAGCTAGTTGGCCCAATTTTCTTCCCAGTACATCCATCCTAATGGCCAAACAGCCGGGTGGGAGCGCGGACTATGTCAATGAAATTGGTGAAGAGGAAACAGATATAAACTACTACATATTGATACATGGCACCACGTTGAACTCGACTATGGATCGCGGACCTACATTTGAAACGAAGGATATCAAAACGATACCTGCAGCCAAACCGCAGTCATCAAGAGGAAAGGAATTTGCTTGGGACATACCAACCAAGTCACCCTAGGACAAACGTAAGCAGTCACCCGTACCATCAGATGGGCTGCGTAATGGCCCATAGTAATCCAGTACGAGCATCTGCTGCTCTTGGTATGGCCTTGGACCTTGACAGGCTCACTTTAAAGGCCATGGTTACTGCGGATCATCACTCCTAACCCATTGACAGACGGCCCAATTTTTGCCGCTTGTGTAGGTCGACATAGCGAATCCGTCCTATTTGGCGTGGCCCTGACAGAACGTTCATAGCGTGGGTCTAGACTATAACATAAGAAGAAATAAGAAGAAAGGAGGAACGAGGACAACAGCGTGGTTATCCAGTGTTAAAAAGAGAAGTGAATAAAGAGAGCGCGTTAGGCAGGCATCAACTCTCCCTTGATATGCCGCGAACCTGTGGCGCCGCTTCAATTCATTATCAAATGCTCTTAATGGCGGCAGTTCCTTGGGCTTTTTCATATTGTGTGGCAAATGAATACTTTCAGACTAATGAATCAGAGGCATCCTACTATCAGAGTCTTGGAGACTTCGTATTGGCTATTGTATCGCATATTTTGGATATTCGTCATGAGAAAGGCCGACCATTCCTATCTCTCCAAGAGTGTCTGCTGTCTGTTCGAAGCGAATCTCCTCTTCAATAAGAGATTGTATTCTTCGACGATAAACCCGTGCACAGCCGATCTTTTTACAGACAAGTTGTCGAGTTGCTGGCATAGGGCATCCACTACGAGGATAACGCGTGAAGTGGGCTTTCTATCGATCAGATTCACGACAAACGCCTTGTATTCAGCACCAAGCATGGGTTCAGGACCACGATGACCATTCATTTCCCAGTTCAATCTTTCCTGTTCCACCAAAATGTTTGCAACAGTGTTGGGCAGTTTTTGCAGGAACTTCATACATCATTCCTGCTTCGATAGCCGAGCACACTTTTTCGACGTGATAAACAACGGTCTTCTTTTTTCCCTTTGTTTCGTCTTGGTTGTAGGTACCTTTTTGATATCCTTCGTTTCCAATGTGGGTCCGGCATCTATAGTCACGTTCAAAGTCGGTATGTGGTCGTTTATATTTGTTCCTCTTCACCAATTTCATTCCCGTTTCCATTTCCATTTTTATTTCCATTTCCCTTTTTTCCTTTTTTTTTATTTCTCTCTTTTCGCGCATACAGCAACGCTTTATTTGCTTATTGACGCTAAACGCTCGTGTATAATGACCAGTGGCTTCCACGGTCATTTCTTTACGCCTCATTCCTGGCTTCGCCAGAATAAGCAAGAAGTGCTGATCTCTACGGATGCCGTTAAATGGCAGATAACGGCCCAGGACTGCGCACGTCCGATGCCTTTCAATGTAAATGAGTTCCTTTTCTGTGCACTGTCTTTTTATTTATCACCCTTCTTTTTGCTCTATACAACTTTGCTCTATCTTAGCATGCTACCATACTTGCTTCAGTCGGTTTCAGTACTGATGCTGGTCCGGCTGCTTTAATCATGGCGGAGGGAAAAGGCAATCGCCGACAACGCCGCTCCCTGTACCTGTGTGCTCAAGCAAAACTCATTCAACTCACCACAAATCTCAACAAAAAGATCATTACCGCAATCTCAACTGCTCGTTTTTACATGATCAGAGTAAGCTAGAACACTTGTTCGCTGCCATTTTTGATTGAAGTGCTTATCCTTCAAGCAGGACGGACACCGGAAACCTGCACAGTTGGTCGTGATAGGTCTACAAGATGGCAGCCTTCGAGCCTTCTATCTCGATCTGGAAACGATGACCATACCAACCGTGCGTTGAAGACTAGGAGTCTTGTATCTGTAATTTTTACTCATGCACCATCGTAGAAGACCTGTGCGTTTGCTGTAAACACCGCGCCCATCACCGCCATCGACTGCTCAGCCATCCAAGACTCGGAAGTCACCTGCGACCGAGGACCGCGCGTGCTAAACAAGATTGTTGCACTCTCAGCCAGCAGTGGAGCGTACATTTTGAACATAAACGCTACTCCTACGGGCAGAATCAGCTTTGCTCCCTTGTCTGATATATCCTCTTTAGTGCGTTCCCGCGGTATGTCACTATACAAAATCTCACCTCGACATCCTTATATACTCAACCGTCTGCTCTAGTTCCGCCCCAGGTCGTCGCTTCCGCTGGGCAAGCATCCGTGGGTAGTATCCTCGTCGCTGTGCCTCGCGTTTCTTCCTATCGCACCCCTCGTGTGCACGTCATCCTCCTTCGTCACGGCAAGAGGATCTTGTTAGCCAAGCTGCGGCCCTTATCCTCCAATGTGAAATGGTCCGGCGTTAATGCAATCAAACTTTTCAAATCTGACCCGGACGGTGCAGTCTGTCAGCTTGCAGCTGTCTTCACTGGCACGAATAAGGACGATACCGGTGCAAAATTTTTTGAGCTCTCATCATGGTCGATTGAGAATCAAGTGGTGACATATCAAGCTACACATGACATCTCCTCTCGGGTTACATCCAGCTCGCGTATCCTTGACTTATACCCTTCGACTGCAGAAGACATCGGCTTTAAGATTCTGGATTCACAGCAATTTGACAGAGAGGTACTTCGGCTTTCCTGTTTCTGCTGGCAACTTGTGTAGAAAATTCATCCTAATCTACTTAGGGCTTTGTTGGTGTTGACACCGAATCTCTTATTCCGCCAGACACATTTTTTGAATCAGATATCGAGTCTGAAGTGGAATCTGACACAGAACACGCTGCGGGAGAATTCCCAGACGCTATCCGGCCCGAAGATATGGACCAAATGCTCTCATCTCCATCCACGGACAACGGATCCACTCGCCAGTCTTCGGTCTCTCCTCAACGAGATCGATTCCACGACGACGGAAGCGAGAATGAATCAGAGTGTGACTCGAGTACGGAAAGTGACGCGCATCCCTTTCCTCTCAGCAAAAATGTCTCTGATCTTGATGCTTCCTCCGATCGCAGCGACTCCGTCGAACCTTGGTCGGAGCTTACCGACGAGGCCTCCTCAGATCTACGTTACCCCGGCCATTCCGCTCAGGACCTGTCCATGCTGAATGCGGATGACAATTCGGACACTGGACAGGGTGTCGAAGAAACGTCGCCGCTATCGAGATCAATTGGAAGTCCCATCGCAGAACAGCACGAAATAGAACGAGTGCCCAGGTCGCGGTCCCCATCCACATTTACTGACAGACCGAGCCAGTCTCTTCCTGCTGTCACGATTGAACCGGAGGAACTTGCCGAAATGAATTCCATGTCAAGTTTGGCGGACAATGCAAATGAAAATGTCCCAGAAGACCTGCCATCCACCAGCTCCGAGACTCCAGCAAGACAGACCGAGGAGCTGGATACGCGTCAAGACCCGACCTTGAACGACCAGGATATCCTTAAATACACTTATGCTCAGATTTCGATACCTGTTCCGGTGTACGACATACTGGATGGTTGGAATGCCCAAAATACGGGTGATCATGCTGACACCTCCCCAACAGACCGTTTGAGTCAACCATCACCGAGTACACGTGCATCCAACATTTCGAGGACGCCTTTGACTATCTTGTCTCCTGTGAATACGCCGAACAGCAATTCGCCTGCGTCTTCGACTGACAAGCGAAAACCTGCCCATGATGCCCTGTTTTCGGGCCCCGAATCTGTGAAGCGCCGCAAGTCTGCAGACGAGGAGGCAGTGTTATCTCTTCCAGAGACAGATAGACCGCAGAATTCTGGGCCAGATGCTGGTACCCCTGGCGAGTCGGTTGCCGTGTCTGAGTATGAGGACCATATGGATATGGAAGATGACGCAGCGATCATCAACGAATTTACGAAAGCAGACACGGGAGCAACCGATGCCCTGGATGAGATACCCATCGATACGTTCGAGCAGTCAGGATCATTCGACATGGACATGTCGGAAGACTACACTCAGGACATGCAGCACAATATCAGTAAAGAGACAGTCTTCACTAGCTACGAGAGTCTCGCTCAGGTAGATACCGACAAGGCAGATACCACCGCAGCTGACAGCATCTCGGACAAGTACTGTTCGAGTGACGACGGATATCAAACGCCTGATGCACCGAATGATGACGACGTGACTGAGCCCAGTTTCTGCGATGCTCTCCAAGATTTTGAAGATGCGTCTTTTGAGTACAATGTCGAAGAGAAGGAAACATTGCTGAAAGACACTGCGACATCTGATGTGACTGAAGGCAGAGAACTACGCTTTCTCGCATCCGCTGCATCAATGCCAGAAGATACCTCCGAGCAAGAGACAATGGACCACCTATCACAGACATTCAAGTATGTCGAAGCACAGCAACAGCATGATACGGAACAATTAGCCACACGTACGCGCTTGGAGAACGGCGCTGACAAGACGGAGAAAGACATAAACATTGGGAAGCCTTCATTCCCGTCCGAGCCGACAGAGAAGAGCGACCAGTCCTTATCTGAAACAGAGGAGCCTGACCGGGCACTTTTGATGTCAGAAGCCAGTCTCATGTCCAAAGGGAAGTCGCCCCCACCATCTCCGGAACATCCGACATACAAAGGAGGATATGTGGAAGAACCTCTTACTCCAATGGAGCCAGATACCAGGGATAATGTCCAAAATCAGTCTGATGATGATATTCCTCTTGAGCATGATTCAGTTCATGCTAGCGATCAAGACCACGAGGTTACTGGATGTGTTACTGCGGAACGGTGGTCTGACCATCCAGTTCATGGTCACATGCCATCGAAGATGTACCCAACTTACCATGCAGTAATTGAAGAGGCGATCCGGAAAGAGCGTCAGCAAGCCGATACACCCATTGAATACCCCATTTCCATACTTTATCTCGAAGATAAATCTGCTGGGAAGGTGATTCGGAATGAATCTGTATATGAAGTGGATGCTGATCGTTTGTTGTTTCTAGATGCAGACCTATTTTGGGCCCTCACGGAACAAGGAGCAGATATACACATTGCTAGACATAGTTTTTCAAGGGCACAGGACGGACAGCGAAGTGCTAAACGATACTGCTGAGAACGCGACATTCACGGACGAAGAACTAGGATTTATTCTGGCCTATGTGATCGAATACCGAGGCCCTGTCACTGAGGCATTTGGGATGTATCTCTTTGCCAGAAACGGACGGCTAAAACTCGCTCTCTACTTGTATTTCGTGACGCGTCATGATGAAGTGCGCTTCCGGTGCGCGGATATGGCTGTGTGGACCGCATCAACGATTTTTGATTTCTCTCCTGTGCTCCGCAAGGACGACGTTTTGCGGATGGCATATGCTCTCCTCGTGTAATTTAAAAAATTGTTTTATCTCCAAAAGAAATCTTGCACTTGATAAAAAATAATGTACATAACTTAAGCTCTGGGAAGTATGTAATCCTGTCCTGATCGCATTATCCTGCTGTCTCGCTATATTATTATTAGTGGCCAGTCGAGTGTAGTTGCTCGCGGTGATGTACGATCCTCTAATGTTTGTGGATAGAACGGTGGAAAGCACACATTGTCGGTCTAGAAGATGAATATAGATACATAGGTCACAAAAGGGTTTTATCTTTCTCATGATCTGAAAGTACAATAAGACATTCAAAGTGCCGAAGCAGTCATCATGTCACCCTTCAATTTGTCTGCCACATCCTTTCCAACGAGCTCTTCGACAAGGGTAAGGGCGAATAAGAAGGCAGTACCGGGAGCACGACTGGTAATCACGTTCTGGTCGACGACAACACGGTCTTCCGAGTATTCATACGCTAAATGAGCGGCAAAAGGTTTAATGAGCACAAGTGCGATAAACGAGAACGTCATTAAACGTACTGTCTGTCAATTGGTCCTTCACCGCGGGATAAGATGTCACCTTGTGGCCCTTTGGAATACCGGAGGACTTGGCTACCAATGTACCGGCACAGATAAAACCGACAACCTTTCGCTGTTCATAAAAGAGAGAAACGAGCTTTTGCACATCTTTGTTGTCCTTGAGCGTGGTGGCGCCGGCGATACCGCCAGGAATAATGACAGCATCAAAGTCACTCTATACAGGCAGGTCAGTTTATGCATGTTCTTCGCTTGAGTGGTGTATTTACAGGGTTCCAGCTCATGTTTTGATGGGCAAACTCAACGTCAGGGACAATCTTGACTCCTCGGCTGCAATGAGCCACGGTAGGTTCTTTGAGTGCGACACCCGCGACAAGAACTTCCACTTGAGCACGTCGAAGCACGTCCACTGTGACAAAAACAAGGACGTCTCAGGAAGTTGCTTGGAAAAAGGGCAGTATTCCTTACCAGCAATGGTGAACTCCATTTCCTCTGCACCATCTGCTAGCAAAATCAAAGCTTTCTTGTTCATTTTAACCGGAAGCAGTATTGAAAGAAGCGCGTCTGAGCTAGTCCCAACGTTGGCATGACGGAATTTAATGCCTCCTCTACCAATCAAATCAAGTCATATTTTCAGCATTATGCCTCGTCATCTACCCTTGCTGCATTGCAAAATAACTCAAAAGGGACAATAACTGTTTTTCCTTTAGCCTTCGACTTCTGCGTGCGTTCCTCGAATTGCGACATATATGAGCTATGTCTCCAATCTCGAATGTATCAGCTTCATGCGAGGATATTTCCGCGGCCCGCAAACGCAGGAAATGAACGCTGAAGAACCATAATGAACAATGTATATGTATATTTGACTTGCTTTATCTCAATTTGTCATATCATAGACAAGATGTGAGTCTCCACGAACGGAATGCACAGACGGTCTTCGTACGTGCATATCCAGGAAGTTCCTCACGTTACTTTTGGTTAGAGCAGTAGATTGGTATAATGATAGATTGCCACTTTTTAGCAGGGTCATATCATGACGGCTCCGTGGAGAGTTTAATGGCACATAGTGAATATATATGATAGATATAATAGAGATGAGAAATCATTTTCCAAGCGGTATATAATGACAAACAGGATATGAGAAAAAAGGGAAGAGGAAAGGCCTGGTTTAAGGGTTGGGAAGGGGATATTTTCTTATTGGTGGGCTAAAAGAAAGGAAAAGAAAACGAGAAAGTTGAATTTTTGGTAAATTCGGCAGAACAACAGTCACTCGAGCTGTCAGTGGGAGCGGGCAAAGTCAAATTTTTGTTTTCCACAAGGGCAGCTTCCCCACTCACGCATTCTCTATGGCACAGCAAGCGAAACAAGCGGCCCAGAAATTAGGTGGCATGTTCCCCAAGGGCTCTGGCAAAGGCCTCGGCTCGGCCGTTGGTGCTATTGCTGTTCTTGGTGGTCTTGGCTACGGTGTCAACTCGGCCCTCTTCAACGGTAGAGTATTTTGCTATACTGTCATTGTTGTCATTCTGACGCATTTCCCACTCATGATTCTTGCTTGCTTTTCTTAGTTGACGGTGGTCACCGTGCTATCAAGTACACCCGTCTGTTTGGTGTCCAGAACACGGTCTACAACGAAGGTACCCATTTTGTCGTCCCTTGGTTTGAGACCCCCATTATCTACGATGTCCGTGCCAAGCCGCGCAACGTTGCTTCCTTGACCGGTACCAAGGGTGAGTAATAAAAATCATTTCGTAATATGAATCAGAAAAACTAATGGGACGGGTTAGATCTTCAAATGGTTAACATCACCTGCCGTGTGCTGTCCAAGCCCCGTGTGGATCAGCTTGCGACCGTGTACCGCACCTTGGGTCAAGATTATGACGAGCGTATTCTGCCCTCCATTGTGAATGAAGTGCTCAAGTCCGTCGTTGCTCAATTCACCGCTTCGCAGCTCATCACCCAGCGTGAGCGCGTCTCGCGTCTGGTCCGCGAGAACCTCGTCCGCCGTGCGCTTCGCTTCAACATTATCCTCGATGACGTCTCGATCACCCACGTTGGTTTCTCGCCCGTCTTCGAGACTGCGGTCGAAGCCAAGCAAATTGCTCAACAGGAGGCCCAGCGTGCTGCTTTCGTTGTCGATAAGGCTCGCCAGGAGAAGCAGTCCATCATCGTCCGCGCTGAGGGTGAGGCCAAGTCGGCTGAGCTCATTGGTGAGGCTATCAAGAACAAGCCCGGTTTCCTTGAGCTTAAGCGTATCGAGGCTGCCCGTGAGATCGCTACCATCATCTCCCGGTCCGGCAACCGCGTCATGCTCGACTCGGACACCCTTCTTCTTAACGTCAACTCCTCCGTTAAGGATAGCAAGAGTAAATAAGCTTCTTCTTTCACTTGCACATAATAAAATTAAAAAAAGGTCTTCATTGCTATGCTAATTAATCGATATTTTTATTTTTACAGATGATATATTGACGTGAACATCAATAGAGAACTGGAGGAGTGTGTCGCCTGCTTCACAGCCCCTTCTGTTTGATTTTCTAAAACGATATAAACTACTACTACAATACAGTACACATGTTATCTATTAACTTTCTACTGGCCACGTTTGACCATCATTGAGAGGATCTCGTAAATCAGATCCGCAGCAAGGAACGAGGTCAGCTGAGCCTGAGTGTCGTATGCAGGCGCAACCTCAACTACGTCCATGCCAACTAGGTTGTAGCCTTCCAAGCTGCGCAGGATATAACGCATCTCGCGAGTCAGGAAACCACCGGTCTCCGGGGTGCCGGTAGCAGGAGCCATGCTGGGATCGATCACGTCAATATCAATAGAAAGGTACACCAGATTGTCATCGTCCTTGGGTCCCAGGATTTCTTGAATACGCTCAACGATGCCATCCACACCCAGTTTAAAGATATCGTTGGCCTTGATAATTTGGAAACCAAGGGCCTCATCGCGAGCAATGTCCTCAGCGTCATATAAGCTCGACCGGATACCAACATGCATGGATGTGCCGTTCGTCACCAGGCCTTCCTTGGAAGCATGGTACATCGGGTTGCCATGGTTATAAATCGACTGCTTAGCCTTGATACCATAGACCTCAGGGGCCCTTTTTTTGTTTGACGGTCCAATGAGTATCGTCTTTCTGCTTTCCAGTCAATGGCTTACCAAGTGTCCAAGTGAGAGTCAAAATGGATAACCGTGATGGGCTTGCCATAGGCGCTCTTCAAGGAACGCAGGATGGGCAGGAGAATGGTGTGATCGCCGCCCAGGGTCACCAAACGCGGAATGACGGACTTGCTGCCATCAACAGTGGGAGGACGCTGCAGAATGTACTTGGCATGATCCTCGATCTGCGCCATGGCATGCTCGGCCGAGAAGGGTTCAAAAGGAATATCGCCACAGTCCACCATTTTGGCCCACGACTTGAAGGGATGGATGCCCACTTCGTTATTGTAACCCTAAATCACTGTGAATATCATGGACTATCTGCTCATTTTTTTCTTTTACCTTGGTACGCTTAGATCCCTCGCGGATAGCAGAAGGACCGAAACGGGCACCAGTACGGAAGGTAACACCAATATCATAAGGAGCACCGATGACAGCAATATCGTAGTCCTCGACGATACCTTCGTCCCAGCATTGAAGATAGGGGAGGTGAGCAAAGGTGGAGATGCCGGCAAAGGAAGGCACATAACTGTCCTTGGAAAGCACAGGCCGGTCAAAAGTGATGGCAGGAATTTCCGAGGGACCGGAGACAGGGATCTGACCATATTCTTGATGGCTATGGCCCTCGTGAGCCGAAACACAGGCCAGGGCGCCCACCATGGCAATACTGCTGAAGATTATGGACCGCATTCTACAGTGAAAGGAAGAAGGAACAGTAAATGTTGCGAAACCGTGTGATTTTATCATTTCTTTCATAATGGAGCGAGACGTCAAAAAAGCTTCTGACAAATCTTGGACCAATGATATGGCGATATTCCCACTTTTCCATACCACTTGGCAACCAGCATGCCCCGCAATAGAACTGGGGATACAGTTCGCACCACGGAGATCAAATTTAAAAGCAGTTGAAGCTTCTTCTTTGCTCCAATTTACCTCAGTATCCAAAGATGTTCATCCCCATATACGTTGATCTGAGCCTTTTACCGCAAGGTTAGCACGTCCTATGCATAGGTTATGTAATCATACGACGAAAGCATTTCTTGTAAAGCGTCGCTTTCCTGGTCATTTCAATCTTAGTACTCGTGGTCGGGGATATAGGTGGTATCCCGCGCCGTGTTTTTCCATAGAGACGGACCCCACCAATACTGCCCCCTCGCGGAGAATTCATGGAAAACTTTCTGAGTAGGCATACAGCGCGGTCTTGCCAGTAAATAAGCTCCTCGGTGAGCCATACAGACGCAACAATGTGAAAGAGACTGATACACGCAACAATGGATTTTATTGCTCTTATGCTGCTGTACTATGATACCCTCCCCTTTGCGAGCTATGATAGAGGTTCGAGGTCTAGGAAGTGGAATGCGGGACCATAAGTGAGAACCACCTAAGACACTGCAAAGCAAAACCGCATCTTATATCATGTACATACAAAGGTTAGTCTTGCTTACTGATCTTTCATGCAAAAAACGTATCTAATGTAGTACAGAAGCCCTTATAGAGTCAAACTGTGAACTTTTGTAGAAATGGCTCAGCTCATTGGTATCATAAACTCCCATAATTGTCCATGACTATGTAAATTGTGTGTGCAGCGTCCTTTACATATATACTTCATCACACAACTATGTGGATCTGTAAATATTCGATACTCTTCATGTTTGTTTCCTCCATGATACATGGCAAAAATATTTATGCGAGTAATCTCATGCGCGGGTTTGTTTATGGCACACGGTAACGCATATTATATGATGCACTAAACACCGATTGACAACATATATGCAAATTTTATCCATGTACCCAAATGGTAATGATTTTAAGGTTTATATACAAAAACATGATGATATGTATAGAGAATTATTTCTTGGTACCAGGAACGCGCTCGGACTGTCGCTCGTTCTTCTTGTCAACAATTTCCTGTTCTTCCTCGGCCAGCTCCTGGTCAACCTCGGCGCCGCGTGATGGCTTGTTGGCATGGGTGCCGTATTCTTGGTGGCGGTGCTTTTGATGATCCTCAAAGTTGTCAAACATTTGGTTGTGACCTTCATTAGGGGCTTCGTAGGGTTTGCCGGCAGCCATGGCAGACTCAGCGTGGGCGACGGTGCTGCCGCCCTCGTGGGCGCGGCCCTTGGCGTTATGGCTATGCTGACCAGAGTGATGATGAACGTTTCCTGAACCCATGGTGTTGTTGTAGTTGATGTGCTTGAAGAAAGTGGATGCGAGATAAAGGGAAAGGCGTCAGGAAGTCGCTTTTTTATAGCTTTAGAAGGCAATGTTTCGGACTTGCTTGAAATCTGCTACATCATTCAGCCATGGCCAATGACACAATAGTGAGCTCAGCCCAACATCAGAAATTCGCTCGAAATCTATGCTTTTTATCACAATGATATAAACACTCAGCAGTCAGATTGAAATAAGGTACGTATGAATATGTAGGCTACAAGGCTTATGGAGCGTATAAAGGCAGGCCGAAATGTCAACCAAAGGCCTAGATAACTTCGCCTTCAAAGAGATTATGATTCCGTTTGTCCGGGTTCTTTTCTATGGCTATTTTGATTTCCTTCGGAGGTTTCAGACCCAACATTTCCGCTCGATCTACATGACCACATCGTCAGTAAAAGTGCTATGATGATTAAATAGGAAAAAGGAAAGTTCTTTGACGTACTCCATCGTTCAAGCCGCGAAATATTGACGCATGGGCCATACGCGTAGTTTAGATCAAATTGGCGGAGCATCTTTTCGGTTGCATCCAAATGGGAACGATGGACTATTGTTTGTTTATGCTTGTCAGCAGCTGGACATTGGTTGTCTATTTTCAATGTCGCTTACTCTCGATGGTTTTCGGCTTTTTCATCCGGGGCACTCTTGTATGCCGGTGAGCATCAACATCACGATGGATAATCTGCGGCTCCTCCCGGGTAGGTGCACCCAAGAGATCGTCGTCGTCGTGTATCTCCATTACAGAGTCCTGCGAGTGGTCGTCGACTTGGTCGAGTGTGGCGGGTACTTGTTCCGCGTGCGAGGTCTTTTGTTTTTTGGAAGGCACCTTCTGATCATCGTCGCGAGAACGGCGAGAAGGCTTAAAAGTTTTTGGGAGGGTGTATTGCTCCTTCTTTCTGGATTTAAGTGGCATTTCAAAAGAACGGAAAGTGAGAAATAGAGGTAAAGAAACAAAAGTGGTATCATCAGGCCTTGCGAGCAAGTTTGAAAGCATTGACCCTTCTCAACCAATGAACGCGTGGGGGCAGCCCAAATGAATTTGAAGTCCGCAATGATCATGCAAAGAGGCACACTCTCTTTTTCCTTTTATTCCTTCAATCGATACAATTGGCAGTGCAGAATGGTTACTTCCGCACTGTACTTTGCTGTCAAGATAATATCGCTGCAGCTTTATCCAGCCTACAGCTGCTTCAAAGCTCTGCGAGCCAAAGACACTCAGCAGTACTTGCCATTCCTCATTCACTTCATTGTTGCCACTGCATTCCTCTCGGGGGAGTATCTCGCTGACCTCTTTCTCTTCTGGTATATATCATATGCATATCACTGACCAGAAGCTGAGAAGCTAAGCAAACACGACTTATCGTTGTAGGATACCATTCTACTACGAAGTGAAACTCGTCCTGTTGCTATGGATCACTCTTCCTCAAACCAAGGCAAGTAGAGGATCATATACGCAGTCATTTGAGGGGCACGCTGACTTCATATTTTTTTTTTCGATAAGGGGTCGGTTGTTGTCTATGCTGATATGCTCGAGCCTTTTCTGATATCTCACGAGAACCAAATCGACAAGACGCTCAACCGAATCCAAACGAGCACCAAGCAAACCATAGCTGTCTATGGCCGGCAGCTCCTTCATACCATACGTGCTCTAATTATGGATGCCCTTCGGAAGGCAAGTCATCGGATGTACGACAAGGCACCATCATGTGACTCACACATAAACACATTAAATAGATTCAGTCATCTGCGTCTGATCAACAGCGACAAGAAGCGCAAGCAGCAGCAGCGGCAGCGGCAGAAGCAGAAGCAGAGCAAGAAAGGGCTGCTTCTGCTAATAATGGATGGTATCCTTATCTGGTGTCCTTTGTCAATCGAGGGGTCCAACTGTCTGAACGCTTCCAACAGCAACAACAGGAGCCACCAGGTACAATAAAATATCAAGTTCCTGATGCGAAGCTCATCAACCTTACATCAGAATTTGGTGGTTCATTGTCAACAGCGACAACAACAGCGACGGCGACTGGAACGGGCACAGGCATCGATCGGTCAGAGAGTTATGATTCGTTAGCGTCGTTGGTCCTGCCTAGAAAACCATCATCTGTATCATCAGGCCCTACCACTTCAAACGCAGGTGATGAGACAAGTTCGACCGTACCATCTGCTCCAGGAACGTCCTCGTCCTCGGAATCATGGGGTGCTTACTTGGGTAGCTTCGTGTGGCGTCCTAAAACGGAATAAAAGCGATCGATGATTGGATTGAGTTGCATTGCGTCGCCCTCGCTATTTTTCATCCCCGCTCTGCGTTACGCTTTAAGGCAGCTCTTTCATATATCTTACTTCACACTCCCTCCACTTCCACACCACCCACGCCCCCTCCCTTTTTTTCCCTTTATTGCTTCCTCTTCTTATTTTCTACGACAACGAAATAGAAATATGCAAGTGGCAGGGCCGTGGTTTATTGATAAAGAGACGAACCGAGTGGTACTGTTTCGTGGTATCAACGTGGGTGGCGGCACAAAGCTTCCGGTCGGTGTGCCCTCTCACGAGCGAAATGGTTTCTGGGTCGATTACGATCGTAAGGTCAACTTTGTCGGACGACCATTCCCAATCGAAGAAGCCGATGACCATTTGGACCGGCTCGTCAACCACGGCTTCAACTTGTTTCGTTTCCTGGTTACGTGGGAAGCTATTGAGCACGAAGGCCCGTGCGTGACCAACCACAATACTTTCATACCAAAGCATGTGCTTATCTCATTCTTTTCCTGTTTGTAGTGGCCTCTACGATACACGGTACTTGGACTATGTTATTCAACTCTTGGAGAAATGCAAGCGACATAAACTCAAAGTGTTTATTGATCCACATCAGGACACTGTAAGGGCGCATGGAATGACAGTCGGGAATGCATATACTCACATGATTTACTCTGCGTATCGCATCCGTCTGTCAGTGGTCCCGGCAGTGCGGCGGATCAGGTCACCCTGGGTGGACACATACCCTCGCTGGCTTGGACCCATCGCAATTCACAGCAACTCAGGCCGCCGTCGTCCATAATCTTTATCCCGACCCGGCCGACTTCCCCAAGATGATATGGAACACAAACTACCAGAAGCTCGCTGCTGCAACATTGTTTACCCTCTTTTTCGCCGGTAAAAAGTACGCACCCAAATGTACGGTCAATGGTCGACATGTCCAAGACTATCTTCAATCCCATTATCTGGCCGCTTTCAGCGAGCTCGGTCGGCGTATCCGAGAAAACGACCTGCACGACACCGTCGTCTTGGGCTACGACACCATGAATGAGCCTGGTCAGGGCTATGTAGGCATACAGGATATCACAAAGCTCCCAGACGATGACCTGGCATTCAAGAAAGGGTTAATGCCGACTGCGTTTGAGGGAATGCGGCTCGGTATGGGGCTACCCACTAAAGTTGAAAACTGGGCGTTTACATGGCGCGGTCCCAGCAAGGACAAGACAATTCTCGTGGATCCAAAAGGTGCCTCGGCCTGGCTTTCCGCAGATGTACTCGCCGAAGCAGACGCTGTCTTTGGCTGGAAACGCGCATGGCCCGCTGGCTGTATCTGGGCCCACCACGGCGTGTGGGACGGCAAAGAAGCGGTAGTGCAGCCGCACTATTTCTCGGATGGCGACTTCTCGGCATATTGGCTTTCCTTTATCCGTGACTATATCACCGCGATTCGCACGCATCACGCGAACGCTATTCTGTTTGTCCAGCCACCCATACTGGAGACACCCCCAGTCATGCCGCAGGATCTTCAGCACAACCTATGCTATGCACCTCATTGGTATGATGGCTTGACGCTTGTCAAGAAAAAGTGGTGCAGTTATAATATCGACTATATCAACCTCCAGCGGGGCAAGTATGGCACAGGTCCGCTCCGATTCCTGAGGGCACTGCGGGTCGGTGAGAAAGCAATCCGCGGTTGCTTTGTGGACCAGCTGGAGACCGTCAAAAACGAAGGACGACACACGATTGGCAATTTCCCGTGCATCCTCGGTGAAATTGGTATCCCTTACGACCTAGAGCCCGCCAAGTCTAATGCTCTCTCTCGCTTGTTGGCATGGTGCTCCTCCTTCTTCTACAGTGCCGTCACGGACGAATCGCCAGCGGATTTATATCTCCCCGACGCACCGCAAAACCGGGCTATGGATGCGAGTATCAATGCTGTCGAGCGCAATTTGGCCAACTATGCGCTGTGGAATTATGTACCAGACAATCTTCCTCAGTGGGGCGATCTCTGGAACGGCGAGGATCTGTCCATCTGGCAAGAGATAGGTGTTGGTAAGCAGTCCAGAATGGATGACACCAGCAGCAGCACATCCACCCTCGCCTTGTCCGAGCAAGACAAGAAAGGAGAGGTACTGCTACCTCCTATGATCAAGGCCAGCCCGAATGCACGCGATATCCTCTCACTGCACAGACCCCATCCATTTGCGACCATGGGGGTGCCGCACGAAATCCAATTTCAGTCGCCCACACGATCGGAGCATGCCAGCTATTTGTACCGCGTGCAGGTCGAGGATAAATCCAACACTCATCCGACCGAGATTTATGTCCCTGCTATCCATTTCCCCACACCGAACGTAGAAGTCTCTGGCGGACGCTGGCAGGCCCAGTCAGTTAATGAGCATTATTGGGTTCTGTGTTGGTGGTATGAAGGTGTGGCAGCGGGCGAAGTGCTCGAACTGCGGTTGACAGGAGAGAAGGTGTAAATAGTAGGAAAATTTAAGCGGTGGGCTCGAATAAATGGCCAATCATCTTGTCAAGCTTGTCCTTGTCGTACTTGATGTATTTGGCCGGGTTTTTGGTAAACTCGGTGCTTTGGTATCTACCAAGTCAAGTACGTTTAGAATACCCAGTCCTTTTCATTACCCGAATCACAACTTACTTGTCCAGGAAGCGACCATACATGGGCACTAAGACGTTCTTCACGTCACGAATAACCTGAGAGCGTAGCTCGGGATCAGGCACAGCATAGGTCGTCTGGGCGCGCCAAATCTCGTCAAACTCAGTGTTGAAGTTCTTGAACCGCTCCTTGACGACTTGACGTTCACCATTGCCCAGCGAGTTCTTGATGGCACCACCGCGGACATACGTGACATCCATGAGATTCTCAACGCAGGGCTTCCAGGATTCTTGATAGGTATCAAGCTGCTTCTTGACGAGTTTACTGAACTGCATCTCTGAACTATCATCAAAAATACTGCTCAACGGCGGCGACCGGATTTGACGCAGGATATGGTTGTAATTGTTGAGCAAAAAGATGGTGGCGAGTGTGGGCTTCTTGTAGCCGCGTGAGCGAGTCTGCAATGAGATGGTGAGCTGATCAAGGGCATCGGCGAAGAAACTCTTGATGAGGGCAGTGCCCTGCGGCGATTCGCCGTAGCCCCGGTCGGGGAAGTTGGCATAGGTGACAGCATGATTCCATCCACCTTCGCCGAGCGCGATCAACAGCGGTTCGACAGTATCACGCCACAGATACAAACGTTTGAGATAGTTGAGCGTCTGTCATAATAGACGTAAGCTGACAGGTGCATTGCAAGTTGTTCCGCGTGCCTTACATTACTCGTGGTTTCATGGACAGTACCATCACTGCTGAGATTCATAAAGGCATTATTCTCCTTCTTTCCCTTGACGTCCTCCATAAAATCGTAAAAGTTGCGCAATGTCGTGGTCTTGAACGCGCCAATCATTTCGTTACACTCGCTAACATCCATGTCCTTGCTGAGCTGCTGCATGATCGAGGCACAGTCGCGCTCATATTTTTCGAGGATATCGAGCACAAAGACAGCATCGTAGAAGCCTAGTCGCTTCGCGAGGGCGTTGACCTGGCGACCGGCAGTGACGAATTCATTCATGGCAGGCACGATGCTACCGCGAAGGGCGGCTGCACGTTGGCTGGCATTACTGAGAATCTTGGCTGCGAACTCTTGTTCGGCTTGCAGCATACGAGCAACACATTCCATATAACGCAGTAGCTCACTAGAACCCTTTTCGTAAGAGCTGGAGCCTTGGTGACGCTCGGAGGATTGTACAGCTTGAGAGAGTGGGTGAAGCGACTTTAGAAGGTACTGCGAACGGATTTCGATGTAAGGTTTGGTGAAATCGACAGAGTAGCCAATCTCTTGCTCTGACGCGGCAATGTATGTCGATAACTGGGAGAGCTGCTTGAGTGACCCTGAAGCACCTGCTGGCTCTACCAACAGACGGTTGTTCAGTGTTTGAAGAAAACAAAAGGAGAAAACGGCGAAAGCCTGCTTCGTTACCCAGAGTTTCACTGTCCAAAATGTCATCTGGATCGACAGGATTGCTAACTGAAGAAAGCCATTTGCGAAAGAGGGACTCGAGGTGTAACATGCCTGCCTTGAGGAGCTGTTTCATTTGATTGACTGTTTTCTCGCATGATCGCAGCTGGCTTTTCTCGACTGTATCGACCGCATCCTTGAGAGCCCCCATTGTCTGAAGGTAGGGTAGCACGTTGTTCTCGTCAGGCCCTTTGAGAATAAAGGCCTCTTCTTTGCTCGGAAGGTTGAGACAATTAACAATATTATCTGTAGCGTCCAGCGTTCGATCGATATCTATATTTTTCATGGATTGAAATGTGAGCGTCGCCAAAAGTTGTCATAGTTCTGCCGTACTGGTCGCTAACCGCGTTAAATTCTGTGTGGATTTGTGGATCGGACGGATAGATGCTTCAAGGGAGACAAGACGTCCATCAAAACTGTCAAGGATGCCAATCTATAATATAGATGTAAATAGTGCATCGATCCAAAGGAAGCATCTAACTCGACAGATTACCAGCTTATCAGACAGCCCGTCCATCCGCGAGAGCTGTTTCTTCAAGTGTTCGAGTTCGCTGGTGTCATCATCCAGACGACTCACAGTGGTGCCACTAGAAACAGAACGGATGTCGATGGATGAAAGTTAGAAACAGTTATATTGGTAGGGCTGCCAAGGGCTTATTACCTTTGCATGGCTGGCGGTAAACGAAAGGGGGTGCTCGAGAAGCACACACCGCTCCAAGAAGGGAAACCGCTCTTATGCAGAAATCATCATTTATCTTGTATCTCCTCTATTAAAACTGTCCCTTTCCATGTGCCACGCACTTGCTTCCATGCCTTTTCCATGAACCGAAATGTCTATATGCACATGATGCTCTTATTATCAAGCGAATACCACTAGGTGATACGATACGCATACCCTACGTCTCCAACACCGCCTGTCAATTAAGGAACTCAGTGGAGTCTCGTGAACTTTCTTGTTAAGAAGTATCGTGCCTTGGTACTCCCCGCTTATCTGTATCTGACGTAATATGCGATCTATCAGGGAGAATGATGACTGATGAATACCTACAAGTACTTTGCCCTATTGTTATGTAATTGACCATGACATACGTTCGGTTCAAGGGTAATACATAACCCTGCGTCTGGCTCGCCGACCAAGTTTGTCAAAGTTTATGTTGAAGTAATTCTGTGCATACACGCTAATGAAGATGACATATATATTATGATATATGCGACTTTAGAACAAGTACATGGAAGAAAGTGGGGCGGGATAAAACTACGTTGTACTGTGGCAGTAGATTCTCTAGCGGTGCAAGCTCAGACTATTACGTGTACTTGTCGGGAGTACAGATGCACCGACCGTCGGGCGCGCAGGAGCCCACCTTGAAGTATTGCTCGGCGCAGTCTTCATTACATTCTTTGTTCTGGCACGTGTAAGGTTTAGCTTGGGCAGGTTGGCATACGGCGATGATTGCCAAGGCAGCGAAGAAAGCAGTGGTCAACGAGAAACGCATATTGATACGCGGCTGCAGAGAGAGAGAAATGGACTCGTCAGTAAACAAGAAAAACATCCACCATTCTAAAGTCCTGCATGGAATGTACCTGTGGTTGAAAGAGCAGTAGGAAAAAAAAGGAAGAGAGAGGGAGAGAGTGTGTACTATCGATAATCCTGGTCCGCTTTTTATATAATCAAACGCGTGATGCATGCAGGATGTCCGTTCCCTAATATACATCAACTAATACCATGCGAGCGCTTCTGCCTTATGTGAGATCTTGCATGATTATGGTCGTTGATAGGTTTTGTATATAGGAGGCAG